>JAJLRJ010000008.1:12166000-12766000 GCA_024195265.1 Dendrophyllia cribrosa
TTGTTCCGAATTAGAAGTATACTGACAAAATTATTGTATGCGGTGTATCAAACCGTTGCACCTCCAAATCAAAGCTGAAATGAAGTTTGTTTCGAGGGTTGTCCAATATACACGTACTGTTACGCTCCGTGTAAGCTATGATAATGTGTCGGTCCGTATAAAGCGTACAAAGCGTACGGACCGTACGAAGCGGCACACTGTGTTCTGTTGTGACAATAAGATGCACGCTTCGTATGACTTTAGCATACGGTTTGTAAGCAAAGTTGACGATCTGTACGGACCGTTCGGATCTATTGTTATAAGGAGATGCACGCTCCGTATGACTCACGCAAACGAACCGTAAGCAAGGTTAACGATCCGTATGGATCATACGGACTGGCAACTGCAACTGACAGTCCGTATCAGTGCGAGACGTAATTTAGTAAACTCTACCTCCGTCTGTAATACAGAAAGCAGACACTTCTATGATCTATCTAGCTATCTACTTCGGGCACACCCGCACCGATTTAATGAGTTTTTTCCACTCTCCTTTGTCAGACATATAAATGGAATTCCTGTCGTGCCAGTCCAGTGTCCCTCTCTATGATATAGCTTGCATAAACTGCCTGCATAACAGTTGGTTTCATGTACGCGTTAGTGAATCGTGTATATAGTACTTATTCTAACTACCCATTTTACTTCAGTGCTCTTCTGCGTGATGTCGAGGCTCATTACCAGGATCCCACTCTGCCATATCCCAAGGAAGACAACCCACTGATGTTTGAAATGACGTCATATCTTGAATGGGGTGGAATTCACAATCCCCTCACTAAGGTTAGAGAAAGCTGTCATTCTAATGTTTTGGTTTGTCTGTCAGGTTGTTTAGCTTTTTATTTCAGTTTCGTAGAATACAATAGGTAGTGATAAACGTAACTTTGCGCCCAAGCTTAACTTAAGCTTGGGCCGCCTGTGCTCTGGACAGTACACCCTCACCTTGAGATTTAACGAGGCTGATAAAAGTACATCTGGTCTTTACGTTGCATCATTGCACTGCACTGTGAGAAATGGCTACAAAATCACATTTTACGACAAATTAATCCTGTAACTCCTAAGAGTAGCAAAGATCAAAATTCAAGAAAAACCCGAAGTGTTGCCGAAGAGGTTTTATTTGAATGATCACACCATAGGATTTTATCCACAGACTCACAAGTCAGTAGAACTACACTACATGTCTCCATAATCGACTCTGAGAGTGAAAAGGTTAAGTCTAAGTATTGACGTTATCTTGTTTCACGAGGGAAGGATAGTTATAGAGGTTACAACATTTCACATTCCATGCTAACAACACTGGAAATTAACAGCTCAAGAAAATAACTTCTGCCTCCCTTGTTATAAACAATTTTAATTTGATCCTTCGAATTTTTTTCAAAGGTCATATCACCTAAGCTGAAGATCCACTGTTTCTCTTTACTTTTTCATTAGCAATTTTTATAACGTCATTTAAGTGATAGCTTAAAGGGGCACTGTCCTGCCGGCATAACAGAATTTTGCCTACTTAAATGTTATACAGCCAAATACCACCAAATATACCACTAAATTAGATAAAAAGATTCTATAGAGCAAAACAGAAGCAGTAGTTTGGAGATAAAGTGTAGGATTGCAAGGATGGAAGTGGATGACGGTTCATCAAGTTTGATTTCGTGATCGGTGGTCAAGAAATCAAAATTACCAGTCCGGTGCGATTGAGGGTTTTTAAGCCTTCATTTTCTCCCATTAAATAATACTTAATATTTCTTTTCGTTCGTCACTTTTTGCGATCTTACGTTCCTATTTCAAGGTAATAAAGCAAGCTTAAAGCAAACTGCTGTATGAAAACGCATCACTGTCCCTTAAGGTGGCTTTATACGGTTCATTTTTGTTGTTGTTTGACAGATCTATATCACAACAAAGAAGTATCCTTTTTTCGCTTTGCTGAACTTCCTTTGTGTGATTGCTCAAATGTCAAAGCTGGTCTATGTCAAGAGCGTGGGTAAGAACATATTTTTCTGTTTGTGTTTTTTGTTCTCCATAATCTGTTTAACATTTAGTAAATGAAAATGGCGTAAATATCCAGCCGTGGGAAAGTATCGCGCATCTCTCAGGTGAAGTCAAGCGTGAAGTATAACGCGCGCACGCGCGAAAATCGCTTACCGCGAGAATGTCGACGTCTGAGTGTTGCTCAGGTGTAGTCAAGCGAGAAGCACAATACGTGAGCGCGCGCGAAAATCGTTGTCGCGGTTTAGAATACACGCGTTCTCAAGAGTTTGAAGTCTTTGTCAGACGACTCTTGTTCTCATTAGCCTCTGCTTTCAACGCAGCCATCCTTTGTGCAGTCTCTTACGTGACGATCCCAAAGGATGTCACGAAGGAGGCTAGTTTAACCCTGTCATCATTACATTTGCATTCTGAAATAGTGACGCGACGACGGCGTCTGCAAGTGCATAATTTAGACTCTTAGCTAATCAGTGTTTCTCGTTCTGTTTCTCCAGGCACAATGGTAGCCAGACGTCCAACTGATCAAATTGACAGTGCGCCTTTTGTAGTCGGCATGATAACAGTACTGAAGCAGTTCCACTCTGAGTACACGGAGCAGTTCCTGGCTTGCTGTGGACAGTATGTGAGGTCACTTATAGAAGCCACTGCTACCAAGTAAGTTCACTACCACAGAGAACCCACTCCCTTCATCGTATCGTGAATACCACATGAACCCAATTTCCTTTTGTTATAACGTTAACACAGTAACACAGGGATACCAGTCGCTTTCTAAAACAGGCTACAAATAACCGACTTACGTTTTGGCGGAATATACAGGGATACCCAGTAAAATTTCTCCATAACCAATCCGAGCCGCAGGCGAGTGTGTCACGTTTGTTCTTACCACATTTTGACGTCATCTGTGATCTACAACTGAACAGACACACGGCCAAATGGAATTCATTTGTTAATTGCTGCGGAACGAGCGCAGCGAGTGAGCAGCAACATAATCAGGATTTAATAGAAATATTAGCTACGAAAAATCCTGAATTGCTCGCTTTTTACCAGAATTCACTGCGCCACAAACACATTTTGGGCCAGAATGCACTGCGCCACGAACAATAGCCTCGCTTTCATAAGCTTAAGACGCTTTCCATGGTGATTCAAGCTTTTGGCTGCGAGATTTGTAATATTTTGGTCCAACATGTCCCAGTGGAAATCGGAAGTCAATTGTCGAAGGCTACCGCGAGTTGAGCGAGGACTGTGAGGCATGGCGATAGGACCGTTGGATAGCAAAGATTTTCGAAGATTGTACGGGATAAAAGGCATTTATTTTGAAATCACTCCGACAGCGGTCGATGAGACTAACTGAGCTGAGCGCGCGAAGACGCGAACACGATACGACTAGCTAGTAACGCAACATACTTAACTCAATAGTCAACCTAAATTTTCACACCTACCTCGTGGTGAACGCGTCCTTAGCCCAACAATATTCTACAGACATTGCAAGAACTTGATGTGTGAATTGACAAAATTAGTCTTAATATCAGCTGGAGTTTTCGTCGATTCATCCCGTTTACATTTGCTTTGCTTTTCTTCCCCTCAAAAAACGAAAGACAAAATTCTCTAATACCAGTGAGACGATAAAACAGCATTATTACAACAAATTTACCGCAGCAATTACTATCTTTTGGATACACTAGTTTGATAACAAATACGTTTCTCAAGGCGTATTGACACGACAAGCAATAGTTGGCAAACTCGTGTTGCCGGGAAACTCCAAACAGTAATCTCGTGTTTTCACACAACAAACTTTCACACAGCTTAACTAATGAACAGAAAAGTAAAAAGAGTAAAATTTCGAACTTGCCTCGTAGCGCTCGATCGACTGTTCGAAGATTTGTTCCAGTTTAGGTATTTTTCAAGTCGCCAAGAACACTTTTCGTCTTGGTTTCTTCTTCTTCTTGCTCCTAAACAGCTCCTGCTAAACATTTGTCGAGGTTTTCACTTGCTCAATTCAGAATAATCTCGCAAAACTGTGCGCCATGTTGGACAAAACAAAGCAAACAATTTTTCTATGACGTCAGCCGTGCGTCTGTGTTCTGATAGATCATAGGCAACGACCAATCACAGAGCGTGTAATATTCAGTTCATTGTATAAACTTTGATGGATCATAGGCAACGACCAATCACAGAGCGTGTAGTATTCAGTTCATTGTATAATATATATTTCTTCTTGTGCAAAAAGAAAAATGTGCATCCAACTTGAACCTCTGATTGCTTGCAAAATATTTCTTAGCGTACCAGCCCACATTCCTTGTTGCGTCGACGAAGGAGACGCTTCCTAATCTTGTCGGCTAGGCGGAACGAATCGAGAAAAGTGTCGCTACCAAATCTGCGCCATCTTGAAACGTCACAATAGTATCCAGCATGCTTAGCGCGTCGTCTAGGCGCTAGGCGGAACGAATCGAGAAAAGTGTCGGTACCAAATCTGCGCCATCTTGAAACGTCACAATAGTATCCAGCATTCCCAGCGCGTGGAAATCAGGCATCATCCTGGGGAGCTTGCGGTTCCGAAATGTCACATGTGAATATTAAATCTATTTGTCTTGATTTAGTTTCGGATATTTTACCGATTTTGGAATCGTACGGCTTAATATTTCAATGCCTACTAAAAGTACACAGTGGAAAAATTGGACGAAGGTTCTTCTCCGGACCAAGTAAGTTGTTGGGTCTCTTTGGAATCAAGCAAGAAGTTATCGGATTTTCCTCGCTACCGTTCTGGTATGTTTTGAATGTTCTATCTTGATTTTGCTGTGGTTCTCTGCCTGATTTGGGAAGCTTTCACCTAAATACCGACGTCGTTCTTCGCGATGTTCTACGGTACGGTGCAATTCGCTGTATGTCTTGTAGCAATAATTCATTGACCGGCCGCGCCAGGCGAACGCAGATTAATAAAGTGCTCGAAATTGCGCCTGTATCGGGCGCATTTGCGACTAAAGATTTTGCAGTTTTGACTAAAATTTGTCTAGCTAATAAAGGAATTATATTCAACAGTCTTGTGTCTTACTTGCAACTGGTAGTTGTAATTTTATCCGAAAAATCCTGCGAAATTCACGTTGAATGTTGCGTGACTTAATCGTCGATTTCATGCTCCATTAACGCGGTATCCAAGAAGTTTATCACGGGAGCACTTTTTCAGGCTTTCTCAGAAATTTCTCATTTCCGGTTCCGGTATTAGTTCGTGCACTGAGGAGTATGATTTCAGAATCGGAGAAATAACCGAAATGAAATCAAGACAAATATACTATTTACATGTCGGAAAAACCTGAGACCTTTCGGAGTACACAGCACGGTAGGATTTTGTCCGATTTCACGACGATAGCGTGAATTTGTTTGATGTCGGCCCGACGTTTTTGCCTGCGTGACATATCTCGCGACATAGCCCTTTTCAACAGTGGCTGAATTAATTCATGAAACTGAGGTACTAGGTCAAGACGAGGTGCCACGGGATAAGGAGACGCACTATAATCTATGATTACTAGTTTATATATTTATTTAGGTTGTTTACTTTGGAGTGTTGTTTTGTTTTAGTGTGAGAAGCAACGAAATTCCAGCCGAAGTTGTAAATATGTTGGTTTTTATGGAAGACTTCATCATGTACAGTGAGCTTCCAAGGAAGGTATGTTGGAATTTCCTTTCCTTTCTTATTTGTGCGATTTTCAGGCTGATTGGAGTCATAAGACCCTGAGCTTAGTTGTATCCTTGAACATGCTGCAATTTTCACGGATCAACCATGTTTAAAAAAAAATCAGGTAAATATGTATATACAATTTTTTAACTCGGGGAATACCTTTTTTTTCAGGTTGTCGAGGCTCACATTCCAAGCTACATTTTTGATCAGTTTAGAGTTCATCTCACGTAACAGTTTAGCTAAAAAGATGTTTATACAAAACACCAATGGGATAAAATTGTAAAAAAATAATGCGAAATCCCAGTCCCAGAGCCCATTCCAACGTGCACTATGAACCAGTAGCAAGTACAGGAAGACGAAATTGTTTTTAAATAGAGCGGTTTTCAATTGAGTGTCGAAAGTAATTACACAATTGCTTTGGTTTTGCATTGCTACGCTTTGTGATTGGCTAAAAAAATCGCGCCACTTTATCAACCAATCAGAAGTAAAACCAAAACCAAAACAAGTTTTCCCGCGCTTGGCGCGGGCGATATGCATTTACCTCGTGTTCTGATTGGTTAATTGGATTGTCTGCCTCTGTTGTGATTGGTCAGAGTAGTTACTTTGGTTTTTGGTTTTACGACAATAAATTAAAAACCGCGTTATGACTGTCTTCGTTTCGATTGTGCAGCAGTATTCTTTTCTTTCCGCATTTTCTAACGACTGTAGTATCAGCCAAACCAACTTAATCACACGTGGTCAATTAATAACAGAACCAGCCAGAACGCGATTCAAAAGCATGCACCTTGCGCCAAGCGCTGGAAATTATTAAATAAGGCAAGTAAAATTTGATGTAATTTGGTAATTTTATCATTGAGATTGGATTAATAGTTGACTGAGATATAGCACTAGTCAGTTCTAACACCAGCAGTAACCTCCCCATCCGGGCATTTGTTGGCTATTTTCTCACGTTCTATTCTCGGGGGGGGGGGGGGGGGGGGGGATTAGCCTACCGCCAGTGTACCCTGCGCATTTGACATACTCGTGTTGTCATGCGTGTTTTCTTGCCAACTAGCTCTAATGAGATGGGTCACTAATGGATTGCTGAGGAAATACACTTCTCTTTTCTTTAGTTTGCCTTCAAATAACTTTTGGATAAGTCTACAATTAAGAATTGTCCTTCCTTTGTTTTCTGAACCCCTGGGTCTTTGAACAGCCTCCCCCTGCGTGGCTAATGCCCGGGTGTTGGTCGTGAATGCGGGGCGGGGGGTTGGGGCATAAGTAGGCACGGAGTAAAAACGTGCGAAGATTTATTATTACAGTAAACATTTAAGCAAAAAATTGTTTTAATTGATGAATCTTGTCAACAAAATACGTGTAGAAAAGACAAAAAAAGGAAGTTTTTGAAAAACATAAAAAATATATTTCGTTTAGAAGAGGCAAAAGATTTTGCAATTTATGTAGTCTACAAGTTAATATATATATATAAATTTTTGGCGGTTTAACTGCTTAAATAGAAGGTTGATTCGCGTGTCGCGATTTTGATAGAAGTCACCAGTAAGAAATTAGATAGGTTCGATTTATTTTGGAGACGAATTATCCGTGAGACGAATAATTCGTCGAGGTGTAAATGTGCAACATGATCTCCTCTCTGAAATTAACGATTATCGTTAATTCTCAAATTGCTCTGAATTTACGATTATAGTTAATTTAGAGCACTGTTTCCCAGGACATTTCAGAAAAGAAGAAATATAAAAAAACCATGTTATTTGGACTGGATTCGAACCTGGAACTACCGCTTCTAGGAACGTGTTCTTACAACTAGACCACCGAACAACAAGGCGATGGGAAATTATATCTGCAAGATATTTATTTTAGTCTTGCATAGAATATCATTGATCTACAGTGATTAGGCCTAAGCGCTGATTTCAAATGGTTAGCTTTTTGTTGAGGTTTGGTGATCAAGCTTTTCCATTTACTTTCTAAAATTATTTTCAAGCGAGTGATTTTATAGGCTTACTACAGGGTGTAGAATAAGCGCATGAATTTTATTATGTTAAAAAATTGAGGTTTGCTCAACCAGCAGCGTGGTGGTCTAGTGGTTAGAAGAGAGGATAAGTCAGCGAAGGGTCGTAGGTTCGAGTCCTGTCCGAACACTAACTTCCCAGAATTCCTTTCAGACTGTCAGTGTTCTAAATTAAGTTCAAGTTTATTATTGGATAAACTGATGTTTATGAGACCTGAGACTATTGAACTAAGCCACTCACTGCCTGCATGTAACATATTATTCCAAAGTCTACTCGTTAATTGTATGCCCTATTGTCACGCAAATCTCACAGAGCACAACAATTTCTGTACTTCTCCGTACTCTTTCAAGGCCCAAGTCCAAGCCTATTTTCTGTAATTTCTCAATGCCAAGGTCAAGCCTGATATTGATTTAGTTGCCTCATTTACAATGTATCTATCAGTTTCAAGGCAAAGTCCAATGTAAGGCAATCTTTATAAGATGTTATCAAACAAAGGTCCCAGTCAGTTCTGTCATATTTTTCCCTCGTGCTCTTACCTATAATGTAATAGCGCGTGTCCCACTCAGTCATTCTTCCATCGCTTCGCACCGAGCATCGATAATTTCCCCTCCCACCCTCCCATATCTGGTACCTTTGTCTTTTAAGTTTACCAGCCACATGGCTTTTTGTAGCAGAATTGTTTATTAATAAATATGGCGGCAGGGAAGTGCAACCCTTGGCTGCACTTTACACCACAGTAAGGCTTAGCCCTTGGAGACAGGTCCGGAGAAATCCATTCCAGGGTGGGTACCCACGGTCCCACCTGATCTGTACTCCCCCCAGGAGGGCACCCCTCTCCTGGTTCCCTAGTTCCCCGTGACTAGGGATATGGGCCTCACCCTGTAAGGCTTAGCCCTTGGAGACAGGTCCGGAGAAATATCCATTCCAGGGTGGGTACCCACGGTCCCACCTGATCTGTACTCCCCCCAGGAGGGCACCCCTCTCCTGGTTCTCTAGCCTCCGTGGACTAGAGATATGGGCCTCACCCTACTGGAGACAGATCCGGACCCCGTCCAGGGTGGCTACCCCCGGTACCACCTGATCTGCTCTCCCCCCAGGAGGGCACTCCTCTCCTGGTCCCTGGGGGGTTCCCTAGCGGCGCTTCCCTGCCACCCTGATTTTACCCATCACCTGTGCGTTGTTGTCCTTAATTACTAGATACCAACCAGCCTGCCTCGAAAGAGGATCATTAACTATAATCGTAAATACAGAGCAATTTGAGAATTAACGATAATCGTTAATTTCAGAGAGGAGGACGGGTTGAAATGTGAAGCTTTCCTAGGAAAGGACTGGGGAGAGGAATTAGGCATCCCAAGAAACCCTGCGAACACTGAATAGAAACCAGTACCCCTCCTGTTAAAACTAAACCAAAAACCGTCTTCGTATTCCGTCTAGATATAAATTTGGAGATAAATTATCTGTCTTAGACGAATTAGCCGTCGTCAGCACTTCTCCTAGACGCGCTTATAGACGAATCGTAACCCCACCATTCGTCTAAACACCGAAGTTATATCTCGACGAAATATCTGTATCAGACGAATAATTCGTCTCGCGGCTCAGACGAATAATTAACAACTATTTACCGAAGTAGAGGTGGCTGGTGCTGGATATTTTCCGAGCCGCGAAGCGGAGAGGTAAATATCCACCACTAGCAACCGACATTCAGGTGAATAGTTGTTTTAGTACATACTAAAACAGTGAGATAATATAGCACGAAAATGATGATTTTTAACTCCTTTATTCCTGTCAACGATTACAATTTTCGCACGCAAATACTTGGAGGTGAATAGCACTTGCTATCCCGAGTTTCAGTAGCCAATCAGAGCGCGCCAAAAACGCTATCTACCGTTTTAGAATATGCTAATTCAGTTGGGCCATATGGATGCCCTGAAAAAAGAAATGGTGGCCACCCTCTGGAACACAGGCTAGCCTGTAATAGCCCATTTCCGAGTTGCTCTTAGCCTCCTATTCAAACCGAGGCGAAGTGCAAAACCATTCATATGGATATAAGTTTTATTTGCATGTGAAAGAAAACTCATTTTCTTATGAATGGTTTTGCACGTGGCCTCGCTTTGAAAAGGAGGCTAAGAGCAACTCGGAAATTGGCTATTGCGACTTATCTAAAGTACGGTTTCTCTCTCGTAAACAAAGCATTCCAGGGAGTCGTGTAGTTCTTCGCGCTTGTCTTCATTCAAGCCCTCTTGCTTAATAAACCTTGTAAGGAATACAAGAGATGATCCCAGTATCATGACTCCGCCAGCTGAGTAGAAGGCAGGGCCGTAAACATGCGTGACGTCAGCTACGACACCTGCCAAACAAATTGGCAATATCAGCACTTGTTTAGAGCGTTTGCACGTGACGTCACGGCGGTCATATTGGTGTCCCAAAACATTGAAATGGCGGCCATATTGGTGTCCTAAACGAATCCTTTGGGACTTATGAATGGGGTTAGTTTCTAGAGAAACTGTGGTGCTGCGTCGGTGGGGGGATGAAACACGAGAATTTAGTTTTATCGACTGAGTCGATAAGGTAAATTGACCACCGTAAAAAGATTCAAATAGCTGACGTTTCGAGCGCTAGCCCTTCGTCGGAGCGAATTTGGGACTTAAGCGCCATTGCCTATTGTTTTAGTCGCCGGTCATGTGAGTGAAAATGCTATATTTGTAGGAAGGGCGGGTGTATGATTGGGTCAGGAATGGATATGATTGTTCAGGAGCCGATTCTAAAGTCTGCAGCCTGCGATGTTTTATTAGTTTAGAACTTCCTAGTGAAGTATATTTAGTGGATCCCATTTCTTATGGCAAAACTAAGAACTAATTTAATGTCTTTCCATGAAAACGTTTGATTTATAAGAGCGGTTTTCAAATGAGTGTCAAAATTGCGTTGGTTTTGCATTGCTACCTTTGTGGTTGGCTAAAAAATTTCCCGCCACTTTTTCAACCCAAACTGATCATGACTTGCCTGCACGCGTTTTCCCGCGCTTGGCGCCGGCGACATGTATTTGCTTCTCGGTCTAATTAGTTAATTGGCAAGACTGTTGTGATTAGCCAGAGTACTGATTACTTTGGTTTTGGTTTTAAGACACTCAAATGTAAACCGCTCAAAAAGCAGACAGACTGCCGTTTTGTTTGGTAATATCGCGAAATTTAGTGAACCACAGTTTGACACGCAAATGTAAATTTTATGCGCTAAAATGGTGTTTCTTGGTGTTGCGGAAGCCATTGTTGGTTAGCTTTTGTGTTGTGGTGTGGGTATTCAGAGTCTTTTGAATCTTTTGTTTTACGTCATTTGGTGATCACACCATCCGCAACACCAAGAAACTACCGCTAAAATCTTTGGCTTTGCGGAAGTTCCACAATGCCACACTTCAGAAACAACGCTGTAGTTAATTCCCGCGCGGAAATCCGTCGCGTGGCGAGATGAATTTTCGCGCGCGTTGCTGCGTAGACGAGGAAAAGGCTTAGAAAACTTACCAACAACAATTGGACCAATAGCAGTACACAGACCTACACAAAAAGAAACATAACCCCACGCTTGATCCGTTCTCTTCTGTCCTACACATTCCAACACTATAAGGGGCATTAAGCCATAACGACCCCCGTCCATGAGACCATACAGTACAGCAAACACCACCACAGCTTTGTACGATGTTACCAATGGCAACGCAAGCAAGCAGATGCCAAGACATGTCGTTGTAAGCTGATAGAGATAAAAAATGTTCAAGAATTCGAATTCGCTTATTTTGCAAAGGAAGTGGTTGCTGAAGAAGAAGGCGGTTGCCATGTACGTGTAGAGCATGCTCGCTCGTTCTGTGGAAATGCCAAGTTCACTTTCACAAAATTTCGCCTGTAAAGAAAATAAGACAAAGCCAAACATTTTAATGACTGGTCGTTAAATAAGACTGTTTAGCCCATAATTATTCGATGAAAGCTTAGGCGATTAATTGAGTAAATCTCTTCAAGTGGATTTGATCACATTTCGATAACACGGCTGGCGTGACGGATATAGATATATAATCTGTTTTCTTTTTCTTTTCTTCCTCAAAATTGATTTCTTTCTCTTTTTTATCATTTTTTGAAGAGTTGTTACTATAAATTTACGGGTAATCATAATCCTCGAAGCTTCTCGGAACAGATGACGCCCGCGGACAAATATCCAAGCATATTTGCATTCCAAATAAAGTTTTTTTCTTGGGATATGTGCTTGCACGATATTTTTTCCCCTCCAACATTCTGCAAAGCATATACGTTTCATTTTATCAAAATAAAACTCCTACCCCCACGCCAATACTCAAACAAGCGCTGAGGTTAATCCTACAGAAAAACTCATTTAAATTCAAGGGAAAGATTATCTGCAGACACATGGAACTGATATGGGGACAAAAATGGCAGTCTCTTTCGCCAACTGAACATCTTTAGCGCGAAAGTTGAAACAGACATCCTTAGCGAAAGCGTAACAAAAGCGCTCGTTTGAAAACGTTCATAGACGACGTTTTCTCACTCTGGGACGTTAACAGAGAAAGAATAACAAAGCTCATTGAACAAGCTAAAAAACATCACCCTACAATCAAATTCACGGCTAAAATATCTGATACAGAAACAACATTCTTGGATACTACTGAATTGTAAATGCCTGTACCGAAATTAGCCCTGACATCTGTTCACGGGTAGGTCTTGGCCTGCCTTAATCACTTAAGACTGTCGACAATAACAACTGCATCCTTAAGAAAGATACGTGTAGCCTAAACTTGACAAGCAAATCAATCAAACAACGATTACAGAATGTTACAAACTTAGCGATCAGATAACTTAACTGATCAGATAATAAGCTTAAATTACTCAAAAAACGACACTTTTGGCTTCTTAACAATCGGGTGACCACCCCAGGCGATACTGATAATGACCGTACCGCGCCGGTCTCTACAAGGATCACTTGACTTGTAGTTGCGTTCGACTGAAAGGAGAACGCAATCCTAATCTGGCCAGGCGCGAAGAATCGAGATTTTTTGGAGGGATGTACCATTTTCTGTGCCATTTTGAATAATTACAGATTCTATGTCACGTGCTCTAGCCAGGCGGCAAGAATCGAGATTTTTTGGAGGGATGTACCTTTCCTGCGCCATTTAGAATAATTACAGATTCTATGTCACGTGCTCTAGCCAGGCGGCAAGAATCGAGATTTTTTGGAGGGATGTACCTTTTCTGCGCCATTTTGAATAATTGCAGATTCTTTATTTTAAAAAGAGACATTTCCCGAATCCCGGTTAGTATTATCGCTAAATCTTGCGTCCCGTTTATAATTACATTACCGAAACTCGTTCCCATTGCATTTTCCACAAATATCCCGAATCCTGGCCTAAAAATATGCCAAATCCCGGATCCCGAAAAACCTATCGTGGATATCTTACACGTTGTATTATAAACAGACAGTGGAATCCCCATTTTTTAAACCTCCCATAAAAACAATGGAGATCAGTCTACAGAATGGATAATAAACAAAGCGCTTGTCGTGCAAGCTGGGTAAAGTTGAACGCACTTCACTTATCTTCGATAACTCCTAGTCTTATTATGTAGTCGTGTAGCTACAAACAGCCATTGAAAAACGAGAAATTATCACTGCGAAATACAACACATCTGAGAACGCACCATCCTATCAGTCCTGTAAATTGTGAAATGTAGATTCGTTTTCACTTGCTCAAGTAATGTGCGCGTGGTGTTGAGTGACAAGTATGCCAACGTCACGGCACTTTTTCCTGTAAACACCGAGCCAGAAAATTTATTTAAATGTTCCTGATGCTATAAACGAATACTTGGGATTGCGGAAGATACAGTGTAGCATATTTGAGGTTGATGTACTGCTTTTTGGTATGTTTCTTGCAACAACTTTATAGGACACTATTTTTAAAACGCTGAATGTTGTACATTTGTCAGGCATTTGTTCATGGGGTCGGACAGATTCGCTTTTGATTTTCCGATTCAAGTTAGGAGGAATTTAGTTTGAAATTACACTTCACTCATATTTTAATCATTCTGCTATTTTCTCCAGGAATACATTGCCAAAACTCTTGACCCCTTGACCTCTCAAGTAGTTGGCGGGTTTACAACAAATTTCATAACAGGGGTAGTTGATCCTAGTTCATTGTCGTACAGTAAGTATTTTCACGTCAATCAAACAGTCCTGTAAACTTCTTAATTGAATCTTACATAGTATTCCGTTATTTTGTTTTAACGAATTCAAAATGTTTTTGTGTGTGCGTATGTGTGCGAAGGTGTTTGATTCAGGAATTGCAGTCTTGCGCTTGAAATGTCAGAAGTCAAGTGGTTGTGACAAGTCAGAAGCAACCGTCGTGCTTAGGTCAAAGTGGAGGGATTTAAACTCACATTTGATTTTTAACAGTTTCAAGCGCTTCTAAAGTCTTTGAAGGAGATTTTTTAATGCTAGCGAATATTTTCAATTTGTAGATGCAAATTACGAAGATTGAAATCAATTTTATAATTTTATGATTAACCCGCTTTTCGTCTAAAAATCTTGTGGCATTTGAACCGAACAGATGACATAGATTTTTGATTTTCTCAAGAGGAACCGTTGCGAGTTCGACCTTAAAACTTGGCATGGCAAGTGTTTAATACTGATATATTAGGATTATGAAGTAAAATTGTCGAAAAATTAGGTACTAGGAACATTTTTATGCTGTTACATGTAAACATGACGTATATTTTGCCGCCATTTTAGGCGCTCTTCGAAGGTGTAAATTTCTTTAAAATGGCCGCAAAACCACAATATCAACAGATTTGAAAATCGTTAAAAGCAAACAATGAATAAAATTAGTTGTTCCGAGTTTGTGTAAAGTTTGACTTCAATTGGATTTAATTTAAGGCTTGAGCGGCGCTTCGTCCTCGCACCTAATTTTGTGCATATGATCGAGCGAAAACCAGACTTTGACTGCTCTTTCAAACTTTCGCGAATTTCTGAAAAATAAAAAATCACTGGAACTTTGAAAAATGATTTCTAAGAAGCAACCAACCTCGTTCCCCTGCGAACGAGATTGAGAAGCAACCACCCAAGGGTATCGTTAGACAAAATATGAGCGATTCGCCAAATGGTCGTTGACGGAGCGTTTTCGATACTAACAGGCAACCACTCTTAAAATATAACTCAAATCTGCAAAAGACCGCAAACGATAACGCTGTAAACGATACGTAGGATCTACGAAAGACCTAATCAGCCAAAAAAATGAACAAACATAACCGACAAACTGCAAGGCTGATCTGCCTTGACTACGTAAAAAAGTAGACTTTGCGAGACACCAATACGACAGAAACCGATAAAGCAGGGTAGCAACCGCTGACAGCTGTTTCGCTTTGTTAGAGCTCATCGGTGCGGTGTAGCTTGTAGCAAACTAGAAACGACTACAAGAATGTAGTCGTAAATAGATTGCACAATGACCCGTTCCAAGTTCCGTACCTTGGAACCAACTTATCACCCACATCACGCGTGCCACATCACGTGTTGCGGGGAACAAACCGTCCCAAGATGTCACAATGGTGTGTCGCAAAGACTGAATGTACATGGCATGCCAATGTAAACATTCAAACGCATGGACAAAACCATGCTGAAAGAAACACAGCATATCGGATCTAGTAAAGACCTACGGTCCCAAAATACATGAAAATATCAGCCTATCAAGGTAAGCCTGGCAGTTTGTCGGTTATGTTTAACCACTGTTAACCCTATTTTGCCTGGGGTGTGTGTGTGTGTGTGTGTGTGTGTGTGTGCGCGCGTGTGTGTGTGTGTGTGTGTGTGTGTGTGTGTGTGTGTGTGTGGGGGGGGGGGGGGGGGGGGATTTTCGTGGATTTTGTGGATTTTCGTCAACTTCATTCCAAGATCCAGGTACTGCTGGAGTGTCCTGTAATGCAACACGTACCTGGATTGGGGGGGGGGGGGGGGGGGGTGGGGGGGGGAGGCCCGCGCTCTCTTTCAACATTCATAACTTCCTTAATATGTATTCAAACGCCATCAAAATTTTGTGACTTTTCCTTAAATTTATCTGGCAACAATTTCATATGACATTTTATTGATCACGTGACTTGATGTTTACATAGCAACAAGATTTTGACAGCCTTGTTTTTTGTAATTTGCATATTTTTACCTTTAAATGAAGAAAAACAATGTTTATTGGTATAAATTTTTCATTTTTTCGTCATTTAGCGCTTATTTATTAGTTTTGATTAATTTTGAGTAAATTTGGACGGATTTTAAGAGGTTTTGAAAAATTTCAGAAATCCAAGATGGCGGATCCAAGATGGCGGGCGTATAACTAATTACCTAATAACTACGTCATATGACGTCATGGTTTCATTGTGCGGACTGCAAAGGAGACAGTTTTGGACGTACTATGTACCCTCTATGTTTCACTGTCATAGTCTTAATATTCTTGAATTTACCGGGGGAGGGGGGGGGGGGGGGGGGGGGGGGGGCACAATGTGCCCCTCCCCCCTTCCAAGTCTCGGGAGCTCAAAAAAAGCCCAGGCAAAAAAGGGTTAAAAACTGCTCTAAAATAAGGGTTAACATATATCTACAATAGTATAATAATATTTTGTGGTTGTCGTCACTTGGACACACGGCCTAGGAAGACCATGTAAATATGATACGATTTCGTATATAAATAAAGATTGATGATGATGATGATGACGATGATGATGATGATGATGATGATGATGATGATGATGATGATGATGACAGAGAGTGCTCGATACATATAGTAGAGTGGGAATATATTTTTCACACGATGTGATGTTACAAAACAGTAACTCAAGTCTGATGATCGCCACCGAGCGTGAAACTCGAGATTAATAGCCTTCCTTTGGTTGAAATATTTGAAATTATCGCTTCCCTCGATAAATCTCCCTCCCCAACCCCCTCCCCTTTCTTTCACACATCCTCCCAGTCAAGTTAAAAATTCACTTCTTGTTGGAAACAATTGACACAATTACATAAAAGTTACAAAAGTACAGGTTTCATATAGTTTTTCTATGGTGACGTTCGTGTATTTGACCCTTTTATTTATTTCCAGGAGCTCTCTAGTTAGCACATTACCATGTTAGCACCTCCAGCGAGCAATATTTGAAATAACCCCCCCCCGCCCTCCCTCCCTCTCGAATAATTGCCCTCTTTTAGAGTGAAAAAAATTAATAATCGCCCCCAGCTATTATTAGAGGAAACACGGTAATAGACGTCACAAGACTGCCTTCCTCTGCATGGAACGCAATTAGTTCCCCGGACCTAATGCACAGTTACACTCTTTTAGGCTGGATTAAGGGTTCAAGAAAATAATAAATAAATAAATAAATAAATGAATAAAAGCTAATCTTACCAAAAAAATTGAAGGCGTAAACACCACAAAGAATACCAAGCTAATGGAAACGAGATAGACAATGAAACGTCCGTTTCGCAGAAGGTGAGATGAATGAAAGCTCCTGGAATTTTTTTCAGCTACTTCAACATCAATTCTCGAGTCGTAACAGCACGCCAAAGGGGTCGCCAAGAAAAACAGGATGGCCCATCCTCTAAGAGCATTTTTCAGTCCATAATTTGAAACAAGTTCCTCAGTAATTTGTGTCATGACGAACATACCTACACTTGATGTCGACGCCATTATTCCAACCGCCAGGGAGCGCCATTTGACAAATTGCCTGAGTACGACTAGAAGAGAGCTGTGGTACGACATGCCCGCGCCCAATCCTGCCATTATCGAGAATAACATGAAGAAAATCCAAAAGTTGTCGACGAACGAGCTTGCTAATAAGCTGACCGAGAGTATAAGGCCCCCACCAATGGCTGTGATTCGAAACCCAAAACGATTATTAAGGCGGGTTACCAGTGGTCCAAAGATGTAGGCGAGTGATATGTAGAGTGAGCCGACCCAAGCTGAAATAAAACAAAACATGGAGGGCTCATAAACAAAATCGTAAAAACTCTTATTCTTCGGCCATTTCAACTTTAACAGAAATACAATACACACTGTGTGTACTGCGGTTATAAACATGACAAAACAACGCATGTTGTAAAAAACTTTGATTAATGACTTGACGTTTCGTATGCTTCAACATACATCTTCAGAAGTGACGGTTGGATATAATACAATAAAATTAAAATGCTATGGAGAAAGATTGGAACGTAATTTAAAAGAAATGACAATAGTGAAAAAAAGATAATATACAGACCTATCTTAAAGTCTGCATCTGGGTAAATTTCATTTTTGAACTTTTTGAGTTAGAAGCTATAGAACTAGTATACCGATGCAGCAGTGGATGCTGCCTTGTCATTTAGCATTCAGTGTGAGCAATGGGCCGTTTTATCAAATGTGTGTATCGGGTATTCCATGTTCCAGATGACATCTGAAACAATGGGCCTGCATTAAATGTTAGCAGAAGTCACTAGGAGGTCACTAGGAGGTACACTTCCTTGGCATTTTGAACAGCTGAGAAATTTGTAAATGCTTTCCACGCCTTCTGCTGGACAAAGAACCTTGTTGATGTTGCTGTCCAGTGACTGCTTTTAATCTTCTCGGTTGATTGTTTTATCACATTCGGTTGCTTCTGTTCGTTTGTTAATTAATTATGAGGTATTTTTGGTCATTGAAGGACCTGACCATTACCTTCTTCTAACCGTAGGTTTCTTTCGACTGAAACTTGTCTATGTCACATTCCCACAGAACAATCCTGATAGATGCTGTTTCATCAGTTAGTGTGCCTTCTTGTTTTGTTAGTGTTTTTCCCTGTGTGTACACGTACGTGTATTTGCTCTTTATCGGTTTTTTTTCAACCATGCAATTACCGACTCGAGAGAAATTACTACGTTTAGAAAGTCGATAACATTCAACGTTTACTCTCAAAATGACAGTTTTATGATCGCGACATTAATTCGCTATTTTAGCGCGCGCTAATACAGTTGCTTTCGCTATATAGCGCGGCACTCCTGAAATTTTCGCACACGTTAGCAACGAACACATTTTTACCCCTGAAAGTAACCAAAGCCAACCGTTTCACACACGAGCAGCGAGATGACGCGAGCGAAAGCGAAAGCGATAGATGAAGGCGTCACCACGTGAGTACGCGCGTCAAAGCAAGGCTAATTGCTAATTGCGAGGCTAATTGTCACGTCACAAGCAGATGCGTGCAAGGCATTGTGGTAGAAAAAAAATCGAAATTTATTGCCCCTACCGATTAGAACTGCTGCCTTGCTCGGTCGCTTCAGGCTCCCTCACTGCGGCAGCAATTAAGGCGGGGTACACCTGAATGCCATTTTCCCGCCACTTGACATGGGTTTAATGGAAATATCTCGTTCACGTTACAAGCAATCCAAAACTGAACTCTCTGCTCATCCCATGAATCTGTTATGGGATGTTTTGTTAATTTTTGGGTGATTTTTGGGTATGTTCAGGGGAGGAAATAGTTTTTCTCAAAGGATTGGTAAAATTTAGAGAAGTAAGAAATATTGAAAATTAATGAAGTTTTAAAATTAGAATTTGTAGTTAATAATAAACAGATGGACACCAAAACCTGAGTCTACAGCAACCTGTGGAGCTCTTGTACTTGTGTTGGTATCAACTGTCTGTTGGTGTTCCAAAAATCATTATCTTTCTTCTATCCCTTCTGTAAACCTCTTAAAATTTCATTCTAATTCACGTGAACCCCCCACCTTAAGCTAGTTTTTTTTTCTGAGATGTGATTAATATTATTGAAAATGACTAACTTTGTGACATTAGCCTGTGCACAAGCTACTTTTTTGGGGGTATTGCGCTTTTAACCCAATATACCCCAAAAAAGAAGCGTGTTGACAGGCTATATCACATATATGTCATAGTGTGACATTACAGGAAACGCGTTGTTTGAAATATGTTAGGAGAGGTCAGTGGATTGGGCGAAGGTTCTGATTAGCTTCTGCGTAAAGGAGGATATTACCATCTTCCCGGCATGCACTGCAAACAAACTATATTATCAAACGGCGGCGACCCGCAAGCAGCTCATTTTACACAGACACCATTGAGGTTGGAGGTCAGTTGGTCGTAGCGGAAAACTTTCAAAATAAATCTACGTTAACCTATTTATTCTATTCACCTTTACAGAATATTTTCCATTTCGGGTTATGTTTACAGTTTGCTTTAAGGCCGCTTAACTTCCCAGACGGGCCGAATTCCGCGATATTAAAGCGTCGCGTGGTAGACGCTTGAAATCTCTTCACACTGAGATTCATGGAATCAATAAACCGTCTCTCCATTTCAAAACAATACCGGCTTATATTAGAAGAAATATCCGTATATTTACTTGCTTTGACTTATTGAACGTAACACTGGTGAACAGAGCCGGTGAAATAATTCCCGCTAACCACTGCTAAAAAAAACTGAAAATATAAAACAACAGCTACTCACTCTGCACTCGACTGTCCTGCTGTGTTTGTTTACGGTTATGTTATTTTTAGTTCAAAATCGATCTTTGCTTTTCTCGCTTTTTCTGACTTTTCTACGGTACGAGCACTAATTATTCAGCTTCATTTCATTTTATATTTTGCTGTGACCAAAATAAAACTCGAATCGCTCCACAAATGCTAATAGATCTTCTCACAAACGACGCGCCACTTGGAGCTTGCCGGATGTAGTCACTTTCAATTCAACGCCGATGAAAACAAACAGCCGCCGAAATAGATCACTTTCAACTTCAAAATTTAGCATGAAATCGTGGAGTCAATTGGAGTCAATTAGGTGTTTGAGAAAGTTTATGCTTTAAATGACTGGAATTGGGTATTATTTGGTTTTTGACTCGCCTTTTTTGAATCGATCGAACCAATTTAAAATATGCATTGCCGATAACTACAAACAGACATGGACGACAACAGTCAAACTACACCACTATAATTTTTTTCAACGGGTCCACTCCACTTTAAGAAAAACATTTCCTGGCACATTATTAATAGAGGAATAAGGTACGTATTGTTTTATTTCCAAGCCTTTACATTAAAGCGAGAAAATCCATGTACAACTTTGACTAAAATACGTGCGTTCTTCGGTTCCACCGGAAGTCATTCACCCGAATTTTACCCAAAGCACGCTGGGAAGATGGTGATATCCTCCTTTCTTCTGCGTGAAATGTCTCAGAAAAATCGTGAGAGAAAAAAACCAATAGGCCTGTAATTGTGATCACCATCTACAAGCAGTGAGGACTGCTAAAAGACAGGCAAAAAAATTTACCGATTCCCCCCTCCCCCCCCCCCCCCCCCCCCCAAAAAAAAAAAATAATAATAATAATAATAATAAACAACAACAACGAACTGAAAAAAAGCAGAACAAATTCAAGCGTATTTCGTTGACCTAATTCAAATCATTTCAATTAGAATTTAATTAATTTTAATTAGAAGTCAATGAGGCGCGTGGCAATAAGTGAAAACAGACCGTTTCGGTCGCAAATAACATAAGCTGTATATATAAAAACATCGTGCCAGCTGTCTAGCGGCTAGGAATTTTCTGGTGATGAATCTTTTATTCAGAGCGTTCCGTATTATCGAGTTGGCTCATTTGAGCCTTTTATTTCGTCAAACATGGCGAGCAGACTTTCGAAGAAGCATGCTGTTGTCTCAAGTTGAGACAACTAACAGCAAGAAGCCGTGTTGTATAACAGCGTAAATTATAAGGGTTACGTATGGCAATTTAAGAAACGTATTATTTATAGGAATAGAATCAGGAATAAGAATCCAATAAAATGCCTTGTTTCCCTGTTGTGTTACGTGTGCATACGTGGGGATTTAGTGTTTATACTCAGGATGTATCCTCTCTGTGTAATCTATATGTATCAGCTATCATCCGGTATCTATTTTTTTAGCAAGATCCTTTCTGATCTTTTTGCACTTTGTCAATTTTAATTAGCTAAGTGAACATGAAAAAAAGCTGTAAATACTGTGATAACAAAAGCAGCGGAAAAACAAGAACAGTTTGAAAAAACGTTTGCGAACACTGCTTCATTTTCTATAAGGCCCCTATAAGAGAACTATTATTATAAGAGAACTAAATGGACCAGTGTACGTTAATAAAAAAAAATACTTGACCTTAGGCTGAACTTCTTTCGACGTGCCTTAAAGCACAAAGACGCCTCCCTTTACATTGCTTGACGCCTCTACCCTCCTTTTTACAGCACTTTGTACAATTTTTCTTTGCCTAATATAAAATCTAAAAAATCTACCATACGACCAATAACACAGTAGGGCGTTCAATTCAAATATTAAAAAAAAAAAACGTTTTAGCCAGTTACCTGTTGTCGCGTTGCTTTGCCCAAAATGTTTCAGAAGAGAAGGCAATAACAGACCAAAACTGTAGTAACTGCCATTATTCAACGTTAAAGTTACAAACGAGGCGAAACAAACAATCCAAGACCACGGACTATCGGTTTGTTTGCTTGCGTGGACGGCCATCGAATTGTGATTGAGGTGGCCGTCACGCCAGTGTTAGAACCGGATGGGTCACGCAATGTCAGGATCGTGGTCTGCTTAAAATCAATCAACTACGCGGGTAATTCGCGCGTGGTAGCGCGGGTAATTCGCTTTGAATTTGATAAACATCGGTCATTTTGCGTTTAAAGTTACGTATGCATCGCGTCTAGTTTTTACTCTGTCGACGAAATTATAATTTTATGTGTTTCCCCATTTTATAAGATATATAGGTTTGGTAGCCTCTCCCATACAGACCTATTCTTGGCAAGTGCAGTGACACACTCCTCCCAAATATGTGACCAACAACCAACAACAAACTTATTGATTTACTTCCATATGGCATATAAACCTATCTGAAATCATAATTTACAAAAAGCCAAAAAGGAAACGAAAGAAAAAGATCACATTTCAAGTTTAAAAAAAAAGAGAAGAAACGAAAAAAAAAAAAGAATGAGACCAATATTTCCCAATATATAGGGACTGATATAAGAATCTTTTTATAAGAATATTGAGGATGGACTTGGCCAAATTTTAAAAATATGTTAAGTATATAACAAGAGACTATCACGTACGTGATAGTCTCTTGGAATATACCCAAGGCTGAGATTTTATGGTGTACAATTTCCGCCAAAATTCGATGTTGTAAATTCAGCATCCTACTTTTTAATTTCTTGTTATTTTTACTATTCAACATTCAAGTTTATACATTTTGACATATCTCGATTGAACTTTGTAGTACTTACAATTCAACTTTGTACTTTTTATGATTCAACATTGTAGATTTTACAATTCAACATCGTACTTTTCATAACTGAACATTGTAGTTTCAAGAATTCAACACTATACTTTGTGTAATTCATCTTTGTAGCTTTTGTAATCCAACATTGTTGTTTTCATTATTTAACATTGAACTTTGTGTTATTCAACTTTCTATTTTTGACAATTCAACATTGTAATTTTTACGTTATTCAACATTCTTCGTTTCACAATATCCAACCGCAACCAGTTGTCTGTGGGCTCAGAAAATGCAAAATTACCCCCAGTAGGGGAGATTCGAATATAACAATTCCGCTCCTCTCCCCCGACAGTAAACGAAGTCAGTTTGTCCCCTCCCCGACAAAAGAATTATTTTGCACCTCACATGATATTTGCTGCTGAATCAAAGATGGCGGCTGCGAAAGAACTCTTTCTTACAAAGTGCTTTATAAAACTTATTTAACTTAAATTTTACAAACAAATGGATGACCTTTCATATCTGCAAAATGCTGTTTACGACGTACTAAAAGTCTTGGAGAGATACGAGCATTCTAATGGTGAAAGAGATCTCCAGCTTATGATTGGAAAGGTGGATTATCTTCGTAGAATTGTTGTTAATTTGGAAATAGATGATTTTGTGGCAGATTTTATTAATGAAGCCTACAGATCGTTGTTGGAAATGGAAAGGTCCAATCAACATGGAGGCTATCAGGCATCGAAACAGGAGACAGAGCGTGCAAGACGTGGAAGGCCACGTTTTGATATAAGCAAAGAACAGCTGAGCTATTTTATTGACAATGGCTTAAAATAAAAGATATAAGCTCAATGCTTGGAGTTAGTGTAAGAACCGTTGAAAGAAGAATTTCATCCTTTGGACTTAGTATATAAGGTAAAAAATGGCTTAAGTTTTATACCTCTATATTCTTTTATTAATAACAATAGACCTGAAATTTCCTTGACATTTACTTGAGTTCATTTCGTAGATTTTTTTCTCAACTGTAGCAGGGGTATTCTTTATTTTTTCCTTAAGGGGGGAGAAACTTAACTACAGTTTTGGAGTCGTTGCTAGGGACATTATTTCATGGTTAGCATTTCTCACGTGTCATAAACTGCTAATGTGGTGGGAACTATGAAACTGAACACAAGACATCACTAAATCGACATTGCACATGCGTAACTAGTGCCAGTCCCCAACCGCGCGTAAGAATGAAAAAGCGTAAAAACTCAAAGGAAACGAGATAAAAATCTGATTTTTTTGCCGAATCATAAGCAATTCAACTTTTTTAAAAATCTGTAGCATGGAATTACCGTTAGGCGAAAAAACAGGAAAGTTATTAAAGAAAATGTATCAAAATACACCTTTATGACGTCATAGCTTTTTCAATTACGTGAATTTTAACAAATCCATGCTACAGATTTTTTATTAGGATGTTCTTAAGCCGTTGACATTGGTTTTATTGGAAAAAAATGTAAGATGTTTGAGTTTTAAGGGTTTTTATGTTCTGGTCACGTGACTTACCAAATATGGCTGTGACTTACGAAATTTAATGGTACCATTAACAGAATGAACGTGACCAAACATCATAGCCGAGGAAGTAAAGAAACTCATTATATGACGTTTGGAACTCTTCCATAGCAACCACCTTGTAGTTAAGTTTCTCCCCCCTTAACAAGGGGGAGGAGTTTGACTTTTCCATTTTTCATTTCTGGGTCCCCCCTACTTTTTGTACAGTCTCTCATTGCAGTGTAAATTAGCTGAACGGACTTCATTAAGTTCTTTCGCAGCCGCCATCTTTGATTCAGCAGCAAATATCATGTGAGGTGCAAAATAATTCTTTTGTCGGGGAGAGGACAAACTGACTTCGTTTACTGTCGGGGGAGAGGAGCGGAATTGTTATATTCGAGTCTCCCCTACTGGGGGTAATTTTGCATTTTCTGAGCCCACAGACAACTGGATTGCGGTTGGATATTGTGAAACGAAGAATGTTGAATAACGTAAAACGTACAATGTTGAATTGTCAAAAATAGAAAGTTGAATAACACAAAGTTCAATGTTAAATAATGAAAACAATAATGTTGGATTACAAAAGCTACAAAGATGAATTACACAAAGTATAGTGTTGAATTCTTGAAACTACAATGTTCAATTATGAAAAGTACGATGTTGAATTGTAAAATCTACAATGTTGAATCATAAAAAGTACAAAGTTGAATTGTAACTAAGTACTACAAAGTTCAATCGAGATATGTCAAAATGTATAAACTTGAATGTTGAATAGTAAAAATAACAAGAAATTAAAAAGTAGGATGCTGAATTTACAACATCGAATTTTGGCGGAAATTGTACACCATAAGATTTTGTTACATTTTCCTTTTTCATTGTGAATTGATACGCTAATCTCAGAAGTACCTTCTATGATGAAATAGATAAAAGAAATAGACACTTCAAAAACTCAGATAATACATGCAAAAGTATGTTTCTGTTTAACAGTGTCGATCCTTTTATTTGTAGATCAACGGTTGCTTTTATATTTAATGCAATGAATAACAACAACAACAACAACAACAATTTATTTCGGTATTCCCATATAAATACATGGTATTACCTATACAAGTAGTACGTATTAAGTATTACATGTAAGTATAACAACAACAACAAAGAAAAAGAAAGAAACGGGTATATCTGATTATTAAATTAACATAGATTGTCGATTTAACATTGAATTATAAATATAAGCAGAGGTAGTCCTACAGACAAAAGGATCGGTGCTGTTAAAGAGAAACAAGATTTTAGAATTATTGTCTAGGTTATTAAAATTTTGATATCTATCATTTATTTCACTGAAATATTTCTTGCGTAAATTGTTGTGATGATGGCAGGTGAATAGAAAATGTGATTCGTCCTCAATTTCATTTAAGTTACAGAAGGAACAGATTCTTAAATGTTCGGGTGTCTTGTTGTGTCTGCCAGTTTCAATTCTTAATTTATGGTTTCCAAGGCGAAATTTATTTATTTGCTTTTTGTGAAGGAGATTTTTATCGAATCCAAGAAGTCTGCGGTTTTATGGCAATCCTTTTTAAAGGAGGAATAGAATTTAAGCTTTTTATTTAAATTTAACAAATGTAGTTGATGACTAACTGAAGTTGTGTTAACAGTTAATCGAATACGTGTAATAAGGGTATTTGGATTTTTAATATCTAAAGTGGAAATATTTTGATTCGAAGCTTTACATAAAGAATCAACTTTTTGCATTAAGCTCAATTGATTTTTTCCTGCCATTTCTTTAGACAGGTAAAGGCATTGTTTGGCAATATTATCCTCTGGTAAATTCTCCAAGTGTAACCAAAATTTAATGATATTTATGTCGATATTTCCTTTTAACGATAATCTGCCGAGTTCATTTCTACATGCAACATTTGGGCATTGTTTATTGACTCCTAAGAAAAGTTTGGAAAAATAGATATGTGTTAAGAGAAATGAAGATACGTTTTAACATTACACATAAGAAATAATTCCATATTATATACACAATACTGTTATCTCCTCTATTTATTTTATTTATAATTAACCCTGATACAGTAATGTACAATGAACTTCTTTTTTGTAATTTTTATTATCTGGTAATACCATGTATAGAAATGGGAATACCTGAATAAATTGTTGTTGTTGTTGTCGGTGCGACCACACGAACCAAGCCTCCCGTACCCAGACAAATTTTGAGACAAATTTTAAAATTAGACAATCACAAGTCGAAATCTTAACAATAAAATAGCGCATAATTATACTTGACCAGTTGTTTTGTACCGCCGAGCGGAAAATTTAAATTCTGAACCGGTCGCTGTGTCGAGAATCTTCGATGACCAAAGGCGTTTGGATAAATCAATCCGGAAGGTCAGTTGTGGTAACGAAACTCACAAGTTCTACGCGAGAAATTTGGACTTTTTTTCGCATTGGCACTTCTCAGCGAGAAATAGCTCGTGAGCTGAAAACCGTGTGTCTCTCAGGCGTGTTGGAATGCAAACATGATCGATGCCTTTTTATTAATTCTTCGAGTTCTAATTAATTAGTGTTGAAACAAAAAAATCAACAAAGACGAAAATTGTTTGCTATAAATCCCGGGGCTAGAAATAAGTGTATAAATACGTCACAAAAGCGGAATCGACACTTGTTTTGTATACTGTAGTCCTTGGACTACTATCAGTCACTTATTCAGTTTTGTTTTGTCTTTACTTCGGCAAAGAATATGAATAAATCTTTTGTCGCTTTCGACTAGTCAAAATGAAAACGTTGTGTAATTTTTCCAAGCCACCACCGCTGTGTACTTGAAGCCGTGGCAGTGACATCATAACAACGACTTATAAAATCCCTTTGTCGTCTTTCTGTTTCCTACTATACAGGGTTGAAGCTTTGAAGTCCAGAACTATTTGTGATTTTCTCGAGACACAAGGTGCCAGGGGAGAGTGAACAAATTAAGAAATCAAAACTCTCAGATTTACGAAGAATCGCTTTCAAATTGAAATGGAACCGGAGAGAAATTTCCAGTTGAATGTACATAAAAAAACGTCTTCGCAAAATGAAAACAATCTTTGTTGACAGCTCTGTCTAATCACCGAAACAACGAATCGCTCGCGCGCCCGGTTTGCATGAAATGAGCGGCCGTCACGATTTTGCGCTGATCTCGACTTGTGATTGGCTAATTTCAATTTGTCTCAAAATTTGTCTGGGTGGCCTTGGTTCGTGTGCATGTGGTCGCACAGTAAGAACTTTTTTTGCGTGTTGATGGAAAATAAATGTAATAAAATCATAAAAAAATAATATCCATGACAGCCACCTCGTTCCCGGGGTCTATCATCTTCCCGCCCCCAAGGCAAGTTGCCATAACAGTTGGTTGTTTAAGGACTTCTTTAAAGAACGTAAACAAGAATATTTTCAGCCTATAGTCGGCAAAAAAAAATAAAAATATCCAGCCTGGACATGAAAAATATACATTCTTATAAAAAAGAGTGTAGTTCAATAAAGTTTTCGGTTGATCGACGTATTAATTCATCTGTTATATTCTCGGCAAACGCACGCGCCAAAGTTAGTTTATTTTCCTTAATGAATTCGTTACATAAATATTTAGCATATATAGAATAACAAATGGAAAATAAATTAAAGTGTGGCAGGAGTAAGGAACATAACTTTTGTTCCAACTGCAACCGAACCCCTCCTGATACAAGTTAAGCATATGCTTCAATTTTTTCAGGCCACTTTGAAGTTAAACCGAAGTTGCCCACCAGAGATAATGAAAAATGTTTCTAATTCAGTTGGTTGAAAGCAGTTTTCTTTTGTTCATTGTTTCATAAAATTAATTCGGTGAAATGATTTCGTGAGCGGCCCATCTTAGCGGTCCGTATTGCAAAATTCGGACCGCTCAGGGAACCAATCAGAATGCTTCATTTCATCATGGACTAGTCGTTCTTTTTGGCGTGCGGCAAACTACTCCTTGCAGTGTGCGAGAAAACTTCTGTCTTTCCTGTTTCTGATTTATTTTTTACTTGACATTCGGTTATTTGGAGTGTGGAGTTTTTATTTGCTGATTAGATGATTTCGAATGATTATTTCTACGTCAATTTACAATGCACAGCTTAAAGATACAATTTGAGAAATACTACATGGTTACATGAGCCCAGGGCTTATACAACTTCGTTGGGGGTTTTGTCTGGCAAGCAAAATGTATTGTGATAAATAAAAGCGTTGTTTTCGTTAATTTGGTGCAAATTTGAAATTTAATAATTGCTGTTATGGAACTGTGGTGTGCTTGTATATAGTACAGTTGGGGGTACAACTGGAATATTGCTTTGTTACTTGAAAACTGACGGGGGTGGTTATAACCGGAATTATACCTGTTGTTGCAATGTTTTGCCTCAAATGTTTCAGCAGAAAAGACATGAACAGACCAAACTGATGTATTTTTAACTTTTTCGGTCACGACAAAAGACTATTAATCTGTTAGACTATTAAGCTTCATTAGAGTGATTTTCGTAAGACCGTGAAACAGTTACTAAGTTAGTAGGCACTAGTAGGCACTATTAGACACTAATTCCATTGTTTTCTTTTGTTTAGTTTTAGCTAATTCTGGTTAGTTTTGATTAATTGATAGATCATGTTTCACGGTCTTACGAACATCACTCTATCATAGTTAATGTCATTAGTACTGAGTAGTAGTAGTGGTAGTAGTAGTAGTGGTGGTGGTAGCGGCAGTAGTAGTGGAAGTAACTGCCAAACAAAACATTAAACCGCAAAACAAAACATTACCTGTTGTCGAAATGCTTCGCCCAAAATGTTTCAGCAGAGAAGACATGAACAGGCCAAAACTGTAGTAACTGCCATTATTCAACGTTAAGGTTACAAAGGAGGCGAAACAAACAAGCCAAGACCGCGGACTATCGGGCTGTCCCACGTGAGTCATCGTGGAGGACTCAGTATATCACAGGTAGCCAAAGCTTTAGGAGCGACTGAAAATTAATAAAAGCAACAACCGAATAAATTAGCGATTGGGCACGAGTTTGTGAAACCTGCAAAACGAGAAATTAAACCGCAGTTTGGCCATGCACAGCATTTTGAATGTGATGAGTTTCATTTGTTTTCATTGTGCTGTTGGCCGTATCAGTTTTATCTTTATCTTATATTTATCTTATATTTATCTTATCTTTTGAATTTTATGTGGCCGGGTTGATGTTAATTGTGGAAGTTTGAAACAGAAACTATTTGGTTGGATTACGATAAAGACCCGGTGATAAACATCGACTCGCAGCTAGCTTGGAACTAAGGCCCCGTCCACACTAATGCGTTTTCGTTTGAAAATGCATACGTTTTCAAACTCCGTTTTTACCGATCGTCCACACTAAAACGATCAAAAACGGGGATGTTTATCTATGAAAACGGAGGTTTTCGAAAACGCTTTTCAGAGTGGAGACTTTTGAAAACGCCGGCAGGTCTATCATTTTAGTGTGGACGGCAAAAACGGAGCTTTCCAGAAACGCTTACATCACAACTAGTAACGCGTGGTATCGCTGACGCTATTGGAGTATGCGTATTGAACAGAAAAAATGTCCGAGCAGAGCCTGGCGATGAAAACGCATCTTTGGATCATCGTTTTTCAGCCCCTATAGTGTGGACAGTCAAAAACGATGTGAAAACGCTAGTGTGGACGCAGATCTTTTTATCCCTTTTCGGGGAACCAAAAACGGAGGTTTTCAAAAACGCATTTAGTGCGAAATAGCTAAGAAGAAAATCAACAGTTACACTGTATTGGGTTCACAGATGAACTTCGATTTAGTCTAGACTTATAACACATTTTAGCGTACTTTGAATCCGTGATCGGCGTTACTTACCTGATAAAAATTAAAATCATTGAAAGTCTTGAAATCTTAGTTTATTTCTGCCTAAAATAACAAAGATGATACGCTGCCTGCAGAACATGTCAAATAGCGCTTTGTGATTGGTTAACATCATCAGGTCTGTATAAGATGACGTACTTTTTTGTGTGTTTTGGTTTTAGTTTGAAAAATTTCAAACCAGTTTAATTTTAATTTTTCTTTGTCTTGGCAGAAGCAAATAATCCATACTGCGCCTGTGAAACGGCATTTTTACAAGTAGGTGTATTTTTAGATAAGCCTTTCCCGCGAATTGGTTTCGGAAAGCCAATCACAAGCAATTACGTAATTACTAACTTGTAACAACGCCGTTGCACGAATTCATGGTAGTTGCACGCTCCGGGTAATGGGCTCCATGTTTTGGATAATAGGAATAAATCTAAAACAAAGAAAAATAAAGATTAAACTCCAAGGGAAAATTTAAACCACAACATATATCATAAGGCTTTGTTTCTTACTGCGTTCGTCGTTTTTCACCCTCATCATGGATATAAATTAAAGACTTTGTTCGATAATCTTCACGAAGAAGTATCCTGTTCTGTGTGTATGTGAAAGTACACTGATATAAAGCAGTTGCCGTGCTTGCACAGCTTTTGCCTCCTCCAGATCAGAGGTCACGCTTTCGGGCTTTTGAAAGCGCCGTGCATGGAGTGGTCACGCTATAACGCGCTCACGTGAACAAAATTTTTAGATATCTAGAATATTTCTGCAATCACTTATTGAGGCAAACAATGTCAAAACATGTCAAAATAACGCTTTATGATTGGTTTATATCAAAGGCGCGATAATGATCTCAATAACATGGCTTTATTTAGACCTCGATAGTGTTGTTTTTTTAAAGTGTGTTTAGCTCCAAACTGCCTTTCTTGTTTTCTCCCCCTCGCCATGGATATCAAGACCTTGTTAGATAATCTTCATGAAGAAGTATCCTGTTCTGTGTGTATGTGCAAGTACACTGATCCAAAGCAGTTGCCGTGCTTGCACAGCTTTTGCCTTCACTGTCTGAACGGGATTCAACGAACGAGTGAGAGCCGAGATAAAATTGCATGTCCGGAGTGCAGACAGGAATTCAGAGTCCCTGGAAATGGAAACCTAAGCGCTTTGCCGACAAACTTTCGAATTAACAGTTTACTCGATGTGTTGGTTATAAAGGAGTGTAATACAACCGGCGTAAAGTGTGGAAATTGCGACAAGAACAGTGAAAAGTGCCTATATTGCTTTCAGTGCTGTACTTTTTGGTGTGACAACTGTATCAGTTTACATAATGGAATCAAGGCCTTTAAGGAACACTATGCATTGGCACTGAAAGACTTTAAAGATCAAGATTTTGAGAACATTTTAAAGCGACCAGTTTTTTGCCAGCAGAAACACCACGAAAAAGAAGAACTAAAGTTCTTTTGCACAGATTGCGAAGTTGCCATTTGCAATTCTTGTGTTGCTACAATTCATGACGGTCATGCCAAGATGGTTTTAGAGGGAGCTGCAAATGAACGTAAGCTTCAACTGAAATCAGCGATTAAATCTCAGAAACAAAAACTGCAGTCCAAGATGGACAAAATCGCCAAACTTGACGATCATTGTGTCAAAATTCACGAACAAGCTGCAAAGGCGAAAAGAAATGTAGAGACGTTTGCTGACAATATTATTGCATCCATCCAAGCCAAAAAGATTCAACTCTTTGCTGACGTAGAAAGCAAAATGAGAGAATCTCTGGAGTGCCTGGGAATTCAAAGGGATCAGATTGAACAACAAGTACAAATACACGTGACAGCAATCGAGAAAGCTGAAACAATTTTACAACGAAGCACGAGCGCTCAACTCATGCAACCGGCAAACGATCTTTTAGACAAGATGTCTCATGAGGAAGGTGACGAAGAAGGCATAGCTGAGCGCAATTACAACAGGAGTTTTACGGAGTTGATCTTCGTGAAAAATCAAGACTTGTTTGTTCATATGAGTGATAAAAAAGTTGGCTCTGTTTTTCTAAACAAGCCTAGTACGCGGATATTAACTGCTGAAGGAAAAGGAATCAGCGAAGTGATTGCTGGACTTGAAGCACAGATTATTGTGACAACAAGAACTGCTGACGGAGAACAATGTTACAAAGAGCGTGACTATGTAACAGTGGAGATTATAGATCGTCAAGGCCGTGACTGTGCGACAAAAGCGCAAGTCCAAGATAACAAAGATGGCACGTACAAAATCACCTACTTCGCCAAGGAAACTGGAAAATGCGAGGCGTCAGTGAAGGTTAATGGAGAACATGTTTGCGGCAGTCCTTTTGAGGTTCAAGTCAGACCCAGACAGTTCAGTCCCCAGTTATCGTTTGGACAAAAAGGTTCATCTGTTGGAATGCTTAGCCACCCTTGGGGGGTGGCAGTGAATGAACGAAATGAAATTGCAGTCACTGAAGTTGGTAATCACAGGATCCAGGTATTCAGTAGTAATGGAACTCACTTAAGATCTTTTGGTAGAAAGGGCGTTCAACAGGGAGAGTTTAACTACCCTACTGGAATAGCTTTTCACAATGATAAAATTATAGTGGTGGACGATAGTAACCACCGAGTTCAACTCTTGAGTGATCAGGGTGAGTACCTTGGTCAGTTTGGAGGGTAAGGAAGTCTTGATCACCAGCTAAAGTTTCCTTGTGGTTTATCTATTGACAGTGATGACAATATCATCGTTGCTGATAAAGACAATAAATTAATTAAGATTTTTTCTTCTGGGGGTCACCTTTTACGTAAAATTGGCGCAAAAGGCTCTTTCACCTACCCATTTCACTGCATCCAACATGAACACTATCTTATTGTGTCAGACAGGGGCGAGGATTGTGTAAAATGTTTTGATCGGGAAGGAAAATTTCTATATCAATTTGGAAAAAAAGGGAAGGGGGATGGAGAATTCAATGAACCCGCTTGCTTGTCTGTAGACAAAGCAGGACATTTGATGGTCTGTGATGGAGCAAATCACAGAGTTCAGGTGTTCGAGTTAAGTGGAAAGTTTATTACGAAATTTGGAAGAAAGGGCAACGGAATAGGAGAGCTGACACGTCCAGTCTCTACAGCAGTCTTAAAGGATGGAAGAATTGTTGTGTCTGACAACAATAATCACCGTATTCAGATTTTTGAATAGCTTGTTATTATCTCTAATGTATATTCTCAGTGTCGCGCTAAAAAAATTGTATTGATTCGAAAACTTCATATGTTTCAGGTTTAATTTTAAAATGATCCTAAATATTTGAAGAGCTAGGACATTATTACTTCACACAATTTATCAGTTTAAATTAAGGCTAGTTTACTTGTAAAATTTACTTCCAAAGAGGGGCATATTATTCATTCGTATTACGTTTTCTTAGTTTGTTAAATTTGAAATACATGGTAATGCGTAAAGTTGACAGTTCCAGTTCCCTACCCATGCGCCATGCTCAATAAAGCCTGGTTTTCCCAAGCGACATTAAGCATAAGCATAAGCATAAGCATAAGCGGAATGGCATAAACATTTGCGTCAAGTGAAAACAAACATTGACAAAACTTAAGATTGATCCTTATTGTAAAACTGAAATGAAAGACCATGAAAGGTTGCGAAAAGCTAATAAATAATATTAATTATGATATACATGATGCGTCTATTACGGTTTCATTGCCTTTTACCACTGATTTCACTGTTACGCGACCCTTCGAATCAAAACTACTTTGAGCAATTTCAATTTACTCTGCCGTCAATCATACCTAGTAGGAGGAGTTTGTATACTCCTGCGTGATCACCAGCCTGCAATGACGTCCGAAGAAACGAACTCTTTCCATATAAGGTATGATTGACGGCAGGGTAAATCGAACTGCTCAAAGTAGTTTTGATTCGAAGGGTCGCGTAACACTGAAAGAAATGGTAAGGGGGTCCATATGAACGCCATTTTCCCGCCACTTGACATGGCTTTAATGGAAATATCTCGTTCACGTTTCAAGCAATCCAAAAATTCTATGCTCATTTCATGAATCTCATCTCAACAAAGTTTTGTACGGGTCCAAATCCTTACCCTTTCATAGACCGTTTTTGACAGAAAATGTACCCCTTTCATATACCTTTAATTTAAAATGGTACCCTTTTCATAGCCTTTACATGTGTCTGTTTGATATAATTTGAAAAGTTCTTTTTATAATACTTAAATGGCATGGCTGCCCTCCTTATTTATGCTTTAACTTGTGTTTTCGCTACCCTTTCCTATTCTTCGTGAAATCCCTACCCTTTCATATACTTCAACTCGTGAAATCCCTACCCTTTCAAATACCTCCAGCCTAGAAAAGGTACCCCCTTTGGGCGGAGCATCCCGCGTATAGTCCATTATAGGGAGTACCCCCCGGGGGGATGCAAGGTGGCTGAATTCGCAGGCTATGCAATGTTGCGCGAAGCAAAAATGCATGCGCGTGAGTTCTTAAGGAGGGTAGAGTTATTTGTTCGTCCCAGCAAAAGAAAATGTATGATACAAACAGTATTTAAGGCCTCTTCAAATAAGGCCGGTTATCGAGATCTCGCCTCACTCCATTTTTTTTTCTGTTGAATGTGCGATGTGTTCAGATGGGAAGGCGGACTGACCTATATCAAACTTTGCCTATTGTTATGGTTAGGATTTAAAAAAAAAACAATGCGGCTTTTGTTTTATATTTCAATACCCGACTTTTACAATGGGGTATTGTGAAATAGCGTTTGGCTTTAATCGCGTCCAATCGGCAAATTGTCGGTGACAACATTTTTGCACCCAACGGTGCTCTAGCGGGAGAAACGTTTAACGAGGACAGGAACCGACAGGGGGTGGGTGAGTCACTTGCTCTGGGAGTGCACTGTCATCATCGACCGAGCGCATATGACAATTTGTAAAGGGAACAGAATCATTTTGTCCAACACTTCCAGTCGGTGTCGCCAAAGATTGCAAAGGTGTCGCCAGTGATTGCCAAAGAAGCTTAGCCTCGAGCAGTCTCTCTCTCGAACGAGCGGCGAAACCGCCGGTTACCGAGATGTCGGTTTGTCCAATCGGGATCTCGGTAACCGGGTCGGAAATTTTCCCATTTGAGCAGGGCAGCCCGGTTACGGGATGAAACATTTTCAAATACACATGCGTCTCTGTCCGGCGTAGTAGGGCAAAATTAGCATAATTTCGAGCTATTCTTAGACTTGATCAATTGCATGATGATTTCTCGATGCAGAATGACCGAGTAAAGATTTAATTATTTTTACAATTACAAATTTTCAACATGATTACACGAAATAATTCGTCCCGCTAACCGGCCCAGTCCGGTTACTGGGGTCATATCATGGGGCCTTTCAGGATCTTTTATATTAATGAGGGACGAGGATTAATTTACCCTATTCGGCCTGGGCTTTTGTTGAGTTCCTGAGCCTGGTGGGGGGCACATTGTGCCCCCCCTTCGTAACTTCAAGAACATTAAGGCTATGCAAATGAAACCTAGAGGGTACATAGTACGTCCAAAACTGTCTCCTTTGCGGTCCGCACAATGGAACGTCATATGACGTACGAGAATTTAGTTTTATCGACTGAGTCGATAAGGTAAATTGACCACCGTAAAAAGATTCAAATAGCTGACGTTTCGAGCGCTAGCCCTTCGTCGGAGCGAATCAAGGAATTGTGGGTAGTGTGTGGTTTTATATAGTAAGCGGTGGAGCTACGCTATTGGTGGAAATTTGGTGACGTGAAAAACAAATGTAGATTAGTTGAATGAAAAGCGTTCGTTGATTCCGTGGGGTTTGAGAGTGCCGATTTGAAAGATGATTTTTTGTTCTAGGTTTTTACGGCTTTCTGTGTTACCCTGGTGTAGGGAAAGGCCGCAGATTGTCATGTGTTGTTTAGAATGGTTAGTAAGATTAAAATGGCGCGCGACTGGTTTGGATGCGTCTTTGTCATTTTTTTCAACGTCTCGGAGATGTTCACGAAAACGGTCGCCCAGTCTTCTCCCTGTTTCGCCAATGTATATCTTTTTGCAAAAAGTACATGTTATGCAGTAGATAACATTTACGGAGGTGCATGTAAAACGATCAGTGATTTTAATAGATCGTTTGGGTCCTGTTATTTTGTCCGCGTTGTGAATGAAAGGACAAGTGTTACATCGTGTGCGTGTGCATTTGAAAGTTCCCGGTACATCGTCAGATTTCAGTGCGCTCGTAACTAGAAAGTTGCCAATGTTTTTGTCACGTTTGAATGAAATTAGTGGGGGTTGTGAAAAAATTCTGCCTGTTTCGGGGTCGTTTTGGAGTAATTTGAAATTTTTTAAAATGATGCTTTTGACTGTGTTGTTGTGTGGGTGGAAAGTGAGGGTGAATGGAATTCTCTCGTTCTCTTCCTTCTGTGGCGTTTGTAGTGCTGATTGTCTGTCGATCTGTTGTGCACGTTGTTGGCCCGTATTAACAACAGAGTCAGGGTACCCACGTTTCTTGAAAAACTGGCACATTTCTTCTGATTTGTTGGAAAAATCAGAGTCATCACTACATAGACGTCGAAGTCTGAGAAATTGAGAATACGGAATGGCGTTTTTAACGTGCGATGGATGTGAGGATGAATGTAACAGATAACTGTGGGAATCTGTAGGTTTGTAGTGCACACTTGTGGATAAACTGTTACCGTTGATTGAAATATTAATGTCAAGAAAAGCGACTGAGGTTTCGGAAATTTCCCAGGTATATTTTAGAGCGGGATGAAAAGTATTGACAGAAGTTATGAATTGATTAAGTTCCTCTTTACTGGAAGAGGTAGCGCCAATGCAATCATCGATGTAGCGGCCGTAGAGTTCGGGTTTGGTTCCGTGGTACTGATTAAAAAATTTGTCTTCGATGTGGCCTACAAAAAGGTTAGCGTAGCTTGGTCCCATTTTGGTGCCCATGGCGACTCCATTTACTTGTTTGTAGTAGTTTTGGGAAAATGAAAAACAGTTAAGTGTCAAAACTAATTCGGCTAAGCGGAGCAGTGTTTCTGAGCTTGGGTTTTGAATGGAGCGCTGGTCGAAAAAATATTTTAGTGCTTGAAGTCCTTCGTCATTGGGGATGACGGTATATAAAGAGGTAATGTCCATAGTGAAAATTAATTTGTTTTCGCTGGGAAAACTGAAATCCCGGAAAATTTCGAGTGCGTGATTGGTGTCCTTAATGTACGAGGGTAGTGATTTGACAATGGGGGCCATGATTTTGTCTAAATAGCTAGAAATTAGTTCGGTAGGACAGCTACAAGCGGAAACAATTGGTCGGCCCGGATTGTTTGGTTTATGAATTTTAGGTTTGAAATAAACGCGTGAGGTTCTAGGAGTAGTGATGATGAGATTGTTGGCGGTAACTGGTAATTGTTGTTTAGTAATGAGGTCTTGGATAGTTTCTTTGACAATTTTTTGGTTGGTAGAAGTGAGATCTTTATCAACTTTGGCATAGAAAGCGGTGTCAGAAAGTTGCCGAAAAGCCTCTTGTCGGTAAAGGTCGGTCCGCCAAACAACTACCGCCCCGCCTTTGTCGGCCGCTTTGATAACAATGTCGCGTCGTTTGCTAAGACTTTTGAGCGCTGCCCATTCTCCTGTTGAAAGGTTTGAAATTTTGGTGTGGCGGTTAAATTTAAGTTTTTGGACATCGTGACGACATTTTTTGACGAAAAAATCTAGAGAAGAAAACTGGCCCTCTGGGGGAGTCCATTTTGATTTGCGAACGTTGAGTGTTTCAAAAACATCTTTTTCCGAGGTGTTAGAATTGTCTTCTTTGTCGTGGAAAAAAGCTCTTAATTGCACGCGGCGAAGGAATTTTTCAACATCTTGTTTGACTGAAAATTCGTCGGTTTGTTTCGCTATAGGAACAAAGTTTAAACCTTTACTAAGAACAGACCTCTCTGGGTTAGAAAGCGGCAAATTTTCCGGAATGGTAACGACGCCATTGTGACTATCGAATGAATGGTCGCCGGATAATTGAGGACCTATTAACTGTTCAAGTTTTTGGGTCTTGATTTGGTTAAGGCTGTTGAACAGTTTAGCATTGAGTTCTTGAATTTTAGCGCGAATTGATTTTACTAAGACAGCTGGACAAATTTTGGAAAGTTCGGAACGGTATTGGATAATTTCCTTTTCGAGATTGTTACGTTTAAGGCACATAGCTCTGATGGTGATCCTCATAATATTACGCGAGAAAGAATTTTGGGCATGGTGAATTTCGTGAAAATATTGTTGATTGGAATCAGAGAATGTAGAAGCGTGAAAATTTGAACGAAACCCTTTAGGAATGACTTTGGATTGGAGGCAACGGCGGATATACATTGGCGAAACAGGGAGAAGACTGGGCGACCGTTTTCGTGAACATCTCCGAGACGTTGAAAAAAATGACAAAGACGCATCCAAACCAGTCGCGCGCCATTTTAATCTTACTAACCATTCTAAACAACACATGACAATCTGCGGCCTTTCCCTACACCAGGGTAACACAGAAAGCCGTAAAAACCTAGAACAAAAAATCATCTTTCAAATCGGCACTCTCAAACCCCACGGAATCAACGAACGCTTTTCATTCAACTAATCTACATTTGTTTTTCACGTCACCAAATTTCCACCAATAGCGTAGCTCCACCGCTTACTATATAAAACCACACACTACCCACAATTCCTTGATTCGCTCCGACGAAGGGCTAGCGCTCGAAACGTCAGCTATTTGAATCTTTTTACGGTGGTCAATTTACCTTATCGACTCAGTCGATAAAACTAAATTCTCGTGTTTCATCCCCCCACCGACGCAGCACCACAGTTTCTCTAGAAACTAACCCCAGTCATATGACGTAGTCATTAGGTAATTAGTTATACGGCCGCCATCTTGGATTCGCCATCTTGGATTTCTGTAGCCTGTTCCAGGCTCCGAGATAGTGGGGAACGCGCGAAGTAAAAAAAGGGAAAAATCGAGGGGGAACTGGTCCGCCGACCGCCTTCTTCCCAGTTCCCCCGAGATTTTTCCCTTTTTATTACTTCGCGCGTTCCCCACTATCTCGGAGCCTGGAACAGGCTAGGATTTCTGAATTTTTTAAAACCTCTTAAAAACCGTCCAAATTGTCGCAAAATTAATCAAAACCAATAAATAAACGCTAAATGACGTAAAAATACAAAAGTTATACCAATAAACATTGTTTTTCTTCATTCAAAGGTATAAATATTCAAATTTCCAAAAACATGGCTGTCAAGATCTTGTTGCCATGGAAACGTCAGGTCACGTGATCAAACAATTGTCATATGAAATTGTTGCCAGATAAATTTTAGGAAAAGTTACAAAGTTTGATGGCGTTTGAATACATATTAAAGAAGTTATAAATGTTGAAAGTTAGCGCGGGCACTTTGTGCCCCCCCCCCCCCCCCCCCCCCCCCCCTCCCAGGCCGAATAGGGTTAAGAGAAGGTGTTGTTTATATTTTACTTATTGCAAGGAATCGTTTCATCTGTTTTGGTCTCGTACAAGTGACACGTGTAAAATGGCGGGGAAATCAGGATCACCTAAGACTACCGGAGACGGAATCCGAACTAAAATCATCCCCAGGGCTAAATTTTGCTAAACTGGTGAATGATTTCAGGTTCGATGTATATCTGGTGAAGACATCTCAGATTATTTCTTTATTTTGTGATGTTTTTCTTTCCCTTTCTTTCTTGCTTGGTTGATATTACTGGTAAAATAAACTTAGTATCATTTTTACCTCGCATTACAGAAGATTTCAAGATGCTATTTCGACCGTTGCAAGCTACAACTGACGAAGACTAGTTTATCGTTTGTATGTCACGTAAATCCATTTGTCTCCGGCTAATCTGATACCCCGATGCCAAGGTTGTTCTGTTAGGACTTGTCCTTGCATCCGTTTTGTACTGGCCTTTTATACTCTCCTCACTACAAAGCCTTCCCCTCGTAATACCTTTCGTTTGGTATGAGCTCATTCCTTCTTTATCTCGCGGATGAACTGTTGGTGACAAATTTTCCGGCTTCAAAGAACGGCTCTTCGCACCCTCTTGTACCCACACTCCGTGCTCTCCTTCAACTCTCTGCGCCTGCTGGTAAAAGGGATCGGAAGTTCTGCGCACAAGATTGCCGCGCACATTGGCAGCACAACGACTGCCTTGCAATGCAGGAAAAAAGGTAAGTGAAAGTACTTGGTGTTCCTGTGGTATTGATTTTGTACAAGGAACACCTGTTAGCCTTTGTAATGTTCTTTCGCGTGGAGTAATAGTACATTTATTTCCGAATATAATCAATTTGTGGGGTACGCTATTAATAATTGGCTGTTCAAAATCTCCTGGAAATTGCCAACTGCTGTTGCCTTTGTGGTAGGGAACTTGAGTTGCATTATATATTGTAAGCAAAATTTCCCGAGAAAAACATTGATTTATATTTTTTTAACCAAATTTTCCCATAACTTTTCATACATTAATGCAACACAAGTTCCCTACCACACGATTGTGCCAATTGGCTGTTGAAATGCATTGCTGAAAACAGAATCGAAAAATATTAAAATCCGAATGAGAAAAACGCGTTCTTGTGATTTACTTATTTGGTAATTCACCATGATTGACAGCTGTTAAACTCCCTCAACTATTCACTTGACAGATCAAAATTATATTAAAAGAATGTTTTCAATCCTCAAAATCAGTTGCTTTTCGTTTGAATTTGCTAGCACAACTCAGTTCTGGTACAGAAACACTTGAAAAAACTATATTTTGAATGTCCCACCAAAGGGTCATGTGACCTAATTCAACCAATCGGAATGCTCAAAAGTGGTCAAAAGGCCAAATTTTGAATGTCCATATCTTCTTAACGATTTAAGATATTGACCTGAAATTTTGGATTTTGAAATTAGACATCAGGATGCTTACTGAGACATTTTTGGAAGATATTCTGAGAGGGCAAATATACCCTGGGCAAATACCTTAACTAAGGTAATAAGAATGTAAAAACAAGGTCACTAAGTTAATTTTATTTGTCAAAAATTTTCTTCTCAAAATGTATCATTTAATTATGTCACTTTAAAAAGCCAAAAGACGTCTTTATATCAGTGAGAACCCAAAAATAAGGGTCCAGTTTTATTTAACATTATTCAACTGGTGCTTCTGACATGGTTCTAGAACGTTTTAAATCTGGTTGTGCTGCACAACAGCACAAAAGATTCAACTTTGCGAGGCTTTTGGTTCAAATAAAAGCTTCTGAACATTACGTTTTTATGGCGATGTTTGTGTTTCAATAATTTCACAGTGCCTACTTAATATAATGTCATAAGGATTTCGTCTTACTTTTAAATCTTGTATTGGTGATTATAAATACCCGCTGTGTTCGTCTCTTTTCGTACACGCACTCTCGGGGAGCGTCTTGAGGTCGGCTTAAGACTTGTAGGAGGGCTTGGCAACTTTGGCCATGGTTCAGTCTCATCTGGCTGCGAGCTGCCAACGAAGGCCTTATTTAACGAGCGTCTCCCGGAAATTGAAGACTCCTGGTATAGAAATAAAGAAGCACCATGTACCTGACAACGGTCTCGCAAAATGAGAACATTACAATACACAAATACATAATACACTTGAATTACTTTTGAGAAAACTGAAGTACGATATATAAATAAGACCTTTTGCAGAGCAGAACTGAGAGTAATATTTAACATATCTACCTCAAAAACCTTTAAAAGCTTGTTAAGGGGTTGTGGATTGTGAGGCTTATGGTGTTATGCCTAGAAAAAGCAATCCACTCGTTGTTAGAGTTCTAGAAGTCTGAATACCTTTTTTTTTTTCGCGAACAACACAGTGTCAGTGAAGCCGCAACTGAACACCCGGTTTCTAAACTCGGGCTGAGTTCCTTCAGCAGCTAGATGTGATTAGATATCAACAACTTACCATTTTAGCCAAAGAAATTTCTGGTGTATTCTCGTCAGCGCGTCGTTCTTCACAAATTTGTTGCAGGACCTTGTTTCCAGCTCCTGGGAGCAAATCGGAGTCCCTAGAATGGCCACGTAACCTGTACACTTGAAGGCTATTGATTAATGTCATGTTATTCTTAGTTCCAGATATTTCTTTGCTTGTACCACCCTTTAACGCAGGACAATGTCGTTCTTTTGAATCACCATCAATCTTCCTCTGGATCATTGATGACTCAGTGAGATACCTTGATTGGCTGACCATTCTGAATTTTAACGTTTTGAATGAAAGTTACTATTTTTCAAATCAACGATTGCGTCTGATCCACCCACTGATCCCTCAACGTTTTCTTCTAAATTCAGGTCATAGTCATGCAGTTTGCTCAATGCTGCATCTGTCTCAGTGTTTCTGGCTTCGCTGTTAGAAAAATTTTCATTGCTCTTGCATAAGTTAAATTGCTCCGAATTCATAAGTGTTATTTTACTTGGAGACATTTGTGTAGGAAGCTCACAAGAACACTTTTTAACCGATTCATCCAAGAACATAGACTCCATGTCTTTAATCTTGGCCTCGATGAACAACTCCCGCCTAGCCCCCTTATACTTGACAACTTTGTCCTTGGAACGCGCCTTACGGGGCATAGAAATAGAGTTCTCACACGAAGAGCGTGCACGTGCACGAGAGTGAGTGTTATGGACTTCGGCATACACTGGGTATGAACTCGAAGAATAGGGATATGATATTTCATAACACAATTCAGGCTCTGCTTTAATGGAGTCACTGTTGGTTAATAAATCAGCCGCTCTTGCATATAACTGCATTTTGGAGCGCAAAACAGTGTCTTCATTCAATTTATGTACCGCGATACAATCTGCCTTTAGTTTTCTCTCAACCCTTCGATGTATAAAAGTCACATTTCCAATGTAGCTCCCTCTATCTTCCATATCACCCAAACGAGAACTTGAAATTCTCTCTGCCAGCGTCCATCGTTTGCGTTTCTTTAGAGAATAAACAATACTGGAATAATGCACCGTTCCAGAGGCTAATTGAAACATGGAGTTGTTAAAATCGCCCAGACCATCATCGGTTTCGGTTTTGGACAGATATTCGGCGAACTCGCGCCGAGTCAGTTGTTCAGTTCCTCTGGTGAACTTTAACAATGTTTCAGTATCGAGTCTTGGGTTCCATTTTCCGGTGTTTTTTGAGCAGTGTGCGAATGGTGAGCGCAGTGTTCGGCCCGTAATTATGCCGTATTTACCGCGTTCGTTCCAGCCCATCGTTAGGTTTAATAGCTATGGTAGAAACCAGAAAGAACGTTTTTCTTTTCTTTTCCATGTAGTTCTTGAGCTGTTGTTACACTCCTTGTTGAACATCCAAACGTGAATTCCATGCAGTAATTACTTAATCATGGCTAACCGCCGGTCATTAACTATAACTGCATTCCAAATCCTCTTGGAATTATTTACAATTGTCACCAGTGAAACAATATGATCTTGGCAACATATTTTCCACGAGTTGTTAGCGAATCATCACCTTTTTCATTCCCTGTGTACTTCAGACTGCATCCCGACGCAAATCTCAACTCGCTTGTCGAAATATTTTAACATTCAATGTTTTGAATATTTACAGTAAGAAAAAACGATTTCTGCTTGATTGACGATGAAATACAAAATATTATGCATGATCGACCACACTCTCCATGTTTGTACATACTCGTTTATTTGTGTTTATTTGTTGTCACAGTAGATCACAATATTGTTACAATGGATACTCTGATGACTCGTAACCGTAGAAACGCACTTTGACTTGGACACTACATACTTTTTTTACTACCCACAGTCCTTTTCGCAACTTTTATCAGGAGGACAATGGTACTAGATTGGCAAACTACTGCATCTCCTAGGTGCAAGCTATGATAACCATAAATTATTATCAATAATATTCCCTATTTTACTAAATCTACATGTACTATAACTGAAACATTTTTATTGAATCCCATATCACTTAATATGCCGTACTGGGTTTCTAGACAGGGTATCAAAGAAGTGTAAGAAATGTTCTTTTCGTAATTCGTTTTTTGGTTTCCATTAAACAGTGATCCATCACTGACTCATTTTTAATAGGTTTTGGCAAGAAATAAGGCGCCTTGGGCGAAAGTGTCTCAAGTTTATTCACTCTCAAAAACCGAGTTCTGTTAGGTCCCATTTATATGTGCTATTGCTGCTGACAAACAATATCAAATTCTCAAAAATAGTCTTGTAAACATGCGCTGCTGTATTATAAAACCATTGTTGTTCAAAAATTTTCTTGTGTTTTGTTTTGCTGAGCTTTTAGCATCGGACTGCCGTGTTTATAATAAAGCTCAAATTTCACTAAACTACTACTTGTATTTTGCGGCCTCAAAAATTTTCCTTTGAGTAGCCCATGGTCTTGAAAACAGATTTTAAAAGACGAAATAATGATTTTTAACGTGGTGTAAGACTCTGTACTGTAGGCAATGTACCAGTCGATGATTTTCTGCTCTCGATTTTATCAATATCGGCATTGGATAAAATCGCTCGAAATAATATAAGCCTTTATAATGAAAATACTCCCAAATATTCCATTGCAGTTCAAACTGAGAAAATCCCCACTTAAAATGTGTATAATTATCTACCTTATATGATTAGTTATTTGTTGTTCTCAATAAAATAGTTTTAGTTTTTGACGAGGTCTCCGCAATGCACGGTGTCATACCCGCAAAACTCGGTCCAAAAGGTGCGAAACCAATATCACTTCCGTGCATCTAAACCAATTATCGGACAGAAGTAAACAATAAGTTTTAATAACAGTTTACCTAGGGTTACTCTGTGAAATTTTTTGAGAATTTTGGTATTTTCACTTTTGCACGCCTCCTAACCTGCGACCAGGCGCTCTTTTTTTTCGGAGCCGGAGAGCGCGAGTGCGCGAAAGTCGGCGGAAGGGCGCTCGTTTCTTCCCTCCCCGCTCTCCCCCGACTTTCCCTCCGAAAAGAAAAAGAGCGCCTGATCGCTGGTTACACGCCTCCGGTCGATATTTACGGACATCCGCTCTTAAGTATTTATTAGAAAAATTGTACTCTATTTAAAAACCCTAAATATGTATCTAGAAACGCTAAATTTGTAAACGACGCAGCCATTTATATAAGCACAGTCCACCACACAAACCGAGAAGGTGGTAATATTTAATAAACGGAATTGACTGTCCTCGCCCGGGAGCTATCCGGATACTTCGCTCCATTGTCATTTCGCTTCCCGATTATGGCTCCTGATTTATACATACCGTAAATGATCTTATAAACGCCCCCGATCTAATGAACGCCTCCTATCTAATTAACGCCCTCCTAAGATGACAAGTTTGTATTGAACGCCCCTATCTAACAAACGCCCCCCGTCTAATAAACGCCCCCCTTCCCTAATAATTAACTCAGACATTGAAGAGGCCGGCGATGAAAATACCATGGTGCTCGACGAGGACTCGGATGTTGACATTGAGCTATAAGAACTATGCCAGTACGGTACCCTTTTCCGCCGCTTTGTATGTACCATATACCGTTATGGATTTCGGTAGACGGTTTAGACTTATCAGCAGACGGACTTGATAGTCTGTCATTTAGGTTATAATATTACCGTATTTAGGTTACCATATTACAGTTATTGCAGTTACAGTTATTATATTGCAGTTATTAGAATAAACGCCTCTCTCTTTTAAACGCCTCTTATCTTTTAAATGCCCCCCTCGGACCCTTGAAATTTAATGAACGCCCCCGGCGTTTAGGGACTGTGCAATAATTATCAGGAGGGGGGGGGGGGGGGGGGGCGGAAAACCAGAGGGGGGGGGGGGGCATGAAGTAAAATCAAAGCAAGGATAGGGGGGACTCAAAGTAAAATAAGTCACTCAGGAGGAGGGGGGCTTTACATTTTATTTCAAGTTCTCACTGAAAGACATGATGATCTGTTCTGTGGCTGAACTGCAATTTCAATCTGTTGCAATACGATTATCTATTCTTCTCTATCTCTATAATATAGAGACGAATATTGTGATAAAGCGTTTCTGCCTTTTTAAATTTGAATAGCCCAATTTCGATATATTAAAATTCAACTTGAAACAAGACCAGTACTGCGAGGCTTAGGGGAATTATAGTAAGGATTTATATGGTTTATTTCCCTAAGCCTCGTAGTGTTGTCTTTTGTTTCAAGTTAAATTTTAATACATCGAAATTGTGCTATTGTCAACAACATTTGAACAGTAGAATATAGTTATATACCAGTGCAAATATTTTGCCCTGGTGAAAATATTTTGCTCCAGTTCAAATATTTTGCACTGGTTCGAAATAAATTTGAATTTAAATTTAACGTGCTCTTGGGTTTTTCGTGGGATGCAAGAATGATCACCACGAGCGTACTGGAGAACTCGTGCAACCAGTGCCATTTTACCTCACTGATCTTAAAGGTGGTCAGACATGAGGGGTCATGTAGCAGGGACATGTCGCAGCGACATGTAGCAGCGACAAAAGTTTGTGTAGTACACACTTAGGGACATGTAGCAGGGAGTGTAGCGGGGACATGTAGCAGAGAAAAAATCATAGCGCTTGCACACCGCATAAAAATGTCGCGGGGACATGTCTCAGGGACATGTTGCAGCGACAGGTCCCCTCCTGTGAACTGATGCTATCATAATTGTGCAACACCAATTTTGGGTACATTTTGTCCCCCGCGACGTGTCCCATGAAGTTCAACAAGTTGAACACCGTGAGATTTGCAATGAAGTGATTCAGAAGTGGAATCGGATGGCTTTGTCGAACACTGCTTCGAGGTCATGTTTGTTCCAGATATGGATGTCCAACAAGTAAACATGTAGTATTGTTGTATATCCACGTCTGGAACAAACATTACCTCGTAGCAATAACAGGTGGGTGTATATTAAGAAAATGCTGGGTGTTTGTATATAAAAAGTGTGTGAAGGGGGGGGGGAGGGTCATACAAAATTTCAGACTGATCAGGGGGGGGGGGGGGGGCAATAACTAAATTTAGTTCTTTTGAAGGGGTGGGTATTACCTAATATTTTCCTACTTGAAGCCCATTTTCCGCCCCCCCCCCCCCCCCCCCCCCCTCCTAATAATTATTGCACAGTCCCTTATTAGATCATTTACGGTATAAAAAATGTAAAATACTTTTAATCCCAGTCGATCCCACCATCTATTTTATAAAAGGGGATTTTGTGTAAAGCAAAGCTCCGACAAATATCGTGAGGTGACGACTCGATAAAAATGCCATAAATTTAGACGATCCAAAACGAGGCTAACCGCGGAGAACTGAAACTCGGTTGCAGGAAGAACAATCCTGGGTACTATTTAGGAGAATCCAACATGGCGTCTTGCCATGTGAAAAACAATCTTGCAGCTTTGAGGCAGCTTCCTCGTGTTGCTTTGAACAACATCAAGGATTTACCGGACGCCTTTATTACGGTAGGTGCTATTCTTTATAAGTAACTTAATTTTGGAAGCAGGAGTGTTAGTGAAGGCGCAATTGTAAGCTTCTTAGAATGGTCTTTGCTTTTTTCACGAACACTTAAGCTTACATAAGTTACATAAGTTTAATTCATCTTTCAAGAGCAGTTAAGTTTTTTTTTAGTTTTGATACATTTACTGGAATTTTCTCAAACATTCAAATGTAAGGATTGATGTAATATTTAAACATGAGTACAACTCACAAGCCTTGTAAAAATCGAAGCTGCACCATCCCAATGGTAAATCCTCAAATGGTCGTTTTGAAGTCAACAGTTTTGAATTTTGGTTTAATTTATTCGAGGAACAGCCAGTTAATAAATCGTCCATCCTTCCCAATTGATAGAAATCGAATATTATATACAGAGTCTATCAGCTTTAGATCAGAAGTAATCTATTGAGTTTCATTGATATTGATTGCCTGCAAATGAAATATGTGTTGTGGTACAGCTGGGAAAAATGTTGTTTCTTATCTGCAGATAAGCTGAGTAACATACATGTACATATCTAGTTTTTAGGTGACAATGCAGACCGGCCCTAAAAACCATCTATAAAAGTCAACAGCTTAATGTTGAAGTCATACTCTCACTGTGGAGGTTTTTTTTCCATCGGACCCCCCTACCCCCAGGATTTTCTGTTCCAAGGGGTCAATTAATCAATCAATAAATCAATCAATCAATCAATCAATTTGTTAATGTCAAAGTGTGGGATAAGGTTGCCCTCCATATCTAAGCCAGATAATTGTTTTTCTTTTACAATACTCTTCTCCCCCCCTGAAATTCACTTGGTCCTCCATACCCCTTGGAAATTCCAAATCTGCCAAAAGAATGAGGAAAAAGTTAGAATGCACTTGCCCGGTGTTTACATGAATTTTAGTACTAATCATTGCATTATTGCAAACAAAAATTAATATTAAAAACTTCAAAGATCACACTCAAATGAATTTCACTTCTTTGCTTTTCATAGATCTTATTCATAAATGGCGGTTGATTTACCAGCCTAACAAGCCTCATTTGCATGTCCAAAATTCAAAATAATTTTTGCTCTAAAATGAGGCTAGATAGGCTGATTAACAAAAATATAAAAGAATGATAAATTGGTTGCCATTTATGAATAAGGTCTATTAAATTTTAAGTTTTTACAAGTTGGGAAAACAGAAACTACATGTAGAATAAGTATAAACTGAACAAGGCTGAGGAAAATTCACTGCCAATATAAAATGTAAACAATTCCCTTAGTCTTGTAACACGCTACACATGACTTTCGCTTGTGGCAGTGTTTCTTGGGCGCAAATAACCTTGATACTCACCCTATCGAGTTTTCTTCTGATTGTTACTGGTAGTATAGAAGAGTATAAATTGGTTCTATTTTTCATGGATGTTTTATTAACTGGATACATTGGGTTATTCCAGAAAAAATCCACACCCCCCGACGGATGGCATGCTGGAAATTCGCGCGGGAGGGGGGTTTGAGGGCTCTGGAAATCCAGGCGGGAGGGGGGGTCTGGACCTAAAAATCCTTCCTCAGGGGTCGATTTTTTGAAAATGATTTGAAGAGAACACTTTGTGTTCAAAACAATTAGTTAAGGTTTAACTTCGTTGGTTCCACATTATTCATAGAGAATAAACAGGATGAAAGGGAGAAAATACAACTCAAATATGGAGAAAGTCAGTGGTTAACGTAACCGGAAGCGTGCTTCGGTACCTTGCAACGAAGCTCGTGTCCGAGTTCTTGCCAGCAACAAATTGTCAGGGAAAGGTTAAAAAGTATCAGCCGATTTGAAAAAAGACAAAAGATTTTTGACAAAAACAATCAATGTACCGTTATGCAAGTACGCATTGTTTTCTATTTGTAGAATTGTTTCAGCTTGCTTTCGTGCATGTTCCCTGTAATCTGATATAAGCTTAGTAATATACGGCTTACGCAAATGTCCAAACTTTTATGCCGCTCTTCCTAGTGTACTATTTAGTTGATGCGTTAAACCTTGAAGGAAATATAAAATAATTGGAAGAAGCTTTCCAATTTAATACTTAAAGGCAAATTGCGATCAAACTTGTTCGAATGTTTTCTTCGTGAAGCCAATAATCACGGTAAAGGCGCTAGTAAATATAATTAAATTAAATAGCGCTTTCTGAATTTGTTTGCTTTCAAGATTTTTTTGATTCATGTATTACATTATGTGAATCATTCTTACGGATAAGAATGGCATTCTATATACACAGGAAAAGTCGGAAATTTTAGAAAACACTAGATGTAATAAAATAGGTTGCTGAATTTAAATAATATTTTGTGATGTTTACAATATTTCGCAGACACAAGCGCTCGGCGCGCAATTAGGATAAATGTCATAAATAAATCGCCAAGCCTTCCGGAAGCAGAAAATCACTGAATTCTGACAAGTGTAAGACATTTTCATTCAAGGAAATATGACTTTCATTCAAAAGTTTTGACCTTAAGAAAAAATGTTTTGGATTCATGATCATGAAAAAGCTGGGTGCGATCAAATTACATTTTACACAAAATTTGCATGAAACAAAATTGTGTATTTGCGACAACACTTTGAAGAAACTGTGAAGCCTGGAAAAAATTAAAACATACCAAAATCAAAGCAGTTATTTAAGGAACTAGATTTAAAGAAACATTTCATTCGATTTTGTCTTGAAATCACGGGTTTTTTTTTTATGTGTCACGCAATATTTATTTAAAAAATGTTTCACCAATTTATAGCACTAATCACCACAATTTAGAAAAATATAAAAACACGATCTCCTGAATGCGACTACATGTATTTTTTTTTCATTGTCTGTAAATTTAGGGCCTCCAAAAATTTATTGGAAATCCGGGCAGGAGGGGGGGTCTCTGGGCTTGGAAATCCAGGTGGGAGGGGGGTCTAGCGGGCCAGGAAATCCGGGCGGGGGGAGGGGTCAAAAAATCTTGCCATCCGTCGGGGGTGTGTGGATTTTTTCTGGAATAACCCATTTCAAGTTTTTGGAAAGGTTTCAAATTACATTTACACTGTGCCGACAACTGAAATAAATCTGGAAGAACGAAACTTGTTATTCTGCTCCTAATCCACCCGTGTGCAGTTTACTTCCATTATCATTTTTAGTTTCATTCAAGATTTCTTTTAAAAAAAGGCAACCTGAATACAGTGTACATGTACATCTAGCAAATGTTTCGCTGATTCAAAAGGTTGCTTTGTAATAGAGCGTTTTCACTTGACGTCATAGCCGCCATATTGGTGTTCCCGTACAAAAGAATTTTAATTAACTTCTTTTGTTAGGAACACCAACATGGCTGCCATGGCCTTTGTCATTTGAGTCCCACGGGACTGAAGGTCACGTGAGTGAAAACGCTCTATTGGGTTCATGAAATTCAATACTCTGAAGTCCAAAAATACTCCCGGTTCATGTTTTAATGTTTTAAAACATTTCACTAACATTTAAACTTCCGATTATCAATTGATATCAACTTCATTGAGAACTTTTGTGGAAATGAGCTAGCTTGACAAATCTAAAAATGTTTTGTGTTCCCAAAGGGCTTCGTGGCTCTTTTTGCAAGTTTTTTTGCAGTGCAAATTTTCAGGAAAAACGCTTTATTTTGTCGCCAATAGTCAGCTACTTAGTTTCGCGTTAACTCCCTTATCAACCTCCAAGGAAGCACTCCCTGTCCTCCACTGCCGGCTCATAGCCTTTGCCCACCTTGCCCAATTTTGGCCAACCAGCAAGAACTCACTTCAAGCTGCCCAAAGCTGTATTTCAAGTGTCCGACCACAAATAGCAGACCTATCTGTCACTGTCGCAAAGCATGTTGGGAAATTCTATGGCAAAACTGAAATGGAGCTTCCTGCCCGAAAATTATAGAAAAATACTATAAGCGTGGAAGCAATTTGGATATTGGGCATTTCAACCATACCACAGGATGGCAAATGGCCCACAACTCACGACGCTGCCCCATTTCTGATCCCAAGTGATTCAAGACTTTACTGCCGACTCATCTTGTCTACCACAGCCCATTTTCACCTCGAGCGCTGAATAACGCTTTGGGTTGAAGCGCGCTAAGGACACACACTCAGTTCTTTGGGAGGTGCCAGAGACTTAAGGATTTCTGGACTTCATGGTGTCCTTCCATCACTGGGCAGGCCTTAAACATAGCTTAAACTAGCTACTTCGGTCCATTGTTGTCTTGAGTTGTGACCTCAATTGAAATGAACTGCCTATATGACGGCATGTTCATTCAGGTCATTGGAGCTAGTATTGTGGTCGCATATTCTCATGCCCAATTTGCTTTGTAATGGTGTCGTTTGGCATACTTCTGGCTTCAGGTTTGGAAGGAATTTTGGTCTGAATGTACAGTCAAAACACTAGAGGGCCAGAACTGTGCTTTTTTCAGGTTAAATTTGTCAAATTTCTTAGGGTTAGTGCAAATTCGACCAGGCTTTGTAATATTATTCATTGTCGTATAAAATGGGGCAAATCTGAGCGAGAAAAAAATAAAAAACCACCTGAAAGCAACATAGGTTGGTTATACCCTGAGCTCTTCAATTATGCATGGATTTGTATTTTCAGTACTCAAGTCTTTTCCAAAACCCTTTTCAGTGACACAGTGCACACACTAGTTTTAAAATTGTACATGCAATCTCACACACTTACCTTTCCAAAGTTTAACATGCTTTTTGGTTCACGCAAAAAAAAGAATCTCAATATTTATCTTGACGGACAGAATGTTTGATATTGGATTGGTTACCTGAATTGAATAAGAAAGTACATACGGTAAGTGTTTATTTGATCGCATAATTTTGCGGGAAACCCTCTGGAAAGAAATTCTTTGTGAACCCCCCTCCCCTCCCCTTCAGAAATTTACATGTATCTCTGTGAAACCTCCTGTACCCCTGGACATTTCCATGACCCTCCATCCTCCATGGTGGGGGTATGGATATTTTCTGGAACTTAGCACATTAGGAGTGTATGTGATCATTAACATTACAAATAAATTACACAGCATGATTTTTGTGATCACTTTACAAATCTTCACCTCAAACTTTCAAACAGCACAAGTTAAGACATCCAATGAAATACCAGAGAAGAAAGGATTTCTGCATTTCATGACCCATGTAGAATTTTTTTTACTTGTGGTCAGAGAGTAATCTCATGTGGTGACATTATCCCACCACTGCTGCTTTCGTGGACGAACCTGGGGAACTAAAAAATGGGCGTTTTGCATCAGGCCCTCCTTTCTTCATCTGATTTCCCTCGCAGGCTCATACATATAACATATGGCTGGCTTTGCTGCTCACATACAGTATCCACACAAAACCCAAAATAGAGGGCCTGCTGGCAGGCTAGAATGTGCAACAATTTGACCACAAAGACAGCTCAAATGAGTTGCCAGAAATAAATTCTAATAAAATCCTTTGAAGCCCCTTATAGGCCATCTCACAGCGGGAAAAAGCGCTGACTTAATTAACCTAAGCTCAACTTGCTTAATCATATACATGTAGCCACATTTTGATTTTAATATTCAATAGAAACAACGCAAAGGGCGAGGTCCAGGATCAGGAAGGGGCAAAACATGTGGGCGTGGTCACAAAGGACAGGGTCAGAGGAACACCAAACCCAGGCTTGGGTTTGAAGGAGGAAACACACCATTCTATCTTACAGTTCCTAAACATGGGTTTAAAAATACGTAAGTTAAGTTTAAAATTGTTTCAGACTCCCTTTGTTACAGTACCAAAGGATTCTGAAACTAACGGCCCTGTTACTTTTTGGTTTTGAATTCCATAGCCTGATGCTATTAAATTGGGATTTTACTGGAATTATGAAAAAAAAAAATTCTTGTTCCTTTCATTGTAAGTTAATTCATGCAAATGTTGAAAAAAATTATTTGAAATAAATTTGCTATAGTATTAGAGTCAAAAGTTTTTCATGTTCTAGTTATTTTATAGCATGTTCATGGAAATTATTTGAAGACAATTATTCTTTGGTAGTCACTGAAAATTAATTAGGATACTATCTTTCAATAAATTATGACATTCAATTTTCTCGGCCAAGTTCCATTTGAAAATATCTACCACCTTACTTGAAAGGTAACAATGTAAACAATTTATTTTATTGGTTTTGAGTGGTAACATTTTTCATTAAGGGGCAGCTACATTCAGAGAGATTGTTATGTACTTTTGGGGGAATTAATAGAAAGGTAAAAAAATAAATGTTACTTTCAGGGAGGTGTCACTTTGGAGAGGACTGTTACTTTTGAAATTAGCTACTGATAACAGAATACGGAACACTCCTAGTCCTAGTACAATGCACCAATGTCCATATTTTTCTTGATCTTTAGGAAACAGAAGTTCTATTCACCTTTGAACTTGAACCGACTGCAGTTCTTTATAGACAGTGGACGCCTTAATCCCAAAGAGCCTATTACCATGTTCCACCTTTGGCGATCAGGAGCAGTTGGTGGAAAAATAAAGGATGGAGTGAAGTTGCTGGGAACGGTAAGAGTTTTGTGAAACAATTACGTACATGTATATGTATATGGTGGTTTACTTTTACCAGCTCTTTGCATGTTCAAGTGGTAAATATGCAAAGTAGAAGGGATTAGATTTAACTCCAACATCACAGATGGAAATTAGTACTTGCCCACTTGCCCAGGGGATTGTCAAATGTTCTTGGGAATTAAAATACAAATTGACATTTGCACTAATCCCTGGCATCGCCAGATGACATAACACTTAAAATTCAGACTCTATAGCTGGCACCCACAGAAGATAGAGCAAGAAAGTACTGACACCTCAAATTGGTCACCATTGCCATGTTGTTTGGCGTGGAAGGTTTTGTTTTGCTTCCCACCATACCTCCATTTCCTCCTTTCTCTTTATGACTTTTCTCTTCTCCCTTACCTTGGAGTCAGTTTTACATCCCTGCCTTTGGTACGGGGGCCCAGCTATCATGCACCATTCCCCTTTTGCACCTCAGGCCAAACCCCAACAAGTTGGAAGTGATTTGAATATTAAGGATGAGGATCCACATCACAGAGAAACTAGTAATATTCCTTGCTAATTGCATTATAGAGCAGTTTTCGATTAAGTGTCGAAAGTAATCACACAATTGCTTTGGTTTTGCATTGCTACGCTTTGCGATTGGCGAAAAAATCTCGCGCCACTTTCTCAACCAATCAGAAGTAAAACCAAAACCAATCGTGACTTGCTCGCACGCGTTTTCCCGCGCTTGGCGCCGCCGACATGTAATTGCTTTGAGCTCTGATTGGTTCATTGGATTGTTAACGACTGCTGTGATTGGTCAGAGTAATTACTTTGGTTTTGGTTTTGCGACACTCAATTGAAAACTGCTCTAACGGTACAGAAACTAGGCTAATAAGCTTCGACCTTGTGGGTACATAGTTCCCTTGCACCCTGTGTGTGACTGAACCATACTTACACTGTACAGCAAACTCACAAACTGACATTTTGTCTCCCTCTACTCAGATAAACAAATACTGGTACCAGGTAACTGTTAAGAAAACATAACAAATTAATACTAGGGGTTATCAACCCTGGGTACCAGACGTCTACTCGCAGGACACTTTTGTAAGTAGACATACGATGCATGTATATAAGAGAGATGAGAATGCGAGAAAAGACTCTGGCACTCAGCCAAGGCATTGTCCTGCAAAGGAGTAGAATCCCCGGCCGTTGTGGGAAGAGTAGTAATACTCCTTGTCACTTCGTACTTCAGAGACTAGGAACAACCAGGGTCAGTCAGGTCAGTCAGGGTCAGTCAGGTTTTGGGCCACAGGATTAGTAAAAACTTTATCTCCTTTTTTTAAGGGGAAGACATGGTTTCAGGCAAACATTGACATAGAAGTTAGTCAAGCTTCAAAAACTGCAATAGAAGCTATAGAGAAACAAGGAGGAAAAATTACTTGTGCACATTACAACAAACTGGGACTCCGTGTTTTACTCAAGCCAGAGAAATTTGAAGGCCGTCCAATTCCAAGAAGGGCACGCCCTCCTAACAAGCTGATGGAGTATTACACAAACCCAGCGAACCGAGGGCATCTTGTGGATCCCATCGAACTTGAAAAGGTCAGAAATGCAGACAGGCTTGAAAATGAAGTGGACTGACGAATGGTCTTTATTGCTTTGGGTTGTACGTGGGTTTGGTGTGAAAATACATGATGTACATTGATTAATAAACAATTGTTTTAAGTGAACTAAGCCGTTGTGCGATGAATAGGTCTTTACTACCCTGTAAGCTGTTTCACTATTTTGTCCAGGTCAGATGCTTGAGCTGTTACTAAACAAAACAAAAAAACCATGGTATGCGAACGCTTGTTCGTTTGTCTCACGAAGGTGCCACTTTGAGATGTTGATCGCGACGTTTCGATTGCTATTACGCTAGTCTTCATCAGGCGATGAGGTCGATTGGTTACTTGTCGCTTTATGTCCCGTTGGTTTGTTGCTATTGGTGCATTTCGATCTTTGTTATTCCGAACTACACAACACGTAACCAATCGACCTCGTCGCCTGATGAAGACTAGCAGTAATAGCAGTCGAAACGTTGCGATCAACATCTCAAAGTGACTCCATCGTGAGACAAACGAACAAGCGTTTACCTATCTTACACATAACGATGAACAACAACTACATTTTTAATAACAAAAATACCATGATTGTTACGCTGGGAAAATAAAGAGACGGTCCAGTTTTTTTTTACTATCTTTTGGTTGGTTCTAATACACGGAGAAACGGGAGTTAATTAGATTTCGAACAACTACATGGGCCCTACATGTAGGCATGGGTTCTAAAACCTCAGCTTAATGTTCTAACATTGTTGTACAACATTTGTTAGTTAAACAGTGTTGGAACGGAAGTTACATGATGTTCGACAAACATTTTTTGATGAATGTTTTGTTTTCGGTCAAACTTTTTACCCAACATTTTGTTGGGCGCAACAATGTTTGAACGTTTAGCCGGCTTTCCAACACAAACAACCCTAGCAACAGCCAATGACGTTTCAGCTACGCGACCAACACGTGTCCAACAAATGTTGGACAACAATGTTGGGACGTTTAGCCGGCTTTCCAACACAAACAACCCTAGCAACAGCCAATGATGTTTCAGCTACGCGTCCAACACGCGTCCAACAAATGTTGGACAACAATGTTGGGACGTTTAGCAGCGCGTCTAACAATGCCATCCAACATGTTGAACAGCAATGTTTAAACGTTTAGCCAGGCGTCCAACAATGGAATAGCACCGGGATTTGCAGTGAAAACTCGCGCTTCGCGCGAAATACTTCACTCGCCCCGCTTGGCTCTTCGCGCGACATGCTTCGCTCGCCCCGCTTGGCTCATAAAGTGCCTTTCATGCAGGCTAACTTCAGGGCTCCTTTGGGTCCCGGTTTAGGGTAAACTGAATTGGCCATTTTTCCCACCAATGTCTTTGTGAATCAAGGGAATAAACAAGTCGAAGGTTCCGTTCTCTCCGTGTGTCATCATCAGTTAGGTCCGCGCTGCGTGCAGGATGAAACCTTGAGTGTGCTATTAACATTTGACCCCTGATGTCTCTCATGCACGCATCTCCCACAGAATAAAAGGGAAACCGATGATTGATTGGTTTGTACTGTAAAGAAATATCTGTTCTTTATACTTGGCAACTGGGAACATGTGCAGCATTACCTTCCTCTGGCGAATTCCTTTCTCAAAGAGTCATGGCACATGAATTAAGATTACGAAATGAAAATAAACAGAGCGCCCCTTAAGGTTCTTTAGCATAGTTTTCGGTCAGGACTGTTCAGAAATCAGGCTAGAAATGTTAATACGGGAGTTTGGGGGTTTTATCAACCGAATATGGATTCCTCTGGATATGCAAATGTCATAATGGGGCACCGCCAATAGAACCAGTAGAACGTGAGGATCCTCGAACCCATTTCGTAAACCATGAAATCAGCGGTAGACGGAAAGCACTGTTTTAGAAGATCTTTTAACCCTCTCACTCCCAGACTACGTGCCAAACCTATTATCAAGCCTGTGATAACGTACAACCTTGGAGAGTTTGTGGACAAAATCCTCAAGTATGTCAAATGTGGCTTTCCTGTCTAAATTTCCAAGTCTGGAGGAAATATTAAAGGAACTATGTCATGGTGATTTTGACGCTTCTCAGGGTCAGAACTGCCCCACATTAAAACTAAGTACCTTTGTCATACACGAAATGCTTATAGAACACAAAAGCAAAGCTAGCAAGTGGATTTTCGAAGAGAGAAAAAAAGAAACATAACAGTTTTAGCACGTTTTCAAAGCATCCATGGAGATAAACTTGAAACAATTGGCCCAACAATTTTTTCACGGCTACAATCTACATGTATTTCCATCCTGGCCGTCTGCAGTTCAAGAAACTCACTTTTTTTTCTCTCTCTAAGAGCACTGGTAGAACCGCAATTGTAAACAAAATTATTTGTGGCTGATTTTCATTGATTAAACACGTCTTTTAGCTTTAGAAATTAAAACTAAAAATGGTAACATAGGCTTAAAGTTGCGACCATCGAGCCGTAAGCACCGAGTACTTTCCTCGGATCGTCTATTCGGTAGGTCTCTCGATATTTTGAAAAACGTCAAATGGAAGCATTTTTCACCATTGAACTTGGCCCCTTTCTGGGTACGCAGGTTAGCATCAAAACCGGAGTAAAGAAAACAGTCTGGGATGGGATGCCAACTGAGCCTTATCAGGCAGTACAAACAGTTGGCTTGCATCAGAATGTACTTGAAGAAGTTTAAAAACAAAACATTTGGTTTACTCACGATGTGTGGTCGCTCACGATTTTGTTAGTTTTGTGCGCGCCAGGTGAAATGTTTGAAGAATGCAGTTTTGTTTGATATCTGATGTTTTGAAACGTCACAATTCATTTCGACGACATCCTTGACCTTTAATCGGTCTTGAGGACGGACAAAAAACTGCGTTTTTCTTACTCAAATGTCCCCGTTCATTCATGTTCCTTTGCATTGACTCTAGATTAGTTGCCCTCGCTGAAACTGTATACAGCCGGCCTGAACTTCTTTACTTATCAGAGGCAAACGTGTATTATGCTGTACGAGGTGGTTCTAGCTTTTGCGCCTACTCTAGGAGTACTTTCCTAGGGTACGTATATTTTTAATACTGGGCTATCGTAAGGTCCGTATTGGGAAAATATTGGCTGAGTTTTTTTTCTTGCAAGTGTTTGTGCCGAGGCGAAGTCCACAAACTTGTAAAAAGAAAGAAAAGAAAAGAAAAGACAAGAGAGAGACTAATTTTTTCCCAAGTAAAACATTTTCGTAAATGTTTTGTGCCAAAATTGTAGGAAAGATACCAAAAAAGCTTCGCCCTCATAGAAAGCAGATTTTTTTAAACATGTTTCCCCAAATAAATTCAGTGAAATCAATTCGAGAGCCGGGGGCCGTTTTTCGAAATTTCCCGATAACCAGGTTTTTTTTCGGGCCCGGAGCTATACCTTAAAATCAGAAGCACTAGAATATAGTGGCGTAGTGTTTAACCCACAACATACAAATTCAAGACCTGTTTCATAAACTTAGAATTTTATTGCTTAGCTTTCAAAACCAACAAAACTTGAATCTTTAATGTAAACATTACGCACAAAATATAGCTCTCCGGGCCCGAAAAGTTATCGGAACTAGCCTTTCGAGCCAAACAGGCCCCAGTCCATCTATAAGCGGTCCGTATAGCACTAAAATCAGTTAGAATTTACCTTTCCATCGTGGGCCAGTTCAGTCAAATGATGTTTATTATTGTGTACAAGGTGGTTATAACTTGAGTCTGTGGATACTTTCCTGTGGCAATATTTCAGATGTTTACTTTGCTTTCTTTTAATGTTTGATTCTTCGGATGAAATCCTAAAGTGTTGCATTAAAATTAAAGCTATTGAGTGGTATGTTTATTACGCTTCACAAGGAAACCAGTCAAACTTTTGGATCTTCTAAACTGTGACCGTAGTCAGACCTTACAAATGCAAGTTATGAAGCGTACCGATATTTTTTAGAGGTTGTTCGTTTCTCTTACCCATACACATTCTTATTCTTAAGTCATAACCGAGTTGTGCCGTGATCCGAGGTAACATGAACAATTAATTTACGAGTAACGTTATTGTTTAAGCCGGGGAGTCTCCGGAAAAGGAAGAAAAAACTTCAACAAAAATAATACACGCAGGAAAGATTTTTCCAAGGCAAGGTTGCCATCTGTTACTAATCAAAGCCAGACATTTAACATCGTTGGTTTCGGCCTACTCGTGAATCTTGCAAAATGCAACTTTTCTTAAGAGACCAGCCGACTGGTTGTTTGAGGCAATGCTCGACTTGTCAGGTCCAGGCCTGAAAATGAAGAGGTAATTATTAAATGATCGTATACCGGATCTTGAGAATAATAAATTTGTTCGACTAAACATTTATTCGGGTTCATCCAGCGACCTTCCTTAGCTGATTTAATGTTTCCTCGGTTGTTTTATCTTCGTGATTCAGGCGTTTATCTGTTAAACATGTGGGATCGTCTGAACATTTTCCAAGCCACATGTTATCAGAAACAAATCACATGTATTCAGCGTGGCGATTAGGATGGCAAAAAATGGAACAAAATAGCGTTCAAAATCTGAACAAAGCGTTACCTTGTGTTTTCTCGAAAACATATTTTCGACGGATTATATTTTTTACAATAGTGATGAAAGACGACCTAGAACTTCACTGTTGAAATCACAGCCAGACTTTGAAAATCAAAACAGCGTTTTGATCCGAGTGGAATGTTCCTTTTTTCTCAGCTGTTTTTAATCAAACAGTGAAACGATTTTTAGATGAGCATGAAAAGGAAAAGGTTTCGTAACAATAGCCGTCGGTTTTCATTTTGCAGAGTCGATTAAAGGTAATTGTGCTAATAACGCGAGGTTGTTACAAGAAATTAAAAATCGATTAAGAAGGCGTGCCGACAGAGTTTTAAAAAACATTAACCGATTGGAGACCGGCGAGCACGTAAAGGCTGACCAGTGTTTGCGAAAGGCCCAAGGAATTGCATTCAGTTAATCTAATTCTTCAATCGGGATCTAGGGTTTGTCATAAAGGGCTTGACGTCCAGGTAGCGAGCATATCCATCTGTCGTGTGCCTTTGTTTCGTTTAAAAACATGAAGCTTTTTAAGTCGCTAAAAAAAACGCGCTATAAGAGGAAATCGTTTTTCCGTATGTTAGGAAAACAGAACACGAAACAGTGTTGTTTTCAAAGTACCAAGTTTTTACTAGTTGCAGCAAGTATTTAACAAATTTACAAACGTTTGAAAATACTTCAGTAATAAGTTTATATACATTCCATCGCTTGGTTTTTGCGTTTAAAAATAGGCTTTGAGGACTTTAATACAAATTACTTAGGGTTTAGTTTTGTTTGAACAAGTGACAAATCAAATCAATCACATAGAAAAACAACACATCATTTGCAAGTAAAAATAGCTGACGGCTTATAGTTTTGAAAACACGCCACTGTAAAAACGAAATTGTCAAACTATCCATTTACAACATCCCAGCTCTAGACCAGTATAGTACGTAAACCACTAGTATATTTAGTATTCTGGACGTTATCTAGCTGTGGTTTTGTCACACTAAAAATTTGTAGTCTTGAATCAAGTTTTGAAAGCTTTCGACCTTCGCGAGCCTTCAAAGAAGACTCTTGCTGTTCAAATAAGAACTCCAACGTGATCTGAACTTGCAGTTCGCTCGGTTAATTTGCCCGGCGTTTTCAGCATCTTGCTCAAATCCTTGTAATCTTTATATCTTCTAAGCTTTCCTGCAAAAACAATGAACAGTAGATAGCTGAGCCATATTGGGTCTGGAGGCAAACGTAAAAACTATTTAACAAATCGAAGCAAATCGGCGCCATGCAAATCTCGCAAAATTGGTATGTGTTCAGATACGACATCTGTTCAGCATTACCTAGAGAGACTTCCTTCAAGCTGCCTTTTAGATTTTGACATTAACGAGAAGTATATGCCCACTTGAAAACCAGATGCAGCCGGCCGGATTCTTTCCGTAAAAACATATTAAGTTTGTTTCATGTTTTTCATGACTGCCTTCTGTAGGGAGTTAGAAAAGCGAACACAAACGTTCTAGATTGAGTTTTGCTCGATATTCAAGAGATTTAGTTTCCATAACGCGCGCACACTAATCTAAGATTAATAACTTTGCGGTTTTACAAGCAGTCTCCGCGCCAGAAAGCATTAAACCCGGCTTTTTGAAACAAAATACTTCTTACCAGAGGCAAAAGCCAGAAGTTTCTTAAATTATAAACGAAAACAAATTTTTCATACCTCTGTTTTATAATTGTAAAATCGTATGCCCACTGTATAAAGTACAATTTTCCGTCTTTTGCTTTTTCAAGGTTTAAAAAGTGTTCTCTTTTCGAGGTATCTGTTTTGTTAAAAGACTGCTGGAAAATGTCTTCAGATTTTACTGATGCTAGTCGAGACAGCAAATCTCTCCCTGAAATTGTTTTAATTCTTTTAGCCAATTGCACATATGTTCTTTCTAGCATTCCACGGAACTTCCTTAGAACACCAGGACGGAGGAAATCAAATCAAATCACCCCAACTGTTCGCAAATTTTCGTATTACTGGTAAAATACAAACACTGTGCAATAAATTTCCTTATCAATCTCGTTATAACATTACGTGTAACTGTAATATCGATACCAGCCGGCCCGGGGATACCAGCTGCCCTATTTTAATATGCTTAGTTGATGCCGGTACGCGGTCTAATATTTATAGCATATTGCATACCGTTTTCTCTGGTAAGTAAACTTGTCTGTTACTTACACGAGCCTTATTCAAGGGGCAGTATTATACGGCATTAAAACATTGCTCATTCATACGGTATTTCGCAAGTTTAATGGATAAACATCGTTGTCTTATCAAGACCTACTAGACTGACATACCTTGTTATTTAACGGTTGTAAGATATTGTGCTGAGCGGGACTCTGGCAGTCCTCTTGTCGGACGATTCCGGGTCAACAAAGCCGTCCGACGTCTGTAACTGCGGCAGTTCTAAGGCCGATTCAAGATCTTGAATGTAGTCGATAACATGTTGTAAAATCTCGACTTTACTCATACGTCTGTTGACTGGGATATGCGGGACCATAGTTCTGAGCCTCTCGTAACAATCGCTCATGTTGTAGATACACCCCTGTTCAAGAAGCGAAGATCTGGATCCACGTTCGTGATCTCTTGAAATGCTCGATGATGTAGTTATGGTTGAGCGTAAGGAGCCTTGATTTAAGTCAGCGCGCGATTTCGATGACTGAGGTTTCATGTCTGCGTTGAGCGTGTTGGAACGTTCGATTTAACCCACTCACAGATGTCCGTGTACTTGCGCCTGAGCCGAGCAGTGAAGGTATTTACCTGAGCGGAATTGAAGCTGCAGTGTTTTGTCCGGTATATTTACTTCGCGGGTTGGTAACTCGCAGCTGTGTAAACTTGGTGACAAATTTAAACCAATCACAAGCCGGTCGAGTGAAGCCTGGCAAACAGCTGAGAGCAATCAAAACAAGCGCGCTATAACAGCCAATCAGAAGCGAGATCGCTCTAAAGACTGGCTCTTCAAGTCGAGTCGTGTCGACGACAGGGCAAGAAACCTGGTCTTTGAAAACAAAACATCGAGCATTCAATATTGCCGGATCGTTGTGGAATTGAATTTCGTGACCGGGAATGGTAATGAATTTGAAGGCCCACTGTTAGTTCAATTAAGAACATTAACCATGGACTGAAGAGATTTTCGAAGCTTAAAACAATCTGTGTTTCACACCAAATGGCATAACAATATGGTACTCTTCTTATCTGGATAGCATTGCCTCGCATTTAAGGCATATTTATTTATTTTAACACGCCCCTGTTATGTCTATTATTCTTTGTTTAGCTTGACCGAAGCCAAAGTCTTAAGATTTTAAAATTCATTAACTTGGCTTAACAGTTACTATCCGTATTTTAGAAACAAAAATGGTTTCCAGTGTCTTTGTCTAACGTTCCAATACACTAGCTCTCCTGGTCCATCTTCTGACGTCAGAACCGCTTCGCAAAGGGTAATTCCTCGCATAGAGGGTATTCCATATCTGACAGCGAAACCGTTCTCTACGGTTAGTTTATCTTTTATACGAGTTTAAAAACTCAGTTCTCCATTTGCTCGTGAAACAGCAATGTTTGAGAAAACAATTTAGTTCGTTTATGTTAGTCGGTTAACGTGCGTTAGTTTAATGTTCGTGTATAATGTTAGTTTAATAGAAATTTGCTGTGTTTTGTGCCTAAAGCTAAAAAAAACGCGATTCAAGTTATTTTTCTGTCAAACATCTGTTTTAGTTTTGTCCAAAAGTTCTGCAATATCAGTTTCATCTTTCCTTAACATGTGTTTTTTTTTTTTCCAGTTTTGCACTCTTTGATAGATTAAAACGACGGAAATGCTTTTTATTCTAAAGCTGAACCGTGCTGAACGAAAAAACAACCAACCACCTGCGATCGCTGCGTGCCTGTTTACGAAAAAGAACAAAGCAAACGCTTTGCAGATGGAATAAACATCCCCTGTTACAAGAACACTGGTTTTACTCAAAAGTAAAAACATTCCGACAAGGAAATTAACTCAGCCTTCTTTTGTCGCAGAAGCAGATTTTCTTAATCTTCCTTGAAAGCCTCTTATTTTAATTCGAGCACAATACGTCTCGTTGAAAAGAAAATCAGCTTATCTTTCCTCTGTGTTCAGATGCACGATTTCATGAATCACTCGCGGTAAAAGACACAAAACACGCGCCCAATGTCTACTTAAAAGCCGTCGAGTGTTAGTCTCAAACCAATCACGCTCAATCCCGGTCAAAAATACTGGCCAAGGTTCAAAGCTGAAACAAGTCCGAGAATCAAATCCACCACTTGAAAGTATAACTCAAAATTTCATTAATAATGGTCACACTTTAGAATTTCACCTTTAAACTCAAAAGTTAAAACCTTAGTTAATGAACCAGGGCCTAAACTCCAAGAATGAATAAGTAAGTTCTTTCTTTCCTCACTAAAAACACCAGAGTACAAATAACGTAGGAGTAATTTCGAAACAAGCGGCATCATATTAAAGTATTAGTCCGTAGCTTTGATTTGAATGGTCACACTTTAGGATTTCATTCAGACTCAACCAGCTCAACCTCAAGCGATATATATCACGAATTGTACATGGCTCGAGTATTGACTATAGCAAAGGATTAAGGGTGACAACTTGAATGCCAAAGGTCTGTTTGTTTTCACTCGAACATGCCGTGACTTGTGCCCGTGCGGTTGAATCACGCTCACGTATTGTACGTTGTTTAATCTCAGTTTGTCCGCGAATTGCCCGCGGCCATTTAGTCTGCAGACAAATGCAGTCTGGTTGTACAAAGAACGTTTGCAGCATAATATGTACAGCCACATTCATCCAGGCTTTTCTCGCCTTATCGGCGCAATCCATTCATCAAACACACGTGCAAGACGTTGATTTAGCCCATTGACTGGTTTGTGTAGATTAATGGGAATTTACGTCTGGAATGAGAATTTAGCAGTTGTTTGGGCTGTTCGCGCCTTCACGCCTCCACACTAGCTCTCGAGTGCTGCACACGGTGGAAATTCCGGATTGGACTAACTGGACTTGTCTGAATGGGATAAGCAGATTTACTCTACTGAAGCTCTTGCGTATCCGTCCATAATTGTGAGAACAAATATACCCTATCCATAAGACTGGTATAATACAATTTTATACCTGCCTTTCAAACTGTGTCTTTTATTCCTAGAATTTTTTTATAGTTATTTCTTTCCCCTGAAAATTTTTTTCCTTTATCCCTAAAATCCCTGAAAGGAGTTCGCCTTAAGCCTCCGAATTTATAATATCTTTGCTAAATAAAGCATATATTTGTTTTTCATTTGACGACTGCATGCAGAGCGTGTTTTTACCAACGACACGTCAAATGAAAACCGATAGGACCCAAGCAAGGTATAATAGAAGTGCAAGCACGAGAAAAAGGAATTTTTTTTATCGCCATGCAGGGTTCTATCTAGGATTTATCGTTTAGGGGAGAAGTCCCGAGTGGCCGAAGGCCACGAGCTTCATAGGGGGGTCCTGGGCATGCCCCCCCGGAAATTTTTTGAAATGAATATGCGCTGAGATGCAATCTGGTGCATTTTGAGACACAATTTTGAGATAATGTTACAGTGGTATCTTGTTTTATTTTTTAGTCGTGATCACGTTCTGACAATGTTATTTATTTATTACAATCAGCTCCGATATTTACTAAAGTGAACAGAAGAGTTACCCGACATCTAATTGCACAAATATTTGTACATACTCATCGTTAGTAAGTGAATAATATAAATAAACTCGACAACGACACTTTTCCATTTCTTACCAATGGCAGCTAATGGTCGTAACAACTACAAAATTCTTAGATAACGTACTGTAAACCGTGTAATTAATAACTGACGTGTATATAATAAGTTAACTGACGCGGCAGATACGAGTTAACTGACGTGTCTAATCGCGTGTGAAAACAAATACTGGAAAACAAATCATGGCAATTGATTTTGGAAAATCTCCCTGATCAACTTGAGGATCTAAATGTATTTTCCTTCTCCAAAAAGTTGAATTGAAATTGAATTGAATTAGAAAGCCAATCTGCGCTTCTTTACACGTTTGTAATGATCTACCACTGACTCCAGGACAACTGGCCAGCAGTTTCTAATACTCCATGTTCCTTGTCATATAGTGTCCTTAAACAGGGAATATTTACTTCATGTGCACTGACCTCTGGATGATTTTTCCGATATAGCTACTCATATACAGTAATGATAACAATATTTTTTGGGGGAGAAGCTGGGCGTTTTTGGGGGGGGGGGGGGGGGGGGGGAAGCTTCTACCCCTCAAATACCCTAGATAGAACCCTGCCATGTTGTGCTTGTCTTTACGCTTTTGCTTTCATCGAGCCCGTTTTCAAGTTCCGGAAATCTCCGATTTCCTTTTTTCTTTTGTTTTGATCGATACGGTTAGTTCCGATACTGTCATACCTTCATTTGACTGCGAAAACAACTTGTTTCACACAGTTTGGCACATTTTATTTGTCATTTAACAGTTAATTCATTCCATAGCTAATTTATATCCTTTAAAATATACTAATACATAGGCTCTAAAGAGGTCTATTTTCATCCTTAGCATAAAAAAATACAAACAGACCAAAGTAAGGTTCACTTCATCGATTCTTCACTTCTGCACACGCGAGCAGATGATGAATCGAGAGCCGTAGTCATCACGAACGTCCCACGAAATATTCATGAGCATCCCACGAGAGTCCTATGAGATTCCCAACGTGTAATGGGACAACCCAGTACTCCTTGAGAGAATCCGACCGATTTTCGGCGAAACCGAGCGTCCAGTGTGTGGAAGATCAGTTCTAAACATCCCACCATAAAATCCGAGCGTATCACGAGTTACACGAAAGAATCCGACAATCACACGACATCTTCGAACACTCCTCGAGCGGGGGGACATTTGTGAAGGCGACAAAACGGTTAAGAGGAGAGTGCGGTATTACGGTATTTAGATAGTGAGACGTTCTAGTGGCATACGCCTTTGTTTTCTGATTTGTATGTGATCTGTGTAAAAACTAATTTGTATAACAACCAGCTGGGTTAAGATGGATTACATATTCTGTTCATCCAATAAAGACTATTAGATTAGGGATTTATTAATATTATAAAAACTTGTCATGGACTTTCCGTGCCTAAGACTTAGCAAATCCGTAAATCATAGAGATAAGACCTTATATAACTGATCATGATCACTAAAGTCTTAATGCTATTTCTTTCATTTACATCACAATTTTGCCATGGCAATCCTACGAAACATCTTCTGAAAAATGTAAGCTTCCAAGCACTTCCGATAATAAGGGACTTTAGATCGGACTACGAGTGCGAGTGCGAGTACGACTTTTAAAACCTATAAATTGCGTGCTCTAAATAACCATTTATTACACTAATTATATACCTAGAGTCTTTTTATCTTCTGGTCTGCAACAGAAAGACCGACAGCTCTGGGGACGTGACTGGCTTTCAATTCAAAAGTCGTACTCGTACTCAATCAACCTCGTTCCCAGGATCCTCCTATGGGAACGAGGTTGGTACTCAATCTCGTACTCGTACTCAAATCTAAAGTTCCCTAATGTCCAAACTAGCTCCGAATAATCTGCAAATTTTTTACGCCTAGTATTTAAAAGACTATGCATAAGTTTGCCACAATATACATGTAGGGTGGATAACCGGGTTTATCAATAACAAAGCTGCTTCAATCCACATATATTGCACCACAACCGTTCAAACAAACAAGCATAAAAACACCACTGAGTTTGACAGGTTTCTAACCACTGCCGGTCATTAACTATGGACCACGCAAACAAAAAGGATGTCGTAGGTCCCTAACTACCTTTTTGGGTCAAACGTTTTTCAGTAATTCTGGTAATTTTGCTATTTGTTGGTTTTGTGATAACTCTATGGACTTCTGGGTTTGTTCAAAGGTGGAAAACTCAGACCTGCTCGAAATAGCTAATTCTTTTAAGGCTACATAAAAACATCAGCCAATGAAAAATCCTATTTCCCTTTGGCGCAAAGTTCGATAGATATGTTAGGCAAGCAGAAAGCAAGTCTTGTTTAGTAACGTGATATATTTCTAAAACATTGCCTAGCAACAGCGTTCAATTGTGCGTACGTTCATAATGACGTGCCGAGCATGGAGAACCACTGACCATGCTTACTGGTGTTGCAGTCTCAAACTGAAAACAAGTCGAATATTTTCTTAGATACAACTGGTTTTGTCCTCAGTAGCTGGGACTTGTTTCTCGTTGCCGTTTTGCTGGTGAATTGAGTGCGTAGTTGGTGTAAGGCAGGACAGCGTGTTGAGTGACACAATCTAAAAAGAGACAGTAAGCACAAATTTATAATGCTTTTCGTTGAAAAACGTAAGGTTTGGGGTAGCAGTCACAAAACTAGCCTAACAAATGTTTGGTAACTGAATTAATTATTTTTTGCTTTAGTCCCCAAAATACCTATCACTGATTTTGTTAACACTCAGAGGTGATTTCTATTAACAAAGAAAATAAAAGAATTCAGAAAACGCGTGACATAATTATTCCCCGCCTTTCACAGGAATGTCACGACGCTATTTTTAGTGTTACTAAAAGCCGAAATACATCTTTATATTAGTGAAAACCCAAAAATAAGGGTCCAGGTTTGTTTAAAATTATTCTACTAGTGCTCTAAGAGTAAAAATAAGTGTCTTGGGCTGCAGATGTCCAGGATGGAAATGGATTGCATCTAGTGGGCTAATTTTTTCAAGTTTATCGCTTGTGTCTTGGAAAACTCGCTAAAACTCTGATTGTGGTTTATTTTCTCTTGTACAATTCACTTGATATCTTCCTCTTAGTGGTCTATAAGCATTCCGTGTACGACAAAAATACCTAGTTTTAATTTGGGGCAGTTTGACCCAAAACCTCACCATGACATAGCTCCTTTAAATTCGACGCAGTAGATGTAGCAGACCGAGATGTTTGTTTCGGTATATAATATACACGTGGTACGATGAACCTCATTCGGGCATCATTACAATTGCAATTGTTATATACCCCAACCCGCCCCCCCCCCCCCCCCCCCCCCCCCCCCCCCCCCTCCTCCCCCTCCCATTCCCGTCTCCCTTATAGTAAAGAACGGACCAAACGAGAGCTCAAACTGTTTAAGTAAGGGCCTGGTCGCACTACAGTCAAAAACAAAAATTAGCCGGTGCAAAAATCGAGGAAAACAAAAGAAACCGCTCCGGTAAGACACGCTTTTTGTGGAATGTTTTTGTTTTTATGTCATTTTGCGCGGGCTAATTTTTGTTTTTGACTGTAGTGCGACCAGGCCCTAATGCTCCACGTAAGAACTATAGTAAACTTCATTGTTCTGCGGCATTGGCTCTTTCCCACATAGAATGTCTTTGGTTTTAAGGATTGAGGAGGGGCTGATGGTTTATAATTATATTTCAGTACAAAAATAAAGAAAATCCATTTGCGTCAAATAAATTTTAGGAAATGTTCGTTCTTAACCAATCAGAATAGCAGAAGACAATAGCTAATAATTTTGCTTCTTTGATAAAGTTCCCCAAATACAATATCTTTTAAAACTTGCATGTTGTGCGATTGGAACCGTAACTTTTTAGCAGTTTTTGAGTCTAGGCTAATGAGATCACTTGTTGTAACAATGAAAAAAGTTGACATTCCATCGTGCATTGCCGTTCAGCGCTTTCCTTCTTATGCGGATCATTGCTTAATGGGGCTATGTCACTAGGATTTGGCTAATTTTCATCATAACTGCTGAAATTACTGATAAGTAACTTCAATCATGCAAAAATGTTTGTTTGAACTTAAAAAGAAGATATGTAGTGAATTCCTAAAGGGAAACAAACCACAGCAATTTTTGACCGATTTCTCAAAATACGGGTAAACAACTTGAAAAATTTAGCGGCCTAAACTTTCCAAGTTGCAATCCATTTCCATCCTGGCCATAGGTTGCTAAAATCACACATTAATAGTTTCAGAACACTAATATAGTAACTGTTAACTAAACTAGACCATTAGAGCAGTTTTCAATTGAGTGTCGAAAGTAATTACACAATTGCTTTGGTTTTGCATTGCTACGCTTTGTGATTGGCTACAAAATCTCGCGCCACTTTCTCGACTAATCAGAAGTAAAACCAAAACCAATCGTGACTTGCTCGCACGCGTTTTCCCGCGCTTGGCGCCGTCGACATGTAATTGCTTCGAGCTCTGATTGGTTCATTGGATTGTTTACGACTGCTGTGATTGGTCAGAGTAATTACTTTGGTTTTGGTTTTACCACACTCAATTGAAAACTGCTCTATTAATGAATTTCATTTGATACAAATATCTCTTTTGGCTTTTCAAAGTAATAATACAATCCGGTGACATAGCCCCTTTAAGAAAGCACGAGAGTTGACGAGAAGACAAACAAGAGCGTGTGTTTGAACTCTTATCGAATGTAATGAAAACTGAAACAATATTAGACTGCTAGCAGTCTCTCTCTTAGCCTACGAATACAGCCGCCTCTCATCGCTCCCGGCTGCTAGGGGCGTTCGCTCTCACGCGAATGCCCCTAGCGGCCGGGAGCGATGAGAGGCGGCTGTATTCGCAGGCTATCTCTCTCTGGATGGTCGAACGGGCGAGCAAATACGCGACCGGCGTTCGCGAGCGAAAGTAATGCGAGCCGAGGGGGTACTGGGGAAGAAGCGGGAAGAGAAAGAGAACCTTCCGCCTCTCCCCCAGTTTCCCGTCGGCTCGTTCGCTCGCTCCAGTCTCGCCGAGCTTGTTGTCGTACTCGATTGACTGAAAGGGGCAGCAAGCATTCTAGAACAATATTAACAAACTCACCGAGTAGCCACTGTTCTGTAATGTTGACCGCTTGGGTTCTCCTCGTCATTGCGCCGATACAGATGCCAGCCTTTCTAACTGACGTACTCACCTTGGATATGAAGGAAAAACAAAGTTATTATAGACTACATTTTGAAAACTGAAAACGGCAGACTGGGATGAGTGGGCCTCCAAGTCTAAAATTTTAAACCTTAAAATATAAAAATGCCGAAACAAAATTCCAGGTTTTCCGGGTTTTTTTTAGGACGTGTAAAACCCGGTCTAGAACAAGCATAGCGATCAAATATGGCCATTAAAGGTCAAATGAACCAAAATTTTGAAATTTTTTCTTTATCCATTTAAACGTTAAAAGAAACCAGAATAAAGCAAACTTACGCAATAATTTTTCTTCCTGAGCCTTTAAGGAAGTTACATAGCTAAAAGTACGAAGATTTCCGAAGGCTTCACGAAAACGTTTCTGAAATGGCCGCGCACTACAAGTGGTAGGATTGGTAAGGATTGTGACGTCACTATTGGCGAGCCAACCTCATTCCCAGTGTCCTCTCTCCTGGCGAATACTGAGTATTCTAGCTTGTGTATATTCTTAAAACTTAAAGATTTCTACTGTTTTCGAATTGAAAATGGCTGAGGAGCTCGAACCGGTGTTTTGGTAGGAAACGAAGAGCTTTGAGCGACGAAATATTGCTTCGAGAAACTTCATCTGTTTATACAATAGATTTTTTAACGGAGTTAAGTTTTTTCAATCCACCTCGCTTGGTAGTTTAGTGCAGGTTAACTTTCCCTGTCTGTCAATCATCTCCGCTTACGCGGTAATTTTTGTGAAGGTAAACTGTTGAATTCATAGTGACGGCTTTAAATTTCAAATAGAAAAAAGAAAATTAACCGTTGTGAGTTCACGTTCTCCACAAAAACCTATAATTTGATCATTTTACGTTGTTGTTTTGCAGGGAACGGCAAGGAAATGTACTAAAATATAAAACGCACGTGCAGGCATGCATTGTTTTCGCTCATTAAACCTATTGTTTTCAACTTCGAACCTTGACTGTTTTGAGATGGTCAATAGTGACGTCACTTTCCGACAATTTTTCCGACCGCTCTACGATTATGAAGGCCAAAAAGTCGCATTTTTCAACTTCCAATATCTCTGCGTTGCCAAGTCAAATTAGTTTCAAACTTCAGAATATGTTTATTTGGTACTCATTAAACATATTGCATTAATGTTGGACTAAAAGAAAAAATGTCAAATTTTTGGTTCATTTGACCTTTAAGAGAAACTGACCAACCAGAATAAGACTAATAGAAGTAGCTCTTTTTAATCTGAAAGAGATAGTTTAGCGCAGAAGCCCCCTGTTCATGCATCAGAGAGAAGCAAAATAAGCAAGCACGCGTCGCGTGAAAAATCACCCGGCAAGCGAATTTTTCTCAGCTGGCAAATTTTGCGCGGTTGACCAGCCTTCAGAAAGATGGAATGCTGACAGTCTGAAATCAAAGCCAATCTAAGAAAACGGCTCAAAACGCGGAAAACGCACGACTGAATTAAGGAGACTCGCAACAAGTTTTTTAGTTCGCCCTGTTGCAACAATTTCAAACATTTATCTCAAAATCTAGTCCCACCAAAATTAGGCGAAGTTTAAGAAAAAATTCATAAGAACGTTTTCAAGTAACGGCGTGATTTTGGTCATTCCCGCAAATTTCAGCTTTCTCTCTTCTGTTGAATTAAGGATCTTTGATGATTTCCCTGTGTATCTGGCACCCTTAAAGTTTAATGACACCCTGTGGACGCGATTTCAAGATATTGTTTTTAAATATTGTTCAAACAAACTCCCAAAACAGAACAAGAAATCGGAGAATTAACTCTGTGAGTAAATTATAGTGCTAAAGTCACAGAGTTAATTCTCTGATTTCTTGTTTGTATCACCAGTGCTACGTGGCTCAACATTTATTTGTCCCAAAACAGAAGTTAACAAACCACGTAGTTTTCAGGTTTTGTTTGCAGTTTTTGCTCAGCAAATGCAAAACTAAAGCAAACAAAGGAATTTAAAATATCTTGACTATCGAAGGCTTTGGTTCTGAACTATGAAAGGACGGCTGTCTAGTAAACGTTCGGCCTGAAGGTCGGTATTTTTCTGCCCTCATGTATTCAGACAGGACAAGTTACTGTACATTTCCTTCTTAACACAGGTTATAAATGGGAACCCGCGAAAAAATAACCTTGCGATGAGTGGATTTTATATTATTATCAATATACGCGGCCAAATAAGAAACTGCCTTTGAGAAAACACGCGTAAGTGACGGGCGATATTGAATTTGACGGGCTGCAAACGCATTTACGGCCCTGTTCCTGTTAAACATTTTTTTTCTTATTAAATGAATTTGTACGATTTGGCCTTGTGTATTGATAATAATGATAATCACATGACTTTTGTCGGGCATATAGTTTATTTGTGTCCCTCGTAGCATCATTTGCACCCTTGCTCCGCTCGGGCGCAAATGATGCTACTCGGGCCACAAATAAACTATATGCCCTCCAAAAGTCATGTGATTGTCCTATTAACATCGTGCAGAATGGCCGGACACTTACCTATATTAATGAGCCATTGAAAGCGCCGCAGTATAAGAGAAAAGGGTAAATTTGGTGAACAGAAGTAGACTAAGTAAAATCGCTATTACGAAGTAATAAGATAGGTTTTTTTTTTAGATGATAAGGTAACAAACTAAGTGAAACGAACGAGAATAAGTTTTAGAATTTTCACTTCGAAAATTGTGCTTATTGCGGTAACTCTCGCATGGGAAACCACCCTTATAAAGGCCCGTTTACACATGCAATTTTTTATGCGACTTGTGTCGCGCTCTCCAATGAATGTTCGAACATGTTTGAAACCTGCATGATGCAACTTGCGACATCGCGCGACAAATCGCTCCCAATTCGCACTGAAATCGCCGCTAGTTTACACAAGCGATTTGAAGATGCAACTTGCGCACGACAAAAATTGCACCGAAAAATGCGACAAAAATTGCACAAAAAATCGCCTGTGTAAACGGGCCTTTATTACATTGAAAATTTTATTTTCTCCCAAAATCAGCAAGAATCTTCGGATGTTAGAGCGAATTATTTAAGATAGATGTGCTACCTATATGCAAACCTATGGAAACTGGAGATAATCGCTTGCTTATTACCTTTCCGCCACAAAGGCTGATCAGGTTCATCAATGAATCGCTTGGAGGAGAACAATTCTCGGAGACAAATATCGGTGGACACTCTACGAAAAGTTCCTGCCGGTAGCCTGGTCCGGCGCTAACGCGTTCAAGCCGACACAACTGCAAAGCAAATAAACATTGACTTAATACATTCGTGAGGTAACTAAATTGTATGGTCTAGAAGCATCTGCAAACAAAAACACATATAACTGGTAATACAGTAGGATCCTAAATTGTGCATTAGAGTGGTTATCACTTGAGTGTCGTAAAACCAAAACCAAACCAGTTTAATTACTCTGGCCAATCACAACAGACGAAGACAGTCCAATGAACCAATCAGAGCTCGAAGCAAATACATATAGTTGGCGCCAAGCGCGGGAAAACGCGTACGAGTAAGTCACAATTGTTTTTGGTTTTACTTCTGATTGGTTAGCAGAGTGGAGCGAGATTTTTAGCCAATCACAAAGCGTAGCAATGCAAAACCAAACTCAGGCAAAGCAATCACTAAATTACTTTAGTCACTCATCGAAAATGTTTATGTGATTGTTTAACGTGGAACTGCCCGTACTAAATAACTCTTGCAAAGTTTATTTAAAACATGCGATACGTTAATTTATTACAATGAACGAGAGATTTGTTACTACAAAGTGTGACAGCTATTTTATTACAAAATGCGACACGTTTTATTACAAAGTAAGACAGCTTTTTATTACAATGTGCGACAGGTATTATGAAGCTGTTTTCACTTGAGTGTCGTAAAACCAAAACCAAAGAAACCGCACTGGCCAATCACAACAGACGCAGACAATCCAATGAACCAATCAGAACTCGATGCAAACACATGTAGCCGGTGCTAAGCGCGGGAAAACGCGTGCAACTAACGTAAATTGACTAAAGTGGCGCGGGATTTTTTTATCCAAACACTTGGCCACTCTACACCGCCAAAACTTTTCCCTCGTGTGAACAATAGTCACCTTCATAGAATAACGATTGCGTTTACTATTACAAAGTGCGGCGATTGCTACCTAGTGCGACAAAACAATGATTACCTGTGCTGCAGGAAATGCGTCTGATAACTCATATGGCTCTTCGTCTACCCAATAACCAACTTCTAAGGACTTCATCATCTGCAAGGAAAAGAACGCTTAAAAATTTAGCAACTAATTACACTGCGATCCAAACTACAGTAACTGTTGCCAACTTTGCATAGATTCTCGCTTTTTCTGGAAACGAAAATGTTTCAGAAACGGACATCTCCCAAGGCGACTTGATACCGCCAGGCAGCTCTGTAAGTTTTGTATTTTTTTAAAGGCAGTAAGGCGACATGTTTAGCAATTTTTCGGGGTTAATTTGTCGAAACATTTTTTCATTTTTTCGTTACAAGTTTTGCGCTTTGTTTTTTTTATTTGTTCTCAGGTCACGAAAACGCAAACACCGTGTCAATAAGGGCTTTGATTATTCTATGGACGAGATTTTTCCTTAAAAGTGATGCGTTTGAGCGAGAGCAGGCATTTCATCGAGACAATACATCACTAAAATTTCCTAAATTAACAATTACTGGATGAGGTTAAACATGATAGCGAGAATTATCAATGTCAAGATTAAAACAAAAAAACCGAATCCAATAATTGTCATATGATGCATTGTAACACAAATTCATCACTTCGGACTGTGGAACTGGGTTTTGTCCCGCAACCGCTAGCGTGCGACTCGCTTGCGTACGCGTGGCACGCTTGCATGACATCACTTCCTTGTGTGTGTAGATATGACGTCACAATTCGATGCGCGAATTATTAAACTGTGTGCTCTCAGCAAATGAGAATACAGATAGTGGGTAAAACGTATGATAATAAGTCACATTCTTACCCACATAGGCGACACCAGCCAACAGCCTTGCGCAATGGCCATCAGCACATTTAACGTCCGGCGAGGACTTCCGGCGATCACGTGACTAGTGGAGGGCGAGACTCGATCCTCGATGAAGAAGCCGCCCAGCTTGCGTACAACGGACAGAACGATATCTTGCTCGCTGAAAGAACAAAAAAATATTGGAACTTTTTTGATGACGGATACAAAACCAGATGACCAAGTGCCAGAGAAAGAAAAAAGAAAAAGAATGGGCTAAATAACTTAACGGCCTTAGAAAATAATAATATAACAATATAACATTAAAGTAGATTCCGAGATAGTATTTAATGGAAACCGGTAACATGAGGTTTGAGATAGCAAGAGATTCGAGATAGTGGAAATTTAAAATAGATGACTGCTTACCCAAAATGCATGCTGGTCATCACAACGGAACGCTTTGGCTGCAGGGAAAGAGAAAACGCAAAGAGGATTATTCTACGTTGAACATGAAAATGGAAGTAAGTATGCGAACGTAAATGTCGCCCTGAGCAAAAGGATATAATGGAAATGGTAGTGGGGGGGGGGGGGGGGGGGGGGGGGGGGGCGCTTCTTTTATCTCTGACCCTAGTAACAGTCCCAGAAGTCGTTGCGAAAGTTCATTCGGCCCAGTTTCCTTCTCGTTTCTAAAGTGGCGAATGCCAGATACCACCTATCCATATGATGCCCGATTTAGGGTGTTAGCTCTATTGTACATTGTACACATTCATTGTATTAGGTAAAATTATGTATTCTAATATATTCTATGGTATTGTATTCTATTGTATTGTCGTTCTTTTGTGCTCTAATATTCTATTGTTTTAACAAAAGAATAAGTGTTACCCCTAAATCGCGCATGGTATACACCTATCTGATCAACCTGAGGGAATATTAATGATATATAAATATTCTGTGTGCATGAAGCTTACATTGCTAGCAAAACGGCAGATTTCAGATTTTTTTTATATTTATTGCACTATTTCAGTAATTTACAAAAAAAAAATTACAATGCGTCATAGAAAAAAACAACAACAACTACAAAAAAAATTTAAATTATTATACGGCACAGGTTGGTTTGAATCTTTTTCTCAGTTTCTTCTCCTGATAGAATGAGGGCTATACCACTGACAAAACATCATCTTTTTAGGTGGGGGGAGGGGGATACATAAATGGACCACCAGTCCTGAGAACTAAACATCAACTAATGGCATCTTTCAGCCAATAAAACAGTTGTTGGGACAAGAAATGGATTCTGGGGAACAACTACCTGGATAGCTACTTACAAGATCCCAGCGTATCTGGATGTAATATAAGGCACGTATAACTGCCAGTTTGGCGTAGTGCTTGTAATAAGTTCCTTTAACCAATCAGAGATACTCCCAACATTCTGGGAGTGTAGTCATTTCTGCAAATGTCATTTGGCTGGGGAATTTGGTGCCTCGAGAACCCTCATCTGCTTTGTTAGGTTATGTTATTGTAAGGAAAAATGAGAGAACGTTCACGTCCCGGACGTCACGAATAGCAATCAGAGAAGTCGACTGCTTTCCTCTTCGCATCTTCTGGCTTCATTACGCCATGCCACAAATGTTAAAAGAAGAGCTTTAATTTTTCTTTTTAAGAAGTAGACTCAAGCGTGCCATAAAAAGAAACACCAGAGTTCAGATGGCTGATCGTTACGACCACTTTGAAAAAGAGTGGCAGCCTGAGGCGAGTGACTGCGCATTGGACTGCGGGATCGAAAAGGCGCCAAACCTTGCGGTGTGTTGCCCAGTGTTTTTTTGGCAAAATCAATGAAACTGCTCTCAAGTTCGTAGTGGAAGGTTTTTTTCTTTAAAACAAAAAATATATTGGTTGCTTATATTGCGCATTTTAACATTGGAATATGATCAAATGCGCATTACAACACTATTAGGGGGACTTTGCCAGACTGCTAATGCAGTTTTCGATATATTAAAATTCAACTTGAAACAAAAGACATCACTACGAGGCTTAGAGGAATAAAACATATAAATCCCTACTATCATTCCCTAAGCCTCGTAGTGATGTCTTTTGTTTCAAGTTGAATTTTGAATATTAATGTGGAATGTGACACAGGTGCCCCCGTAACTTAAAAGCCAGGCCATAGACACCGGGGACTACGTCCCCTACTCTTTGCGAAGACTGCTATGGGATCTTTAACGACCCCTACACGAAAGGCAACTGACAAATGTAGGAGACAAGGCCAACGGCTTAACGTCACCGCCCAATGACGCGATCATCTAAACTGAGGCAGATATTGAACACACAGCTAGAATGATCTTACCAGTTATTTCCAGCGCTTACCTAAATTTCCATACTTAAATGCGAAATGGAAATACCTCCATCGACTCACCTTAACTTTTTTCACAAGCTTGTTTCGCTGTTTCTTTCCAGCTCTGTTATCTTTTTCTTCGCCTTGCTGTTCCTCCTCCTCTGTACACGTTTCGTCATCTTCAGTGCTCTCAAATTTTTCTTCGTCGCTCACTGATCTCGCACTTTTGACAGCCGTTCCTTTTCCTCCATTTACCTTCCTTGCATCACTGGTGTTCATGGTCTTTTCTCGATCATTATCGCTTAGCTTCATTTTTTCCCCTTCGTATCCATTAACTTGTCTTACCAGTTTTTCCTCACAAACCGGTTTTTCTCCATTTATCAGTTTTTCTTGACTAACCACTTTCCTTCGATTTACCTGTTTGTCGCCACTAACCAGTTGTTCCGGATCAACCAGTTTTTCCGCAATACCAAGTTTATCCTGTTTCGAACTCTGCCTCTTTTTAATTCCACCTAGTTTTGCTTTAGCTGTGTTTTCAACGGGTGTTCGCTCATTACCCTCTGCGGCAACCAAATCTCCAAACTCTTCATCTTCTACAACCTGGTCTATTACCTTCGCCGTCTTAGAAAACTTCTTCTTTCGACTAGATGCAATATTTGGGATGGAGGATTTGGTAATTCCATCTGCAGTGGAGACTCCCGAATCAGACTCCAAATCTTCGCCATTTTGATCGGACGTGTTTCCCTGCACGAGTTTCTTGTTTGATTTGGTTTGTGTTTTCTTCTTTCCTGGAACAGTGGTCTTTTTTTTACCTCCATTAGTGTTGTTTTTGGTACTTTCCGCAGCTTTCAAACAGGTCCCTTTAAAAGAAAAAAACTCATCAAGGCTGCGCTCTTAGAAGAACCACAGGGAGCAAAATTAGTTTTTCTAGTCGCTCGAAGAAAAAAATTAGTAGCTTGAAGTTCCCGAGCACTGCTAGAGCACAGCCTCGCTAATTAATTGAAAAAATATAAAACATTTTAAGTGTTAGTTGAAGTTCAGGAGAACGAGAAACTGTCATGGAAATTCGAGAGGTTGGCAAATGCAGTTTTTGTTTGGAGTTTTCCCGAGCTTCTTCTTCTTGGTATAAAAACATGAACAAGAAAATTGAACATGAAAATGATTTTCTTTAAAAAATAACCGACATAAAATTTCCTTTTCTCTCAGAGTCAGAAACTCCGCTTTCAACCAGTAATAGCGGTGTTTTAAAGATTAATTTTTCTGAAGCAATATTCGCCGTAAGAAAAAAAATTGCTCTACATGTTAGACGCTGGTTTTGACTGCCTTGGACAAAGCGCAGGTCAGAACTGTGCATTGGTCTAATATCTCATTCGTGTGCGCAAAACAAGAATGAAAGGAAGGAATAGTCACTTCTACAGAAATTGGACTTTAATGTAAGTCCAGTCTCTGTAAAAGTGACTATTCCTTGGCTTAAAAACCCTACGGTAACATACTACACAGGAACATCATTTTCGCTGAGATTGCTTACAGTAAGTGAGTAGTGAAAATGGTGTTGCCTTAAAACCCCACAACGCACGATTGTATTTAAAATATAACAGACTCGGAGATCATAAATGCAAAGCCGTTTATATCATTGTAATGTATGTGATCTCTGAACGTTTGAAATTTGTTCGAACAAGAAAACTAATTTTGCGCTTTCAACAAAAAGTACGAAAAAAATAACCACTACTTACCCGGGTCCTGATTTGAAGTGTGGGCTTTTTCATCTTCTCCTGTCGTTGACGTGTTTTTCTGCTCGCCTTTCCCTGTGCTTGCTGTCTTTGTTCTTTTCCCGTTGTTATTGTTGGAATCAAAATAAAACTGCCCTCCAAGCTTAGCTTTCTTTTTCTGTTGTGGTCCGTTTTCCTTGATAACTTCGCTTTGTGATTCCCTTGTCGAGTCCTGTCTCTTCCTTTTCTTTCCCTGCTCAGAGCCTGAATTTCAACACCCAAAGAGAGATTTTAAAAATACATTTAATTTGCCGTTGATTTTATAGTGCATATGATATTACCCTGCGAGCAGTGGACGAGAAAGTAACCATATACTTTCTCGTCCGGCCTAGCTCGGCGTAGAAGAATCCACTGCTCGCAGGGTAAGTGCATATCGCAGTTCCTCTAATGACTTTGCAATGACCAAAAAATAGTATGATTTAAACAACTTTAAAGGCCTTATTATAACGATCGGCTTGCAAAGTAACAAAAGTAACTTACAGTACACGTAATTTTGTACGCTAAAAATATCTTGATCTGGGCAAAAATATGCAGTTTTTAATAAAACATCATTCAGTACAATGTACATGTAAACCTCAGTGTTCCAGTCTCGTAGAGTGGTAAGAGATTTCGTTGCAATTACGAAGTTCCAGGTGCTGAAACAGTGGGAAGGGACATTACAAAATTTTTGGATCCTTGTCATTTTGTTCCGCTGCCAATAATGAAGCGGGCGGAGCGTGGCACGTGTGCATGACGTCACTTACGCATGATAAAAATGATCTCATATCTCTCATTTTTTCGTATGACCTTGAAATGGAATGCGCGTTCAGAGCCAAAACAACAAATGAACGCGAAAAGTAAACATTTAAAGTGCCTATGAAATGAAATTTATTTTTTGATGTATCGAAAGTTTCACCTTTTTAGACCTTGGAATAAAAGGTTTAAAGTGTTAGGGACGATGCGAAATGCTTTTTTTATGGTCTCAAAGTTAGGTTGTTGGCGCTAAAAAGTGGCTCCAATTTGTGCGCGGCCAAAACCAGTGTCATATTACACTGTGACGTAAATAGTTGTACAAACTGCTGCGGGAATATAGAGAACAAGAGAGCTGACAAGAGACGTCGCTAGAGGTGGACCAATATTATGTGGCGAGCGGCCTCAAACATACGAGATGTTAGAATTCTTCGATAACAGAGAGTGTAACAAAGCTTTATTTTGCTCCAGAGGAAATAGGCCGGCGAAATACACGAAATTTGTTCGTCGACATCGGAAAGGGTACGTCAAGCGATGTTGTTTTCAATGAAAGCGCTTATTGTTAAGATTAATATTATTTTGCAAAAGAAAATAACATTCCGGCCGGTGAGGCCGTTTAATCAAGCATAATTTTTCCAATCCATATCCTGTTTGGAAGTTCCTTCAAGCCTCGGCTCGACTGGAGAGCCGTCGAAGTCAGTGAGGCCTACAAAAATATACTGATTCGATCGGCACTGACTGGCGAGTAATATAAATGTTTATACGGTATTCCGAATTATAAAATTCAAAGTGCAGCGACGCAAGTGTTCACTGGAAGGCGTCTATTCTACGGAACATCTATCAAAAATCTACACGTACAAATGCGTAAGACTATTCGAAGCAAAATACATCGCTGAATCATTGCGTGTTCGATCAGATCAATTTTTATACAATGAAATATAAATCAGACATAAATGTAAACACGATACTTTGAACTCACTTACAAGCCGCCAAGTGGTTAAAATTTCCAAAAACGATCAGACGCTGGCAAGACACTGAACTAAGAAACATAATTATTACGTATATACTTGAGTTCAAACATTTTGAATAAATAAATAAAAAAAAAGCTATCAAGGCACCTTGCTGCTAAAAATACACCATTCACATTCAATTCAGCAAGCCGCCTGAAAAACACCACCTCGGATATGCATAACATATCAGTATAATTTAGAAACTTTCAACTAGCAAGCCGCCAAGACATATCCTTCGCATTGAAAAAAGAACTTTAAGTAGACGAGCGAATTGCCAAGCCGATAAAATAAGTTCATAACCTCCACGCGCGATCAATGAACTTCAGAGAAGACCGGCCGAGTCGCTAATGCGCTAATATCATGATTGTTTGTACTACAAATATATCGTTCGCGTTCGATAAACGCTAGTCAAAGAGCCACTAAAAAGAAATAACAAAAACGCCTCTGCGTTCAATAAGCTTACAACTCAACTGGCGAACCACTGAGACGCTGTGCTACTGAAATGTATACCTTTCACGTTCAATAATCTAAATGATCAAAGTCCGTCTTCTTCATGTTCACTTCCTTCGTAATTCGCTCAAGCGGCACAGTCGGTTCGTCTCGCTACGGCAAAACTACAGTGGACACGATCATTTCAGTTGATCAAGAGTGATCCGAAACTGATCCTTTTCACCTTCAGAGGACTGTAAAGAAACAAATTAGGCGCTGTCTGACATTTGTACAGCCAAAAACGTTGGCAAGATGACCATCACGCTAAAGGATTCCAAGGGAATTATAGCGTAAACAAACCAATGTGTCATACTATTTACGTAATTTACGTCATCACGCACGCCCACTCGCCCCCAGGCTCTCCAAAAATTGGAGCCACTTTTCAACCGAAGTGACGCATCTTCGAGGGGCTAAAAAACCGATTTTCTTTTTTTTCCTCGGGAAATGATTATTGTTTTCGTTCTCTGGACATAATAAACTAATGAAAAACGAAGAAAAAAAATTCATTTCATAGGCACTTTAAAGATTGGTTTATCGAACAGAGTCAAACGCGCGCGGATTTTGATTGGCTTATCGAACATGCAACGTGTTGAATACAAAAAAAGTAATTTTCCGCTTTTTTCCGCAACTCGAAACAACAAAATGCCGAACTGGAGAGTAAATACTTGTGAAGAACTTTACAACTCTGTCGTAGCCTATCCCTTGCAAAAACGGGTACCAGATTTTGGCAGACTATGGAGTAAGTGGAAATTTTGCAGTCAGTGCACGCGAAAACCGCGTATGCTACAATACCGCTCGAACAATTTGCAAAAAATTTATCGCGACCGGAGATTGTCATGCTGGAGGAAGAGGGAGGCCACCAAAGAAAATGGAACCTTCGGGCACTCCATCCTTCGGTGTAAACTCACTCCTGATGAAATGACGAAGCACGAAAGACTACTTCCTTGGCTATTTAATGAGAAAGACCTCTGAAATAACCACAGATACAAATAACACCATTAAATTTCCACCGACTTTCGAAAACACGCACAACACAGCACATTTGATCTTTTGTCCGAGAACTTTCTGAATGTTCTGTTCGACGTCATTCTGTTTTTGACATTCCGATTGGTTATCGAACAAGCGCATTTGCCATATTAGGGTTGTTTACGCGGGAAACGAAACGAGGCTTTTGTTTCGATCTGTTCAATCATTGGCGGATGAAGCAAATCGCAAACACTCTCCGAACCGTGTTTTAAGGTCATACGAAAATCGCTCTATCACAATTCGTCTTCATGTCCCACGTTTGGGTTACCTACTCATAATATTAATGTACGTATATTTATTTGTCTTTTTTTTATTTGCTTGCATGTGTGACTAAGATTTGTAGAGTGCCCAATAAAGCTGTCAAAAAATAAATTAAAAAAGTGCTCTTGGGCAATGACAAAGAATAGCTGGTGAATTTGACTGGAGTACATTTGACTCAAGTGGTACATTTATAGCCCCACATTTTATTCATTACAAATGGTGTGCTCATGTAACCTTCAGAAAATGAATATGTGTGTTTGCATATACTTTCTGACCTGTTAGCAACACATCCTTTGGTGTATTGTTTTGTAGTGGAGTCACTGGTTCTGTGAGTGTTACACTGGGTAGTCTGTTTGGAGTGCATTTGCTTAGCAGCCTCCTCTTCAATTTACTGATGCTTGATGGAACATCATCACTACGATCTGGTGATTCCTCAGTTTCGTCTTCGTCAAACTTGATAACTGGTATTAGCTTTTCTTGTGGAAAGTCACCATCTATGTCATAAATGGGATATGGAGTTTTGAGAAAGACAATACACCTTATTCCAAAATGGTGGCCAATTTATTGTTTTTATATACAGTTATATGCATGTAAAATAGCCCTCTTTGCTTCATTGATGCTTGAAAATTCTTTTGTATTTTGAACATGCTGACAAGGCAAAGAGGGCTAATTTACAAGGATATAAAAGAATAATAAAATGGCCGCCACTTTGGACTAAGGTGTAAATCAAACAATAATGTTGTTTTTTCTCTGAAGGTCACATTGTTGTTCAGTGTTTCACGTGCAGTTGTCCAATGCATAGTGGTGTACCAATCATCAATAAATAATTGAATTGGAAACTCTAAGTGATGTGATCATCAATTATATGATTGATACATAATTAATATTGTCTTGGAAAAATAGTACTGGTGTGTATTTCGAGTTTGGGAGCTCTTCTCTATCCAGTGATCTATATTTAAGGCCCACCTTCACCCAAAAGACGTTCCGGTTGTTTGTTTTTGTTTTGAAATGCTCCATTGTTAATACATGTGATCTGATTGGTTGCACGAATTCAAGCATGAATTTCGTGTTACACACAATTTAGCACAGAAAGTGGTCATGGTACGCACAGCATTTTGGGTGAAGGCAACTGGCATTTATCAGCAGATTCGTTGCATTATAATAATTTATGATTGATCAATAATTATTATGTACACATACAATACATTCCTTTGTTTCAAATTCATTACCATAATCCTATACAGAGGAAAATTAAAATTAAACTGGTTTAACAATTTTGAAACCAAAACAAAAATAGACTGGTCACAACATATATTCACACTTTCTCAGATGAAAAGTGCTATTGGTACCAAACTTACCATAATCAAATGCTTTGTTAAAAGGTGGTGATATTTCCAGGCCATGACAGGGCGTGTCTGGTACCATGTGTGGGGTCAGGGGAGGATTAAAGACAATCTGTTAAAAATGAAAGGCAAATTAACTTTTGGTAAGAAATTGACCAGAGCATGACGGGTCTGACCCAGGGATGTAGCTAAGATATCCAACAGGTGGACTTTTGTTCATCACAGGCGAAAAATTTTGGTAAAAGAAAGAGAAAAAATTAAGCAGACACAGTTTTCCAGGCAGAAAAAATCAAGAAAACTCAGTCTTCAGGCTGTTATTTTTTCCGCCTTCCGCCTATTATTTACATCCCTGTGACCATGTATGAACTGTAACATGACCATACCTACATGCTACACAAATACTACATAGAAACGGGCATGCATGTGGATGACCAAAGAATTTTGTTATTGATTTGGCATAGACTTTTTGTGGGATCGAATTTTGCACTTCAAAATGGTTGCAATGGAAGATGTAGAAGTAATAGATGTTCTGTGGTCAGTTTAATAAATTGAAATTGGGGGGGGGGGGGGGGGGGCACTTGTTTCTTGAGAGTGAGAGAATTTTTTCAGAATTCATGTAGTACACTGAGCAACCGCTCATAAGTGAGCATCTTCCTTCAGTGACCAGGGAAATGTTAAATGTTTCTAAAACACTCTAATATAAGCAACCATCTCTTGTAAAAACAACTGTTTTTTGATTCTGAGGGTGGTTGCCTACGACAGAGACAACTGTATAATAATCGTGTAAAATATAGAGCAATAAAAATTTATTATTTATGTAAGACAAACTTACAGGACTGTGTGGATCCTGTGTTTCTTCACAGAAAATCATGGCTGGAATTAAATAAAAATAACAATTATTATTAAAGAGGGTGGCACCAAGCTAACTCTAGGTTAATTAGGGTGGCCCTCTAAAAATTCCTGGTCAAATTGGAATTTAGAAATGTTTAATAGCTGGGAGGAAAAACCGGAGTACCCGGAGAAAAAACCCTGAGAACTACAGTAATGGCAAACTCAACCCACATATGATGCAGAGTCCGGAATGGAACCCGGGCCACACTGGTGGGAGGAAAGGGCTCTCACCACTGCGCCATTCCTGCACCCATCAAATAGGAAGCAGTACACATGTACATGCATGTAGTACATTTTAAAATGTCTTGCAAAATGATACAAAGCAAGGACAATGGCCAAGAGATGGATGCTGAAGAGCAAGGAAATTTAAAACATACTGATACTACCAACCTTTATACAGTGTCACGTACAGGAAATTAATTTTGTTAATGTTGAAAGCTGTACTTTAAATGACGAAATTGTATTGCATGTTTGCCAATCAGAGAATGTTGCAGATTTAATGGACATACATCCCTTACATATTCTACATGTGTCTAAGAGAGAATACCAGAAGTTATATTACTGCAGTACTGTTATATTACTGAAAGACAGGCATTAGAAAAAATGAAACCCAACATGCTAAATTAAACTTTTTGATGCATATGATCAATTTTTTTAAGTTACCTGTGGGAGTTAAATTCTCAGCTTGAAGTTTCCTTTTTCTTCTTCTTTCTCCTCTGTCTATGAATAAGAACAACGTTTTTTTGCTCAGAAAAAAAAACCGCATTATTTTTATGTTATTTTTATTTAAATAAATGTACATGTAGTACATGTACTTATACAGTCATGTACCAATGATACAATTGTAAACACTGATCATATGATATATGATATACAGTATATATATATATATATATATATATTATATATATATATATATATATATATATATCATATATATATCATATATATCATATAATCATATGATATATTCATATTCATATGTTATGGGTCAAATTTGATTTCGGGCTTTTTTTAATTTCCATTGTTCTTTCTATGCTAATTAACAATTAGATTATGAGCTTGAGATTTTTATCGCGTGATAGTTGAGGAGGGCGAAGCATATATGTAAGTCTACTAGACATATAAAACATAATACTGTTCCAAGACACTTTGAAACGTGAAGAAGTGGCCGCCATTAAGCTACTCACTCTACTCACTTTCTACAACAGAATAGATAGTGAGTAGTGTAGCCAATAAAGAGAACTACCCGTCGGGTAGACAGTTTTGTAATTTATTAGGGGGTTTAAGCAACCACGATGGCGATGGCAGCGAGAACAACACAAAACAATATAAGTAAATGAGTAAAAAACTATGCCACGCACATGCATTTTAAATTTTGGTACCTTTCATTGCCGTTCCCTACAAAACAACAATGTCAAATGACCAAATGCAAGGTTTTGTGGGGAACTTGAATGCTTGATGGTTGATTTTCTTTTCTTTATCTGAACCTGAAAGCTATTCCTACAAATTCATCTCAGTTGTGTGGGCAATTCAGACTTATTAGACAAACTAAACAAATTGGAACGAACACAAAGTAGTTTGAAAAAACATGAATGTATTTTTCAACCGAGGTTTTCCTTGCCATTGCCGTCATGGTTGCTTTAGGTCCCTATTGTTTTGATTGGGAAACTCAGGGCTTTCAATAAGCACCGATGGCCGACGAAAAACCGTCGGCTACTTTGCCTGGAGAAGTAAACTATTTTCCCCACCAAATTGAAGAAATATAAGAAAAATTATTTTGAAACTTGTTGATACAGTCGGTTACTGTACTCAAACGCACTGCCTACTTCAAATTTTATTGAAACCCCTGGTAACTACAATGTACACCTACCTGCACTGTTTTGGACATCCTCTTCAAATGCTTTAGGCTGCATGGACTTTGTTCTCTTGAGACGCCCAACCATCAGTGGCGTCACAGCTTGTTCAGGTATCACGACTGGGAAGAGATCTTCTGAGACACGTTTACCACTCTGCCGACAGCTCTCAACCCACAGAACAGACACTAGATAAATGCTTTTCTTAAGTGCTCTCTCTCTTGTTGTCTTTTTGCCATCCTTAAAGATCTGCATGAAGACAGCAGTAGTAACATATGAAAATCTAGAAAGTCTCTACATTTAATAATCAGTTTGAGAAGCTATATCAAACACTCAAAAGAGTGTTTCATCAGGATATCCAAACAGGGCTGCAAATAACGGCCGGTCAACGGACAATGTCCGGTCAGAATTGGGTACTGACAGGACAAATCTTTGGATTGCCGGACATATTGTCCGGTCATTTACTCATTTTTTCAAGTATTCTAAGTGAAAGAAAGACAGCGAGCGCAACAATTTTACTTGGAATAAGACGCCATGCATTTCATACATACAGTGCTGCGGAACTTCGAAACCCTAAGATGATATGAATTTAACTTGTAAGTTAAGTGTTTCTTGTTTATGTTTACATTTTAGTTAGCTTCTTTTTTCATATTAATTAAGAGATCGATTGAACCCTTCAGCTTTCATATCTTTTGCACGTTTTACTTTAAATTCGGTTGTAGAAATGATGTGGCGATTGCCAAAATGTAATATTTTAATAATTATAAGTGATTTTCCCAGATGTAAACGAACAGTTGCGGTTGTATCTTGCGTAACTGTACCACGTATGCGAGGCTGCTTTTGCAATAAAGAGTAGTAAAACTATTAACTTGTAATTTTTATTGCCAAACCGCCTTGGATTCAGTTGGTTTTAGTTAAAAAAAGTTTACTGTGCAATCTGGGTTCACTATTGCAAGAGTTACAACTGTTCCAATTTGACCGGCCAAAAACGGGTCGTGTCCGAGCAAAAACATGTTTGGTCGGACAACATGACCGGCGCCTGCCCGGCTGTTATTTGCAGCCCTGCCAAATACCTCAAAGTTGGTTAAAAAAACTCAGCTGTGCCTCGTTTTTTCAACCCACTTATCCATGTTTGGATATCCTCGTATTTGATATATCAGTTCATCAACATCGGACAATTTTTAAAGAAGAAAACTGGACTTTAGAGCAATGGAGTGATCAGAAAAATGACAGACAGTCAAAACAAAATGATGGGATCATCAGAATAGGGTGCTCTGTCCTATCAGTGTAGTTTGTTGTAGCTAGAATGATGCAATTGTGTCACATCCTTCAGAAACCTTTTGCATGCACCTTTGAATTTCAAACTAAGATACTTGGTTTCACTGCCAATACAATCGACTCTGATCTCTCTCAGCAACCACTTTTCAGTTTACAACCATCGATCTTTACGCGATCCATTTTTTTAAACCAGTTTGAGTTTTGTTTTCCTTTGTCTCAGAATATGATAATGAATCTGAGACAAACAAAACTAGAAATTAAACTGGTTTGAAATATGTTGTGGTTCACATTTTTCTTTGGTTTAAAAGATTTTTAAACCCCCCCCCCCCCCCCCCCCCACTTAATTTGTAGTTTCCATTGCCTCAGATTTATTACCCAGCCATATTCTAAGACAAAGGAAAACAACAATCAAACTGGTTTAAAAAAATTTAGACTTTAGACCAAAGAAAAATTTGAACCACAACATATATTAATAAACATGTATGTTTACATTTTATGTTTACTGTGATAAAATCATTTACAGGTACATAAATTAAACTTGTTACTGAATGTTATCATACATACCACATGCGTAACTTCTGGAGTGAGCTTCTTCACCACCTGCACAGAGGAAATGATGTATTAAACTCAGCATTTAATTTTTCTTCTTTGAGTACTAATGGTCTGTGAGGTTTTGATTTGGGTAACTATTAAATAGAAATTACTTGCCATATCCAGGGTTGTCAAATTAGTAGCCGGCAGTCGGCAAAAATCGCCACCTAATTTGTCATATCCACTGGCTACTTTGCTTGGCAGTTCTTTGGAGATGGCATTTTAAAAAAATATATGGTTACTTTCCAAAGTTAGACGTCTTCGTCAAACTTTTCTGACAACCCTGCATACATGTACGTATCTTATTCTAAATGACAATTCTTCCTGTAGCCTGGCTATCACTAAGATCCTACATGTAACAGCCCTCATTTTACACATCTACATGTTACTAGCTATACCTGAATGTCATAGTTGGGAGCCATTGGGCTTTGATTCAGCCTACATGTAGTAAGACTGTGTGCAAGGTTAACTTACCTTTGCTCCAAGCATTTCCATTTGTTTGGAGATTCCTTCAAATCTGTTTTCAGTGTTGGAGCGCACCTCAATAAAAGCCACGACACCTGCATTTATGAAGTACACACTATTAAAACAGAACAGCAATAATAAAAAATATATATATATATATATATGTTCTATTGAATCACTGGTCATAATCGGGTCCTGAGTCCAGAATGAGAAAGGAGGAAAGTTGTGAGCTGGGCTAGCATCCAGCCACTGAAAACTCAACACTTACAGAAACACCAATAATTAGGTGCTGTTTGCTCTACCTGGTGCAACAATTAAGGACTGAAGGAGAAGGAGGAGAACTGAATTCCCAAATTCCACTCTTAAATGTTGGTGCACCCAACAAATTACTGGCATGTATGCATGTTAAATGGTCAGTCACATGTAATACCTCTTATATGAGTCCCTAACAATGGATGAAAAGAGTACCCTGGTGAAAATCCTCACAGGATTTTCAGGGATCTTTGAAGATCTTCAAAGACCTGTCAAAGATCCTTAAAGATAAAGATCTTTAAAGGATCCTCACAGGATCTTTGAAAGATCCTCAAAGATTCTTCATCTGCAATTTATTGTAGAATGTTTTGCAAAGGTCCTCAAGGAATTGATGAAGATCTTGAAAGGATCCTAGCAAAATGTCCTTGTGAGGATCTTTGCAAGGATCCTTTAAAATCCTCAAGAATTTATAAGGATCTTTCAAGGATCTTAATAAGATCCTTTGAAGGATCTTGCAAAGATCTTTAAAGATCCTTGAAGATCTTTGCCAAGAATTTAAAGGATCCTTGAAGATCTTGGCAAGATTATTGAGGATCTTACAGGAATTTAAAAGACCCTTAAAGATCTTTATTAAGATCCTCAGTAAGATCTTCGCAGATCCTCGTGCAGATCTTTAAGGATCCATCAAAGATTCTCACCAGGGTCAACTTACTTCTGACTAGTAATACATGTACATTAAGTATTATTTATAATATGACCATATGGCCCCGCTGACGCAATCCTGCAGAAAATAGAATCGCAAGGTGACGTGAGCGGGGCTGGACGGGTTGACGTGAGCCGGTCCAGAAAAAGCCCTCCGGCCCCGCTTGAGTTCAAGTGACCTCGCACTGCACGACTATTCTTGTACTTTCTATTCATATTATAAAATACTTATTGACTGAGTTAGGTCGGCCGGACGGGAAAATATTTGGCTCGAGGTCATGGCGCACGGACCTCGCTACGCTCGGTCCGTACGCCATGACCTAGAGCCAAATATTTTCCCGTCCGGCCCTCCCACTCAGTCAGTAAGTGCATATTATTTACGATAATACATTAAGTAAATAATAGCCTGTCAGATACTAACTGATTCAGCCACATACAGTTATACACCTAAATCAAAAAAGGTTGCTGTCATCGATTGGTGTTTGGTCATTCATTACTCCCGGTGCATTCTGAGGGAGGATTATTGTTTGACAACGCTCTGTGTGTGATGGCCGGCCGTCGTGGTTCGCCGTATGCCAGCACCATACTCCCAAGATCTAAGATGGCGCGTTACATGTATATACCTCGGTCTATCAGGTGTTCAATGACGGTACTGAGTAGTATTGCAAAAATACATATTAATGAGATTTAGAGCCATGTGCGCTTCAAAAAGGCTTGCTGGGTTTTAGGTTCAGTGAATACGAAAAATGTTGACTGCGTCAGCACTTGGTGAGTTAACTGGGTTATTTTTTTAGTAACCCGGTTAAAATTCCTTGTGTGTTTCTAATGAAATAACCGAGTTTATTTTTCTGAGCAGCCGCACTTCAAAGGTTTAACTTTGAACGTGAGAAATCATGTTATTATTTGCTAGCGAGAGCGGCACAAAACAATACGATTAATGAGTGAAAACAATGCCTCTGCACATGCATTTTACATATTGTTATTCCCTGCAAAACAACATCGTGAAATGATCAAATTATAAGTTTTGTGGAGAACGTAAACACACGACGGTTTTCCCTTCTTTATTTGAAATTGAAAGTAGTCCCTACGAAGGTGTACAGATTTTTTTTTTTGGATCGAGAATACCAAGGCAAATGTCTGTGGAAAGCGACTCGCGGCCTCCATTGCCTCAGATGCAGAGAACGAGCGCTGCTATACCAGAATGCACAAGGAGTAATGAATGACCAAACACCAAACACCAATCGTCAACAGCAACCTTTTTTTATTTAACCCATTGACAATTATCATGGCGCAGCAATTCTTTGATCGCATGTTACCAATACCCCCCAAAAACAACGGCAAACTTTCTATTTAATTGTCTATATCATTGGCTCCTTTATTAGAAGGGCATGTTTTTGGCTGGACAAGTAATTAAACTACTGGTCCCAGTTGTTCAAAAGGTGCTATCCACTGGATAAATCACTATCCAGTGGATAAGTCTTAAGAAAATCCTCTGACTTATCCACTGGATAGTGATTTATCCGGTGGATAGCACTATCCACCTTTTGAACAACCGGGGCCTGTAGGTTGGAAATAAGTGTTCACCAATTTGCCAATGTGAGTATAAATCCTTCTGGGCGAGTACTTAAATCGTACATCAATAATTTTGTGCAGTTTTTCACCTTCAAATTAAATATTATGCTAAACACTAAAATGTAAACTGTATGTGAATTTTGACGCTGTTTTATCATACTATCGATGTTTCAAGAATGCTGCCTTCTTCAGTACTGAGTTCTGTATCCTGAAGAACGCAGCATTGCCGAAACATCTATTCAACATAATAATAATATGAACAGCATCGGAACTCACATATAGTTTACATTTTAGTATTTCATTATCATCATAATCTCTGCAAGAGATGATGACTATGACATGTGCCTGGGTAAGTGCATTACGCAAGTCACTCACCTGACTGACAATAAAGTGCTCTAAAAATTAAATTTCCAATGATGAGTAAATGTAAGAATAATGTAGACCCTGGCTGAATGCAATCAGACAGCTAAAATATTCACCCAACACACTTTTCATACACTATACACTATACCTCCAAGTATCTTGTCATGTGATACTGGTTGAGTGGAAGGAATGTCAATTTCCTGCCCAGAGCTGCCATCAGTTGCAAAAGAACAGTGGAACCCTAAGCTTTCATTGTGGTCATGGGATTTCTCCAGAGTACCCAGATAACTTCCACTTCTTGATAGTGGCGATCCATGGCCAGAAAAATTAGATTTGTTTGGCACAGTGTCCTTTAAAATTCCCTTACTTTGACTGCTTTTTGTTGTTAATAAACCATCCAATGGCACTTCCTAATGGCAAAAAAAAACAACAACAACAAAACAAAAAACAAATCCATGAATATGCAATAAACTTATGTAAAAAGATAAAGGTAAAGTTCAACTCAGGGCACAGTTGGTTCACACGACTAGCATTTAACTCCAGCTTCATTAGGTAGCATTTACTAGGAGTCTCGCTATTTACCATGTACTTTACCTGTACAGAAGGTGTTTTACGGGAAGGGGGGGGGGGGGGGGGGGGGGGGGGGGGCAGTTACATGTAATTAAGGCTGAGATGCATTATGTAATACTATTTTCAAACCATTTTCACGTAAACAGATGCAAAACAATCTAGATTGTTTCAGTCTCGTGTTCATTGTAATCACTCCATTTGTGTTCTATCATGTAAACGAAGTTTAAACGGGCCATCCCACATTTTACTTTTCAACACGTACAATGTATCATGCAAATTGTAAAATGAACATGTCCGAAGACATTTTTGTTTATCGTGTTAAAGCGTTACAGAAAGTAGAACTAAGATCTACAGTACTATCTTAACGATTGCAGCAACGGTATAAACTATTTCTTTCGTTTAAAGACATAGGCTAAGTCTCAAGCTTATTTATCATCACAGGATTGCCTCACCTTGGATCTTCTGTTCTTTGTGCTCAACGAAACTTTCTTGCGATCCATCGCAGAACAGTTCGCTCAGGGTAACTTAGCGCTCGTATGGTAGCTCAAGTAACAAAAAGAACGCATAACTAGATCTGGAACCGTAGTTTTACCAAGAAAGAATCCAAATCTACAGTGATAGCAGTAATAAATGTTGATCGATCTTGGTATTTTTTCAAGAAAGCGCGCCTTTTACTCGTGAGCCAACGTTTGGATGTCAGCGGTAAAATATAAAACAAGAATTTACGTTATGTAACTCGTCAATAAAATTTCCTTCGATTCCTGATCCAACAGACTTTCCGGCAAGTGTGTTTTCGATTGGAGCGATTTTCGTACGACCTTGCAGGGGCGTAGCTACCTGAAAAAGTCGAAAAAAAGAGAGAAAGATTTGGGACTTTCGGGTTGGGGGTGGGGAGGTAAGGGGTGTTTGAAATTACTGATTGTTCGTACCTATGAAGAAATCCTGGCTACGCCCCTGCCTTGAAATGATATGGAATTGAGTATTGATTTAGTATTAGCGAGTGAAAATTGGTATGGGAAATTACACTTTTCTGGTCTGAAAATGTGTTGGAAAAAACACTACCCGCTAGCGGAGCCCTCTTCGATCTTCCTAGAAGAATCGGGAAGAGGAATCTGGGGATTTCGATTCGGATTTTTCGAGAAAAATCAGGGGACTGTAATGTCTGTAATCTGCTAGCAAGGTAGAAAATCACATATTTTGGTCTGGGTAAGGGAATCAGGAGGCGGGTCAAACACCCCCACAAAAATTAAGAGACCCCCAGTCACCGACCACACCCATATATCGTAAAGTCCCCCGGCCCCAAAAGTAGCGAACCTCAGAAATTATTAGCGATAAAACGTGAAAATTGTTAGTAAATTATTTCCGAAAATACCGACCGCTCCAAAGTAACGATCCTCCTATAGCAACGTCCCCAAACGTACAGAGGATTTCTGTTAGTTTCAGTATACAAGAAATAAAATCTTAAATGGAACAATTGCGGAAAGATCTTACGCCATATAATTCACTCCAAAGGCTCATAAAACAACTTTAAAAGAGCGCTCGAGAAAGGACCCTTTACAGACGGTCTTGAAACCGCCTAACAGCAGCTCATCCCCGGGGGAAACTACCATATAAAAATGACGGGGTGATCGTCGGAAATGTTTGTAAAAATAAATAAATAAATAAATAAAAGGTACCAGAATATTTTTTTGTGGGTTTGGCTCAAATTTATTTTCACCCCCTAATAGGTGCCAATTATAAGACAACACATGTCACATTCTGCCATATATTTTACAAATACAAACTAAGCGTCTGGCCTGATCTGTAGGTGAATAGGCTCCTGAGTGTGGCGATCATACCAAGGTGAATCGGCCCATATACACTACATTGTTTTACTACCTAAAAGTAGCGACCGCCGAAAGTAAAAATGACATAGGAAGTAACGAGGGTCATTACGTTCGGACTGACTTTACGCTTAATGCAGGATCAGGGGAAGTGTGTGTCCAAAGAACGTCCGCGTACGAGACTAGTCCTGTCCCTTTCTCTCCGACAGCAACAGCCAGGTATCAACCAAGCATTTAGAAAAGTCCTGCATATTACTGATAAACATTTATTATTATTATTATTATTATTATATTATTATTTAATTATTATTAAATTTATCTGGGACAAAAACGACGTTTTATTCCCAGACTTTCCTCGTTTACGCCGTCGTGGTCGTAAACGTCGCTAATCGATCGTAATCGACTGACAGCCGGGAAGTCATCTTCAAAGTTATGTGAATTGTAAACAGTCAGTTGATGATGACAGTGAAGGCAAAAGCTGTGCAAGCTCGGCAACAGCTTTGAATCAGTCTACTTGCTCATACACACAGAACAAGATACTTCTTCATGAAGTAAGATTATCTAGCAACGTCTTTAAATCCATGGTAAACACATCTTTTTAAAAAAACAACTGTCGAGCGAGTCTTGATTATTTATATTTACATGATATTTTTACAGGGCTTTTGATATAAACCAATCATAACGCGTCATTTTGACATGTTTTGATGTTTTCTGTCTTCTAAGAATAATTGCAAAAATATTCTAGATTTCTAAGCCTGATTTTGTTCATAATAACGTGCCCTCAGAGACAGAAACTGTTCAAGCATGGCAACTGCTTTGGATCATGAAGATTATCTAGCAAAGTCTTTAAATGCATGGCGACGGGGAGAAAAGAACGAGGGCAGACAGGGCAGTTTGGAGTTGAATACACCTTGAAACAACTTTGAGATCTTAAAATAAAGCCTTGTGTTCATAAGCATGATATTTACATCGGCTTGATGATATTAACCAATCATATGGCGTTATTAAAATAAGTGTATTGGTAGCACTATATAAAGGCTGCTTGAAAAAATATGCTGACAAGAATAACTTTAAAAAGTAGACTTGGTACCAGCCAGGGGTAAAAATGAATGTGAGCAACATTCATTAAAGACCATTAAACTGGTCAGTCTGGTACTTTCAAGGGTTTCGTTTGAAAATTTCCGAAAATCACACTGCCCCGCCAATGTTAAATGGAATCCCCCCGGGGCGGTCACTGTCATTGTGGACGAGAGTTTTTTATATATAAAATTTAAATGCTAATTGATGCGCTGTAAGATAATTTTCTTTGATTAACGGTGTTTTGACGCAACTCAGGCAAAATTGAGTTTGATATGGTAGATGTCTTAATTTTATGAAATACGATGAACCATGCACCATGCAAAATGTTGTCAGACTGAACGCCTGAAACAAAGAGGTCTTCGTAGCATGATATGTATACTGAAATGTCGATCTTAACCAACCAAATAGCGTTATTTGACATGTTTTCATGATGTCTCATGACTTATCGTTTCTAAATTGATAGCAAAAAACATCCTGGATTTCTGAGAATTGTGCTCAAAAGGTTAACCTCGTCATGTCATACGTCAACATCCTCCCAGATCTGTCAGGTGTCTTAACAAAATGTTTGAAACTTTCCTGACGTTTCCTGTGTCTATAATTTGGAATCTGGGATTTTTAAACAATGGTGCAGTCCTATCTCTTTAATCGATTTGATTTGCTATTTTAGTAATGTCTAAAACTAAACTAAAATTCGTAAATTACAGACGGAGGAAAGGAAACGATTGTTTGAACTAAAAAATGTAAAAAATCTCCGTTGTTTTAGGCCTAGGCCGTCGGGAGGGGTGGAGGTTTACACTTTATACTCCATTTTGTCTATTGCTTTTCTTGTTCCTTTTAAAAAAAAATGATCTGCATGATGTTGACGACTGCAATGCGCAACATAATAAACCGCACCACAGGAAGGTACTGCTCAATAGCTTTTATTTGAATGGTTACACCCTATGATTTCATTCACATGCAGACTCAAAAGTTTGAATCGCCTTGTACAGCATAATAAACAGTGCCACAGGGAAGTACTGCTCAGTAGCTTTCATTTGAATGGTCATCAGTTTAGGGCTTCATCCACAGACTCAAAAGTTAGAACCACCTTGTACAGTATAATAAACAGTACCACAGGAAAGTACTGCTCAGTAGCTTTCATTTGAATGGTCACACTTTAGGATTTCATACACAGACTCAAAAGTTAGAACCACCTTGTACAGCATAATAAACAGTACCACAGGAAAGTACTGATCAGTAGCTTTCATTTGAATGGTCACACTTTATGATTCCATCCACAGACTCAAAAGTTAGAACCACCTTGTACAGCATAATAAACAGTACCACAGGAAAGTACTGATCAGTAGCTTTCATTTGAATGGTCACACTTTATGATTCCATCCACAGACTCAAAAGTTAGAACCACCTTGTACAGCATAATAAACAGTACCACAGGAAAGTACTGATCAGTAGCTTTCATTTGAATGGTCACACTTTATGATTCCATCCACAGACTCAAAAGTTAGAACCACCTTGTACAGCATAATAAACAGTACCACAGGAAAGTACTGATCAGTAGCTTTCATTTGAATGGTCACACTTTATGATTCCATCCACAGACTCAAAAGTTAGAACCACCTTGTACAGCATAATAAACAGTACCACAGGAAAGTACTGATCAGTAGCTTTCATTTGAATGGTCACACTTTATGATTCCATCCACAGACTCAAAAGTTAGAACCACCTTGTACAGCATAATAAATAGGACCACATGAACGTTCTGCTGAATATCTTTATATAATAAATAATATATTTTTTCGCACTTAAATGTGCCAGCGTGCACGCGTTCAATCAGTCCCGGTATATTTCCCATGCATTGCACTGTTTACAGTGATCTGTTTATTTTCTTAGAACAGAGTTCTGGATATTGAGCGTCAAACGTAAGAATCCCCCCAAACCCTTCCTTCTGCGACGATCGTCTCCCCTGAGACTGTAAAGAATGGGTACAAACAAACTTCATTCTTCTTCAGTTTATTCATGAAAATGAAACATTCAAGGATCACGCAAAATGTAACATATTACCATTTTATTCTTCTTCTCTAGCTGTACTTTTAATCGCTACATTTGTTACAAAATCAGCAAACGTTACATAATATACATTAGCGGCGCCACTTGTTTCCAAATATAAGGCAACAATATATTGCGAATCACGAGTAAAAAAATACATATGCAAAAAATGATATTTACTTTCTTAATTTTTACAACTGTCAAAATATAGATCACAAGATTGTACCAACTACATGTACCAAGAACCAATTGTGAATGAAAACAAAAGGAATTAAAAATATATACTGTTTTCCATGCAAGGGACAAAATTACCGATTCAATTCTACAGCTCATATAATATGCCCCTCTTTGTCTATTTGCAAATAATGCAACGAACAGCTTCAAGTAAATAATATCCTAGCTAAGTGATTCAATTTGAACCAACCCAAAATGCTCAAAAATTGAAAAATTCTGTTATAAACTATGTTTATGTGACAACATAATAGATAAAATACACTAAATTTTAGGATCATATTTAAATTAAACTGCATGAATATAATGTGCACATTCTGAATCAGAAAAAGTATTCTTCATGAGTCAAAAGTGAGATTATATAATTACGTCTAAAAGCCGATTACCATGCCTATTCAAAAATTTGAATGCGATGGTTAAAGAAATCAGATACAACTATTTTTCCATCTTTAAGGACTGCTATAGAAATTGGGTAATTAAACTCTCCTGCTCTGCTTCCTTCTGTTCCAAATTTGGTTACAAATATTCCATTCATATCGAACACCTGAATTCTGTAATTTTCTTTATCACAGACCATCAGATGTCCTGCCTTATTCACGGACAAGCAACGAGGTTCATTAAATTCTCCGTCACCCTGCCCCTTCTTTCCAATTTTGTAAACAACATTTCCGTCCATATCAAGAAATTTTACACAATGATCACCACAGTCTGACACTATAAGAAAGTCGTCATGTTGGATGCAGTGTAATGGTTTGGTCAAAGAACCCTCTGCGTCAATTTTACGCAGGAATTGGCCACGAAGAGTAAAGATCTTGATTAATTTCTGATCTCTATCAGTAACAATAATATTACCATCGCTGCTGATGGATAAACCAACAGGACAATTAAGATGGTGATCAAGACTTCCTTTCTCTCCAAACTGACCAAGATATTCACCCTGATCACTAAAACGTTGAACTCGGTGGTTAATAGCATCCGCCACTATAATATTATCATTATGAAAAGCTATCCCACAAGGGAAGTAAAACTCTCCCTGTTGATCGCCCTTTTTACCAAAAGATCTTAAGTGGGTTCCATTACTACTGAATACCTGGATCCTGTTGTTATCAACCTCAGTCACTGCAATTTCATTTCGTTCATTTACTGCTACCCCCCGAGGATTCTTAAACATTCCAACAGACGAACCTTTTTGTCCAAAAGATAACACGGGTCTGAATTGTCTGGGTCTGACTTGAACTTTAAAAGGACTGCCATGAACATGTTCTCCATTTACCTTCACTGATGTCTCACATGTTCCGGTTTCATTGGCAAAGTAGCTGATCTTGTATGTGCCATCTTTGTTATCTTGGACTTGTGCTTTAGTCGCACAGTCATGGCCTTGACGATTTCTGATTTTCACTGTTACATAGTCACGTTCTTCATAACATTGTTCATTGTCGGCAGTTTTTGTTGTCACAACAATCTGTGTTTCAAGTCCAACAGTCGCTTCACCGATTCCTTTTCCTTCAGCACTTGATTGTTGCGCTTTAGTCTTGCTAAGAAAACTTCTGAACGTTCCAATTCCTTTAGAGTTTACTTTGTCCATCAACGTTTCGTTTTTTATGAAAACAAATTGACGAAGTTCTTCAAGATCACAGTCGACTTGTTCTCCATCATTGCAGACTCCTTCTTGGAAGATTGTGTTTTTGTCTAACTTTACAATCTCGGCATTTATACTTCGTTTCAAAAGTGTTTCAGTTTTTTCGATTGCTGTCTCAATCAGTTTTACTTCATTTTCAGCCTCGCATTGTTGAATTTCCAGTCGCTCGAGTGATTCTTTCCCTTTCTTTTCTACATCATTAAAAATTTCCTGCTTTTTCGCTTCCATGGCAGCGACCATATTGTCAACAAACGTCTGTGCTTCTCTCTTCACGCTGTCGATTTTTGCTTGAATGTTTATACAGTTACCTTGCATTTTAGCGATTTTGTCTTTCTTCTGAAGCACTCTTTCTTTCTGAAAATCAATCGCTTCCATGACATGTAACTTGCGTTCATTTGCAGCCTCCTTCAAAAGCATCTTAGCATGACCGTCATGAAGTGTTGCGACACAAGAATAACAAATGGCAACTTCGCAGTTTTTGCAGAAGAACTCCAATTCCTTCTTTTCATGGTCTGGCTTTCCGCAAAACACCGGTCGCTTTAAAATATTCTCAAAGTCTTGATCGTGAAAGTCTTTTAGCGCCAACGCATGATGTTCTTTGTTTGCCCTAATGCCATTATGTAGACTGATACAATCATCACACCAAAATGCAGCGCATTGAAAGCAATAAAAGCTGTGATTACTTTTTTTGTCGCAATTTCCACACTTCACGCCGGTTGTGTTGCACTCTCTTATTGCTAACACATCGAGTAAACTGTTAATGCGAAAGTTTGTCGGCAAAGCGCTAAGGTTTCCATTTCCAGGGACTCTGAATTCCTGTCTGCACTCCGGACATGCAATTTTATCTCGGCTCGCACTCGTTCGTTGAATCCCGTTCAGACAGTGGAGGCAAAAGCTGTGCAAGCACGGCAACTGCTTTGGATCAGTGTACTTGCACATACACACAGAACAGGATACTTCTTCATGAAGATTATCTAGTAAGGTCTTGATATCCATGGCGGAGGGGAGAAAACAAGAAAGGCAGTTTGGAGGTGAACACACCTTAAAACAACTATCGAGCGAGTCTTAAATAAAGCCTTGTAATTGTGATCATTTACATAAACATGATATTGATATTGCGCTTTTGATATATACCAATCATAACGCGTTATTTTGACATGTTTTGATGTTTTCTGTCTTCTAAGAATGATTGCAAAACTATTCTAGATTTCTAAGAATTTTGTTCATGATAGCGTAACCTCAGGGAGACAGAAACTGTGCAAGCATGGTAACTGCTTTGGATCAGTGTACTTGCAAGGCATACAGACAGAACAGGATACTTCTTTATGAAGGTAGTAACATGTATGGTGAAGAGAAGAAAACTGATAAAGGAAGTTTGGCGGTGAACACGCCTCAGTAAAGCAACTATTGATGTCTTAATGAAGTCTTGTGATCATAAGCATGATATTTTTATTCGACTCTGATGATTATATAAACCAATCATAAAGCATTATTTTGACATGTTTTGAAGTTGTCTGACTTTAGAAAATGATTGTAAAAACATTCAAGATTCTTAAAAAGAATTTTGTTCACGATAGCGTGACCTGAGAAGCTCGTTGTTATTGATCACGAGAGTTTTTAGACCAAGTGATGTTTTGATTTATCGTGTTTACACGCTGCTCAAGAAAAATTCAGTTTGATGTGGCATATGCAGGGGTAGATTTTCTTTATTCTGTGAATCACGATAAACCATAAACCATACAAAACGTTGCCAGACTGAACGCCTGAAACAAAGAGGTCTGTATAGCATGATATGTATACTGAAATGTCAATATTAACCAATCAAACGGCGTTATTTGACATTTTCATACGATGTCTGATCTGACTTCTAAAAATAAGAAAGCAAAACAAAAACATCCTGGATTTCTGAGAATTGTGCTCAAGAGGTTAACCTCGTCCTGTCATCATCCTCTCAGATCTGCCAGGTGTCTTGGTAAAATGTTTGAGGCTTTGCAAAAGGTCAATCGATACATTTTCCGGCCTGCGTCTATGTTTTTGGAACTAAGGATTATAACAGAGATAGATCAACTTTGAAGTTTTAAACAATAAATGCAGTCCACTGTTTTATCGATTTGCTATTTCATTAATGTATAAAACTAAACTGAAGTTTGGTCATTAGAGATGGAGCAAAACAAACGATTGTTGGACCTAAAAATTCAGGTAACTCTCAAATAAAGCAAGGACACACAACTTGGACAAACAGCACGGCGAAGTGAAGCCGGATCTTAGTGCAGATCAGGATCAGCAGTATTGAATAAAATTTAAAACTAAATGCAAGGCTGATCGGACAGCTAAGGGGGGGGGGGGGGGGGGGGGGGGGGGAGAAGCGGTACAGTAACTCCTCCCCTCCCCTTTTTTATGCTTGTGGTATTAGAAAGGGAAGCGAAACTTGCAAGTTTAGAATTTGCAATGCTCGCCAAAACGCGCCGTTAGGTGAAAGAGCAATCAACGAAATTTACATAATAAGGAGGGTTTAAACAATGTGAACAAACATTACAACGCTTCATTGCTGTGATGATCGAGTTTTTTTTAGTTTGAATAGTCAGGCTGTTAGTGTAGCTGGTGAGATAATCTTCTTTTCAGTCAGTACTCCAGACGAAGGCCGAGTAGTGCTAATCGAATTTTCTTTTTCACTCCCCCACCGACGCAGTACCACAGTTCCTTTAGAAACTAACCCTTTTACTTTACCCTGATTACCTTCACACCCTGATTGCCTCGCTGTTTATTTCGCGTACACTACAATAAAAAGTAGTTTTGAGAAATTTATTGTCGGACTGTGGTTACACACCATACACTCATTAAACCTAAATGAAAGGTCACATAAATAACAACAGAAATAAGCATTTATTCAATTTTTATTCCACTTCTATGATTTCTAACCAATCAGTGCACATACAGCACATGCGTGACATTCTACTGTCAGAACAGTTTCACTAAAGAAAACGATAAATATTTCTGTAATTTTCAATCTCTAAAGAAGGGAGGATTAAGGATTAGAGAATGAATCCCCATTAGAGAATGAATACCCCATTAGAGAATGAATACCCCATTAGAGAATGAATACCCCATTAGAGAATGAATACCCCATTTAGAGCGGTTTTCAATTGAGTATCGAAAGTAATTTTGCAATTTCTTTGGTTTTGCATTGCTACACTCTTCTGATTGGCTAAATTAGAAAAATGTCGTTTTTCTTCGATTTTACACCGTTTTCGTGCAAACTGACGTGCAAGTTTAACTACCCACAGGGGCCATAATCGGGGATTATGGCTCCTGCTGCTCGATAGTAAGTAATAGTTTGGACTGAGTGGAATACAATTCAGGGAGTAATCGGGCGAGTAATTTCAAATCGGCCGAGCGCCTCTCAAACCGCCAAAATCAGACCATTAGAGGAAACGATTTGTATTAGTTTGTTACGTGGATCAGCAACAATAATATTGCCTTCACAGTCTACTCATAAACCAAGAGGAAGATTAAACTGGTGAACAAGATTAGGGGTGATGAGATCGTCTTTCTTTTACGGCTTGGGGTAAATTAAAATGAATGTGAGCAACATACACAAAACTGGTCAGTCTGGTACTTTTTAGGGGTTCGTTTCACAATGATTTCAAACGATAACCTGTCTGAGTTTGATGTGGTAGATGTGTCTTAATTCTATGAAATATTATGAAAAAGGTTGTTAGACTGAACTCCGACTGAAACAAAGAGGTGTCTTTACAGCATGATATATGTATACCCATGACAATATTAACCAATCAAAGGGCGTAATTTGACATGTTTTCACTATATGTGACCGGATCTGACTTCTAAAGATGATAGCAAAAAACATCCTTGATTTCTGAGAATTGTGCTCAAGAGGTTAAACCTTGTCCTGTCATCATCCTCTCAGATCTGCCAGGTGTCGTTTAAATGTTTGAGGCTTTGCAAAAGGTCAATCGATGCATTTTCCGGGGGGGGGGGGGGGGGGGGGGGGGGTGGAGGATGGGCTCAGTCTGTGAGTGTCTGTGATCTGTGATTTTAATGATGACTTTATTGCTTTTCTTGTTCTCTTTTTAAAAAGAATGCTATAATATTGCTGACTACAATGCGCAACATAAACAGCACCACATAAAAGTACAGCTTAATAGCTTTAATTCATTTGAATGGTCACACTTTACGATCTCATCGAATCATCCGCAGACTCAAACGTTTGGTTCAACATTGTAATTTAGTATTGAGGGATTACCGATGATCTTGGAATCCTTTCGCTGTCACAATACCCAGCGCGAGCAGAGGTTTTCTTTTTCAAACATTCACGCGTCACGCAAAATTTAACACAATAATATCACAATTTAATTCCCTCTTCTTCTCTGTACTTAAGTCATTACATTTGTTACAAGATTAGCCGAACGTCACAGAATATATATGACGCCACTTGTTTCTATTATTTCTTATTTCAAAAATACATATGCAAAAAATATTATTTATTTTCCTTACGTCGGCTCTGCATGTCTTTGGAGTTATGTTTATTTCAGATGATGGCAAACAGCTTTAATTTAATAATGTCTTAGTTATAACATTCAATTTGAACCAAGCCAAAATGCCCAAACTTGATATGATAACTGTTCTATGTTTATAAGACAACACAATAGATAAAATAAAAATGCACTAACTTTCAGGATCATATATTTAACTGGTTCAACTGCAAGAATGAGCACATTCTGAATCAACAAAAGCATTATTCATGGTGCCCTGGCTCCAGAGGTCCGTTCTCTAAATATCAAGAGTAAAATTAACCGCATAAACGGTTAGAAAAAGCTTCCGCCCCGTTTTGCTCGTCGGCAGTTTCACTAAAAAAATAGTACCTCTGGCACCCAGGGTATGCCGGTTCATGGTTTCAGCTAAGTGAGATTTTAAAATTACATCATGCTTATTCAAAATTTGAACTCGTTTGTTAAGAGAATCAGATACAACTATCCTTCCATCATTAAGGACTGCTATAGAAAGTGGTCTCTTAAATTCTCCTAACTTGCTTCCTTCTGTTCCAAATTTGGTTACAAACCTTCCGTTTATTTCGAACACCTGAACTCTGTGATTTCCTGTATCACAGACCATTAGATGTCCTGCCTTATTCAGGGACAAGCAACAAGGTTCATTAAATTCTCCGTCACCCTGCCCCTTCTTTCCAATTTTATAAATAAAATTTCCCTCCAGATCAAAATTTTTACACAATTCTCCCCCCTGTCTGACACTATAAGACAGCCGTCATGTTGGATGCAGTGAAGTGGCCTTGTCAAAGAACCCTCTGCACCAATTTTTACGCAGAAATTGGCCACGAAGAGTAAAGATCTTGATCAATTTGTTATCTCTATCAGCAACAATAACATTATCATCACTGCCAATGGATAAGCCATGAGGATGCTTAAGCTGGTGATCAAGACTTCCTTCACTTCCAAACTGGCCAAGATATTCACCCTGGTCACTAATGAGTTGAACTCGGTGGTTACAATTATCCACCACTATAATATTATTATTATGAAAAGTTATCCCATCAGGGAAGTGGAACTCTCGTTGTTTAACGCCCTTTTTACCAAAAGATCTTAAGTGGGTCCCATTGCTACTGAATACCTGGATCCTGTTATTATCACAATCAGTCACTGCAATTTCATTTCGTTCATTCACAGCAACCCCCAAGGACATTTAAACTTTCCAACAGACGAGCCTGTTTGTCCAAAAGATAGCACGGGTCTGAATTGTCTGGGTCTGACTTGAACCTCAAAAGGACTGCACAAACATGTTCTCCATTTACCTTCACTGATGCTCGCATGTTCCGGTTTCCTTGGCAAAGTAGCTGATCTTGTATGTGCCATCTTTGTTATCTTGGACTTGCGCTTTTGTCGCACAGTCATGGCTTCGACGATTTCTGATTTCCACTGTTACATAGTCACGTTCTTCATAACATTGTTCTCTGTCGGCAGTTCTTGTTGTCACAACAATCTGTGCTTCAAGTCCAACAGTTGCAGCACTGATTCCTTTTCCTTCGACACTTGATTGTTGCGCTTTAATCTTGCTGAGAAAGAAAGATCCAATTCCTTCAGAGTTTGCTTTGTCCATCAACGTTTGGTTTTCTACGAAAACAAATTGACGAAGTTCTTCAAGATCACAGTCAACTTGTTCCCCATCATTGGACATTCCATCTTGGAAGATTGTGTTTTTGTCTAACTTTACAATCTCGGCATTTGTACTTCGTTTCAAAAGTGTTTCATTTTTTTTTATTGTCGTTCTCAATCAATTTTACTTCATTTTCGGCCTTGTTTTGTTGAATTTCCAGGCGAACGAGCGATTCTTTCTCTTTCTTTTCTACCTCATTTAAAATTTCTGCTTTTTCGCTTCCATGGCAGCGATCATATTGTCAACAAACGTCTGTGCTTCTCTCTTCACGCTGTCGATTTTTGCTTGAATGTTTATACAGTTACCTTGCATTTTAGCGATTTTGTTTTTCTTCTGAAGCACTCTTTGTCTCTGAGATTCAATCGCTTCCATGACATGTAACTTACGTTCATTTGCAGCCTCCTTCAAAAGCACCTTAGCATGACCGTCATGAAGTGTTGCGACACAAGAATAGCAAATGGCAACTTCGCAGTTTTTGCAGAAGAACTCCAATTCCTTCTTTTCATGGCCTGGCTTTCCACAAAACACTGGTCGCTTTAAAATATTCTCAAAGTCTTGATCCTGAAAGTCTTTCAGCGCCAACGCATGATGTTCTTTGTTTGCCCTGATGCCATTATGCAGACTGATACAATCATCACACCAAAATGTAGCGCATTGAAAGCAATAAAAGCTGTGATCACTTTTTTTGTCGCAATTTCTACACTTCACACCGGTTGTATTACACTCCTTTATAGCCAACACATCGAGTAAACTGTTAATTCGAAAGTTTGTCGGCAAAGCGCTAAGGTTTCCATTTCCGGGGACTCTGAATTCCCGTCTGCACTCCGGACATGCAATTTTATCTCGGCTCGCACTCGTTCGTTGAATCCCGTTCAGACAGTGAAGGCAAAAGCTGTGCAAGCACGGCAACTGCTTTGGATCAGTGTACTTGCACATACACACAGAACAGGATACTTCTTCATGAAGATTATCTAGCAACGTTTTTATATCCATGGCGAAGGGGAGAAAAGAACGAAGGCAGTTTGGAGTATGATATTAATATCGCGCTTTTGATATAAACCAATCATAACGCGTTATTTTGACATGTTTTGACGTTGTATTTCTTCTACGAACGATTGCAAAAATATTCTAAATTTCTAAGAATTTTGTTCAAGATAGCGTGACCTCAGAGACAGTAACTGTGCAAGCATGGTAACTGCTTTGGATCAGTGTACTTGCACGGCATACACACAGAACAGGATACTTCTTCATGAAGGTAGTAACATGTATGGTGAAGGGGAGAAAACTGATGAAGGAAGTTTGGCCCCGGGCACACCCCGGGGATTTGCCATTTTTTCTTCACTTGGCGTCCTAATCCCCACCACGGGCACAAAGAAAGAGGTAATTCCCCACCTCCGGGACACTCAACAGCAAGCTGCACCGTTTCTGAAGAAGACAGAAATATTTATTATATCCACCGAACATAGACATAGACACCGAAAATAGACATGGACTGGACTAGACTCGTATTTATTACAAAGATCAGGAAGCATCTCTCCCATTGTTTTTCTTTCTTCAATCCTTGCTCGCGTTTCTTTGGCTTTCATCGCTTCTCTCTTGTGGTTGTTTCGTGTAGAGGATGTGTTGTTCCCACCACCTCACATCATCCACTGACAGACTTTAAGTTTGCCAAATTGTTTTCTTCCAGGCAATTGCTAACAAATTGTAAGGATTTCACGGCAAAGAAGTCCGCTTTAGTTGAGTCATGTCGTCCGCCATGTGCTTCGACGAAATTTTCGCCCTATAACTCCTTGCGCACCTAGATTATCCCCACCCCGTACCCCCGGGATAGGACTTCTTGCAAAATGCCCCACCCGGACCACAAGGGCCGACTTTGTCCCGGAGGTTGTCCGGGAGGGGGTGGTAACTGTAGGAATTGAACCATGCATACAACCTTGTGATCATACGCATGATATTTTTATCCGGCTCATGATTTTATAAACCAATCATAAAGCGTTATTTTGACATGTTTTGACGTTGTCTGACTTTAGAAAATGGTTGTTTTAGACCAAGTGATGTTTTGATTTATCATGTTTACACGCTGCTCAAGCAAAATTCAGTTTGATGAGCATATGCAGGGATGGATGTCCACGGTGAACCACAAACCATACAAAACGTTGCCAGACTGAACGCCTGGAACAATGAGGTCTTTAATTTTATAGTATGATATGTATACTGAAATGTCAATATTAACCAATCAAAAGGCGTTATTTGACATGTTTTCAAGATGTCTGATCTGACTTCTAAAAATCAGAAAGCAAAAAACATCCTGGATTTCTGAGAATTATGATCAAGAGGTTAATCTCGTCCTGTCATCATCCTCTCAGATCTGCCAGGTGTCTTCGCAAAATGTTCGAGGCTTTGCAAAAGGTCAATCGATACATTTTCCCGGCCTGCGTCTAAACCAAGGATTATGATAAAGATTGGTCAACTTTCAAACAATAAATGCAGTCCACTTTTCAATCGATTAGCTATTTCATTAATGTATTTTATTAATGTATAAAACTAAACTGCAGTTTGGGCAATGGATGGAGAAAATCAAAACGATTGTTAGACCTATAAAATTCAGTTGTTTTACTTCCAGGCCAGGGGTTAGGGGGGAGGCGGTACAGTAACTCCTCCCCTCCCGTTTTTGCTGCCTGTGGTCAGGAGCCCATGTGTAAGAAAGGGAAGCGAAACTTAAAATTTTAGAATTTGCAATGCTCACCAAAATGCGCCGTAAAGTGAAAGAGCTATCAACGAAATCTACGTGTTAAGGAGGGTTTAAAAAATGTGAACAAAAATTACAACGCTTCATTGTTGTGATGATCGAGTTTTTTTAATTGAATAGTCAGAGGCTGTTAGTGTAGCTGGTGAGATAATCTTCTTTTCAGTGAGTACTCCTGACGAAAGCCGAGTAGCGCTAATCAATTTTTTGTTTTTCACTCCCCCACCGACGCAGCACCACAGTTCCTTTAGAAACCGGGTAAACCCTTTACCCTTGTTACCCTCATATCCTCATTGCCTCGCTGTTTATTTCGTGCACACTACAACAAGAAGGAGTAGTTTTATAAAGTTTTATTTTTGGACTGTAGTTACACATCATAGCAATCATGAAACCTAAATGAAAGGTCACAGAAATAATAACAGAAATAAGCATTTATTCAATTTTTATTCCACTGCTTTAATTTCTTACTATCGGCACACCTACAGCACATGCGTGACATTTACTGTCAGAACAGTTTCTAAAACGAAAAATAAGAGAGGATGAAGAATTAGAGAAGGAATACCCCATTTAGAGTGGCTTTAAATTGAGTATCGAAAGTGATTTCGCAATTTCTTTGGTTTTTACCACATTGCTTAGCTTGCGTAGCTGGCGGGTTTTTTTGTTGGCGCGCGCGATAATTTGCGAGCGGCAAATCCGGCTTCACCGCTCGCAAACTCGCGGCTTATCGCGCGCGCCAACAAAAAAAATTTCTCGTCCAATCAGAAGCAAAACTAAAACCAATCATGACTTTCGTACTCTCACGCGATTTCCGCGCTTGGCGGCGGCTACATGTGTTTGCTACCAATTCTGATTGGTTCATTGGATTGTCTGCCTCTGTGTGATTGGCCAGAGTGCTTACTTTGGGTTTGGTTTTACAGCAATCAAGTATTCTAAAAACTGCTTTATCACCAATCAGAAGTAAAATCAAAACCAAATGTGACTTATTCGTATGCGTTTTCACGCGCTTGGGGCCGGCTACATGTATTTCTTCATGTTCTAATTGGTTCATTAGATTGTCAACGTCTGTTGTGATTGGCCGGAGTGATTACTTTCAGTTTTGGTTTCAAAACACTCAATGAAAACTGCTCTTTGCCTACATTAAGGGATAATGTTTCGAAGATTTTTAATAGATAATTTCTATTATCATCAGCGCCTCTTCCAAAATGTGTCCTTGCGTGTTGCACAATACGAACTTTGGGCACGACAGAGGTGAAAATAATTGATTTAATATCAGCTAGCATTTATGGAGTATTCCCTCTTTTGCTACCCCCCCCCCCCCCCCCCCCCCCCCCCCCCCCCCCCCCCCCCCACCCCCCCCCCCCCCCCCCCCCCCCCCCCCCCCTCCTTCCCATCCCCTATTGCTGGAGCGCGTTTATGGAAGGATTCTGTTAACAGCATTAACATTCGGTCCTCCAACTCCAGACGCACATTGAGACTGATTAGCGACACCAAAGCGACGATCGATCATAATGAATTCTGAATGTCTCTCCACTCCAGCACTCCCAGTCTGAAAACTTTATGGAAATAAAAAAGAAGAGAAAAACACAATTGCAAAATAACGTAACGGCTCTGTCAATAAAACTGATGTACCCCCTTCCCCCCCCCCCCCCCCCCCCCCCCCCCCCCCCCTCCTTTCCCGTCAAAACGTACATGCTTTGGCCGTGGAGATCATTGAAAACGCGTTCCCAAAACGCGTTTCGTCCATGTTTTTATTCGTTTCGTTGTCCACTCGTAAATGGTTAGAAACGATCGAATATACTTCTATGTTGTGTCATTGTCATGATTTTTCTTGTTGGAACGCCACTGTTTTCAAAAAGAAAGCCCTGACACCCGCATCATTCGGATGTTGACAGAACAAGGATTTTCATCTACAAAATCAAAAGTTAATCCACCTTGACCATCGTAATAAACAGCGTCTCAGGGACGCACTGCTCGAAAATCCCTTGCCGGATTTAAATGATCACAAAAATGGTCATAAACTTGATAAATCACCTTGTTCTATCGGTAAAACAGCTATTTATTTCATTTTTATTTGTTCATTTCTGATGCCATTTTCACAGAAATCATTTGCCTTCTTTTTCGATTTAATTGCGCGAATAAAATTAGAAAATTAGTTATATAAATGTCGTTTTTCTTCGATTTTACACAGTTTTTTGTACAAACTGACGTGCAAGTTAACTGCCACAGGGGTCATTATCGGTGATTATGGCTCCTGCTGCCCAATAATAAAAGAAGTTTAAACCTCAATTCTCTACTTTTTACAGTCTATCCACTTTCTTACAACATAGACCTTTCCTTCTGCGATGATCGTCTCAGGGAGACTGTAAAGAATGGGTACAGAGTGGGGAGAGTGGAATGTATTACCTGAAGATATTAAAAACTTGCCAACAATGAAGCACTTCAAAAGAGCAATTTTGAATAGACTAATGATTGATCAATTTTAGACATTTTCATGATCGTAGGACATTTTATTTTTTATCTTTTAGTTTGCATATATTTTTTATTTTTATATTTTCTTGTAGCTTTTTTTGTTTTGTTTTGTAGCATTTTATTGTTTTTTTTTTGTTTTCTACAGAGCCCTCTTTGCATGGAGGTGGGGACCCCGGGTAGGTGAGGTACCCCGCCTACCCGTAGTAAAAAAAAAAAACTAGCCTTCACATGCAATATTGAGCCCCGAGGCGCTGGGGTGAGATTTCTAAATGCTATCGGGCTTTTTTTTGTTTGACTTCTTCGCAGATTTGGGATGACGAACGTTTGGATCTGATGAAGCTTTCCGTTTTGTTGTTGTTTCGGGAAAAACTTCAGTTTGATTCAGCAGATCAGCTTGTTTATCGGACTTCATGCTTAAATTGTCGCTGGCACTGTCAAGTTCTTCAATATTTTCTTCAATAAAACTATTTTCCTCGACGTTTGGAAGATGAAATCGGCGAGAAAGCTCGCCAGGCCTGTAGCGGCTGGTAGCCATGTTGTTTTTGCGGGCTCTGGCGGAATATTCAAACTAAAGATAAATGCCCGGAACAAGTTACCCCACCTTCAGCATTCACATGTAGAAAACTCACCCCAGCTAAGCGGGTTACCCGGCCCGGCTGACCGGGCAACCCTGCTTGGTGAGGTACCCCACCTCTCATGTGAACCCGATCAAGAAAAAAAGTGAGATTGTGTGGAGAGATTGGTTACCCCACCGAGGCGGGGAACCTCACCTTCCCGGGGTCCCCCAACTCCATGTGAATAGGCCCTTAATTTCCATTTTATAATAGCAAGCATGTCTAGCTAGATAATAATTGTCAAAATTTGTAGAACTTCGCCTATATTTCTTTCTTTTTATTTAGAACTATGATTTACCGAAATAATGTTTTATTTCTAAGAACGTCATAATAACGTTTTCAGGCTCAAATCGCCAAACAAAAAAGAACATCCGGTCTTAGCTCAGCCTCAGCCGAAAAATTAGACGTTCTTATACATGTATACTAAAAAATGAGTGGTTGTCTATTTCAAGTGATGTAACAAACAGCTTCAAGTAAATGTCTTAGCTAACATTCAATTTGAACGACCCCAAAATGCCCATAAATTGTAAATTTTGTTATGTTCTTTGTTTATGTAACAACACCATAGATAAAATATACCAAAAAAGCCTTGTTCATGGGTCATAAGTGAGTTTTTTTTAATTACATCATGGTGCCTATTCAAAATTTGACTGCGAAGAGAATCACATACAACTATCCTTCCATCATTAAGGACTGCTATAGAGATTGGTCTCTTAAACTCTCCTGCCTTGATTCCTTCTGTTTTAAATTTCGTTACAAACTTTCCGCTCATTTCGAACACCTGAACTCTGTGATTTCCTGTATCACAGACCATCAGATGTCCTGCCTTATTCACTGACAAACAAGCCGGTTCATTGAATTCTCCGTCCTTATTCCCCTTCTTTCCAATGTTGCAAACAAAATTGCCGTCCAAATCAAAATATTTTACACAATTCTCCCCCTGTCTGACACTATAAGAAAGTCGCCATGTTGGATGCAGTGAATGGGAAAGGCGAAAGAGCCTTCTGTGCCAATTTTACGCCGCAAGTGGCCACGAAGACTAAAGATCTTGATTAATTTATTATGTTTATCACTAACAATAATATTACCATCACCGTCGATGGATAAACCAAGAGGATTCCTAAGCTGGTGATCAAGACTTCCTTTCCCTCCAAACTGGGAAAGATATTCACCCTGATCGCTAAAGAGTTGAACTCGGTCGTTATTACTATCCACCACAATAATTTTATCATTATGAAACGCTATCCCAGCAGGGTATTTAAACTCTCCATGCAGATCGCCCTTTCTACCAAAAGATCTTAAGTAGGTTCCATTACTACCGAATACTTGGATATTATGACTACCAAACCCAGATACTGCAATTTCATTTCGTTCATTCACTGCTACCCCCCAAAGACGGTTATGCATTCCAACAGATGAACCGTCTTGTCCAAAAGATAGCACAGGTCTGAACCTCAAAAGGACTGCCACGAACATGGTCTCCATTTACCTTCACTGATGCCTCGCATGTCCCGGTTTCTTTGGCAAAGTAGCTGATCTTGTATGTGCCATCTTTGTTATCTTGGACTCGTGTTTTTGTGGCACAGTCATGGCCTTGACGATTTCTGATTTCCACTGCAACGAAGTTACGCTCTTCATAAAAATGTTCTCCTTGAGAGTTCTTTGTTATCACCGTCATCTGTGTTTCAAGTCCAACCGTCGCTTCACTGATTCCTTTTCCTTCAGCACTAAATATACGCCCGATTTTCTTGTCAACAAGAAGAGATCCAATTGTTTCAATGCTTACATGATCAAACAACCGTTGATTTTTCAGGAAGGTGAAACTCGACAAAACTTCCGCTGTCATGGACAGCTGTGTTTTCTCGATCACCTTCTTCTTGCAATATTTTGTCTAGAAAATCGTTTGGCTGCATCACTTGAGCGCTTGTGCTTCGTTTCAAAATTGTTTCGGCTTTTTCGATTGCTGTTCCATGCATTTTTAGTTGTTGTTCAATCCCGTTTTTTTGCATTTCCACACACTCGAGAGATTGCTTCGCGTTGTTTTCCACAGCAACAAAGAGTTCCTGTTTCTTGGCTTCGATGGCTGCCATAATACTGTCAGCAAACTGCTGAACGTTTGTTTTCACGTTAGCTGCTTGGACTTGAATTTTAACACAGCACTCGTCAAGTTTGGCCATTTTATCCATCTTGGACTGCGCTTTTTGTTTCTGAGATTCGATCGCTAATTTCAGTTGTAGCTTACGTTCATTTGCAGCTCCTTCCAAAACCATCTTGGCATGACCGTCATGAATTGTAGCAACACAAGAATTGCAAATGGAAACGCCACAATCTGTACAATAGAACTTTAGTTCTTCTTTTTCGTGGTGCTTTTGTTGACAAAACGCAGGTCGCTTTAGAATGTTCTCAAAGTCTTGATCCTGAAAGTCTTTCAGCGCCATCGCATGGTGTTCTTTGTTGGCTCTGATGCCATTATGCAGACTGATACAATCATCACACCAAAATGCAAGGCATTGAAAGCAATAAAAGCTATGATCACTTTTTTTGTCGCAATTTCCACACTTCACGCCGGTTGTATTGCACTCCTTTATAGCCAACACATCGAGTAAACTGTTAATACGAAAGTTTGTCGGCAAAGCGCTAAGGTTTCCATTTCCAGGGACTCTGAATTCCTGTCTGCACTCCGGACATGCAATTTTATCTCGGCTCGCACTCGTTCGTTGAATCCCGTTCAGACAGTGAAGGCAAAAGCTGTGCAAGCACGGTAACAGCTTTGGATCAGTGTACTTGCACATACACACAGAACAAGATACTTCTTCATGAAGATTATCTAAGTAGTAGGGTAAAAACGCACCTGGGCCACTTCCAATTAACCCCAAATTTCACAGAAAAATCACAAAAATCATTCCCCCCAAATTCAACAAATTAGGAAGTTGCTAGAACTGAACAGAAAAGGTTAAGTTATGTTAAATGAAACACTAGATGGAATTGATTAGAATTGCTGATTTTTAGCTGATGATTGAGGAAAGAAAAATGTTGAAAATTGTGTGAAATTTAGGGTTAATTGAAAGTGGCCCAGGTGCGTTTTTACCCTACTACTTCCGCTAAAATTTAACACAAGATTTTGCCAAGTTCCCAAATTCCAAGGCCAACTTTCTGGAGAACCCTTCTTTATGAGCAGACATTTTCCAGTCTCCAATGCCCCAAAGCCAACGTGTTAATTCCATTTTCCTGAATCACAACTTTGTCATCATTGGCAGATAACGCAATCTTGCTCACGTTTTCCGTGAATAAATGGTGGTCTCTGCTGCGAAATACACTTTGTTTTCTGATTTGCGTTTGTTTTGTCCTCAAGCATTTCACGAAGTTTGCATGTCTCAAACTCTTTTTGATCATGCATTTTTTCACTCCTTTTGCTTTTTGTTTTCCAATGGTTTCTGCGTTCTCCTCAATCAAGAAAGAATATAGTTTCGGTTTCAGAGCCACAAATTCTTTCAATGTTGCACCTCCACATTCATCTTTCATCAGCCCAATCTTTTTTTGTTTTCTTTCACAATCGGCAGTCCATTCATCACTGCAGGATGATCTGCTGGAAAGTCATTTGTGTCAAACCACTCAAGAACATCATCTGCAATATCCGCAAAGAAATCTTCTGTTTCAATTTCCAGCACCAAAGAATCTGTGTCGGTATACAAGACAGAACATTTTTCCCACTTTTTCTTCACATACCCATAATGGAAGCGGAACATCAAAGTTTTAGACAGATCCAAGATTGACATCCCAGCGAAGATGGGTTTATTCATGACCACTCGCGTTTTCCGCATCTTGATCGCAATTAAAAATTCATCGAAAATCTTCAAGTCTGCGAAGTTGGGTTTGTTAATCAGTTTTTCTGCCCTTTCAACATCTTTCACCAGTTCAATGGAAACTCGTTTTCTCAAGTTTTCCATGGTTTTCCCAAATACAGAGTTGTTCATCAGCTTAAAGAAATCTTTTTCAAATGCATTTTGCCCTTTGGCTCTCAGGGCTGTGTTTTTATCAATGTAACATTTCATGAAAGGTCTTTCTTTGAATCTGATACCTCTTTTCACTTTTTTCAGTTTCATTCCCAGGGAAAGATAAAGTTTTAAATTTTCTCCATGCAAAACCATGTTTTCTTTATCCCTCAGATTTTGTGTTAACTTAGACACTTTTCCCAACATCAAAATTTCTGGAGCCAGGGGAAAATCATTCTGGTCGTCATGCAGTTCTTTGGGATAAATGAGATCAACTTCAAGAATGCAACCAATTCCTTCTTCATTCACAAAGTTTTCCCAGCTTGACAATTCATCTTCTTTCATCCATTGAAATTTTCCAACTGGAAGAGGCTGCGACATTGCCCACCCATAAAGGTTGTTTGCATCCAAATAACCAGAAAACTGGAAGCTTGATCGGGGTTGAAATCTTTCATGAACTTATTGTTTGCTTTTGCAAATCGCTTGAATACATTTGCATTTCCTCCTCTGATTCCTTTTTCAATCATCAACAACATATCCACATCCCCCAGAAGTTCCAATTCCACTGCCGTCATTTTCAACATTGCATCCCACGCCATTCCGGGGGCTGTGAAGAAGTGAGCTGGATCCAATCCATAGTTTTCTTCGCAAAGTTTTCTGAAACTTTCTATGACATCGGCAAGCAGCAACACATCAGTTTTCAAATAAAGATCATGGAATTCTCCCATGTTTTTCATCGCAAATTCTTCCCAGACTTTCTGGGCGTGTTGAAAATCTGCATCTTTCACTTTCTCCTGATTTAATCGGGAGAAAAAAGCGGTTTTCTTTGGCAGTTTTTTCTCAAACTTATCAAATCCATCCATGAATTCATAGGGATAAACTCCTTTTCGGCATACCAACTCGCTGCGTTCTCCAAAAACTCTGGTGGTTTCTTTCAGTTCTTCTTTAGGAAGATTCTTCACCAGCGATGCCAATCCTGACAGCGTAAATTTAAAGGAATCCAGAAATCGAATTTCATGTTTCACAGTGATTTCTTTCCATTCTCCTTTCACCCATTTCCATTCTTTTTCCAACTCAAACTTCAGGGAGAAAGAAATATATTTCTCTTCGTTGTTGGGGATGCATGCCACACTCGACACTTCATCCACTGTTCCCAAACTTCGTACAAAAAGATGTGCGTCATAATTTTGGAGATTATGAAAAAACACAGGAGTGAATTTTGGTCGCTGAAACTTTCTGTTGCAAGATTTGTGTGCTGCTCCTCTGAATTTTCCAGTGAAATGGCAGTGATCTCTGACTTTCAACAGTTCATCTTCTCCAAATTCTCCTCGGCATAACCAACACACTTTGGTTTCTCGAAATAATTTCCATTCTTGATTAGTCAGGGGAAACATTTTCTTTTTCTTCAAACTCAGATGAGCTTGTTTTACATGAAAAATTAATTCCCGAATGAAATCTTTGGGAAGTTCTTCAGTTTCATCTTTTGCTCTTTTTAACACGGGTTCCATTTGCAAAAATGGGGAAACGAGATGAAACGCAAATCCACAGGGAATATGCTCGTGAGTTTTCTGAGTTCTTTTTCCCAAATTACCACTTGTAGGTTTCAGAATGGATTCAAAATCTGCATAACCTACAACTGGCACATGCAACATTTTTTGAAAATTTTGGAAAGAGCATGTGCCTCCTGGAACTTCAATCTTTGTTGCCTCAAATTCTCCGCAAATAACTTTATGTTTCTTCAAACTTTCCACGCTGGGAAATGAATTGAGGCATCTTTTACAGAAAAATCTTTCATGTCCATTGCGTGAAACTTGAGAGGTTGCAAGGTGAGAGAAATTCTTCACCAAACAAAAGTGAGTTTTGAATTCATTTTTCAGCAGAATCAAATCCACATGGCGTTCTTTTTCTTCCTCAGATATTCTCAGGGGAAAAACAGATCCATTCCAGCCAAAAACATTCACTGAAATTTCAGCATTTCTTTTCTCAAAATGTTTGATTGCTGTTATTTCCATGGGGAAAATCAAACCATCCCAATTAAATTCTTCTGCTTGTTGTCGTAAAGCTGGTGTGATTCTTTCTGGATGGGACGCAACCATATTACATGCTCTGGCAATGCACCATTTAAAACACATCTCATCTTCATTTTTCATGTTGATCACAGCTTTCTTGTTCCCCAAGTCTGGAGGCAAAGCAATCCAGGAAGATCCTCGCAGTGGCTTCCAGCGCACAAAATGAATTTCTAAATGAATTACTCTTTCAAACACCCAATTACTCCCCCTGCGATTGAAATTTTCCAAGTTTTCAATCATTTCTCTTTCCATTTCATCAACAATCTCAATGTTGTTCCCTAAATTCTGTTTCTGCTGGGAATGGAAAACTGGTGTATCAATTATTTCCTCGCCAGAAGCCCAACTGGTTTGAGACATCTCTACAACCAAAATGCATTTCACTTTTGTTTGTGGATTTGCTTGCAACAGCTTGATAATTTGCCATCTTGCTTTCCGGAGAAAATCTTGTGGAGTTGGGGAATCATCTCCTTGAATGATAAATTGTTTTGCGAATCCTCTCAGAGCGGATTTTCCTTCTTCTACAACCAACCTTTGTTCCCACAATTCTTTGGTTTGTTTTTTCAATCTTTCAACTGCAGGATTTGATCTTCTCCTAATTTCCACATCATCTAAATTTTCCAACCAATTCAACCAATCTGAAATCGTTTTTGTTTTTTTTTTTTATCACTCTGGGAATGGTTTTTATAGGTCTTCTTCTCACAATCACTTTTCTTCTTTCCGGAACCAAAATAGGCACCTGTATTTTTTTATTTTTCCAATTCAGGGGGTTTTTCTGAGTTGTTTTTCCACCTCCAGTCCATAGATTTTCAATTAAAAAGTCCACCAATTCATCTTTCTTCATTCGAGACCATCCTCGCAATCCAGATGATTGCGCAAATGTTTTCCATGCAGTCAACGTTGACATTTTAAATGGGGGAAAAAGATTTTTTCTCTATTTAAAATGAAGTTTTCAATCCAAGAGGAAGGAAAAGAAAAGCAAACTTTTTTCACATTCAAAGAAGCCAGTGAACAAACTGGTCTTCCCTCAAAAACGATTATGCGAGTTCTTAAATCAGGCAACATCAAATATTTCAGAAGAGCTGACAAAAAAACCTTTTGGATTCAGGAGGAAGAAGAGTCACCATTTATCCAGATTGATGGAGAAGATTTTTTCACCGCAGAGGAAATTCAGGAAAGATTTGGCTTGTCCAGAACAGTTTTTTTCAATCAACTCTGCAAGAAAAAAACTCATTTTCTGGATTCAACTGAAAAATCTCATGAAGTCACTTGGACATCTCCCCGACTGGAAAAGTTTCTCGATTTGATGAAAGAGAAAGCTATGGTTGAAAAAGTTCTTCATTTTCGCTCAAGAAAAGGAATACCAAAAATGGACTCAGATAAAAAGTCTGCGATAAACAAATTCGTTGACCAAACTTGTCAAGCCACGTTTTAAATTTTTTATCCAATGGATAAAAAATGAGCGAAGCAATGAACAAAGAAAAACTTTTCATAATCGATGGACAAGATTACTATTCTGTGAGGGACGTTAAAATTCTACTGGCTGAAATAAAAAATCATGCAACTTGGATTCATCCCAGCTTACATAAAGCATGTGGGTTGACTGAGGAAGAAATCGCATGGATGAAAGGGGTTGAAATGGAAATGAACTTTCAGAAAGCTGTTGATATGGCCACTGGTTTTCTTTCAGTCAAAAATGAAAAAGATAGGCAGTTTATGGAGAAATGGATTTTGGAAATAAATGATTTTTTTTCTCTCCGCCAAGAAAATGAATCCTGAAAAAGTCTCTGTTTCCAAGATCATTCTTGAAGAGCCACAAAAACGAACCTCTGGAAAGATCTCATATTGTCTGCTCCCATGTTCTCTTGATGACAAAAAACTTCAACTGAAACTCCGAACAAAGTTTAAAATCTTTGCTCATGAAGGAGATTCTTTTTCACTGGGGATCAATCTCCCTGAAGAAAACATCCCCTTTTTCCACAAACTGGAAGCTCATCTTCGCTCAGCTGCAATGAAAAAACAACCGGAAGTGAAAAAACTTTCTCCATCTTTTGCTAAGTTTCACGCAGAAGATTTCTCTCTTTTGAAAACAGATAAATCTGAACAGGAAAAGATCTTCGCAAAGATTTATCCCTCCAAAATCCCCAAAACAGATTTCTCCTGTCGTTTTTGGGAGCTGACAAATGGGAAAAAGAAACCCATTCTGAGGCAAAAAGAACTCATCTCTATGCCACTTTTTGGGCAAGTTGTCTTTTCCATCAAACATCTTTTCTGCGGAAATGTAAAATCTATCACAGCGATTGTGGATGAAGTTCTTGTGGAGGAGATGGTTCAAACAGCCTCAGCGTTTGATGAATATGAAGACAGGAATGAGGACGATGAGGATGAAAAAGATTTTCCTTCTTTAAAATGAACTTCATGGACCGATTTACTGGCAGCGAATTTAACTGTCTGCGAGCATTTGATCTCAACTGGACAGTGAATAGTTTTCAAGGAAACAAAGAAAAAGATTTTCTTGCTGAAAAATATCTCAAAGCAAAGGAATTCGAGAGGAAAATTCGTGATTTTCTCATCTCACTCACTCAAAGATCTCCAGTAGAATCTTATGTGAAGGAGATAAAAAGAGCATGTGAGAATCTTATCACAATCAAAAAATACAGGGAGGTATGTGAGGATATGATGCACTTGCAAACTTATTTAGATTGATTATATCCAGGATATAATCAAGTTGTTTCTGCTGAAAATCTGGAGAGAAAAAACAAAGTTGTTCTGCTAAAAATTTTAGCAGAATATCAATTATGTTTCTGCTAAAAATTTAGCAGAATGTTTATTTATTTTTGAATTTTCTCTTCTGAATTTTCTCTGAATCGATATATATCCAATCAAGGGCTAACAACATCAACTATTGACTCTTTTCAACGATTAAGTGGGTATAGATACGCTGTTTTTGAGGGTAAAATATATATTTTCCCTAGCTTTTTTGATTTTGACAACTAATTTGACTATATCTCAATTCTTTGAGGGTTATTTCTAGTTAAATTTAACAGAACATCTGGAGCAGAAATATTTCTCCAGAAAAAAAATCTGGAGCAGAAATATTTCTCCAGAAAAAAAAATCTGGAGCAGAAATATTTCTCCAGAAAAAAAATCTGGAGCAGAAATATTTCTCCAGAAAAAAAAATCTGGAGCAGAAATATTTCTCCAGAAAAAAAAATCTGGAGCAGAAATATTTCTCCAGAAAAAAAATCTGGAGCAGAAATATTTCTCCAGAAAGAAAAATCTGGCTGAAATATCTCCAGAAAAATCTGGCTGAAAATATCTCCAGAAAAATCTGGCTGAAATATCTCCAGAAAAATCTGGCTGAAATATCTCCAGAAAAATCTGGCTGAAATATCTCTCCAGAGAGAGAAAAATGAGATCAAAAATCACCAGATATTCTGTTAAATTTAACTAGAAATAACCCTCAAAGAATTGAGATATAGTCAAATTAGTTGTCAAAATCAAAAAAGCTAGGGAAAATATATATTTTACCCTCAAAAACAGCGTATCTATACCCACTTAATCGTTGAAAAGAGTCAATAGTTGATGTTGTTAGCCCTTGATTGGATATATATCGATTCAGAGAAAATTCAGAGAAAAAATGAGATCAAATATATTTTATATTCTGCTGCCAAATATCAACAGAATATAGTTTCTGGAGAAAGTTTTTTGCTCCAGATTTTTTTTTCTGGAGAAAGTTTTTTGCTCCAGATTTTTTTTTCTGGAGAAAGTTTTTTGCTCCAGATTTTTTTTTCTGGAGAAATATTTCAACTCCAGATTTTTTTCTGGAGAAATTTCATTTCAAATCTGATGGATTTTTTTTTATTTTTTTCATCAATTAAAATGTGGGTTTTGATCGACAATCACTCCAAAGAACGGATCAGTGAAAGATTTAAATCACAAGCCGCTTTAGCGAGATTCATGAATATCTCTCCCCAGACTCTCAATAAAGCAGTGAAAGAAGGGCGAACTGTTCTCCCCTTCGAAGGTCGAGACGTTCAAGTTGTGGAACAAGCTTTTAATAGATTTGAAGTTCGAAATTCTCCCAGAGGGGCAGTTTTGGGAACATTTACAACTAAAGCTGCTATGGCAAAGTGGATTGGCGTGAGCCGCCAGGCTGTTTCTGCTGCCTTCGATCGACATTGTGATTGGGATGAGCGAACTATCGTGAAAGATGGAGGGAAAATCTATCTCTTTCATAGTTTTGAAAAAGGTCCTATGACAAATCCTTGGGCAGAAGATAACAAACCAACTCCAAAGAAGGATCACGCAATAGCCGTCCACGTCACTTCTGATTTATCCGACACCATTTATCCCAGTATTGCCGCAGCTACTAAAGACTTGAAAATCGATTCCAGAACAATCTCCTCTGCGCTGGCTAGTGGGAAAAACAGTTTCCGTAGAAGAAGCGATGGCCGGGAATTTCAAGTGAAAAAGATTCTAAAGGCAACTCCAGTATCTCTTCCTCCCAAACAAGTTCACCCACCTTTGAAACCGGGAGAAAAAATAAAAACACCTCCTGAGGAACGAGGAATAGATATGGAAAAGAATTGGCAGCGAATTTTAGCGAAATATGATGGTTTCACTCCCGGGAATGAATCTGAGGAGATTGAAGCAGGGGAAGATGATCAGATTATTTTCTGTAATTTGTATACGTGTTTTTGCTTCGACTACGAGGATATATTAGATTATGCCACTTATTTCATGGATAAACATTATTATGAATTTCCCTCTATTGATGAAGTTGCAGACAATCTCTCCAAAGGGCAATGGTCTTTCAAGGCGAAACCAACTCCATGGCGAAAGGAGAAATGGCGACGAGTCACTTTCGTCAAAAACAAGTGAGTTTTTCATTTCCCAGAAATGAAAAAATTATTCAAACAGCAAATCATATTTTCTCTCAAACTTCTCCAGATCCAATCCTAAATCAATCACAATCCCATCAATCGCTTCCATTGCTGGAAGAAATTCATTTCGATCAAATATTCCACTCCTCAAAGCAAAACGTAAATCAGTTAATGTTTTCTCGTAGGTTGTGAACGCGAACTTTGTCATTTCAATTTTGTTTCCATATTTCTTCATTTCATTCCCTGTTTTAACGATCAGTCCTGCACCTGAAATCACTCCCAAAATCACAGGATTCATTGTTACTCCCCCAACAATTGCGCCAATCGCAACAAGAGCGGACGACATCAAATTCACAAACAAATTCATTCGCTTAAAATGTTTGTGAGCTCTTTTCAAACACCAAAATCTTTTGTGATAAAATCGATAGAATTGCTTGATCTCTTCCAGTTTTTCTTCTGTTATGTCAGGGGAGATGTGGTTGAAATTGAAGATGCTCTGCCTTCGCTGATCACGGCTTGGTCGTAAAGATTTAATTCTTTTGATGCTCATTTTTAGACTTCAAACAATAAAGAAACCCGGTAACTAAAAAATGTGGGAGGGTTTGTGGTGAAGGGTCTGACCTGAATAGAATCCAATGCCTTCAATGGGAGATTAATCAGAACGGTTTGTGTTTTTCCGCCTTTGGGTGATGTGAAGGTTCTTTTTGCAATTTCAACGCTGACGGGTGGATAAACTGGTTGGTCTCGATGCATAATAAAAAGCAGAATTGATTTTAATGTACAATCAATGGGAATCAACAAATCATCATCCCCATTAAATTTGATATATAATGCTGGCGCCCCCATATGTCCACTCAAGAAAAAAGATGATTTGGAGCCAATCAGCTGATGATTATTCAAATCAATATCTGTCTGCATAACCATCGTCTGATTTTCATAAACAAAGGGAGCATCATAAACAGAACTTGGCACATCTGATTGAGAACCTTTGACGCCATAAATAATCAGATTTGCTGAACCTTGAACAGTTGATGATGCTGTTCCTTGCCATTTCAGATCTAAATAGATGAACTCCGGTGGAGAAATCTGCCATTTATGCATGTGAATGATTGACCTTGAATACCCCGATAATTTTTTTGTTGATTGTTGATTGATATTCAGGCTGGTCGAAACCACGTCAACGCTCACACCCGTCATGGAAGCGGGAAAGAATTCAATGCAAATCGTATATTCCCCTTCTGGAAGCTTCAGCATGTTGAAACCAAGTCGCCCAGAGTATTCATTGAAAACATCTTTTACTATTTTCAAATCATACGCTTTCTTATTGAAATGATGCGGAGAACTTGCATAATCAGTTATTCCAAACACTACCATATTATGTTCAGCTCTGGATTCACCCACATCCTCCATCAAATACCGGAATTCATCCTTCAAGTGGGAGGTTGAAGATATATGCGATTCATTGACATATTTTTTAAGGTCAGTTTCTGTTTTGATCAGTTCCACTGCCAGAGCTACTGTCTTGTTATTTAACTGTGTATCAACATATTGTTTTGATGTTGCTTCATTGGATGTTTTTGGATCGGGAAGACCAACAAGTTTTTCTCCTCCCATATCCAATTCCCCGGTCATTGTTCCACCTGACAAAGAAAGCTTATTGGCTGCCAGCCCGGAGACTGCCGTGTCCACATATTTTTTGTTGGCTGCTTGATCGATTGCTGTTGGATCTTTTACGTTGAAGATGAAATTCGTTCCCATATCCAAGCTTGTTTCCATTGGAAATGTTTCTTTTCTGCTGACAAAAACATTCTTTGCATCGTCATAGGAGATCAGATTGTTATAGTTTGCGGAAAGATCCTCATAAGTCTGCTGTTTTGATTGTGTGACATGAAACAGTCCTTTCAGATCGATGTCTTTCGTCACTTCATGCGTGTGAGCAGGTGCAGCTGGGTGATATTTTTTCAGCGTCACCATGTTCACCGCAGAAAGATCATTTGATTCATCTGTATCCAGATTTGTGATCAGTTTCCGATCCATGTCAATCTCTCCAGGAAGAATCAGTTTCTTTCCCCTGAGGTCAAGATCTCCAGTCATGTGAGAAGAACCATCAACCTGCAAAGAATCTGCTCTCAATTGAATCAGTTTGGTTTCCACACTTCTGTCTAGCGTGTCAACTTGATGTTTTGTAACTGCATCTGCATTTCCTGTTCCTTCAGCAACATTAACTAGTTTTCTGTTTGACATATCATAATCTCCTGTGGATGTCAGCTTAAAACCAACTCCTGGCAATCCATCTCTTCCATCTCGTCCTCCATGTGAGGTGCTTGTTGTTTCAGAAAGCAATCCATTTGAGTAGCTCATTTTAAAGTCTTTCATCAAAGTTTTTAGCCATGAATTTCCTCGGTTTATCCACATAGAGGAAAGAGAACGGATCACGCGTGGCTTTCAAATAATCTTCTTTCTTGATGTTATTCTCCCTGCAGATTGCAGTCTGTTCTTTATTTGCTTGGAAATTCAAAAATGCAAAGATGTGAGCAATTCAAGCGGATATCTTTTGGTGTTTGGAAATAACTTTGTGAAAGATAAATCACAGAACAATTTTTGTGCCGGCCTTGGATAAAATAATCAACCAATGGCTTTTGGTTTTTCTCGCAAACAAAATCGTCAAAAACAACCAGTTTTTGATTCTCCCCAGATAATTCAGAAACTGGGATGATTTCATCCTGGGATGCTTCAATGATATCATATCCAGCTTCTTTGCTGATTGGGCGAAATGTTTTCAAAAGATGTTGATATTTAGCTTGGTCCAGATTTTTCGCATAGAGGAAGATCTTATCGTAGAAAAGCAATCTCAAAATCATATCCAGGAGAACGTTTGTTTTTCCAGATCCTGAAGGACCACAGATCAACATTCTGAAAGTTCGATCAGGCATAAAAGGTTGCAACTGTCGAAAGTTTGTGATTGGGTCATGGCAATCATAATTTGGAATCTTCATTTTATTTCCCAGAAGACAAATTCAGATGAACATTTTGTTCAACATCATGTTCTTCATCCAAATTCATGTTTGTGGACTTAAAATGAGTTTATTGAAATGGAATGAAATGGCCAAAAGCAAATCTGCTTTGGGGAAAAAAATCAACTTTGTTCACGATGTCATCACCCAGAAAAAGTTGGGTGAAGAAACAAGCCAAACTGGACTGGCAAAAATGTTCAAACCCATAACAGCAAAACTAGATGAGGTTGTTGCGTCGAATTTGAGGCAACCATCCTTGCCAGTTCGGAGGAGGAAACAAGTCGTTGGAGAAAAACCAGGCATAGATTATTACCCAGAAGTCGATCCATTTGAAGAGATGGATGTTGGCGGTTTGTTTGATGATGAGATTGTGTCACCGCAAGCAGCTAAACAAATCCCAGCAATGCCACCCTCCTATGCAGAAATAGCAGTCGATGAAAGTGACGCCCCACCTGAATATGAAGATGAATCTCCTGATTATGCTCTGGCGCCGGGTGATGAACAAGAATATGAAACGGACGCAAATAAATTAATGAATGAAATGAACATCGATAATTATAAGATAGTGGATATGATGCTTAATGATCCAGAGGTATCACCAACAAAGTAAAAAAATTATCTTGAGAAAACCGTTCTGCCCGCTGCAAGACACAAACGATCTCAATTAAACGGTTACAAAACATTTTGGACTAAACTGGCCAACAGGGGGCAAATAACGGCAGAGCAAAAAGAGATAAAACATGCAGGGATAGACCGGTTTAGAAGAGCTCTAAATGCGTACATAACCTTTTACGGCAACAAAGCAGAAACATTTCAAGGCTCGGGAATCAAAACTCGAAGAAAAAAAGGTGGTTCTGTTCGTTTTTTCTCCAATCCCAAAGGCTTCTCAAGAAACTTGAGGTAATCATTGGCTCCATTCTTGCTGGAAACACAAATCTGGCAATCAGAAACACTGGAGTGGGCATTCTTGATCTTCTCCTGAAAGAGTCAGTTATCAACAAATCCCAGCATGAAAAGCTGTTCAAAAACTATTTCAAAACATAAAATGGAAAGAGAAATCGTCTTGTCATCTTACGCCGTTAAGAACAGACTAAACAAACCTGCAGATTTCACAACAAAATTTAATCGTCAAATTATTCTTGATCCGAATGAACAATATGTTGTTGGGTTGAAACGAATCATCAACATGAGTTTTACGTGGTATAACATCAATCCTCAATATGAAAATCAACTGATCAGGTTTTCCTCTGATGGCGGGAAAACATTTTCCGATATTGCGTTTCCTGCTGGAGTTTGGGGGTATACTGGAATGAATGATTTCATTCAGGAAGCAACAGTGGTGAAATCCGATGGAAAAGAAGATGTTTTCCCAATCAATCTGGCCTTCAGCAATGAAACTTTCAGAGTGACAATCACATTGGCTGAAAATTATCAACTGGATTTCACCCAATCGAATTTTGGGGATCTTGTGGGGTTTGATAAAAAGATTCTGAAGGAGAAAGTTAATGTTGGCCCTAAAGTTCCAAACCTCAGTCAAGATACTGATATGTTGAACATTCATTGTGACCTGACAAATGATTCACTTGTGGATGGAGAGAGACTGACATCATCTATTCCTTTTCCACATCTGTTCTGCAGGCATCATGGAGTTTTGAGCGTGAACCCATAAAAATAGCATTCTGCCCTGTGAATAAAAACACGATCAGCTCAATTCGGATGTATATCACAGACGGGAAAAGAAGAATTGTTAACCTGAATGGAGCAGACACAGCTTTCTCGCTGATATTAAAAAAACGAATCTAAAATGAAAGCATATGAATTTTCTCGAGTTTACACCCCAAACTGGGGAAGTTTGTTTATAAGCATAAAGGAACAGGAATCATTTTTGATTCCATCTTCAAGCCACTGAAAAAGATGGCAGGACCAGCCATGAAAGGAATTCTCAAGAAAGTTGCGAAACCATTTGCGAAAAAAGCTTTGGACGCAGGAATTTCTCACGCTGGGGAAAAAGTGGGCAAAATGGCAGTTGAAAAATCAGGTGATTTGATCATGAAAAAACTGGGAAATATGAGAATTGGGAAAAAACCATCAACAAACATGAAACGAGGAAGAAAACCACAATCACTCCCTGCTTCTCGTCCTGTAAAACAACCACAGAGAGAAAGTGCAACTGACATCCTGAATAGACTAATCAGTGGCCAAGGAATTTAAAATAATCTATCAAAATGGCTTTTCGATCGAATGAATATCTCCAAAGAAATGAATTAGTAAGATTCCAGTTGGATGATGTTATCAGAGCCCCAGCAAATGGGCAAGCACAAACAAAAAATGGTTATAAATTCACCATCAATGACAGATCAGCGTTTTATGACTGGCATAACGCTTATTTTGAAGTGCAATTTCAACTCCAGAAAATAGCAGATGGTGCTGGATATGCTGCTGCTGATAGGATAACAGTCATAAATGGTTCACATTCCCTGATAAAACACATGGTCATCAGATCTGCAGGGAAGATTGTTTACGAACCTGACAATCTGCATAAAGTTACTTTTGTTAAAAATCTATTGGAATACTCAGATGACTTCAGCAGATCAGTCGCAAAAACAGTTTCTGGTATCTGGATGTGAATGCAACAACAGCTGCGAATAACACAGGATTTGAAGCGAGAAGAATACAAACTCAAGCTCTTCGAAACGATGGAACTGGAGGGGCAAAAGATGTTAATTGCATTATCCCCCTGAATCGTTTCTCCTTTTTCGAGGAACTGGAAGACAGGATGTTGGTCCCAATGCAGCTGCAATTCGAAATTAATCTTCAACAGGATGATGAATTGATTCATATGGCAAATGGTACAGATCCTGGAAGAGTTGTGGTGAATCGATTTTTGCTTTGGGTGCCGAGATTGACACCAAAAGATTCTCTTTATGATAAATTTGTGAGTTCATTCCTGAAAGAATCGCAATGGAAGTATCTGAGAGAGCATATGATCAATCACCTCCTGCACAATCATCAGGGTTCTTCCAGATTTCAGCGAGCATTGACAATGTAAAGCATATTTTTGTCTGGCTGAAAAGAGCAGCTCCACCCAATGATGACCCTGCAGAAGATAACCCATATCTCTTTGACACTTTCAAGCTGAATGCGGCAAATGCAAACTCATCCCTGTCAACTTGCAGATTGGAGTATGGAAATGGAGTGTTTTACCCTGAAACTGACTATGACACAGAATCAAAAGTCAGAATCTTCAATGATGTCATGGCTTATGCAATGAGGAAAAATGACTTCAACACTGGTACTCAGTTGAATTTGGCTAACTTTCAATCACTCTTCAGCCTCATTTATTTCGACTTGTCTTACCAAGCTGAAAAACCAACACGAGATCCCAAACAGTTGATATTTCGATATACGCTGAATGCCAATGCAGCTGCAGCCTTCAATGTGCATGCAGTCGTTCTTTATGAGGAAACAGCTAAGATTGATAAAGTTGGAAATGAGCTGGTCATTGCCTAAAGCGGAGCTGAGCGAAGCAAAGCCGCGTGAAAAACATATGTTATCATTAAAAATGACAACATATCACCCATACAAAGTAAATTTGTCTAAAGGACAAAAAGAAAAGCTTGGAAGAGCATTCAGAACAAATATGCCTATCACCCTGAGATTGGGACGAAATCAAACAAGTGGAAGCGATGAGCTGATGCTGACAGCCAATCAAATAAAAGAATCGCAAAAGCAAAATCTCTGGGAAAAGGAGTTGAGATTAAGATAACAAAAACGCAAATCAGAAAAGTGATGAAACAAGGTGGAAGTCTATTTTCTGCTGTTATTCCTTTAGTGAAAACATTGGTGCCAACCCTAGGAAAAACACTGGGATTGTCAGCATTGGCTGGACTGGCAAGTGAAGGAGCGAGTCAAATAGTTAAAAAGATAAGTGGAAGCGGCGGTCAAGTGGGTGGATTTCTCATCCCCCAAGATAAAATTCAGAAACTGATTGACAATAAAAATTTGTTGACAAATAAACAGAAACAAGATATTTTGATTGCCCTTCAATCAGGGGGGCAAGTAGTTGTGAAACCATCTACCAAACAATCTGGAGGAGCACTTGGCACCATTCTAGCATCCATCGGAATCCCACTTGCTCTTGACATGGTGAAAAACATGTTTGGAAAAAGGAGCTCCAGAGTTGGCAGACCAAAAGGAGGAAAAGGTGCCCCTAGACTGGGAACTCCTTGGGCAAGACCTCCTCCATTCATTGGAAGTTGGAGAAACTCTGTTGGAATGGGGGGAAAAAAATCAAAAAAGGGCAAAGGACTTCTGCTGGGGCCAAACAGCCCGTTCGCCAAGATTCCACTGATAGGAGCAATTCTATGAAACCCAAATTTGTAATTAAACCGCTGTCAAATATTGATCTGTTGAATTGGATAAAATATCTCAAGATTCCAAATTTCAAAGGAATATTTGCAAGAGATGAAGCTATGCCCAAAAAACACAGCCCATGCATCATCAATCTTGATTCGCTTGAGAATGCAGGAACTCATTGGGTTTGTTGCGTCCCTGGTCGCTTCGCTCCCAGTCGCTTCGCTCCATCGCATGATAAAAAGTTCTTGTGGTATTTTGATAGTTTCGGCATGGGTTATCCTCTTGAATTTAAAAGTTCCAAACCTGTAATTTGGAACAGCAGTCAGTATCAAAACATCAACAGTGTTCTTTGCGGGTATTATTGCCTCTTCTTCCTGCATCAATGGTCGCAGGGGAAAGATTTCTATGATATTCTCCAACCTTTCAGTTTAACTGACACAATGCAAAATGAGAAATTCATAAAAGATTATTTCAATTAAAAATGGAATCATATTGCGTCAAAGAAAAAAGAGTCACTGGTTGCGTTGAACCATCCGGATATATGACTGCAAAAAATGGGAGAAAGATGTTTTTCTGCCATTGCGCTTCATGCGGAATAAAGAAAACAAGATTTGTTAAAAGTTCGGGAAACTAAGTCTGCCCTCACAAGGTGGGGGCTTTTTCGATATAGCTGACAGTCATTCACTCGGTGAAATTGCCTTAAAAAGCGGCGTGAAAGGATTGACTAATCTTGGTCGCATTGGATTATCCAAAGCGGTTAAATCAGATTTTGCCAAGAAAAGATTAAAGGTGCGGTGAATAAATATCTTGATCAAGCATTGGACGCATTTACAAGTGACATTTCAAAGAAATTAGATCCCTTATCCGGTCGCGGGATTGATGCCCATGCTTTGATAGGAAAACTTCCCAGACCAAAAGGAGGATTCACTCTCCCCGGGCATAACTTCACAGGTCCGTATAACCCTTTGGAAAAACAAGTCAGATTTGACGATACTGGAAAGATTCTTGAAATTTATCAGCAACCAACTGGAAAAACAGATGCAGTTTCTATGCAACACGATGTGGATTATTCAATCTGCGCAAAACAAACAGATCCACGCAAATGTAAAAACAAAGCAGACAGAAAGATGGTTGCCGCATTGGATGCTATTCCCTGGAAAGAAAGACAGTGGGGACATGCTTTAGCAAGAAACACAATCAACGCAAAACAAAAACTTGGTCTCGGCTTCGCCTCGACCCGCTCCGCTGGTCTCGGTCTCCCAAAAAACGGGAAAAGATTTTGAGTGAAGGATGGACTCAAAATCTAGCAAATGAACTTCACCAGCCGATAAGGAGAAGATTTCCAAAGAGAAGAGTCATTTCATATGGGATTGACAACATCTGGGCAGCTGATCTGGTCGAGATGGGGAAATATTCAAAGTGGAACAAAGGAATAAGATATCTCCTGATGGTGATCGATGTCTTCTCAAAGTTCGGTTTCATTCGCCCCTTGAAAGACAAGCGAGGGCAATCAGTCGCCGATGCTTTCCAATCAATATTCAACACGAAACGAAAACCGAAAATGCTTTGGACAGACAAAGGGACTGAATTTTTCAATGGAACTATGAAAGATCTCCTTGACTTGAATAGGATAAAATTGTATACCACAGAAAATGAAGAAAAATCATCGGTTGCCGAGCGTTGGAACAAGACGATGAAGGAGAAACTCTTCCGGATGTTTTCTACTAACAATAATACAATATACTGGGACCAACTGGGCAGGTTAGTGGATCAATATAATCATCGTTTTCATTCGAGCATTCGGATGCCCCGCAGAGGCGAGCAAACAGAAAAATGAGAGGCAGGTGTTCGCTAATTTATACGGAGACCTAATTTATGCTAAACATGCCCCAGCAAAATTCAAGGTTGGCGACAGAGTTAGAATATCAAAATATAAGCGAAAGATATTCGACAAAGGTTTCACCCCGAACTGGACAGAGGAGATATTTGTTATCGATGAAATATTGAACACAAATCCTCCGACGTATAAATTAGCCGATCTGTTGGGAGAACCGATCAAAGGAAGCTTCTATGAACAGGAAGTTCAAAAGACAACGCAAGATGTATTTCGCATTGAAAACGTTATTCGCCGTGATAATAAGCGAAAACTCGCGCTTGTAAAATGGAAAGGATATCCCGATAAATTCAATTCTTGGATTCCATTGAGCGATGTTCAAAATCTCTGAGACACATGTGATAAAAAACGCGAGCAACTTCATAAGGAAGCAAACATGAACAGTGAGCAGATGAAGACGTTTTCACGAACCATCCCCAGATATTCATCCTTACAAAAATGCTTTGACGAGATAAAGGAAAAGTTTACTGGTGAGACAGAAGGCAAGCCAACGGAAGACAAAAAAAGAGAAGATAAAGACGTACGGCTGTTTATTTGATCCGCTCGCCACAGCGTGGCACGTTTTGTGAATATTTATTAGTGCCACAGCGTGGCACTTTTGTGAATATTTATTAGTGCCACGCTGTGGCACTTTTTGTGAATATTTATTAGTGCCACAGCGTGGCACTTTTTGTGAATATTTATTAGTGCCACGCTGTGGCACTTTTTGTGTCGTCATTGTAAATAAAAAATGAAGTTAAATGAAATGAATGACTTGTTGCGGGTGGTAATAAGCGGTTATTTGAATATGAATGTAAAACATTCATATTCTGTTGTTTCAAAACACCGCTTCACTTCACTTTGCTTCGCTTCGCTTTGCTCAGCTTTCTTTCAATCCCTGGTGGATTTCCCAGAGGAGACAACTTTGCTTTTGGAGTTCATTTTTGAGAATCTTATGTTCCTCTTGAAGGTTGACAAATGATTCAAAGAGGAGTTCAATTGTATCTTCCTCTTCTTCATTTTGCTCTGCTTCTTCCATCTCTGAATCAGAAACAATAAATTCCTCATCAGATGTTGTGGGGGTTTCATTTTCACTCCTTTCTTCCTCCTCTGAGCAAGTGGAACAATTTTCATGATCACTGGCTTCCATTTTCTTTCCATTTGTTTTTTTTGAAGATTGTTTGGATTATTTTTTCCTGTTCTGCCCTTCTTGATGGGAGAACCAACAGTTTGAAATCATCTTCATTTGGATTGAAACCATTCTTTTTCAGAAGGGAGAAAAGAACTTGATTGAAATTAAGAAACTTTTTTCGCTTGAGATGAAGATCATCATATGTCAGTGAAAAATATTTAAAATCATCAATGAGGAACTTTTCCAGATATTCATAGTCATTTCCATCGTGATTTGTTATGTGATTGAAAATTTCATGTTCGTTGCCATTGACTTTTTTCCATTTGGAAGCTTTAACAAACTCCCTGACTTTTTTTCTTGTGATTTCATGGAGGGGAATTTGGGAGAGAATTTCTTTTTGATAAAATTCGAGATCTTTGAGTGGAATTTGATTTTTCCCCTGATTTTTACGGATGACATCTTTAAAATGTTCAAGTCTAAGATTTTTATGAGAATGCCATGTTGTTGTTGTATATGTTTCTTGAATGATTTCAGGAGTGTCATCTATTTCCTCATCTTCATCTTCATCTTCGGAATCAAACATTTTCTTTTCCGGAGAAAATTTTTTCACAGATGGGTCTTTGCAGTAGTTGAAAGATGCAGTTTTTTTTTCATTTTGTGGAAGATTTTCCACACTGGAATTGGCCTTGGAATTTGGGAACTTGGCAAAATCTTGTGTTAAATTTTAGCGGAAGTAGTAGGGTAAAAACGCACCTGGGCCACTTCCAATTAACCCCAAATTTCACAGAAAAATCACAAAAATCATTCCCCCCAAATTCAACAAATTAGGAAGTTGCTAGAACTGAACAGAAAAGGTTAAGTTATGTTAAATGAAACACTAGATGGAATTGATTAGAATTGCTGATTTTTAGCTGATGATTGAGGAAAGAAAAATGTTGAAATTGTGTGAAATTTAGGGTTAATTGAAAGTGGCCCAGGTGCGTTTTTACCCTACTACTTATCTAGTAAGGTCTTGATATCCATGGCGAAGGGGAGAAAACAACAAAGGCGGTTTGGAGTTGAACACAAACAACTATCGAGCAAGTCTTGAATAAAGCCTTGTAATAGCGAAGCGCACAATTACTATTTATAGAACTAAAACTCAGACAAACAAACCAAAAGTGACTCTCAGGGGATTCCTAATAATGAATTTCAAGAATAAACAAGAATAAATTATAAACTCAGACAAACATGAGTACTGACGTCATTTGTGCGCTTACATTAGCATGATATTAATATCGCGCTTTTGATATCAACCAATCATAACCCGTTATTTTGACATGTTTTAATTTTTTTTGAATGATTACAAAAATATTCTAGATTTCTAAGAATTTTGTTCATGATAGCGTGACCTCAGAGACAAAAACTGTGCAAGCATGGTAACTGCTTTGGATCAGTGTACTTGCACGGCATACACACAGAACAGAATACTTCTTCATGAAGATTGTAGCATGTATGGTGAAGGGGAGAAAACTGATGAAGGAAGTTTGGAGGTAAACACACCCCAGCAAAACAACTTATCAGGTCTTAAATAAAGCCTTGTGAACTTGCAAAAGCATGATATTTTTATCTGGCTTATGATTATATAAACCAATCATAAAGCGTTATTTTGACATGTTTTCACGTTGTCTGACTTTAGAGAATGACTGCAAAAACATTCTAGATTTCTAAGAATTTTGTTCACGATAGCGTGACCTCAGAAGCTCGCTGTCATTTATCACGAGAGTTTTTAGACCAAGTGATGTTTTGATTTATCGTGTTTACACGCTGCTCAAGCAAAATTCAGTTTTTTCCTTGCTTTATACTTTTTTTATCTCATTTTTGGCTCACTAGATCTTCTCCAGATCCTAAGTACACCAGCAGCATTTTTGTTCGCGGTTCTTTGCTTCTTATTTACTTTATTCTGTGAATCACAATGAACCATGAACCATAACAAAACGTTGCCAAACTGAACGCCTGAAACAAAGTGGTCTTTATACATGATATGTATACTGAAATGTCAATGTTAACCAATCAAACGGCGTTATTTGACATTTTTTAATTATACGATGTCTGAACTGACTTCTAAAAATAAGAAAGCAAAAAACATTCTGGATTTCTGAGAATTGTGCTCAAGAGGTTAACCTCGTCCTGTCATCATCCTCTCAGATCTGTCAGGTGTCTTGGTAAAATGTTTGAGGCTTTGCAAATTGTCAATCGATACATTTTCTGGCCTGCGTCTGTTTATGGAACCAAGGATTATTATAAAGATAGATCAACTTTGAAGATTTAAACAAGTTGGCGGTCTAAAAGTGGGCGGAAGGACCTTTAGTTGAGTTTGTATAAAACTAAACTGAAGTTTGGTCATTAGAGATGGAGCAAAACAAACGATTGTTGGACCTAAAAAATTCAGTTTTTTTACCTCCAGGCCAGGGGTTTGAGGGTGGGGGGGGGGGGGGAGAAGCGGTACAGTAACTCCTCCCCACCCCTTTTTGATGCTTGTGGTATATAAGAAAGGGAAGCGAAACTTGCAAGTTTAGAATTTGCAATGCTCGCCAAAATGCGCCGTTAAGAGAAAGAGCTATCAACGAAATCTACGTATTAAGGAGGGTTTAAAAATGTGAACAAAAATTACAACGCTTCATTGTTGTGATGATCGAGTTTTTTTTAATTGAATAGTCAGGCTGTTAGTGTAGCTGGTGAGATAATCTTCTTTTCAGTCAGTATTCTCGACGAAGGGCTAGCGCCAATCAAATTTTCGTTTTTCACTCCCCCGCCGACGCAGCACCACATTTTCTTTAGAAACCGAGTAATCCTTTATCCTGATTACCCTCATATCCTCATTCCCTCGCTGTTTATTTCGTGTACCGGCACTACAATAAGAAGGAGTAGTTTTTAGAAAGTTTTATTTTCGGACTGTAGTTACACACCATACCAATTATTATTTCCACCTTTTTTGATTTCTAACTAATCAGTGCACCTACAGCACATGCGTGACATTCTACTGTCAGAACAATTTCTTAAAGTGCCCCTATGATCAAATTTTTGATTTTCATTTTTTTACATTTTCGTGTACAATTAGAATTTCTTACTCATCTTGTCAAATTTCAATCCATTACGAACATCAGAAGTCATTTTATTTTAACATTTATTTCCGAGAATTTACGGCCGCCATTAATCAACCTTGTTCCAAGGCTTAGTTGCGAATGGGAGAAAGTGAGGTCAAAGACTCAAACATACCTCACGGGTTGAAATTATAATAACAATTAGTATTGAAAATCACGCGAAAAGCAACAATAACTTTGGACTTCTTCGGGCAATTTTCTATGCTGATTGTTATTTAAACTAAAATCAATCCCGCGCTTGACGGCGGCTACATGTATTTGCTTCCAATTCTGATTGGTCAAAACGGATTGTCTGCCTCTGTTGTGATTGGCCGGAGTGATTACTTTGGTTTTGGTTTTAAAAACTGCTCTTTGCCTACACTAAGGGAAAATGTTTCCAAGTTTTTTAATAGATTATTTCTTTAATGATAAGCGCCTCTTCCAAAATTTGTCCTCGCGTGTTGCACAATACGAACTTTGGGCGCTTTAGGTTATGATATAGGTGAAAATAATGGATCTTGATATCAGCTAGCATTTATGGGGTATTCCATTTTTTACTTACTCCCATCCCCTATTGCCTGGAGCGCGTTTATGGAAGGATTCTGTAAACAGCATTAACATTCGGTCCTCCAACTCTAAACGGACAGTGAGATTTATCAGCTACACCAAAGCGATCATAATGAACTTTGGATGTTTCTCCACTCCAGCACTCCCCGTAAAACTGTATGGCAAAAAGCTGAAGAAAAGCACAATAAGAAAATAACGGCATCAAGTAATGCTCATTATAAATAAAACTGACCCCCGTCTCCCCGTCAAAACGTACAATGTTTGGTCTTGGCGGATTATTGTTCGTTTGGTCCATGGACTGATATGTTTTTATTTCGTTTCGTTGTCCACTCGTAAACTGTTAGAAACAATCGAATACGTATACGCTACTTTGTTGTGTCATTGTCTTGATTAGTCCTTGTTGTAACGCCGTTGTTCCCAAAACAAGCCCCGACACTCACATGTTTTAAATTGAATGTTGACAGAACCATTAACCCCCTCAAAGCACAGCATTCTTGTAACTTTTACTGTATCTCTCTTATGGTTACCCTACTAAAATTTATTTGTTCAAGATTAATATTGCGGCCTTACCTTCTCAGCATATGACGAGCTTTACAATCGATTGGTCGGCAACTCACCTGGTAGTTTCTCTGTTTTGACAGCACCGTCACACTTCTGAATGGTTTTCTCCAGGTGATACCAGTCTATTTGAGGTCGAAGGTTTTTCACAACCATCGGGAATGCTCGACTTGCACTGTTATCTTTAAAACAACCGACTTCCTCCACTATCAAAAGTTGCCAAAATACAAGGGTCACAGAGCAATCAATTTTAACAAATTTTCACATGCAAAGAACTGATAAACATTACCACTACATGGCAAGTATTGCTCAGAAGAGTTATATGATTTTATCCAGAGACTACGAGGGTAGAAATACCTAGTTTTGTTAGATTCTTTGTTGTCAGGAGGGGGGCGGTGTGGGATTTTCAGCTTGCACGAATTTTTTTTTTCGCCCATAGCTTGTGCAGGATTTTTTTTTTGCAGGTGAAACCCTCTGCACGAATTTTTTTTTTTAGACAAATATTGCTTTGTTAGTACTAATTAAAAAAAGGTGTAATACTTAAAAACCATTTATATATTATATACATATATATTAGGAATAGTTAACATCAAAATGTTATGTACTGTTTGTTATTTACTGATTGTTTTCTTTTCATTATACACTTTTTAACGGCAATTCATATCAAATGTTTTACAAATGTTGGCATCAAGAAGCTGTTATATTAAAATATCCAGTAGGCAACACTTGAAATTCTATTTTTATATCACAATGTATTTAGCATGTACTTTAAATTTGAAAGTGAATTTAATGGTGAAATTCTTTTCATCTTATTTAATACTATGTGCACTTTTTTACTGGATACTTCCCCCCTTCATTTTACTCACGCCGGAGTTTCATTTGAACAGCGAGATCTTGATTCATTATCTATGCTTTTGTGCTTTATACATTTTACTAAACTTTCAACAGATCAAAGGATACAGTCCACCTTTTAATGCAAAAGCTTTTCGTAAATGTATACACAGTGAGAGAGGGCCATTTCAGGGAGTGGATGGCTTCTCCGTGCATTTTTTCAGTCCCTGTCCTCTGGAATTCCTCTCCCACAGCCCATCATAATGATGCCATACTCCTCCTTTTCATCAAGGGGACCCCTCTAATTTTATTGTGGGCACAAATATTTTTTTAAATTAAACAAATATTAATATGTTAAAAAGTTATTTAATATTGAAACTGTTTATGGATAATTACATGTATTTATCATATCTATTATAGATAGATAGATAGTTTATTGAAGTTAAAACTTACAGCCCCAGAGCCAGCTGAATTTAATATGCCAACTTTCACAAAATATTTTAAAAAATAATTAAAAATGTTTATACTACAATTATAAGTATACCTAAAATACTATGGATGGGCTATAATACAGCTAAAAAATCTATCATTTGTAACAATTATGTGGAATAAAACTGTTTTTGAATCTACTGGTTTTGCATGTTGGCAACTGAAATTTGCGCTTTCCGGCTATTGAATTGAAAATATGAATTCATTATATCACCTTATAGTTGTCATTTCATGCAGTGTGAGGTAAACACTTCAATGAACACTATCAAATGTCTTTATTTATAAATAATAGTATAGGAGGACCCCAAGAATGTTTTGAATTTTTGAAACGCCAAGAGCGCTATTTTCAATAGGCACTTTGGCAGCTTTTATATATAAACTAGTAGTAATCATAGATTATAGTGCGTCTCCTTATCCCGTGGCACCTCGTCTTGACCTAGTACCTCAGTTTCATGAATTAATTCAGCCACTGTTTAAAAGGGCTATGTCGCGAGATATGTCACGCAGGCAAAAACGTTGGGCCGTCATCAAACAAATTCACACTATCGCCGTGGAATCGGGCAAAATCCTGCCGTGCTGTGCACTCCGAAAGGTCTCAGATTTTTCCGACATATAAATAGTATATTTGTCTTGATTTCATTTCGGTTATTTCTCCGATTCTGAAATCATACTCCTCAGTACATGTACTAATACCGGAACCGGAAATGAGAAATTTCTGAGAAAGCCTGTTCTTGGACACCGCGTTAATGGAGCATGAAATCGACGTTTAAGTCACGCAACATTCAACGTGAATTTCGCAGGATTTTTCGGATAAAATTACAACTACTGATTGCAAGTAAGACACAAGACTGTTGAATATAATTCCTTTATTAGCTAGACAAATTTTAGTCACAAAACTGCGAAATCTTTAGTCGCAATGCGCCCGATACAGGCGCAATTTCGAGCACTGCGTTAGCCTGGCGAGCACTGCGGTTAGCCTGGCGCGGCCGGTCAGTGAATTATTGCTACAAGACATAAGCGAATTGCACCGTACCGTAGAACATCGCGAAGAACGACGTCGGTATTTAGGTGAACGCTTCCCAAATCAGGCACAGAACCACAGCAAAATCAAGATAGAACATTCAAAACATACCAGAACGGTAGCGAGGAAAATCTGTAACTTCTTGCTTGATTCCAAAGAGACCCACCAAAATCGGGAAAATATCCGAAACTAAGACAAGACAAATAGATTATTCACATGTGACATTTCAGAACCCCAGCTCCCCAGGATGATGCCTGATTTCCACGCGATGCTGGATACTATTGTGACGTTTCAAGATGGCGCAGATTTGGTACCGACACTTTTCTCGATTCGTTTCGCCTAGCCGACAAGATTAGGAAGCGTCTCCTTCGTCGACGCAATAACAACCACAATAGGACTTCTCCTTCTGCATGAATTTTTTTTCTTTGCCTTGAACTTTGCACGAATTTTTTTTCGTGGCATTTTCCCTTGCACGAATTTTTTTTTTGTTTCCCCCCCCCCCCCCCCCATCACTTTTCTAATGGTCCGTCCCTTAGCGCTAATCGAATTTTCTTTTTCACTCCCCCGCCGACCATAGCAGTACCACAGTTCCTTTAGAAACTAACCCTTTTACTTTACCCTGATTACCTTCACACCCTGATTGCCTCGCTGTTTATTTCGCGTACGCTACAATAAAGAGTAGTTTTGAGAAAATTTATTGTCGGACTGTGGTTACACACCATACCACTCATTAAACCTAAATGAAAGGTCACATAAATAACAACAGAAATAAGCATTTATTCAATTTTTATTCCACTTCTATGATTTCTAACTAATCAGTGCACATACAGCACATGCGTGACATTTTACTGTCAGAACAGTTTCACTAAAGAAAACGATAAATATTTCTGTAATTTTCAATCTTCAAAGCAAGGGAGGATTAAGGATTAGAGAATGAATACCCCATTTAGAGCGGTTTTTATCGAAAGTAATTTTGCAATTTCTTTGGTTTTGCATTGCTACGCTCTTCTGATTGACTAAATAATAATAATAATAATAATGATAATAATAACAATAAAAACTTTATTTCTGTGTCAAGAAAAAAATAGCAGTTACCAACTAAGTAAGGACACCTATCTAAACTATCTAAATAATTATACGAGCTAAATTATATAAATAAATTATAAGTAAGTAGGATTTTGTATAAAACTCTATTACATAAAATCTTATAAAATATCAATTCAAATGTAAAATGTGTGTACGAATTAAGAATTACACAGGACACAACTTTTACAGTCGTACGTAATAAGGCTAGTTAGATAAATTAGCTAAATTAGAAAAATGTCGTTTTTCTTCGATTTTACACCGTTTCCGTGCAAACTGACGCGCAAGTTAACTACCCACAGGGGTCATAATCGGGGATTATGGCTCCTGCTGCTCGATAGTAAGTAATAGTAATTGGACTGAGTGGAATACAATTCAGGGTGTAATCGGGCGAGTAATTTCAAATCGGCCGAGCGCCTCTCAAACCGCCATTTTAAAAACCGAGAAGCCCCTGGGAACGAGGTTGTGATCATATGTACACTTATGCATAAGAATGCATAAGAAATAATTATATTTTTTTCCAAAAAAATTCAATAATCAATAATATAAAGTACGCTTATTGTTTACAGGACTCCTGCTAACAGTAAACTTCAAAAATGACAAAAATGAAAAGTTGCATTTTTCTTAAAAAAAACATCCAACCAACGCGAATATCAACTACAGTTGAATCTCTCGTAGGTGGTCACCATCGGAAAAGGTTGTTGATCATCGAGAGGACAGTCAACACAGACCACGCCCTTTCATATGTATTATGTATTATACAATGAACTGAATTCTACGGGCTCTGTGATTGGTCGTTGCAGCCTATGATGTATCAAAGCATAGACGCACGGCTGACGTCATAGAAAAATTGTTTGCTTTGTTTTGTCCAACATGGCGCACAGTTTTGGAAATATTTGTGAGATTACTGATTCCAGATTGAAAAAGTGAAAGCCTCGAAAAAAGTTTAGCAGGAGCTGTTTACGAGCAAGAAAAAGAAGAAACCAAGACGAAAAGTGTTCTTGGCGACTTGAAAAATAACTCAACTGGAACAAATCTTCGAAAAGTCGAGCGCTACGAGGCAAGTTGGTAATTTTACTCTTTTTACTTTTCTGTGCCGTGTGTCTGTTCAGTTATAGATTACAGAAGACGTCAAAATGTGGTAAGAACATCAGTGACACACTCGCCTGCGCCTCATGTGCCACTTTTTGTTCTTACCACATTTTGACGTCATCTGTGATCTATAACTGAACAGACACACGGCCAAATGGGATCTATTTTTTGAGTTTTTATTCAGAAATTTATTTACAGATATGCAAGTTTTGTTCCTTGTTGAAACTTGTGAAATAGATAAGTTTTCAAAAGTCGAAAATTGATTGGTTGAAAATGAACATCAACCTTTATAGGCTGTTTTTTTTTGTCACATTTTTAGCCTGCCCTAAGCATTCAGATAGTTAATAGCGGAACGAGGGAAAACTTGCAAGCGCAACAAAGCTCATTTTCTCTTACTCTCTGTCAGCGCTGGTATATTTTTTCTTCGCATGCCGCCTACCCTTCGCTCCCCACTGATATATGAACACATGGAAAAGGCTACACGTGTTTACAAATGTCCGCCTGATTTCAAACAATTACACTTTGTGATACCTTATTTTTTTATCACATCAAGACATCCTAACTACTCCAATATTTGGATACGGCAACGATCGTGTCCGGATACGATCGTTGCCGTAGTCAAATCAGACACAACTATTTTACCATCACCAAGGGCGGCTGTCAAAGACTAAGATTAAAAGACTCTTAAAATGCCTTCTTCGCCAATTTTACATAAAATCAGACCATTAGAGGAAACGATTTGTATTAGTTTGTTACGTGGATCAGCAACAATAATATTGCCTTCACAGTCTACTCATAAACCAAGAGGAAGATTAAACTGGTGAACAAGATTAGGGGTGATGAGAACGTCTTTCTTTTACGGCTTGGGGTAAATTAAAATGAATGTGACAACATACACAAAACTGGTCAGTATGGTACTTTTAGGGGTTCGTTTCACAATTTCAAACGCTAACCCTGTCCCCGTCAATGTTATATGGAATTCCCCAGGGAAAAGGGGGTTGGGGGGGGGGGGGGGGGAAGTGGGGGGTTAACTGTCATTGCTCACAAGAGTTTTTTGATAAAATGTAAATGCTTGCTGCGCTGCGTTGATTTACAGTGTTTAGACACTGCTGAAACAAAGTTGAGTTTGATGTGGTAGATGTGTCTTAATTCTATGAAATATTATGAAAAAGGTTGTTAGACTGAACTCCGACTGAAACAAAGAGGTGTCTTTACAGCATGATATATGTATACCCGTGACAATATTAACCAATCAAAGGGCGTAATTTGACATGTTTTCACTATATGTGACCGGATCTGACTTCTAAAGATGATAGCAAAAAACATCCTTGATTTCTGAGAATTGTGCTCACTGAGAGGTTAAACCTTGTCCTGTCATCATCCTCTCAGATCTGCCAGGTGTCCTTTAAATGTTTGAGGCTTTGCAAAAGGTCAATCGATACATTTTCCGGCCTGCGTCTGTGTTTTTGGAACCAAGGATTATAATAAAAATAGCCTCCATAGCATAGGCTAGCCGGAGGGGGGGGGGGGGGGGGGGGGGGGGGGGGGGGGGTGTAGGATGGGCTCAGTCTGTGAGTGCCTGTCTGTGATCTGTGATTTTAATTGATTTGCTTTTCTTGTTCTCTTTTTAAAAAGAATGCTATAATATTGCTGACTGCAATGCGCAACATAAACAGCACCCGCAAAAGTACAGCTTAATAGCTTTAATTCATTTGAATGGTCACACTTTACGGTCTCGTCGAATCATCCGCAGACTCAAACGTTTGGTTCAACATTGTAATTTAGTATTGAGGGATTACCGATGATCTTGGAATCCTTTCGCTGTCACAGTACCCAGCGCGAGCAGAGGTTTTCTTTTTCAAACATTCACGAGTCACGCAAAATTTAACACAATAATATCACAATTTAATTCCCCTCTTCTTCTCTGTACTTAAGTCATTACATTTGTTACAAGATTAGCCGAACGTCACAGAATATATATGACGTCACTTATTTCTATTATTTCTTATTTCAAAAATACATATGCAAAAAATATTATTTATTTTCCTTACGTCGGCTCTGCATGTCTTTGGAGTTATGTTTATTTCAGATGATGGCAAACAGCTTTAATCTAATAATGTCTTAGTTATAACATTCAATTTGAACAAAGCCAAAATGTCCAAAATTGATATGATAACTGTTCTTTGTTGATAAGACAACACGATAGATAAAATAGACTGCGAGCAGTCTCTCTTTTTCCGCTAAAGTCAGTGGGGTTAGCGCGATGTGCGAGCGGCGAGCTCGCGGCTCGCGGCTTCGCCGCTCGCCGCTCGCACATCGCGCTAACCCCACTGACTTTAGCGGAAAAAGAGAGACTGCTCGCAGTCTATAGATAAAATAAAAATGCACTAACTTTCAGGATCAGATATTTAAGTTCAACTGCAAGAATGAGCACATTCTGAATCAACAAAAGCATTATTCATGGTACCCTGGCTCCAGAGGTCCGTTCTCTAAATATCAAGAGTAAAATTAACCGCATAAACGGTTAGAAAAAGCTTCCGCCCCGTTTCGCTCGTCGGCAGTTTAACTACAAAAAAATAGAACCTATGGCACTGACCCAGGGTATGTTCATGGTTTCAGCTAAGTGAGATTTTATAATTACATCATGCTTATTCAAAAATTTGAACTCGTTTGTTACGAGAATCAGATACAACTATCCTTCCATCATTAAGGACTGCTATAGAAAGTGGTCTCTTAAATTTTCCTAACTTGCTTCCTTCTGTTCCAAATTTGGTTACAAACCTTCCGCTTATTTCGAATACCTGAACTCTGTGATTTCCTGTATCACAGACCATTAGATGTCCTGCCTTATTCAGGGACAAGCAACAAGGTTCGTTAAATTCTCCGTCACCCTGCCCCTTCTTTCCAATTTTATAAATAAAATTTCCCTCCAGATCAAAATATTTTACACAATTCTCCCCCCTGTCTGACACTATAAGAAAGTCGCCATGTTGGATGCAGTGCAATGGTGTTGTTAAAGAATCCTCTGTGCCAATTTTACGCAGCAAGTGGCCATGAATAGTGAAAATTTTGATTGAGCTGTTATTTTTATCAGCAACAATAACATTATCATCACTGCCAATGGATAAGCCATGAGGATGCTCAAGCTGGTGATCAAGACTTCCTTCACTTCCAAACTGGCCAAGATATTCACCCTGATCACTAATAAGTTGAACTCGGTGGTTACAATTATCCACCACTATAATATTATTATTATGAAAAGCTATCCCAGCAGGGAAGTGGAACTCTCGCTGTTTAACGCTCTTTTTACCAAAAGATCTTAAGTGGGTCCCATTGCTACTGAATACCTGGATCCTGTTATTATCACAATCAGTCACTGCAATTTCATTTCGTTCATTCACAGCAACCCCCCAAGGACATTTAAACATTCCAACAGACGAGCCTGTTTGTCCAAAAGATAGCACGGGTCTGAATTTTCTGGGTCTGACTTGAACCTCAAAAGGACTGCCACGAACATGTTCTCCATTTACCTTCACTGATGCCTCGCATGTTCCGGTTTCCTTGGCAAAGTAGCTGATCTTGTATGTGCCATCTTTGTTATCTTGGACTTGCGCTTTTGTCGCACAGTCATGGCTTCGACGATTTCCGATTTCCACTGTTACATAGTCACGTTCTTCATAACATTGTTCTCTGTCGGCAGTTTTTGTTGTCACAACAATCTGTGCTTCAAGTCCAACAGTTGCAGCACTGATTCCTTTTCCTTCGACACTTGATTGTTGCGCTTTAGTCTTGCTGAGAAAGAAAGATCCAATTCCTTCAGAGTTTGCTTTGTCCATCAACGTTTGGTTTTCTACGAAAACAAATTGACGAAGTTCTTCAAGATCACAGTCAACTTGTTCTCCATCATTGGAGACTCCATCTTGGAAGATTGTGTTTTTGTCTAACTTTACAATCTCGGCATTTGTACTTCGTTTCAAAAGTGTTTCATTTTTTTTTATTGCCGTCTCAATCAATTTTACTTCATTTTCGGCCTTGCTTTGTTGAATTTCCAGGCGAACGAGCGACTCTTTCTCTTTCTTTTCTACCTCATTAAAAATGTCCTGCTTTTTCGCTTCCATGGCAGCGATCATATTGTCAACAAACGTCTGTGCTTTTCTCTTCACGCTGTCGATTTTTGCTTGAATGTTTATACAGTTACCTTGCATTTTAGCGATTTTGTCTTTCTTCTGAAGCACTCTTTGTTTCTGAGATTCAATCGCTTCCATGACATGCAACTTACGTTCATTTGCAGCCTCCTTCAAAAGCATCTTAGCATGACCGTCATGAAGTGTTGCGACACAAGAATAGCAAATGGCAACTTCGCAGTTTTTGCAGAAGAACTCCAATTCCTTCTTTTCATGGCCTGGCTTTCCACAAAACACCGGTCGCTTTAAAATATTCTCAAAGTCTTGATCCTGAAAGTCTTTCAGCGCCAACGCATGATGTTCTTTGTTTGCCCTGATGCCATTATGCAGACTGATACAATCATCACACCAAAATGCAGCGCATTGAAAGCAATAAAAGCTGTGATCACTTTTTTTGTCGCAATTTCCACACTTCACGCCGGTTGTATTACACTCCTTTATAGCCAACACATCGAGTAAACTGTTAATACGAAAGTTTGTGGGCAAAGCGCTAAGGTTTCCATTTTCAGGGACGCTGAATTCCTGTCTGCACTCCGGACATGCAATTTTATCTCGGCTCGCACTCGTTCGTTGAATCCCGTTCAGACAGTGAAGGCAAAAACTGTGCAAGCACGGCAACTGCTTTGGATCAGTGTACTTGCACATACACACAGAACAGGATACTTCTTCATGAAGATTATCTAGCAAGGTCTTTATATCCATGGCGAAGGGGAGAAAAGAACGAAGGCAGTTTGGAGCCGCATGATATTAATATCGCGCTTTTGATATAAACCAATCATAACGCGTTATTTTGACATGTTTTGACGTTGTATTTCTTCTACGAATGATTGCAAAAATATTCTAGATTTCTAAGAATTTTGTTCAAGATAGCGTGACCTCAGAGACAGTAACTGTGCAAGCTTTGGATCAGTGTACTTGTACGGCATACACACAGAACAGGATACTTCTTCATGAAGGTAGTAACATGTATGGTGAAGGGGAGAAAACTGATGAAGGAAGTTTGGCTCCCGGGCACACCCCTGGGGATTTGCCATTTTTTCTTCACTTGGCGTCCTAATCCCCACCCCGGGCACAAAGAAAGAGGTAATTCCCCACCCCCGGGACACCCAACAGCAAGCTGCACCGTTTCTCAAGAAGACAGAAATATTTATTATATCCACCGAACATAGACATAGACACCGAAAATAGACCTGGACTGGACTAGACTCGTATTATTACAAGATCAGGAAGCATCTCTCCCATTGTTTTTCTTTCTTTAATCCTTGCTCGCATTTCTTTGACTTTCATCGCTCCTCTCTTGTGGTTGTTTCGTGTACTGAGGATGTGTTCTTTCCAACACTTCACATCATCCACTGACAGGCTTTAACTTTGCCAAATTGTTTTCTTCCAGGCAATTGCTAACAAATTGTAAGGATTTCACAGCAAAGAAGTCCGCTTCAGTTGAGTCATGTCGTCCGCCATGTGCTTCGACGAAATTTTCGCCCCATAACTCCTTGCGCACCTAGATTAACCCCACCCCGTACCCCCAGGACAAGACTTCTTGCAAAATTCCCCACCCCGGACCACAAGGGCCGACTTTGTCCCTGAGGTTGTCCGGGAGGGGGGGTGGTAACTGTAAGAATTGAACCATGCATACAACCTTGTGATCATAACCATGATATTTTTATCCGGCTCGTGATTTTATAAACAAATCATAAAGCGTTATTTTGACATGTTTTGACGTTGTCTAACTTTAGAAAATGGTTGTAAAAACATCCTAGATTTCGCGCGTGACCTGAGAAGCTCGCTGTTATGTCATTGATCACGAGAGTTTTTAGACCAAGTGATGTTTTGATTTATCGTGTTTACACGCTGCTCAAGCAAAATTCAGTTTGATGAGACATATGCAGGGATGGATGTCCACGGTGAACCACAAACCATACAAAACGTTGCCAGACTGAACGCCTGGAACAATGAGGTCTTTAACTTTATAGTATGATATGTATACTGAAATGTCAATATTAACCAATCAAAAGGCGTTATTTGACATGTTTTCAAGATGTCTGATCTGACTTCTAAAAATCAGAAAGCAAAAAACATCCTGGATTTCTGAGAATTATGATCAAGAGGTTAATCTCGTCCTGTCATCATCCTCTCAGATCTGCCAGGTGTCTTCGCAAAATGTTCGAGGCTTTGCAAAAGGTCAATCGATACATTTTCCGGCCTGCGTCTAAACCAAGGATTATGATAAAGATTGGTCAACTTTGAAGTTTCAAACAATAAATGCAGTCCACTTTTTAATCGATTTGCTATTTCATTAATGTATTTTATTAATGTATAAAACTAAACTGCAGTTTGGGCAATAGATGGAGAAAAACAAACGATTGTTGGACCTATAAAATTCAGTTGTTTTACTTCCAGGTCAGGGGTTAGGGGGGGAGGCGGTACAGTAACTCCTCCCCTCCCCTTTTTGCTGCCTGTGGTCAGGAGCCCATGTGTAAGAAAGGGAAGCGAAACTTAAAATTTTAGAATTTGCAATGCTCGCCAAAATGCGCCGTAAAGTGAAAGAGCTATCAATGAAATCTACGTGTTAAGGAGGGTTTAAAAAATGTGAACAAAAATTACAACGCTTCATTGTTGTGATGATCGAGTTTTTTTAATTGAATAGTCAGAGGCTGTTAGTGTAGCTGGTGAGATAATCTTCTTTTCAGTGAGTACTCCTGACGAAAGCCGAGTAGCGCTAATCAATTTTTTGTTTTTCATTCCCCCACCGACGCAGCACCACAGTTCCTTTAGAATAAAGGTAACCTTTACCCTGATTACCCTTATATCCTCATTGCCTCGCTTTTTTATTTCGTGCACACTACAACAAGAAGGAGTAGTTTTAGAAAGTTTTATTTTCGGACTGTAGTTACACATCATAGCAATCAGGAAACCTAAATGAAAGGTCACAGAAATAATAACAGAAATAAGCATTTATTCAATTTTTATTCCACTTCTTTGATTTCTTACGATATACTAATCAGCACACCTACAGCACATGCGTGATATTCTACTGTCAGAACAGTTTCTAAAGAAAACGAAAAATATTTCTGTAATTTTCAATCTCCAGAGCAAGGGAGGATGAAGAATTAGAGAAGGAATACCCCATTTAGAGTGGTTTTAAATTGAGTGTCGAAAGTGATTTCGCATTTTCTTTGGTTTTGCCACATTGCTTAGCCTGCGTAGCTGGCGGTTTTTTTGTTGGCGCGCGCGATAATTCGCGGGCGGCGAATCCGGCTTCACCGCTCGCAAACTCGCGGCTTATCGCGCGCGCCAACAAAAAACCGCCAGCTACGCAGGCTAACATTGCTTCGCCCTTCTGATTGGCTAAAATACCTGACGCCAATTTCTCATCCAATCAGAAGCAAAACTAAAACCAATCATGACTTACCTACTCTCAGGCGATTTCCCGCGCTTGGTGGCGGCTACATGTATTTGCTTCCAATACTGATTGGTCAAAACGGATTATCTGCCTCTGTTGTGATTGGCCAGAGTAATTACTTTGGTTTTGATTTTACAGCAATCAAGTATTCTAAAAACTGCTTTATCAACCAATCAGAAGTAAAACCAAAACCAAATGTGACTTTTTCGCACGCGTTTTCACGCGCTTGTCGCCGGCTACATGTATTTCTTCGTGTTCTGATATAGATTGGTTCATTAGATTGTTAACGTCTGTTGTGATTGGCCAAAGCGTTTACTTTGGTTTTGGTTTTAAAACACTCAATTGAAAAGTGCTCAATGTCTACATTTAGGGATAATGTTTCCAATATTTTTAATAGATTATTTCTGTTATCATCAGCGCCTCTTCCAAAATTTGTCCTCGTGTGTTGCACACTACGAACTTCGGGCGCATCAGGGCATGACAGAGGTGAAAATAGTTTATCTTAATATATTAAGCTAGCATTTATGGGGTATTCCCTGTTTTACTCCCCATCCCCTATTCTCTGGAGCACGTTTATGGAAGGATTCTGTAAACAGCATTAACATTCGGTCCTCCAACTCCAAACGGACATTGAGATTTATCAGCTACACCAAAGCGATCATAATGAACTTTGGATGTTTCTCCACTCCAGCACTCCCCGTAAAACTGTATGGCAAAAAACTGAAGAAAAACACAATAAGAAAATAACGGCATACAGGTAATGATATTTTAAATAAAACCGTCTGACCACCCTCTCCCCGTCTAAACGTACATGCTTTGGCCTTGGCGGATTAATGTTCGTTTGGTCCATGCATATGTTTTCATTTCGTTTCGTTGTCTACTCGTAAATTGTTAGAAACGATCGAATACGCTACTTTGTTGTCTTGATTTGTCCTTGTCGTAACGCCGCGGTTCCCAAAACAAGCCCCGACACTCACATGTTTTAAATTGAATGTTGACAGAACCATTAACCCCTCGAAGCATAGTATTCTTGTAACTTTTACTGTGTCTCTCTTATGGTTACCCTACCAAAATTTATTTGTTCAAGATTAATATTGCGGCCTTACTTTCTCAGGATGTGACGAGCTTTACAATCGATTGGTCGGCAACCCACCTGGTAGTTTCTCTGTTTTGACAGCACAGCACACTTCTGAATGGTTTTCTCCAGGTGATACCAGTCTATCTGAGGTCGAAGGTTTTTCACAACCATCGGGAATGCTCGACTTGCACTGTTATCTTTAAAACAACCGACTTCCTCCACTGTCAAAAGTTGCCAAAATACGAGGGGTTACAGAGCAATCAATTTTAACAAATTTTAACTTGCAAAGAACTGATAAACCACTACCACTACATGACAATTACTGCTCAGAAGAATTAAACGATTTTATCCAGAGACTACGAGGGTAGAAATACCTAGTTTTATTAGATTCTTTGTTGTACAACAATAGCCAAGCGGTTCTTTTCTTTGATAATGTCAACTGAAGTCGTCCCCAGGGCTTTCTCCGCTTCCAAAATGGCGGCGCGGGCGTAGAAACCCTAGCCTGCATAACAGCCGTTATTGGAGGCGCTCAAGCGGGTTTTGGGGCGCGAGCGCGAAGCGCGAGACACGCACGGGGAGGAAAAAAAAAACAGTTTCCCTTCCCGTGCGTGTCTCGCGCTTCGCAGGCTATAGAAACCTTGGACAAGGCTTCAAGGCAGCCTTCAAGGCTGCTTATATTCTCGTACCCAGATCCCCCACGATCAATACAGTACAAGCACGAGTGAGATCTGGGTACGAGATTAGGCTGCCAAAATACTTGAAACAAGAACAGTCGAAGCCTCCGTAATTGGACACCCTCGGAAAGCGGGAAAAGGGGGTCCGCAAATGGAGCTGTCCGCTTACGGGAATGTGTGAAGTTAAGGTGGCCGTAAGTAGAGCTGTCCGCTCAGAGAGCCTCGACTGTAGTCTGCAGTAATCACAGTTTAAAAGAGTGCGATTGATCGCGGGGGTGTCTGAGCACGAAATCGAAAGCAAGGCTTGGAGTGGGTACCAATTTTCCAGCCGAGAGGTGCCCCTGAAAATGTGCGGGGCGGCTAATTTGGCGTTGATTAAAATCTCAAAACAGCCTGCTGCCTTCACGAGATTAGGACAAATTCCAACGCAAAAGTTCTTGCCCTATGTTGTCACGTAAAATATGATGTAACGTCTTCGTCTCATTGAACAACGGTTTCAGATTGCAAGAAAAAAAAACACGGATACCAATCGTTGGAAATAACCTCTGAAAACATCAGGACTGAGTACCTTGAGAAGTCCACACGAAGGTTTCTATAGTCCGCCCCGCCATTTTGAAAGTGGAGAAGGCCCTGGGCTCAAGGTTTTGATTGACAGGGATGAGCAGGGCCTTGAGAAGTCCACACGAAGGTTTCTATAGTCCGCCCCGCCATTTTGAAAGTGGAGAAGGCCCTGGGCTCAAGGTTTTGATTGACAGGGATGAGCAGGGCCTTGAGAAGTCCACACGAAGGTTTCTATAGGCCGCCCCGCCATTTTGAAAGTGGAGAAGGCCCTGGGCTCAAGGTTTTGATTGACAGGGATGAGCAGGGCCTTGAGAAGTCCACACGAAGGTTTCTATAGTCCGCCCCGCCATTTTGAAAGTGGAGAAGGCCCTGGGCTCAAGGTTTTGATTGACAGGGATGAGCAGGGCCTTGAGAAGTCCACACGAAGGTTTCTATAGTCCGCCCCGCCATTTTGAAAGTGGAGAAGGCCCTGGGCTCAAGGTTTTGATTGACAGGGATGAGCAGGGCCTTGAGAAGTCCACACGAAGGTTTCTATAGTCCGCCCCGCCATTTTGAAAGTGGAGAAGGCCCTGGGCTCAAGGTTTTGATTGACAGGGATGAGCAGGGCCTTGAGAAGTCCACACGAAGGTTTCTATAGTCCGCCCCGCCATTTTGAAAGTGGAGAAGGCCCTGGGCTCAAGGTTTTGATTGACAGGGATGAGCAGGGCCTTGAGAACTCCACACGAAGGTTTCTATAGTCCGCCCCGCCATTTTGAAAGTGGAGAAGGCCGTGGGCTCAAGGTTTTGATTGACAGGGATGAGCAGGGCCTTGAGAAGTCCACACGAAGGTTTCTATAGGCCGCCCCGCCATTTTGAAAGTGGAGAACGCCCTGGGCTCAAGGTTTTGATTGACAGGACTTAGCAGGGCCTTGAGAAGTCCACAAAAAGGTTTCTATAGTCCGCTCGCCATTTTGAAAGTGGAGAACGCCCTGGGCTCGAGGTTTTGATTGACAGAGCGGAGCAGGGCCTTGAGAAGTCCACACGAAGGTTTCTATAGTCCGCCCCGCCATTTTGAAAGTGGAGAACGCCCTGAAATCGAGGTTTTGATTAACAGGGCTGAGTAGGGCCTTGAGAAGTCCACACCAAGGCAGCAATTTTTTCCTTCTCAAATACCGTCTGTGCGAATATGAACCGAAACAATTTTTACTTAACTATTATTAAAACTTACTGCACGGTCCTAGGGTAAAACCAACGTCATCAAGTCCAATATCTCCTCGGAAACTGACGCCTCTTATCGCTTCAATCACAACCTAGAGATAAATTAATTCATTCATATTCGTTCGCACCTTCGGAGACCCAGGGGCAGTTAGTCGGGGCGGGAAGAAGCAAAAATCGAGTTACCGGGTTTTTACTTCGTTCCGTCCCGACTTTCCGACTGCCCGTCGAGAAAAGGATTTGATACCATTTCGTGCCAAAAACAAATAGTGACAATGTAGGGGAGTCTGAGACATTCACTCATGTCACGCAGTTAGATTAATGGAAAAGGAAATTTCAACAGTTGCGGTGAACAAAAATACTAGGAGCACGAGAGACGAAATGGAACAGCAGCAGTTTATAATTATCTAGTCAAGATATGACCAAGATTCCGATTCCGTCACTAATGGGAACCAGCTATCTTACCTTGTAATCTAAGTTGCTGGTTATGGTAGCTTTTGCTTGGATCCATTGATCTCCTTGATCACCAGACTTGTACCAAAGCAAGGTCCATTTGTCATCTTTATCCTTGATATAAACATTAAGCGTTCCAGTTGATGAGCCATACATGTGATACCAAAATGACATGCATCGGCCAGCGGTTGCTGGAAATTGATCGCTGATTAACCTAGCCTTATCACCCTCCTGCGCGGGACTGGAGGATTCAACGTAGAGATACTTGCCTGGGGAGAGGTAAATATATCACATATTTACGAGTGAGGATTACTTGCTTCCTCCATAAAAAATGACACATTATACAATTACCTGATAACCTTTGCCACCGTGTCACCAAACTATTAGTTAATGAAAATATTCTTTTCTGCTTTGCGCTTTCAATAGCCATTTACAGCAGCAATAACTCGCGTACCTCTCAGTAATTATGTAAAAGGTTATGAAAACACGCAACCCTTTTGCATGAAATAAATCGACTCCAATTTTGTTTAATTACTCAAAGAGAACAAACCGAATTGAACTCCACTCAGCTCTTTCCTTTAACATCATTAATTATTACCCTTGGGTTAAAATTACTCGCTCTCACCGTAAGACAGAGACGAAAAACGACTGCACATCTGTTCGACCGGGAGTGTTTGATCGATCTGTTTAATTATTCAGGCGCCAAACGGAGGAAACCGTGTTCATTTCAAGTTTCAGTTTCTTTTTTAAAACCTTGGTAAGATAGAGCCAAGGACGTCTGTATGTTCTAGGTATTTTGCTTTGCGAATGAGTCGTCTTTTAAACGGAACACAATTTTACTTAAATTTGTACATCCTCTGAATTTTTAAGAAAGTATTTTTCTTTCCTAAGACATCAGCACAGGCAAAAATCTCGCGATAAAAAACAAGCTTTTGAGGGGGAGGGGAGCATTTTGAAACGCGAGCACATAAGCCCGCGTTGATAACCGCCGGCATGCCTCCGACGTTTTTCATCCTGTTGCCATGTAATGAATTTTGTACCTGCGCCACTCGTGTGGTCAGCGGAAGGCCCAGTGCTGCTACTAGGAGTCGAGCCAGTCCCTAACATCCACTGAAAACTAGAAGACCTGGAGCCGGAATCGCTGGATTGGTCATTTGACCAATGGCAAAATCCATCGGCGAAATCAAAATCACAATCATCAGGGCCTACAGGCAAATTAATCATCCATTAGTATTAGTTCTTGATGAATAATCTAGTTTTGGCGCGAAAATAGGCTTGCGGCATCGCATTTATATCTTGTTTTAATTAGTTAACATTTACCTTCTTCCTAAACTATCATTTTCTGTGATGTCATATCTCAAATGTATTATATGTAACGGTTCTTTTGTGTCTGTATTTATTTTTCTTTTCAAACCCCCGTGGAAGGTTTGTTTTGCAAACCAAAATATTGGGCAAATATATTCAACTGTTTGTTTTTTATCTCATTTTTCTCTCAATCTCTCATCTCCGTGCCGTTTTTACTTATTATTACGCAAATAGCTGCCTGTCTATTAATTATTGACAAAAAGTTTTAATTTTAAAACTTTATTAATTCTTCAATATGTTTCTTATTTCTCTAAATTTTACAAATCCTTTGAGAAAAACTATTTCCTCCCAAACATACCCAAAAATCACCCAAAAATTTACAAAACACTCCATTACTGGATTCATGAGATGACCGAGCAAAGGGTTTTTGGATTGCTTGAAACGAGATATTTCCATTAAAGCCATGTTAAGTGGCGGAAAAATAGCATTTAGGTTGAGTCTTGCCTTAATTGTAGACTATAAATAGATAACAAATATAAAATTCGCTATTAAATCAAAAGCAATTTACGTTTGCTGCTTACCCAAGCCACACCTCCTAATTATGCAAACCTCTTGCTGTTTATCGTCCCCATAACAGGTTTTTCCGGAATTGAGAGGTGGTGGATCATCACATTTGCGAGTTCTTACTTTAGATCCATCACCACATGTTTGGCTGCAGGTGGACCATGATGACCAGCGGCCCCAGTGACCATCTATGGGTGCTGCGAGTGAAGGCATAAATAATTTTGCATTAATTACCACGAACATGAAACTATTCCGGCAACTTCAAGTAGCAAAGGCACAAGGAAAAAGCTGATGCTCCACTATACGGAAACTCCGAACACGGCCGATCACTCGTAAAGGGAGGGTGGCTCGCAAAAAGATGCGAAATTAGGGAGCAGTTAACATATGCCCCTGCACACCCATGAGAGAGCACCGAAGGAATTACATACCCATCTGCACGAGACTTCTGACTTGCATATATTCAAATGACTTTGAATAAGTTCAAAAGCTTATTTCTCAATACTAACCGTAACATTCTTGGAAAGAGCAAGCCACGTCTTGTGTCTGTGTCCCATATGAGTGGCCAGGGCAGTCGACATCTTTGTTTGCGGACTTGCAATAGCGTTGACGGTTCTTTTTACAGTTGGCACTACAAGGTCCAAAGTCCGACCAACTGCTCCATCCGGGGATTCCTGCTCCTGCAAAGAAAAAACAGAAAGAAAACAATCAAACTAAGAAGAACTGCAAAGTGCCCGTGGCGGGGGGGGGGGGGGGGGAAGGGGGGGGGGGACTCCCATATAAAAATGAATGGGGGTGCTCATCGTAGCTTTAAAGGGTCAACATTTGCAGATTGGTACCGCTTGGGGTGCTATAAAATCTTAAATGACCACCGTTAGAATTTTCGCAGTACCTCTTAGGGTATTGATCTGCAAAAATATGATTGGAAAGCTAATAATTGTTACCTCTTAAGGACGCCTATTCCAAGCAATGAAAGCGGTCACCAGTCTTCATAAAATATTCATATAATTTGAAACGAAGCACTTTTTTTCCTTTGCCGATTTTATTGTCTGAATACAAACAAAATATTTTTATTACGGAAAACTGACCAAACAAGTAATGTTATACTTACTGTTGCATTCGTACAGCGAGTTAATTTCCTGTATATCCAGTTGGGTAAATCCATTTCTCTGACCGAGTGGTCTTTCAGGGTCTTTAATGGACCTCAGAGTAGCCTTGCCATTTTTGGAAAAGCCGTCTAAACCGTAGTGCATGATACTGTCATAGTCATAAGGAACCTGAAGAGTGTCGATTCTACCACGGTCGTACTTGTTAAAGTTATGTGCCTCGCCTGGAATATATAGAAATACAACATACCTTTATTTAAACAAAAAGCCGCAGCAGCATCTCGTGCGCCCTAGTCCCGTTGTGGTTATTAGAATCTTCGGACGATCTTCGGTAAACGTAGGAACTCTTCGAGTGATTTTCGGAACCGTCGGGTAATCTTTGATCATATTCGGAAGATTTCGGTCTAAGGCTTCGGCATACGGCTCTAGTTTCTTCAGCGTTCTTCAGTGCAAACTTTGCTGAAATTTTCACGATCTTTTCTGATCGGAAAACAGCGCTTTCTTTAAGCAATCAAAATATAAGATTTTTTCTTGTGTTATGATCACCAACAATCTCTCTGTCAACGTACCGTCTATTATGTTCTTCCGGAGCACCTCTGCAAAACGTATTATTGCCTGGCCAAGATTATCATAAACATGGCTGCTCTTGACAACGATTGTGTTTCGATTGTGTGCATCATCTCGTACATTATAAAGGATCTTCAGTCGATAAATTTCGGAAAGTTTTATATATTTTTCGGCAAACCTCGGAAGTCTTCGGCCAAATTTGATAGTCTCCAGTATATCTCGGGTGACCCTCGAGAGCTGTTTAGTGGTCGTGTTTTTTTTCAGGATTAACTTCGGAAATGGACTACATAAACGTTGTACCATTTTATTTCTATGTAACATTTCCACCAATAACCTTTCAACTTACCGTCCACTATGTTCTCCCAGAGCACCTCAACGTAAAGATTTCTGTCCGGTCGTGACTGCTCGTGCCAGAAGCCGATTGCATGCATAATCTCATGCATAATGGTTCCTTTGTTATTGCAAACGCTGCCCAGTGAAACTTCTTGCCCGTGGTTATACCTCCAATACTTCTTCCCTACACTGGACCAGCATCTGAAAATTTCAACTCACAGATTAAGTGATATTAATATCAAACACGGGAGAGAACATGCTGCATCAGGAATTCCAACAACGAGAAGGAGGGAATTGCAAAAGCGAAATCTGAGGTGTCGGAAATGCTGATGAAACTTTCGATATTGTTTGATATTTAACAATTATTCACCGAAGATGGAGGTGAATAGTTAAACTATTCACCTCCGGGTATTGCTCTTGATTTCGCGCGCAAACTCGGGATATATAGTAGTTGAACTACTATATATCCCGAGTTTGAGTAGCCAATCAGAGCGCGCGGAAAACACTATCCACTGGTTTGGTGCTGAAACTGGGTTTTCGGACAACGATGATGCTTGATGAATTATATTTGAAATTAGTTCGAGAAGAATGATTATCAGTAATCGTGAAAGTACACAAAGTGCAAACGAAGGATTGCGGACCCTAGCTGTTTCGCGCTTTCCTCTTTTAGTTGGCATATTGTCTTTAATTGTCAACTGCATACATAAAGATATCAATGAAATTTTAATTAAATGATGTTTTCGAAGCTTTTTTAAAAATATGATGCATCTATGAACATTATTGTTTTGTAATAATATATGTAATTTTCCTCTCACGGCTGTAGAACTGACAGCAGTTCGAGGCGAGCGCGAAGCACGAGTCCCGCGCGATGGGAGGGACGCGTCACTGGCGCTTTTCGCGCTCGCCTGAAACTGCTTGTTCTGCAGGGTTTGGAAATTTAAACGGGATAGACAAATTCGGCTAACGCGTTGTTGTACCCAATTCAAACCTTCTGGGAATAAGATTCTTTGTTCACAATATTTCCATATAATTTCCATGTCAATGCTTCATTGATATGGAAATATGACGAACAAAGAGTTCTATTCCCAAAAGGATTGAATTGGGTACAACAATGCGTTAGCCGAATTTGTCTATTGAAGTCGAAACTCCCGCAATATTTACAATATTCTTCAAGTGTCCGCCTAGGCCGGGAAAGCTGTTTACTATGTTTCATGTGTGGGAACAGATCATTTGTGAATTCATACTAACTGCATACAAACGAGATTATAATCTGTAAAGAAATAAGACTAAGAATTGTAAACCAGGGTAAAATTTTCATAACTTACCCGGATTTATATACAAACTGAAGCCAGTTTGGCTGGTTGGTTCTCTCGACAAATCTCAGACAAGTGTGTTTGTGATATTCTGCAATAGCTTCCTTAACGCTAGAGTGATACGCGTCTGTAAAGTACAAAAAAAAAACATTTAGCGATCATTGACGGAGGCCATTTAGTCATCAGTCGTTTGACGTCACCCTAACTATTATTATTATTATTATTATTGCGTCGACGAAGGAGACGCTTCCTAATCTTGTCGGCTAGGCGTAACGAATCGAGGAAAGTGTCGGTGCCAAATCTGCGCCACCTTGAAACGTCACAATAGTATACAGCATGCTTAGCTGTTAGATGCAGGATCTGAGCCCCCAGGGGAAATCCCATATAAAAATGACAGAAGTGCTCTTCGGACAAAGGCATCAGAAGCTCGTTTTGTAGGTGTGGCTCAAATTTACTGCACCCCTAAAAGGTGTCAAATCTAAAACAACACATGTCATATTCTGCCATATTTCTCGGCTCAATACCCGCAAAGGTACTGCGATAATTCCAATGGTGGTCATTTCAGATTTTAGTACTCTAAACGGTACCAAGCTACAAATGTTGAACCCTTAAAGGGCGAAAAAATCCAGCTCAACATGCTGGCGCTTAGCTCCGATTTCCGTACAATTAACAGCAAGGAGTGTTACCTCTAACCCTGGATGGAATGCTATTTCATTGCAACACACCCCGTTCCTTGCTCTACCAACCGCGGTGAATTTGGTAGGTTTTTCTGGGAGGGAGGGAACACAAGGACATGGCCGGATCACCCAATTTGTACTATTTATAGGACTTTTATTATACTAGTATGGCCATCCAGTTTCAATTTGACAAATGAGAATCGCCCTAGAACAGGAAGGACAGGAAGAACTGAGCTTTTCAGTTCCCACCACAAGACTACCACGTCTCCGCTGCTCATGAAGAAGCGGGAGAAATAATGCGGTGTTGCTCTCACCTGGAAGACCCGGATCAAACTTGTAAGGCACGATGTTGTCATGCCAGAGAATCATTCTGTTCCGGTCAGCATTGCGTTTGCGCCTGCTCGGTCCCAGGTCTCCGTTAACATCTCCCTCCTCTCGCATATCCACAGACTTTAGGTCAAACGGCGACAAAACAATGTCGCCCTCAAATAAAGATTTAGTGACGGCTGAAAAAAGATATCTGATGTGGTTAGTACAAAATACTTGAACTATTTCGTTCAATCTTGTGTAAAAGGGTTAACAATACTCATAAGGCAACACTCAGAAATAAGCTATTCGCAAATTAATAAAGGGTTAGTTTCTAAAGAAACTGTGGTACTGCGTCGGTGGGGGACTGAAACACGAAAATTTGGTTTTATCGAGTGAGTTGATAGCCACCGTAAAAAGATTCAAAACTGACGTTTCGAGCGCTAGCCCTTCCCCCTGACGCGGCGCAGTCAGCCGTTGAATCTCTTTTCGGTAGCCAATTTACCTTATCAACTCAGGTGATAAAACCAAATTTTCGTGTTGGCAAATTACAAACAAGTAACTGTAATTGCAACGGACCGCCATAACGAAATAGAAGCACCGGATCCTGTGGTAAAGGATCTAATCAGCTATAAAATAATGAAACGATTTGATAAAAAAGCAAGGCTGATAAACGGTACGGAAACGACTATATTTGTAAAATATCCAATATTTCGAAAGGCACAGCCTTTCTTCTTCAGGGTCTTACAGATAATGACTCGTAAGGCAAAAAACGTTACAATTTTAAATTTGAAAGGGGGCGGGGGATAAAATATGATACTACATGTGACAAAGAAAATGTAAATAACCGTAAAAAATAACGAAGCAATAGAAATAAGAAAAACATGCAACATGACACCACAGTAAATATAAGTAATGGAAACTTAGAAGATATGTCATGTTTCATCTCTTCTATTTAAACCTAAAGGTTCTAGTGTCTGACATCTTTCAATAAGATATGCTTCTCTTGCTTTACGTACACCGTCACGATTAGTTTTAACGAGATCAAGAGATTAGTTCAAGAGATTAGGTTCGGAGGGATTAGTTGCATATCAGAAGCGGTATGGTCGTTTGAAAGAAAATGTTCTGAGACTGCAGTAGGTTTAGAGATGTTAGTTTGTTTGAAAACTGGTCTACGATGTTCGTAGACCCCGCCCCTTTCAAATTTAAAATTATAACGTTTTTTGCCTTACGAGTCATTATCTGCCGAGACCCTGAAGAAGAAAGGCTGTGCCTTTCGAATCATTGGATATTTTACAAATATAGTCGTTTCCGTACCGTTTATCAGCCTTGCTTTTTTATCAAATCGTTGGCAAATTACATTTGTACGCATAACGTAACGGACCTACATTTTCTAATGGGGTTTGGTCTTACCCTTATTAGCTTTGTTGAGATGATTCGATATTCCTTCCTCTTCGTCAGAAGATTCATCTCTTTCTAAAAAAACAAAAACAAAAAATACGCTCCTTACTCTTACGACCGTCACAGCATTAAGGCTGTGAATAAAATTCCCCTAATTTTCTGACCATCATAAAATCCCAAAAACGAATACAGCAGAAGTTAGAGCTGGAAATAAATTTTAATATAATAATTGTTAAGGCATTTGTCGAACGGCATCAAGTCGTTATTGACTTAAAGTTTAATTCTGTGGGATGTCTTGAAGATCGTGATAAAACATTTAAGAGAATATCAAAACCTCCTTTCAAGTATTTCAAGGGGCCATTTATTCCATTCAAATTTGTAACAAGACATTCAGCATATTGTAAATCTTCAGGGCCGGGACACCCAACAAATTGTTTCGCCAAATAGTTGTTCGGGATGCTTTTACCACCCTCGGATTTTTGGATTACAGTTAGATGAAAAGTTCTCATACCGGAAATGTAAACTGACGTTTTCGGTCCCAATAAAAACTAAGCAAGGTACGTTTTCGAGAGGATTTTTGGTTCTCAGAAATTCCAGCTAAACTGAAATTTCAGGAGCGCAATGAACCAACTCTCACCAAATCAAAGTAAACAAAACATCACTGCATATTGTCCTGGACCCAGGTCCACAACAGTACTATACATCCACTTTCCAATTTTACTTCTGACAAAATTAATGAAGAGAGGTGGGGTGGATGGAAGGAACAGCCTGAAGGTCTTTTGGTACCCAGTCCCATAGCAGTTACGACCAACAGCTCAAAACCCAATACTGACCAGTACCAGTTCCCATTTATTTTATTTAAGGAAGACAGGAGACTGAGTACAAGTTTAGAAGAGACTGGGAACGAGAATGTCTCAACTTCAAATTTCGATGCCATTGTGGTCACCCAACCTCTCCACTTAAACCAGAAATTCCATCTCTCCCTCCGACGTTGCTAAGATTCTGTGGTGTACTCTTCCCCGAGCTTCGCGAGGTTCTGCGAGACACGTATTTCTAGTACTAATACTTTCGTCGTATTGAATTTTTAGCTAAGGTATCCGAACAGATCACAAATTGGTAGCTGATACAAATATTCATTCAAACGGCATTAAATCATTTATGAAATAAACATGACTTTCTAAAGCCATTATTTTAGTATTTCTACGTTCCCTTAGGCATAATTAAAAGCATGATATTGTTTAGGTATAAACTGTTTTCTAGCGCTCTGTGTGAAAAGGTGAATCGATCGAAGAAAGCGGCATTGCTTGAGCTTGCATTTGTAGTAATCAAACTATAAACGAAAAACCCGCGGCCAATCTAAACGTTGAAACTCTAAAAAGTTGGGGATAAAGTTAAATTAAATCTTTAAAAACTGAACTCACCTTTTTGCGGAGATTTAACAGGAATCGCAGTGCCGTACAGGATAAAACATAATGCCAGACAAGCAATGACAAAGCCCTTTGCTGTATACATTTTATTCTACCGGTTGCAGGAAAGCCACGAGAAATTCGTACGAATATCGGCCAAGGTGTTTCGCCACCTTTTTCTGAACGTAGAACTAGTTTTGATTTCGTTTTACCTTTTATTGTATCGATAGAATATCTCAGATGTTCTTTTCCCAAGCTAATAAGAGTAAGCTTTAAAAGAAATTTGCAAAGCTCTAAAAAAGAGGTGACAGTGTTTCCTCACACTTGTGGTAATTTTGCATTGATTGGACGAAAGATACCTTAGATAATTATTACACATTACAGTCTAAAAACGAAACCTTAGGTACAAATCGTTGAGAGCGAAGGCTAGAACAAAAGGATACCATTTCTATCAAATTTCATTAACCATGACAAGGTAAATTTTTAACTTGCGATAGACGAAAAAATGAAAGCACTCAGCTGAATATTTTAGCGTATTTTATACGAAAACCGAAGGTTTGGAATAACCAGACCATTGTTTAAACTAAAATGTTGGACTATTAATATTTAGACAGACGTTTTCTTGTAACGATCTAATACCTCACCGTTTTATTAAAAACAGCAACATATATATATATCGAAATTTTTTAAAATACCAAGAATGGAAACCACTTTATTTTGTGTTTTGTCCAGTCGATATTAACAAATTGCTTTTCCGTCGTTAGGTTTTTATTTGGCTTTGCACTTTCCGTTGCATCCGCTGTAAAAACAATACGCTTCAATTTCCGCTTTTTCAGTCAAAGGTTAATAAAACACCATTAACAATCAAGTTGTTTCATCCGAAAAGACAAGTAAGTCAAGTATCGGGCCGGAAGAAAAACGTATTCAGAAACCGTGTGTGAAAATCTATGTCATTCGACAAACATGGGGTCTCTACAGCCTGGCAACTCTATATATATTGAAAGAAAATTATTTGGAATTATGATTTTTCGTCGAAGAAAATGTAGAAAATTAAAAGGAACGAGCTTAAATCCAGAGGTAATTCAGGCGGACAATTAGTTTCCCTGATTTAAGACTCGTTGTACAATTTTTTCTGCACCTTTATTTGTTTACCGACCACTTCCCCCACAGTTAAATCTAAAATTTTCAAAATTCCTCCGTTAAAAATTTTCGTCTGGCTCAGTTTCGTAAAACTGGTGATAGTTCAGATCATGGAAGACAATAATTATGCCAGGAAATGTTTAAACAACACTTGTGATCGCTTTGAATTTCTTTTTGCAGTTTACGAATTAAAACGGCCTTTTTATCTTTTCACAGAGGTACTTGTAACTCTTGATTCACTTAATGCTTTTCTCACTTTCGAGTCCGTATGAAATCCTAAGTGCGACCGGTTCAAATTAAGGCTTATGCAAAGCAGTAATTTCCTATACTGCTGATGGTAATGTAGTCTCCCACGCAGCCGTTTTTTGTCTCGTCACGCAACGCTGTAGTGGGCGCAACGCTTTAGTGGGGCGTTGCGTGACGAGACAAATAACGGCCGCGTGGGAGACTAATGGTTATGCTGTACAAGGTGTAGTTCTAATTTTTGAGACCGTTGATGAAATGAGGTGCCTGTATACCGGGGGCGGGGGGAACTCCCATATAAAATTGACGGGGGTGTTCGTCAGAAATTTTGAAAGGAACCTCTAAAAGATACCCAGAAACCTGTGACACCCTTAGTTGCACCAAATCACGAATTTTAACCCCTCAAAGGTGCGACCAGTGAACTCACACTCTCACACTCTCAGGTAACAAAGCGTAATATTAAGGGTTTGTATAAATCTGAAATTTGATCAAAAATTAATTCAACTTTTTGTTCGAGAAGCTGTAAAAATCTGAATGACATTCTGAACGAGTTAGTCACGCCGGTGTAACTCTACACGAGCCTCGCATCTTTCATCAAACAACGTACAATAAATCACCAACTGAAGTACAGTAAGTTCTAATAGCTTTATTCGTTTCTTGCCTGTTGCATGATAAAATAGCAGTCATTTTAGACAGTCGTTTTATAGATACAAAGCATGAAATCAACAACAAGGAAGGAATTACTGAATAGCACGAGAAATAGATTCAATAGTGTCTGAACTCTGAACATACCGTAACGATATTTAATGCATTTGAATAACAGAAACAACTGCTACTAGACTAGGCTGTTATCACGACAATGTCCGTCCACTATCCGTTTAATTAGACTACATCCCAGCTATGCTGTTAGATTGCGCGATGACTTGGGTAAAATGTGTCAAAACAATGTTCGGCGGCAGAACCCACAGCAAAAATAAATTACTCCGTTTTGGTCTCTGCATCGGCGAAGCTTGGCGCGTGGCTGTAGTTGCGCTGTTGTATATAGGGACAGAATCTGTACGATATAATTTACTTGTAAATCTACTCCACACTGGCCAACACTCTGGACACTGAACTGAAAGAAAATAACAAAACTCAATCAGTTTACTTGCAGTAGAGAAGGAGCCGGGGCATTATTCCAGAATCCCGAAACTTCTGGGGCCCGTTTCTCGAAAGACCGATAACTTATCTGGCCCGGACGGCTTTATTTTACAATCAGAATCTTTAGAATGGTGGTGTACGTTTTAGCCCACAAACCAGCCTGACTTGTTTCGTCAAGTTAAAATTTTATTGCTCGGATTTCTATGTCAACAAAATTTGAATCTTTAATGTAAATATTACGCGCATAAAATAGATTACCGGGCCCGAAAAGTTATCGGAGAAACGGACCCCTGGCGTGCGTTTCTCAAAACTCCCGTTTCGGACAGAAAAAGCTCTATAATGTGCAGAAAGTTTACCAAGAAACAAAAAGTTAAAAGACTGTGCTGGTTTGCGGGATAAAAACATCGTCGCCACTCGAAAGAAATTGAATTTTAAAAACAGCTTTCACGCCCAAAAAGTCTTCGGAAGTTTTTCGAAACGCACGCCAGGGAATTAGTATAGTTTATCTTTTTTTAAAAAATTTTTGTATTTGAAGGTAAAGGTAAAGCAATTTTATTCAGAAACCTCAGAAACAAATACTTAAAATTAAACAGACTGACAGACTCTGACTAACTGATACTGTAAAATTGCCCCTTTTAATGTAGGAGGGGGTACAACCGGGATAATGTTTTATTACCTAACTGGTGGACCTACTGTATAACCGGGTGGGCTTATAAGTTGATTGGGGGAGGGAGGATATCTATAAGCACAAAAAAGCTCCTTAACGGCAATTCTTTACACAACTTTACACCAAATTAACTAACGCAACAGTTCTTTATCACAATAATAAAAACGATGTTTTGCTTGCCAGCCAAACAAAAGAAACTTTACAAAGTTGTATAAGCCCAGGGCTAATAACTGTAATAAGCGGCATTTTACGGTATAATACTGGAATATAACTCTGCAATGGACAAGCATACCATCCAGGATGGACTAGCAATGCTCCAAATTGCTTCTGGGTGCAAAAACCAAAGCAACATCTAAGTAGCGGTAGTGTGGACAATTCTTCATTACATTTTGTAACACTTTAACTCCCAAAAATCAAAATTTAAGAAAAATCCCACATTTCAGTTTGTAAAATATTGAAAAACAAATGGTACCACTCAAAAGTACTGCTGAAAAGGTTTCATTTCAATGGTCACACCAGAGGATTTCGTCCACAGACTCAAAAGTTAAACTACACTACATGTCTCCATAATTGACTCTGGAAGTGAAAGGGTTAAGCTTGTGTGCTGAACTTGCCATAGCCTGCGAACAGGCTCCTGGCTCGGAGGGGCGCTTTTTAACGGCGCGAAGCGCCGGCAAAGGGGAGCCTGCACGCGAGTTTCAGAATATCGAATGTCTGCGTCCAAATTTTGGACGCAAAGCGCTAGTGAATGTTTCTTGGGCTAAAATAACCTTAAAGCAATCACTTTTTCATTTAATTTTTTTTTCTATGTTTCGGATACAGAGGACAAAAAATTGGATATATATTTTCGGGGTGTCTGATCGCGAGATGTTTTATGAATTAGCTGCATTATGCGTTACTCAGGGAAAGGTTTCAAATTACTTTTGACATATGCAAATTGCAACATTTTTACCTCAACTGAAAAAATATATTTCAAAGGGCTAAATTTGTTTCTCTCCTCCTAAAATATCACTTCTGTCGTTAAGCAGCGAACGGTTAAAATTTGACAGTTGACAAGCTAAGGAATCTGCGGATTCATGTGGGCGGCGGCCTCGATTTTGAAGGATGCGTGCAGGCTTCCCTTCTTCGTATGACCCCGCCGTCCGACTGGAAGCCTGTCCGCAGGCTAAACTTGCCACTGGTAGTTTTGTATGAAATTCTAGAAAATTGTTTTTTGATCACATGAAGTGTAATCTCCTATGTGCTGTTATTTAGATCATCGCACAATGCTTTTTTCGAAGAAGAATTGCCTTAGAACTTAGAACTAAGAATTGCATAATGATCCACCTAGTGGCTTTGTATGAGATTGCACAAAGTTGTGATCTGATTGGAACATGTACATGTCCATTACCTGTCTATTGTTGTTGTGCTTCACTGGCTGCAAGTGTCGCTTGTTCCTGGGCAGTGCCTTGCTGTTGTATAAAGGTTCCTTGTGGAGCAGCTACTGCCACTGCCGTCACTCCAGTGTGAGGGTGTTGTTGGATTTGATAAATCTTTGGATAGAACAAAAAACATGACTTTAACACACATGAAGCACACTGGTTATAAAAATCTTGCAAACTTTAAAGGCGATAACAAAGGTGCCACAAATTATGTTGAAAGCACCATAATCCTGAATGAATTCACAAACATTTGTTTTATGTTTACCCTCACATTACAAGTGTAGGGAACAACTTACTGGAAGGGTCTCTCGTGGTGAGTTACTCTACAGTGTAAGAACACATTTCAAAACCTGTTTTGTTATGCATCATGGTAAAGGCCCAAAAAGCTAACTACGACATTTTAAGTTCAAAGGAGTTTATGGGTATGTGTTTTGAGTCATTTTGGTCAAAAATAAGTATTGATTTAGTGGTCAGGTCTAAAAATGGGTAGGGAAAAGTACATGTAACATATACATTGTACATGTACCATATAATAGGCCAGGAGCGATTATCATTTTTTTCACTTCAAAAGGGGACAATCAATAAAGGGTAGCAATTATTTCAAATATTGCTTCAATAGGCAGGCCAAACACTCCTACCAAATATTTTGAGGAGAAGGTTAAGGGAACCCAATTCATTAATTCATTACCTGGCCTCCTGAAGTAAAGGTGAATTCTGTTGGCTGTGCACCAGTTTGTTGTGCCTGTTGCTGAGCCTGCTGTTGTGCCTGATCAGCAGCTGCCTGTGTTGGTTGTTGTGCAGCCTGTTGTTGTTGTTGCGCTGTTTGTTGTTGTCCTTGTTGTTGTGCTTGCGGCTGCTGCTGCTGTTGCTGAAGTTGTTGAAGCTGCTGCATGCGAATGTACTGCATTTGAGCCGGGTTGAAATGGATCTGTTACCAAAATCACAGAATGCATAATTTATAGTTACAGTAGAATCCTGATTTTTTAAACCCTTGATGTTTCGCACCTCCCAATATTTCGAACCAAAACTCTTTTCCCTTGGATTTGATATTAGTGGATTCCAACTTCAATTTTTTGAACTCCCAATTTTTCTAACCAATTTCTGTTTCCCTAGGAGATTCAAAAAATCAAGAGTCTGCTGTACATTTACATGTACTTTTCACAAACTTTATTACAGCTGACTTTTAAACTGTAAGTTGCTCCCCATTAAATCTTTTCTCGGAGCATGGAGGGGGCAGTTATTAGGTCAGGTGAAAGAGCAAGGCCATATGTAACAATCCCTATCCAGGCCAGGATCAGATTGAATGACCATGGGTATGTAGATTGAGGCAGAATAATTTTTTACCTTTGGTTGTATCACTTCCAGTGTTTACAGTATTCTATAGTGTGGCATTGCTGTATTGCCACAATTTTAAAAAAATATTGGAGATTGGAATAACATTTATGTGCGTACATACATGTGGCACACAAAAATAACACCAAGCATGGCTAACCTTTTACATGTATTTTTAAAATGAAGTATTTGAAACATGAAAATATTGCATAAAATGATGAAGAAACGTTCATAAACCCTTTATACCATTAATATAAAACATAAGTTTTGTAAATTATCGTGCATAAAGCATCATCATGTTTGGTACCTTTTTCAAAATCAGTGTTAGTAAATTATATAAATTATGTGCATGTACCTGAATAGTAATTTATGATATTATCTAAATTGCAATTAAAATAAACTCACAGGATACTGGACATCACTTTGCTCCTGTGGCTGATTCTGTATAATCTGGGTCTGTCCCGGCTAAAACAAAATATATCTGTTATTACACTATATATTAATATAATGTACATGTACAGTGCACCTTATAAGAACAGACACCTGACCTACATGTAAGCGTACTGTACATTCATTGGTGGTCCCATCCACCAACAAACATTACATTAATTTTTTAACCTCTGTAAGGAGACTGTCATTAAACTTTGAGGTTGCCGGGCCACACAAGCTAGGAAAATATGCAGTCATAAACTCAAGATCACCTCCCATGATTGTTCTCCTTATAGTTATTTTTACTAGGAGTTCCAGGTCATCATCACCACAGTTCCCGGCCATAAGAGACAGCTGCTGGCTACTAATGACAGCCCTGCCTTTGTTTTTTTGCACTGTTGTGTGCAAGAGTAAAACTATACTTACATTGTAAGCCTGGAAAAACACAATATTTACTGAGCCATAACGTCTGAAGTTGCCAAAAAAGGAGCTTAAATCAAGATTGTACCTTGCATTTCTTGAGCTTTATACATGTAAGACATGATGACCAATTCATCGCCATGAGCAATCAACTACTTTATCGCTTAAAAAGGGTTTTAAGAGGATGGATAGAGTTAACACTTACTGCCATGGTAACAATCTGTTGTTGCGGCACATTAGTGATAATGGTCTGTGGCTGGGTGCTAGCTGCTACTTGTTGTTGTTGAACTTGTGTTGTCAACTGCTGTTGTTGTGTGGGGTGGTGCTTGTTGCGCTTGCTGTTGTTGTTGTTGTTGCTGCATTGTGACGGCATGATGCTGGGCTAACTGGAAGTAGTACTGTACTTGATCGGGTGCCACCACTGTCTGTCGTATCGGGTCCTGATTGAACAATTCATGCAAATTACATAGGATTATTTCTCAACTTAACCCTTTCACTTCCAGAGTCAATTATGGAGACATGTAACTATTGAGTCTGCAGACGAAGTACTATGGTGTGACCATTCAAATGAAACCTCTTTGGCAGTACTTTCCTTTGGTACTATTTTTAATTTTTTTTTTTTTTGCAGTACTTTACAAAATGAGATTTGGGAGGGGAGGGAGGGGAGGGGAGGGGAGGGGGGGGGGGGGGGGGGGGGGTCTGTGGAGCAAAATGCATAGGAGAGGGGAGGGTCCGAATGGTATTTTGTATTCACGAGTTGGCTTGTAGGAAGGAGCCTTTGATTTAAAAAAGGTGCTGGTTTGCATTAAAAACGGCCTTTTTAATATTTACCTGTCGCTTGGGAGGTTTGAGTTCATCTCTTGGCACAATATCAATGAGAAAATCAAACTGGTCAAACTTTGTTATTGCCATGGCAATGTCATTCCTCTGCAAGTACAGATAATTATGACATAATCAGCAATAATGATCTGTGAATTTTATTTTGAATTTGAAAATTTTCAAACCAGTTTGATTTTTGGTTTCCATTGACTCAGATTATGATAATGGCTCTCAGACAGAGGAAAATAAACATTAAACTGGTTTGAAAACCTCATAAATATAGCCACCCCATTAATGCAGCCAGATTTTTGGTAGCCCAGTAATGAGGGTGGTAATGGGGTCATTTCACGTTTCACGGAGAAAAAAATGGCCATTTCACAAAAAAAAAACATTTCTTTCTTTTTGCTAATTAAATTAAATCCAAAGTACAGCTGCTTTGTTTGTTGTCTTTACCGACTGTCCACTCCTCGTTCTTCCTGATATAAAAAGAAAGCTGAGTTCTTTGTTTTGCTGATGTTGTGTAGAATTACCTAACGTTGTAGAGTGACCTGGGGGCCAGAATGACGATCAGTCATGGTCATGCATTCGTCACGCAATTTACCACCGGCGTAGTTAAACGCGTACTGGATAATTTTTTGGGAGGAAGAAAGAATCACGGTTTACAGTAGCATTTCACGAGAAAAAAACAACAGTCATTTTGCAGTGCTCATGAAAAAAAGTCGATTCACGGTTTACGGGTATGTAACCAAATCACGTTTCACGAGAAAAAAAATAGCCATTTCACAATTCACGGGGGGAAAAAAGGCCTTTCACGGATCACGAAAAAACCCTTTACCACCCTCAGTAATGGCCGGATTAACGAAGTTCCACTGTATACATGTATACATTATGATATATATCTTATTGACCAAGCGCGAGGGCCGTACTGGGAGAATATCGGCCCGAGGTCTTGACAGTACGGACCGAGCGCAGCGAGGTCCGTACAGAAAAGACCGAGGGCCGATATTCTTCCAGTACGGTCCCGAGCAAGCTTGGTTAATAAGAGATTTATTACACGACTCCTGCCGGCGGGAGGATCGCGCGGGATCATGCGGGACAATGCCCGGTCCAATACTTAGAGAATATTGGACCGGCAATCGAGCATTCTGATTGGTTGATTTTAGTTATTGGCCCTCTGACTGTCTTAGTCGTGTAATAATGTATCTTCTTACCTGAAGAGTTCTTCTCTTATTATCCTCTGTGTGAATCCAAGCTCTGAGAGACAATTCATTTATGAAAATTTGGGCAGCCTTAGCAAATAAAACAGGAGCCTAAACAATAATTAAAAAAAAAAGATAACTCAATGCAAAAGGGCATTTCCATATTTCTACTATACATTCATAAGCAAAATTTAGAATGAATACTACTAATACAGTAAAAATTATACTAGTACAACTTCCTTGTCCATCTGCTGACAGTAGCACAGGGGTTTCAATAAGAATTGAAGTAGGCGGTTGGCCAAGGTATAATAGGCGGCTATGACAGATAAAGGGCCGTAAGGCTCCATCCCACTAGGGCAGTCTGGTAACCGGCGGTAAGATGCGAAGTAGGCGGCAGTACACCGCCGGTAGCCGGGTTCTGTTGAAACCCCTGGTAGCAAGTTTGATGTTTTTGGTATATAAATTATGCATAAAAGAACACATAATGCTACAGTACATGTAGAAGAATTTATAATTCAAATAATAACAACCTCACCTCTGCACTGATCATCTGTGGAGTGAAAGGGAAAAAAAATTAAAATTTTTTTAACATGAAATTTCTATCTGGCTTGTTAATTAGCATTCAATATCACACAAGTTCTAAAGCAGCCATTGAAACTTCATTTATTACGCATGTTATATTTTAAGCAACATTGGTTTGTTCAGTGTCACACACTTGTCTGTACTTTGATACTTCATACTGGATAAAATAATTAAGTTGATCTTAAATGTGACTCCTACATTTCTTGAGGTAAATGAACTAATAATAATAATATTGTTATAACTACATGTCCTTATTCTTAAAAGTATCATTTCCGTTGTCAGAAAATTGGGAAAGAAAAATGGTGGACCTTGCTACATGTATGTGCTCAAAGTTCAAGCTGGAATGAAACATAAAAACAGTATAAAGTGTGGTCTTTTTGACTGATTATATACGTACATGTAAATTATAGCCTCATAAAGCATGGAGCTTTTCATTTTCTTGCCTCTAAACGTGAATTACCTGACTTGAAACTAACATAAAGTAGCAAGTTGCAATAAATAATTTCTATAATAATGTAGAAAATTAGACTACAGTTTTGACAAGTTAAACTGAGCTCATTCCCCCCAAAAAGGTAACAATAACATTGTTTTCAATTGATGGTTGTCATAATGAGCAGCCCATAAACGGTACATGTTTTAGCTGCCTAACAGTACATGAATGTAGATTTTATTTGCAAATTACACTGTAGCTAATAATTTTTATTAGCTTCTATGAGATACTGACCTTTACTTCCTCATCTTGTTTCATTATCTTCTTAATTCTTGCAAGTGGTAATTCTTGAATTTTAAAATCATTCTAAAAAAGAAAGAGTGCTCTCTACATTTATAACAACAACAACAACACAGCAACAATAGGAGAAGCGAATGGATGCAGAGTTTATAGAATTCTTTGCTAACTACAAGTAGGTATGTAAGGATTAATTCATATACGTTGTAAATTTTGCTGCATGTAAAATCCTGTTCAGTAATGCCTGTATAGTTAGCAGTTCCTACAGAACCTTACTGCCAACATGAAGCAACAAGACCAAGACAAAGACCTTCTAACTACCCTCCACTCCACCTCACAGGTTAAAGCAGACCATTTTGCAGACCTGTCTTATATGACTACATGCTTTGTATTCTCTGGTACCCATTTAAATGGGCATGTATACATGTATATGTTGTGGTTCAAATTTTTCTTTGGTTCGAAAATATTCAAACCAGTTTGATTTTTGTTTTCCTTTGTCTCATATTATGATAATGATTCTCAGACAAAGGAAAATAAAAATTAAACTGGTTTGAAAATTTTTAAACCAAAGAAAAAATTTAACCACAACATATACATGTACCTGTAAACTCTGGGTGGAGTTTGATCTACAGTACGTGTATTTGGTTCTTTAGCTAACAATTAAAATAATTATTGTCAAGAGACAACTGAAATAATATTATTTTCAGGGTCTCCCTGAAAAAAAAAAACTGATTCCAAGGTAAACAAGTTTTGACAATAGCCCTCTTGGCTTTACAATGCATATCTCCTGTCCAGAATGCTCATCACTGACCATCAGTAATGTTAACTTCCCACATAATGTTAAATGTACACCTTACATTATTTTCACTTACAGTATTCATGTTTCTGATCTCTTGCATCTGACGAACCCAGAATGTGGCTAGAAGTTGTGCCGCCTCAGATTGACCCTAAAAAGAAATGATTATTTTTGGCAATGAACAAAAGTTGAATAGGAAAACAAAGACATACCATAATGGTAATTGGCTTGAATGGCTCTGTGTAATTTGAGGAAATAAAAGAACCACTGATGATAAAACAAGCCCTGGCTGTGACCACCAGGGATACCCCATCACTTGACGTTACATCTCTATCATTATATGTGGCTAAATGCAATTTAGGCAAAGTTAAACTTGAGTCAATGCAGTCAGCGGTGTGTGACAGTACATGTCCTGTGGGGCATTCCATGGGTAATTTTCTTGTCTTGTTTGTGCCATAGGTTACATTTTACATTGCATCACATTCAAGCTGCTTGTTGCAGAACCATCATGATTGCCTTGATGTGAAGCAAATCATTGTGGAGTCTTGCCCCGCCCCTCCCACCCATTGTCAGCCTTGGTGGACTTGGGTTAGTATGAGGTTAGGTAAGTAGTTTTTCTACTGAGTGATTTATCAGTGTGACAGTGCCGTGGTGGGGCTGCACGCAGAGGTGTTTCCTGCTCTCAGGGTTTCCATGGATAAGGATATCTCCCTGTTTGCCTTGAATGGCACCAGCTCCCAAACTCATATTTTATTGATGATGAGTTTAATCTGAGTTTTTCATAATTTGACAGTTTGAACAAAGCTCTGAACATTTCAAGAAAGGAGTGTTACCACAAACCATTTTTGGGGATGTTTTCCTATTCTCTTCTGTGTATTATGTGCATATGTATGTTATCAGCACTTCAAATATAACAAAGCAGATTGAGATTACAATACATGCAGTAAGTACTTCGATGAGACTGTGTACATGTTGTGAATATGAATTGGTTGATCAGACTGATAAATACACACATGTATGACTCATAAAATTAATGTATATTCATGTGCATTAGGAATATTGGAATTACGAGTACAGTATAGTAGTTGCTGAATCAGGTTTGTGCTTTTCTGACTTTGTATTTGGATGACAAGAAAAACTTACTTTTTGCATGAAGCTTAAGTGCTGAGCAGCCTGGATTTAATAGTTGGGAGCTTTTGGGCACCTTACAGTGTATGGTATTTATTGAGCATAGCAAAGCCTTGTGAACTGTACTGCATTATGCATGATGTGTATTTATGATGCGGGTATTAAACTCAATTACTGGTTTATTGTAATTTGTGACTTAGGAATGTAATGGGCTGTGCTCTAGCAGTGCCTGGGTTTGTGGTAGCATTTGAGATTTGGCAAATCAAGCACATAAAAATCAAAACCATCATAAATAATTTATGGAAACAACAACAACAAAAAAGAACTATAAGTTAAGAAAAAAATGTCTTTGTCTTCAATGTAAGCTTACAAGTCACATTCATGTACATGTACTTGCACACTGGTTTTACGTTTATAACCTGCTATTGTTGATCTATAAAAACTGATCTTGATCTTATGATCTCGCGATCAGTTTGTGATGAAAGATCTGAATAGCCCATTCATAATTTACAAAGCTTTATAAAATGTAACGTGACAAATCGCTTTGGAGAAAGTATCGTCACCAATTGTCTGTATTTTATTTTAATACAGACTGCACAGCTGTATTGGGTTGTCTAATAAACGCTTCGAAAAAATCTACGTGGCGAAAGCCAAATTATACAAGACAATAAAATAAATAAGGTAAGTTTATAAAAGCGACACACCACTTCAAATACTCAGGAAAACTGAACATCTGCCAGCCGGCCGGCCGGTGAGCGATCATGACATAATTCGAAAACAAGCATGCAGCGAAGCTATTCTGAAAAATTAAGCATATTATCCAAAAGAGTATGTACTCTTAAACACTTACCGATGGTGCATACACTTCTCCCATGTCTGACTATTATCTCGAGATAGCACACAACAAGAAAAATGGAGAAGAATCTCTTAATTTTTTCACGAAGGAACGCTGTTTACAACTTTTCAGTCAAAATGGCGTCCCCTTCATTCTCGCCCCAGACCCTCGCAATCGTTTGCAATGCGATAATGATTATGGGTAAATGCGGCCATTTTGTTTTTCTCCATTCTGGTTGTGTTTTTGTCGTGTTTTTTACCAAGCAAAATGTCAGGAGGAGATACCTCAATGGCCTTCAAGACATGGGAAATGTCAAATAGTATCGAGACAGTCAACAGCGTGGACGAAATTTTCAAATACGACCGCCAGCAACAGCAAGAAATTCTTCAAGCAAAACCATGGCAGAAAGAGTGAGTTTGTCTAATGTACTCTTCGTCTTTACTTAAGACTTAATTAGTTTTACTTGTTTTTTTTTTTTTCTGTTAGATGACGTTTCATCTTATTTTTAATGTTTCAGTCCACACTACTTCAAGTACATTAAAATTTCCGCCTTGGCCTTGTTGAAAATGGTATGGAATACAACAGCTTTTTTAAAAAAAAATATACTTGCATCTAATTTGAAGTTATAATGGTCTTAACCATATGTTATTTATGTGAATAGGTCTAAAGTTAAACACATTGTTCTCTTCCTATAGGGATAATGATGGGACATGATTATACATGTATGAAGCCTGCATGCTGTGAGCAGGCCCTCTTACATTGTATAATAATTGAGGTCCTGTCACAGGCAGCCCAAGCTCAAGATATTGCGAAATACATGTACACTGTAGCAGTCATGGCGAAAATATAAGAGTTTGTATGGGGATATAAATTGATTATTATTATTATTGTTATTATTATTATTATTATTATATTTACGATATACTTTAGAAAACATCAATACTATAAAATTCTTAATAAAATTACCTTATCTTACTTCCATGGTGTATTACTTGCTGTCTGTGCCCTTATTTTGCTGATTTGAGGCAATTTTAGCGAGTTTTAGCTTCCTTGGTTTTCCACTCTAAGAGAAAGGACAAGGCTTTCACAGTCCAGTTCTGAATGCCCGATGCGAGAAGTAAAAAATCAGGAAAACCAAGGAAACTAAGACTTGCTAAAATCATCTCAAATCAGCAAAATAGATCACAGACAGCAAGTAATACACCATGAAAGTAAGATAAGGTACTTTTATAAAGAATTTTATGGTATTTATGTTTACTAAAGTATATCGTAAATATCCCTTACAAACTCTTATATTTTCGCATTGACTGCAGTGACTCACAGCTTGAGCTTGGGCTGCCTGTGGTCCTGTGAGGGGTGGAGGGGGGCGGTGGGGGGTTCATGGTTGTTTGTTGTTGAGTTTGTCCATTCATAAAATATGCAACATCTAACTGGTTGAAAATGACAGGCACCACAATTGCAAAAATAGTCAGGGCAAATGGTAGGACAGTGTTACAGGCTGTACACTGATGTGTTGTGCCATGGGAGATTGTTCTCACACAGTGGGTAAAAAATCTCTGATTGGGTAATGAAAGGCAGAAACCCTTTACACTAGTATATCTTGCATTGTAACATCAACTACTGCTGACTGTCTTCTTTTCATTTTGTGTTACCAGGTAATGCATGCGAGGTCGGGTGGAACACTGGAGGTGATGGGACTTATGCTGGGTAAAGTTGATGGTGATACCATGATTGTTATGGATGCCTTTGCTTTGCCTGTTGAAGGAACTGAAACAAGAGTGAATGCTCAGGCTGCTGCTTATGAATACATGGCAGCATACATTGAATCTGCTAAACTGGTAAGGCATGATCTTAAAAATAATGAATGTTGTTTATCAGGACTTGAGAGAAATAACAGTACAAAAACTACAAAATAAACTATTATTCAGTTTTGGATAGTGAACACATCAGAAATACAACTGTGAATGGATTCTATAAATGCAAAATGCTTGAAGGTTGAATGTCATCTTCACATGTACCAAGCTTTTGTCTATTACTTTATGCTTTATTTGGTATGATGGTTTACAAGACAATGTATTGATGATGATATCACATAATGAAAAATATCTATTTGACAGACCAGTGAAAATTTATTTTGGCTTGGAAAGTTTGACATCTGCAACTACAATCGGCGACAAAATTGACACATTTTGATTTTAAGGTGCAATCTTTGGTATCCTGGATATACATTTACAGAACCCCACCCTCCCCCCCTACCCCCCTCCAATCAATGTTGTATTTTTTCCCCACAGACCACACATTGAATAGGAGAGGGGGAAGGGAGGTGAAGTTTTAAATACCCCGATTTGTAGTAGAAGTAAGAAAATAATCTGAGAAAAAAGTCGTTTTTGATAGCAACTGTAAGCCTCTACAGTAGGCTAGTAATAATTTTATTTTTGAACTGCTCGGAGAAAGGGTGTGAAGTTGGTCTCCTGTTTATGTTGACCACATTGTATAATCAAATCTTATTTCTTGCTTGAATTTTATTGTACAGCAATCAATGTGCAATTTATTTTACAAACAATGTAGCAAACAATGGCACAAAAAATAATAATGTTTGTAACATTGTGTCTTTATATGTGTCTATATTAGGTGGGTCGTCTGGAGAATGCAATTGGTTGGTATCACAGTCACCCTGGTTACGGCTGTTGGTTATCAGGAATTGATGTGGGAACACAGATGGTTAATCAGCAATTCCAAGAACCATTTGTAGCTATTGTGGTTAGTACGGGTCTTTCACATTACACAAGAAGTAAAAGCATGTTGCTTGGAATTTAGAATTCTGTACATGACCTCTGTACTTTAAGTCTAGTATGGTTGACTCTCTTTGCTTGAGCGGCAACCATAAAAACAAGCACAGAAAAATTATGTTTTACTATAACTGAAGCAAAACAAGTACACATACATGTACATTGTACACTTGTGTTAGTTTTTTTTGTTTGTTTTGTTGTTTGTTTTTTGAGCATTCATTCATTCATTCATGCATTCTTATTCTCAAATGTGTTGGAGGGGGGGGGGGGGGGGGGGGGGGGGGGGGGGGGGGGGGGGGGGGGGGGGGGGGGGGGGGGGGGGGGGGGGGGGGGGGGGGGGGGGGGGGGGGGGGGGGGAGGCAAAATAGTAAGGGCTATTGGAAATTCCAAGGGAGTGGGGACTCAAAGGCAAAGTTTTTAAAGGAAAGTATGTACAACTGCAGCTACATAAAATGGAGTATACATAGGGGTGGGGGGATCCAGATCATCAATGTGGTAGGGATATGGATATGATCATCAATGTGGTAGGCATATGGATATTTTCAGAAAGAACACATTGACTGAGTGTTTTTTTTACTGATAATAATTTATATTGAGAATCACCTTTTCTTTCACAGATTGACCCTACAAGGACTATTTCGGCAGGAAAAGTGAATTTAGGAGCATTCAGAACTTATCCAAAGGTAAGTGTACAATGAAATTTTGTTTAGGTGCATATTGTTTTAAACCCATAAATTAACCCAAATGATTAATTTCCTCCAACGTTTATATTAAGACTGGTTCTCAGATCACTCCACTTGCAACTCTCAGTAAAGCCCAACACCAGACTAGCCAATTTTTAAGCCAGGTCAAACCATGTTTCTAGAATATCCTGAGTGGCTGTAAAAACCATGAACATGTTGATTTAATTTTGACGTTGAGATTGCTTGGCAGTCTCCTCGTAGTTATTTATATTTCCATTTTGCAGTTTTTATTTGTGTAAGCCTGATGAAATTTGAAAACGCAAATGTTTTGTGCCTTTCAATAATTTATATGTCGAGAAATTGAATTCAAATCTACCAATCACAACCTATGGACATGACCTTTTGAATCCATGCTGTATATTAGTATTATACACAATGATCTGTATTTAACATAAACATTGTCTTTTTTCAATTTTGTAATCAGGGCTATAAGCCACCAGATGAGGGACCATCAGAATATCAGACTATTCCCTTGAACAAGATTGAAGACTTTGGAGTTCATTGTAAACAGTATGTTTGAACACATTATTCTTACCTGTGATTGCATTAATGAAGTAACGATAATTATGTATACAGTATTGTCCAAAAGTCTTGGATCCGCAATTCGACGAATTTCCTGGCTGTTCGGGGCTTTTCGACGAAATTTCGCTTGAAACGAAAGTGCGGCGATATTTCGGCAAATTTTCGGGACGCCTATTGTCCTAATCCACACGAAGTTTCCAACGATATTTCGTTGTGCTCGAAATATCGTGGCGAAAGTTCGGGCGAAAATGCGCTCGTCTCGAAAATTCGTTGCGAATTTTCGAGCGAACTTTCGTTCGGTTCTCCAAGCGTTTTTGAGGAAAGTTAAAACGCCGTGATCAAAATATGAATCTTTTTTTTGTTGTGCCGGCGTGAAACACAGCCGAAATCTGTTTGAAGACTTAAGTTTACAATCAACTCGACCGACTGTTTTATCGAACTCACCTGGATATTCTCCCTGGAAAGCAAAATTGTGTACTCAAAATCCAAAAGCATTGCACTTGTTATTGTTACTCGCATGATACTCGCCGATGAACGCCATGTACAGTGTATACAAACACACGAAGTTTCCCGCTATAATCCCAGTCTCCGCGCGACCTGCTCATTGTTTGATACCATAGCGACGACGAGTGTATTATAATCAGGGGACAACAAATTACATGTTACTTGCTTTCATGCACTCTTAGAGTAATCATGGCAAAAGTTTCGAATTATACACGAACAAGAATTGAGCTTCTTTACAAGCAAGGTCTCCGCCCAGCTGGAATATTAAGGTCCTTGAAAAGTGAAGGTTTGCTAGTCAGCCTTCAAAGTGTGAGTCGCATTATCAAGAAGCTGCAAACTACCGGCTCCGTGGCAGATCTACCGCGCTCCGGACGACCAAAAAAGCTGTCAGAAGCAGCAAAAGCATTTATAGAGCAGCAAATGCGAAAAAATGACGAAATGACAAGCAGCCAGATCAAAAAGAAACTGGCAAAGCGTGGCATTATCGTCGGTTCATCCACAGTTCGAAGATTGAGGAAGCAGCAAGGTTGGACTTTACAGCGAACTGCGTATTGTCAGCTGATACGAGACGCCAACAAAGTGAAATGGTTGGAGTATGCTCGGCGCGTGATGGAAAGTGGCGACACTTTTCAGAACGTAACCTTCTCGGACGAATGCTCCATTTCCCTTCAGCAGTATCGGCGCACCTGCTACAGGAAGATTGACGAGCCGACAAAGCGCAAGCCGAAACCGAAACATCCGCTGAAAGTCCATGTTTGGGCCGGGATCAGCCGACATGGTGCTACAAAGATTTGTATCTTTGATGGCATCATGGATGCTGAGCTATTCTGCAGCATCCTAGAAACTACGTTGGTGCCATTCATAACAGAGAAGCTGCCGGACCACCGTTTTATGCAGGATAACGATCCTAAACATACTTCGAGACTTGCGCAGGCCTTCTTCGCTGACAACGACATCAACTGGTGGCATACTCCGCCGGAAAGTCCTGACCTAAACCCCATTGAAGACCTGTGGCATGAGCTGAAGTTCTTCTTGGAGTCAAAAGTCAAGCCACGCACGAAAGAAGAACTTGTGGACGGCATCAGAAAGTTCTGGGCAAAGAAAGTCACTCCTGAAAAGTGTGCAAAATATATTGATCATGTTTTGTACAAGGCCATTCCAGCTGTGGTGGAGGCTCAAGGTGCTGCAACAAAGTACTGAACAACGGCTCTTTTAGGAGCCACCGCGCGCTGCTTCGTTGAATGCAGATTCGACATTGCACTGTACATGTAGGTCGCTAAAAATGGCTCTTTTAGGAGCCACCACATCTGATAAAAGTCAATGACCAACAACTGACAAATCCTTGCGTTTACGAATCCTAGCTTCAATAAAGCTTCTCAAGCACAACCCATCCATAATGGTATCTGCTCTTTTTGTCCCCCAGTCATTTAGCTCCTAAGTTTTAACAAGTTTTCCTTCGGATTCAGAGTTAATTCAAGCTAATTCAGGCAAGAAAATTTCGTTTATCGGCTGGCGACATTTCGCTGATTACCGCGAAATTTCGTTGTGGTCCCGAAAATGCGGCGAAATATCGCCTTTTGTTTCAGCGAAATATCGCTCTAAATGACACGAAATTTCTCTCGAACTTTCGAGCGAACTTTCGACGAAAGTTCGCGAGAACAAAGAACGAAATTCGCGCGTTTCAAATCCAAGACTTTTGGACAATACTGTATGTTGTGGTTCAAATTTTTTCTTTGCCTCTTATTATAGGAAATAAAAAGAAAACTTTGAACCACAACACATGCGTACAATTACATGTACATATTTGCATGATCATTAAGACAGTTAACAGACTGTGCTTTAATGACAGTTTTCTTGATCCATGAGAAAAGACCTCTGTACATTTATGGTCTCTAAAATAGTACTACCTGTACAGGTATTTTTTTTAACCATACTGAAAAATTCTCATACAAAGTTAACCTCATTAATGTACATACAGTTTGGCTATTGTAATTTCATTAAGTGTTCCAAGAAAATATGTCAAAATTAATGCTCTACTCCAAACAGCTACACATATTTTATCACTTTGATGTCTGAATTATTGGGGTTTGATTGCATTACTAATAGAGCAGTTTTCAATTGAGTGTCGCGTCGTAAAACCAAAACCAAAGTAATTACTCTGACCAATCACAGCAGTCGTAAACAATCCAATGAACCAATCAGAGCTCGAAGCAATTACATGTCGCGGGCGCCAAGCGCGGGAAAACGCGTGCGAGCAAGTCACGATTGGTTTTGGTTTTACTTCTGATTGGTCGAGAAAGTGGCGCGAGATTTTTTAGCCAATCACAAAGCGTAGCAATGCAAAACCAAAGCAATTGTGTAATTACTTTCGACAGTCAATTGAAAACTGCTCTAATACTTTAACCTTTATTAATTTTACAGGTACTATTCTTTGGAGGTTTCATATTTCAAGTCATCATTAGACAGAAAGCTTCTAGAAATGCTGTGGAATAAATACTGGGTTAACACACTCTCTTCTTCAAGTCTTCTCACGGTAAGTGGCTTTTGTACCAGAGCAGCAATCATAATGTGACGTACAGTATTGTGCAAAAGTAATGCAAACGAAATTCAAAGATTTTTTTTTTAAACAAAATATTGCGTGATATTTCGGATATCTATTGTTCCAGTTGTCGCAAGATTTCGCTGAGTCATGTGTGATATATCGATACCACTCAATTTTGTTCCCACTCAGTGAACTATGTATCGTTGTCACTCAGCAAAAAATCATTGCAGCTCAGTGAAAAATCGTTGCCACTCAGCAAAAAATCATTGCCACACAGCAAAAAATCATTAACACTCCACAAAATATCGTTGCCACGCAGCGAAAAATTGTGGCCATTCAACAAAACAATTCGCTCCCGCAGCTCTGTCAGCATGAAATATCGAGGACATTCTGGGACCATATTTAATTTATATTCTACCCCTCCCTTGAATAAGTTCCCCTTAGCATTATTCTTTGAATCTTAAATATGTGCCAGCTAGAATGTGCATATATGAAGTAAGAGAAGGTGGATTTTTTCCATGTTAGCAGCCAGGTAACATCAATTTTATTATTATATCGTGTGATCTGTGTGATGCAGTCTGATTACTGTATTTGGGCTACGTACACAGCCTGACACCTTCATCAACATATTGTTGAACACATGCAAGAGCTCTGCGATTGGAAAGCCTTTTATTGTAGCCCATGGGTATAGAAGCTTTCTTAAAGTGTCTATAACCCCAAAAAGTTTTTTTCATCAGAATAAATCTTTGTATTGAACTGAGTAAAATGCCGCAAAAATTTTTGCTTTTGCTTAAAACCCCGATTTTTTATGGCCCGTCAAAGTCAGACTTGTTTTCCACACGGCCGAGTAAAGCGGGGACTGGGACTAGTGACGTCATTCCAGGATATTGTCAACACAGCCGATCGGGTCCGATCTCAGTCATTCAGATGTTGATTTCAGCCGTGTATTTGTTTTGTACCTGCGAAGAAAAATCCTTTATTGACCTTCATTTAGTTTAATAGTTACGTTTAGTGGATAATGGACTTGAGCAATGAAGGCTCGGAGACCGCAAATTACGAGTTGGTGTTCCATATGGAACTTTCAAAGAGAACACGTCATCAATATATCTTGTATTCTACCATAGGTGTTGCGAGGGGTCTATAGTTTTCCATATCATCAAGTTGGATCTTACCCTCTGTGATTTTCTCTTCAGTGTTTGTTCATAATGACCGTGGTAGTGCCTTTGTCTGCCTTCTAATATTTATTTCAGAGTTATTTTTCAGCTCCTCGATCGCTTTGCGTTCGTTGTATAGAAGGGTTGTTCTTAGGCTTGGTAATCTCCATTTCAGCGAGTTGCAATTTTACCTCTTCTAGGTAGCTTTCTATTGCAACTGATGGTTGAACTGGCAGATTCTAGTTTGATCTAACATGAAAGGGGTGTTGTGTTTTATCTTTACTATGATAAATGTATATGAAGACGCGTACGCATTCGTCTTGCGAATTGATTAAAATCTTGCATCATGATCAGTTGATGCTTTTGTGGTTTTCTCTTGTCACGGGTGAACGAATAAACTTAAGCCCTTTTGAAAGTATTTGTTCAGTTGTGAGTTTTATAGCGGAAAGGTTCTTTATAATGTGTCGTTTGCTTGACTCGTTAGTTTTAATCTGTCGCTTCTGGCGCGCTATATTTTTGCGCGTATTGTGTTTCTTGTTTCGTATTTTCCGTTTCTCTGTATTGTTTTTCCTCTGAATTTGATCTGTACACTCAGATAATAGACAAGGATAGGATGCACTTCATTTATTCTTATTTGCTTTCTCTAAAGTTTCCAACATAAAATCTATTTGTGCTTGAATGTTGTGGGCTGACATTTGTACATTCCATGATACATTATCAGTGCTAGCTGTCACATTCTTTTGTTTGTTCTTAGCTCGGTCTCGATTTACATCAGTATTTCTTGATGTACTAGGTTCACTAGATTCAAGACTTAAACATATTTTCGCTCAAGTTCTCTTAATTTCACTTTGTTACGCTTTGGTAGTAGAATGTTTTTAATGCTCCGAGCAGTTTACGCTCTGCTTCTTTTCTAATCCTGTTAATGTCGGTCTTGAATTCTGGATCAGTCGGGCCTGATGTTTGCCCTCACATCGAAGTGTTTTTGGGCAAGAGTTATTCTCTATGTGTGTCTCTAGTTTGCCGATCGATATCTCCGATGCCTTTATCCAGCTGTCTATCGACATTTCCAGAGTGGTTTTCTCGTAAGAGCGTGGACGCTTTCTAACTTTTTTGCTGTCGCCGTTGTCTCATTCACTGCTGTGATGTTGTTTTCTATCCTGCGTTTCACGGTAGCGTTTACGGCTTTCTCTGTGCGGTGGTTGAGCATTGCTGATTGTTTCTTCCACAGAACTTGGATAATCTGGGAGCGGTGCATTCAATCCTTCGTCTTTCATCTCGGTGTCGTTTAATTTGTTTGGCTATTCTGTGGCGATTGGTTTGGCACGAGGTGGCCATAATGCTGACGAGTATCTGACATCTCCACAGAAAATCTTTAGTAGAAAATCTCAAGCAAGACTGCAGTTTCGGTTCTACTTTCTACAGTTTCGGTTAAACTCTCCTTTGTTAATTCAGAAAACCGGACAGTGAAGTCCTCATCTGTGAAGTGCTTCGAACACACCGACAAGTACTTGGTGGGCTCCCAATGTGTTCGCTTCAGTTTAACAAAATTGACCCACTTTCTTCTTATTATTCGTTTCTTCGCCTCTTCTTTACCATAAAAAGGTATTGGATGGAGAGCAATGCCTTCTTTTTCGTATGAAGGGTTGCTACAGCCAAATACTACACAACTTTCAGGCATTTTTGTGTTCCTGACTGCAGCAAGACTGTCTTCGATGATCGAGAGCGAAAGATATCCTGGAATGACGTCACATATTGTGCTAGACCCAGACCTTTTCGAATGATTCAGTGACTCGGGCATGATTTTTATTTTTGTGATTTTTGCAGACTTTGAAAATTCGTCAAAAATCGAGGTTTTAAGCAAAAGCAAACATTTTTGCGGCATTTTACTTAGTTCAATACAAAGATTTATTCTGGCGAAAAAAAGTTTCTGGGGTTATAGACACTTTAAAGAAAGCCAATTTTGCATTCTGAGAAAGTGCCAAGGGAAAATGTTATTTGATTGTCTTGTCTATGAGGTGTTGTTCATAAAGAAACTCCTTCCAAGTTTGAATACACAGACTAACTCCATCCGTGCAAAACTCTTTGTTTGACTCGCCATTTTCAGCTTTTGTATTTCTTATTAACGACCGTCAGGTGTTAATTATTGTATTGTTTGTTTCTAGTATTTATAACATTTTCATTTCAACACATTGCTCAATTTGCTCATCACTGGAAGGTCGTGGGTTCAAATCCCATCTGGAACTCAGAATTTTTATCTGAGTTTCTCTCCACACTCATCATTCATTCATATATTTCAACACACATTTTGACTTGATGATGACGTTCAGCCAAACATCGAAATGTCATCAGTTTCGTAACAATTTTTATAAGTGTTAAAAATGAAGTTGTGTAATTTATAATCACAGACTTTTAGAGTTAGAAACATTCTTGATATTGAAAAAGTGAAATTTTAAACAAATGGACCCCTGTAATTGCCTGACTTAAAACTAGATATTAGTAATTAGTAAATGGACTGAGTGGAGTACAATAATTTATTAATAATGGTAATAGGACTGAGTGGAGTCCTATTTAGTCTGTAATCATATGAGTGATTAACAAAATTGCGGGAGTCCGATTTGTTTAATCACAAGTATGATTACAGACAGAATTGGATGACACGAAGTCCTGTTACCAATTACTCATAACTATAACAAAATTTGAGGATAAAATGTTAAATGGTTACACGTTTTGGTGATCAATTAAAAACATAACAATTGAGTATGTATTTGACCGAGATGCACACATGGAAAAAGGATAGTGCGCGCAAATGACGCATACTGTCCAATTACAAGCATGACGCGTAAACTGTCCTATTAATGCTCTAATCGGGCCTGCTGATTAACAGATAACCAATCGAATTCGAGAATTTTGTTATAGTTTTGATTAAGGGAGTCATCGTGCAGGTAATTTCAAACTGGCCAAGCCCATAGCATGAGGCAGTTTTGAAATTACGGGCACGCTTTTCCCTGAGTGAATTGTACAACATGAAGTCCAATTACTAATTTATCGCATCAATAACAAACTTTGAGATTAAAAAATCTATGTGAACTTTAATCTACTATAAACAACATATAATTTGTTAACGTAACTGAATGACGCATGCCCAACATAGGTGTCCAATTACAGCTATCAAATTACAAAAAATTGTAATTGGATAGCTGTTATTGGACATCCAAGTGACCATGCGCCAATAACTAACAATGTAATAAATAAACATGCGGATAACCAATCACAATCAAGAATTTTGTAATTGAAGAATAACTGTTGAACAAATTATGTGTTTGATGCTCTATCCGTTCAGTTTTCACACCTCCCTGTGGTTACACTGGCCGGTGTGGTGAGGAATATACAATGTGTAGCAGGCTGAAGGTCATTTCCCTTTTGTTAACAGAATGCAGATTATACCAACCATCAGATTGCAGATCTTTCAGAGAAATTAGAACAAGCTGAGTCTCAAGTAAGAAGCCAAGTCAGTTTGATGTCTGTTCAAGTTGTTTGTTTATAACATTGATTATTAGTTACAATGTACTCCCAAAGTTACAGCTTATTTAAACTACCAGTTTGTTAACACAGTTGGCCAAACGTAGCTTAGGTCAGTAAACCAATCAGAAACCCAATCCATTCCTTTATTGTAAATCATCATATTTGTTAAATTTGGCTTGTTTGTTTTATTCTCATCATCATCATTGTCATCCTCTGTTAGGTTGGTCGTATGGGTAGTTTTATGATGGGTATGGATCAAGACAAGAAAGAAGAAGGAAAGCTGACGAAAACCACTAGAGACAGGTACATTGTACAGTAATTTAGTTTAGGTACAGATACACATCTACATCAGCAACAGCTGGGCATTCACTATAGATGTCCAAGTTTTTTAGTCTCTCATTTATGATTTCAACTCATCTAGCTACCCAGTCCACAATGATATCCCTTCCCAACATGTCTGTGCAAAGGCTGTGTTACACTGTGAATGTTTCAAGCTTGCAACCAACAAAACCGTTGAGAGACAATTTACAGAAAGTAGAATCGCTTTATACTTTCTGCAATGGTTGCAGCAACTTTTTTAGCGTCGATGTCTAGATCAGGACAGCAGGAATTTTATTTTATCAATGAAAGGTTTCACAAGCACTGGTAAATTTCTCAGAATACCAATACCAATACAATACCAATACAATGCAATGCAATGCAATACCAATAACAATACAATGCAATACAATACTAATACAATGCAATGCAATGCAATATAATGCAATGCAATACAATACCAATACAATGCAATACAATTCAATACAATTACAATACAATGCAATGCAATACCTATACCGATACAATACCAATGCAATGCAACGCAATGCAATACAATACCGATACAATACCAATGCAATGCAATGCAATGCAATACAATACCAATGCAATACAATACAATGCAATGCAATGCAATAGACTTTATTTTAAGAGGGTAGCACGTGACAGTGATAAAGCTGATGACCCACTATAAAGAAGTTGTGATGTTGGAATGGCTTCCCAAAGTTTTGTTAACAATTTGTTCTACACTGTACTATACTAGTGCACTAAAGCCTTAAATAAGTGTCTTTGCCTGTGGATGGCCTGAATGGAAATGGATTGGAACTTGAAAAAATTGGCCAATTCTTTCCATTTCTTTCCTTGTGTCTTGGATAAATCGCTTAAATCTGATTATGGTTTGTTTCCTCTTCAGGGAATCACTTGATATTTCCTCTTGGTACATAAATGAACTATTATTATTATTATTATTATTATTATTATGATTATGATTATTATTATTATTATTATTATTATTATTATTAACCCCAAGAGTGCCAAAAAGTTGTAAAATATTGAAAAACAAATGGTACCATGCAAAAGAACTGGCGAATAGGTTTCATTTGAATGGTCACACCATAGGATTTCATCAACAGACTCAAAAGTTATAACAAATGGTACCATGCAAAAGTACTGCTGAAGAGGTTTCATTTGAATGGTCACACCATAGGATTTCGTCCACAGACTCAAAAGTTAGAACAAATGGTACCATGCAAAAGTACTGCTGAAGAGGTTTCATTTGAATGGTCACACCATAGGATTTCGTCCACAGACTCAAACGTTAGAACAAATGGTACCATGCAAAAGTACTGCTGAAGAGGTTTATTTGAATGGTCACACCATAGGATTTCGTCCACAGACTCAAAAGTTAGAACAAATGGTACCATGCAAAAGTACTGCCTAAGAGGTTTCATTTGAATGGTCACACCTTAGGATTTCATCCACAGACTCAAAAGGTAGAACAAATGGTACCATGCAAAAGTACTGCTGAAGAGGTTTCATTTGAATGGTCACACCATAGGATTTCATCAACAGACTCAAAAGTTAGAACAAATGGTACCATGCAAAAGTATTGCCAAAGAGGTTTCATTTGAATGGTCACACCATAGGATTTCGTCCATAGACTCAAAAGTTATAATAATTGGTACCATGCAAAAGTACTGCCAAAGAGGTTTCATTTGAATGGTCACACCATAGGATTTCGTCCACAGTCTCAAAAGTTAGAACCACTTCACATGTTTCCATTATTGACTCTGGGAGTGAAAGGGTTGATAGGCTGTTAATAACACTGTTCCTTTTCGAGGAGTGCTCATGCGATTACAGGGTTCTTCAGTCATGGAAAAACCTGGAAAGTCATGGAATTGTATAATTTAATTTTCCAGGCCTGGAAATTCATGGAATTTAAGTGTGGGTCGTGGAAAGTCACGGAAAGATATGTTCATGGTACAAAATCGCAAAGGCTGCAAATGTTGTGGGAATAATAAAGCAAGATGAAAACTTAAAAACATGATCTTTTTGATAACATTTTGAAAACTGCCAAATTTGAAAAGGTCACGAAAAGTCGTGAAATTTTAAAATCTAAAAAGAATGCGAACACTGGATTATAAACTGCCAAAAAGCGCGATACGCTAAGCAAAGTCAAGTAACAACTCCAAGTTGGCGTTATTGGGCGAACACTGCCTTGCGATTGGTTTTGCCTGAGCGACTTCCGGTTCGTGATTAACTGAAAGAACCTCGCCGATCTCCTCAGCACTACGAGCTGAATGCTAGACAGCACGTGCTGGATCGAACAAGCGTATTGGTAGCAGGCAATATACAAGGCAACGAAGCCAAAAAGCTTGGGGGGAGTCGCTTCGCAGACTTAACCGCAACACGCCGGAGTGACCCCAGTCTAGTGAAAGCAAAAACAGTTCTTCGTCTCCAAAGGGAGGTAGGGAGGGAAAAAATTTGATAGCGCTTAGACAAATACTGTTTGCAGTGTGCAATTGAACACTGAAGTGAACCTTGAATGCTTGAGCTTTTGTACCTAGACAATGTCTGATAACTCAGCCAGAAATGGCTGTACTACCGAACAGTTTGTTGTCCCAAAATTCTGTGCACGCCGTGATCACTTTCTGTGCTGAATTTCGTGCAACACGAAATTCACGCTTGAATGCGTGCAACCAATCAGATCACCCTTATGAACAATGGAGCATTTCAAAACAAAAACAAACGACCGCAACGTCTTTTGGGTGAAGGTGGGCCCTTAACCGTGAATGAGGCCTTAATTCTTTCAGCCAATGCAAAGCGACCATACACCACCGTTCTTAAGCGAACAAAGCTCTAAAATTTAATCTTATAAACTACAACAGGACTATTAAGTTGTTTGACTTTGGAAAATTGAATGCACAGTTGCAGTATTGACAGCTCAACACGCCATGAATGACCCGCAGAAAATGAGAACCACGCTCCATTAACTATATTTTACTGATCAGGCTGTAAAATTTCATTTAATAAACAGCCCTATTTGTCTTTCTTGGCGCTATTTCGTCGGCCTTCTTACTGGCTTAGCTTAAACGGGGCCAAAAAGTTAACTACATCGCCTGCAGGGAAATTCCAAACGTTCGTGGCAACGAACGTGTCTTGCAGGCCTAAAATAAAAATGAAATGCATTAAAAAACGTAATGCATTAGTATACTCGCGAGACATGACTAAATACCAAAGTTGATTTGCATTCGAACCTCCATAAGCGACCAGCTCTTTTAAGCGACTAGTTTTCCAGTGCGTGAGCACGTACACATGCTATCTAACAAGGTCTTTACATATCCATGACGAAAGACAGCGGTAAACATTTAGAGCTAATACACACGAATAATATGGTTATAAAACCCGACACAAACAGCAAAATCCCAATAACAATGTTCGCCGGTTAATAACAGTTCTATTAAACTTCAGTCTTTGGCGCCACCACGTCGGCCTTAGTTTTGGCTTACGCTAAAACTGGGCCAAAAAGTCAAGTACATCGCCTACAGGTAAATTCCAACAAACATGTTTTGGAAAGCGTAAAATGAAATTGATTAAAAAACGTAATGCATTACAGCACACTCTCGGGACGTGACTTACCAAAGTTCATTTACAGTCGAACCTTCGTAAGTGACGACCTCTTTTAAGCGACCAGTTTTCCAAAGTGACATTTTTTTAAAGTGAAATCATTGCAGCCGAAACCTCTCGAAAGCAACTGCGACCACTTTCAACGCTGGTGATAGTAGTTAAGGACTTGGCGGTACCAGATCAGTTTTGCAAAACTGATCTGATACCATGCCAAGTCTTAACTACTTCCCATCTGTTGGATTAAAAAATATAGAAAAATCAAATGAAACTATATGTTAAAAAAACAAATGGTGCGTTTATTTCATTGCGTGACACAATTCTCGGAAACACAGGATGTAATACCCAGAAACAGAGAACGGGGAATCCCCCGCTTACAAGTCTGAACATGTTTTGATAAAAAGGAAATGAGTCATCACTAATAGTTATTGTTTCAGATCACGAGACGGTCGTGTGATATTTTTAACCAATCAGAGGCTTCACACTTTGATTCACAATTGTGAACTTTTTCAGTGAAAAAGTTCACAATTGTGAAGTTGCTTGTGAAGTTAAGATGCCTTACTCTCTAAAACAGCTCGATCAGCGATATGAGACAATGGAAAATATCGCTAACGCGTTAGCCGATTTTTAGCCAAGCTTTTCCGCATGATCGTCATATGGCTGTCTTGTAGGTAAAGAGATCTAGAAGTTTATGATTTAGTTTAATCTTAAAATGGCTGAGAGTGAAACTGGTTTATCTGATTTGTTCGATGTTGATGCAAATATTCTCAGGATTTTCGAATTTGCTAGTCGTGTGAAGAAGAGTATTTCATCTTTCACCAAACATACATAACTGAATGATGCATCATCCACCTTCTGATTGGTTGAAAAAATCATACGACTGACTCATGATCTGAAACAATAGCTATTAATGATGACTCATTTCCTGTTATTAAAACATGTTCGCTATTTTTGTTTTCTGGGAATTTAGACACGCATCGCTTATAGCTATTGTTTTAAAAATATAATCTCATATAATAGTATAGAATGAATTGTAATTTGGAAATTCATGATGAATTTGAGAAGATGGGAGAGTTGACCTGTCCCTTTTGTGACCAACGATTAGCAGATGTTGGTAGAAATACGGAAATGATGAGTATTGGTGAGTTGACCTGTCCCTTTTGTGACCGACGATTAGCAGATGTTGGTAGAAATACGGAAATGATGAGTATTGGTGAGTTGATATGTCCCTTTTATGATATGAAATTATTAGAAGTTGATAGTAGTGCTAGATTGGTTGAGTTATGTTGTTGTGAACAAGATATAAATAGTATAGATGGTATGAGCGTCTGTCTAAATTGCGGTTCCGTCCATGGTTATGATTATGTTAAAGAGTACGTTGATTTTTATGAGAATATGTATAGAATAAGGACGAAGAGTGTGTATGTAAGAAAATATCATATCGAAAATATAATCAATAAATATAATAAAGAAATTCATTTGAGTTATCAAGACCGTAACAAAATATATAAGATTTTTGGATTAATAAACAACGTGTTACCAGAAGTCAATAAGAACCGGAAACGGATGATTAGTGTAACCTATGTTTTGAGAAGATTATTAAAAATTTTAGGATTACCTTATGATAAAATAAAAATAACTTCTTCTAAAAAGACATTAAAATTTTATGAACAATGGTGGGATGATGTTTATAAATTAATAAAGAATGATGTCAACAAAATTATTAAAAGGTGACCTGTTGCATGATTCTCAGAAAAATAGGAAGTCATACGTCATGCAAAGGGGGTTTTCCCTATGAATGAGTTATTGAATAAAGTTTGTTAGTAAAGTTTATCGTAAAATTTACTATAAAAGTTTACTCGGAAGTGAATTTTTTATCATACTGTTTCTCGAATTTATCGGCAAGAGGACAAATATCGATGATTATTTCGTCTAACTGTCTCATTTCATTGATGAATATATTGTGGTTGAATTGATTTCCTCTAAGACAAGACCGTAAAAAAACTAATACTTTTTCATATGTCGTATAAGCAAATTCAGACATTTCGATTTTCTTTTTATAATTCTTGATTTCACTTACTGTTTTTAGCACTAAACCAGCTCCAGAAATAGAAGCTAGTATAGCAGGATTTAATGTGATACTACCAGTTACAGTACCAATAACTATTAAGCCTGTTGAAGTTACATTAATAGCTAAATTCAATCTCTTGAAATATTTGAAAGCATTCTTATAGCACCAAAATCGTTTATGATAAAATTTATATAATGCTTTGATTTCAGATAGTTTTTCTCTGCTGATGCTTTTATCAATATGATTAAAATTGAAGATGTCTGTTTCAGTCATTTATATTATATATTTGGATAATTATATTTTAGGATTTGAAAGAAGACAATATAATACACCACTTATTTGGCCCATTATTGGAGATCTTTTTATTTTCTTTGGCATTGAAAGGCAGCAATATGTGTATCCAGGCCCCTTTTCATAGTCATTGTAAAATCTTCCAAATGCATCATGAAAAATAGCATGTTTAATTAAAAATTGGTATTTGGTATTTAGAGTACAAGAACCTGGTCCTATTAATCCAATGTCAGAGTGTTTTTCTAATATTTGGTTAAATGATATTGGCTTATTCAAATAGTTAACGTACAAAAATTGATATATTAAAGCCAATTTTAATATTTCATCTTTAGTATTAGGATGCAGGTTTTTTTGAGTTGTAAAAAATTTATTGCAAAAATTAATTGACTGTGCAAGAATTGACATTTATATATATCAATATATTAGATAATTATATATTAAAACTCTTCAAAAAGTACACTGATATGGCAATTATAAGGTGCATATGTAATATGATCAATTGATATTAATTTGATTCGTACAACTGTATCTTCATTGAAATTGATAACTGATGACACTATATTGAAAGTGTAATAAATTTTATTCGATGCTTTATTCCAATTTTGGGGTCCAAATGAATTGTTACCGATTAATATAACCATTTTTTTGTATCCTTCAGGCGGTTTATCGTCCAATATTATCAACCATAATTTTACTATTTTTAAATTAGTTAACGCAATAAATGATGATGAACCGTTGAATATGATATCATTAGTGTTCTTATTTTTCATATAATTGCCTAAAAATATGAATTTTTGTTTCTTTATAGGTAAACCAATTATGTTTCTACCATTTAAATCAATATCTGTCTCCATTGTCATTTTTCCATTTTCAATTGTATAAATAGAATCATATACATCTGAATCAACACTCGAGATATGTCCTTGAACACCATAAACGATTAGATGTGCTTTATTTGTATGTCCTTTTGTTATACTACCGTGAAGATCTATCATTATATATTCAGGGGGAGAAACCTGCCATTTGTGTAAATGAACAATGCTTTTCGTATATCCTTCAGTGTTAAAAATCTTTGTAGTTTGCTGCCCAATATTAATGACTGTTGATACAACACTGACAGTTGTTGAACTAATATAAGCTTTATCTGGAACGAAAAACTCAATCACCATAGTGTACTCACATTGAGAAAGATTTAGTGCATTAAAACCTATCCTTGACGCGAAGTCATCGTTATTGTCTGTCGTAAGAGTTATATCATAGGCTTTCTTGTTAATTTTGTGTGGACTGGATACAAATCGATAATACCATTAACAACAATATTACTCTCCGACGAGCTCTGATTAACATCTTCCATCATGTATCTAAAAACATCTTTTTTAGCTGTAGAGGTATTTATATGTGACTCGTTTACATAACTCTTATAATCATCCGTTATTCGTGTATACAAGTTGGAATTGGAATCATTGAGTTCGCTGTTGAAAAATGAAACATTTATAGCAGCGTCATTCTCATTTGGTTCAGGAGTTGCTAGATTAACAATCTTTTTATCTCCCATATCAAGATCGCTGGAAATAGTTTTATCAAGTTTGAGTGTTTCTAAATTATTTATTGCATTCGTATTTTGATTTATTCTTGTGTTGTTATCACCAGTTTTTGTGTCAACATATCCTTTATTTGTAGCGTGATCAATTGCTATTGGATCTTTTACATTGAAGATCGTATTTTTATTCATATCAAGACCAGTTTCCATAGAAAGCATTTCTTTACGAGAAATAAAAATGTTTTTCACGTCGTTGTAACTAACGAGATTGTTGTAATTTGCAGCTAAATCCAAGTATGTCTGTTGTTTCGACTTAACAATATTAAAAAGTTCTTTCAAATCAATGTTTTTAGTAACTTCATGAGTGTGATCAGGAACATCGGGATGATATTTTTTTAGAGTTATCATATTCACAGCTGAAAGATCTTGGTTTTCATCTGTGTTGATATTTATGATTTTCTTATTCTTCGCATCATATTGTTGACCGTCATAATTTAAAAAATGTGTCTTCCCATGGTAAAAAGGGAAAGCATCATTATCCCCAGCTGCTTGAACATTTAATAAAGAATGATAATTAGCATCTAAATGATCATTCAATACTATTCTTTTGTTTTTCATATATGCATCTGTAATATTAGCTTTTTTATTATTATGATTTTTAAGAGTTATCATATTAACAGCTGACAAATCATTGTTTTCATCTGTATCCATATTTGTAATCAATTTTCGGTCCATATCAATTTCACCAGGAAGAATTAATTTATGTCCCCGCATATCAAGATCCCCCACCATATGAGTTGTTCCATCTAATTTTAAATAATGCGTGTCTCCATACTCTTTATTAACAGCATCTTTTTCTGAAATTGGTGTTTTTAAATTTCTTATATTATTGTTTTTCATATCAAGATTTGCTGTAACTAATGGTAAATGCTTACTAACAAATGTATTTCTAATAAATTTGAAATCAACTACATCATTCAAACCAGTAACTGTTCCTATATTTACTATTTTTTTATTTTGCATATCATAATTACCATCATCTGTCAATTTGAAGCCAACGCCTGGCGGGCCTGGTGGCCCTTGTGATGTTGTTGTTGTTGTTGTTGTTGTTGTTGTTGATGGTAGTAATCCGTTTGAATAACTCATTATAGAGCAGTTTTCAATTGACTGTCGAAAGTAATTACACAATTGCTTTGGTTTTGCATTGCTACGCTTTGTGATTGGCTAAAAAATCTCGCGCCACTTTTTCGACCAATCAGAAGTAAAACCAAAACCAATCGTGACTTGCTCGCACGCGTTTTCCCCGCGCTTTGCGCCCGCGACATGTAATTGCTTCGAGCTCTGATTGGTTCATTGGATTGTTTACGACTGCTGTGATTGGTCAGAGTAATTACTTTGGTTTTGGTTTTACGACACTCAATTGAAAACTGCTCTATATAATATGAGTATATTATATTTTTTCATTGAAATTCTTGGTTGTGAATTTCCTTGGTTTATCAATATATATGAAGCAATATGAATCATTAGTGGCTTTTTCATAGTCAGATTTTTTTATACCAAGCTCTCTACTAATCCTGTTTTGTTCGTTTGGAGAAGGAAATTCAAAAATGCAGTAATGTGTAGAGTTAAGACGGATACATTTGTCAGTGTCATAAAACGATTGACTAAGATATATGCAACTGCAATTTTTGTTTCTTGAGTTAGTGTAGTAGTTTCTTATTTCTGCATCATTTTTACTACCAGTATTAAGATAGTCATCAAAAATAACCAACTTTTGGTTATCACAATTTAATTCGGACAAAGGCAATATTTGATCATTACTTGCTTCAATAATTGGGTAACCCACCTCTTCACTGATTGGTTTCAATGTTTCCAGTAAATGTTGATATTTTGATTGTTCCAAGTTTTTAGCATATAGATAAATTTTATCGAAATAGAGTAGCCTATAGATCATGTCTAGCAGAACGTTTGTTTTTCCTGACCCAGATGGGCCGCAAATTAGCATCCGGAAGCATCGGTCAGGCATGAAAGGATATAACTCTTTATAATTTGAGGTTACATCATCATCGGCATCGTAATTTGGTATTATCATTTATATTATATGGGTATATTATTTCAATATAACATGGTGTATAACACGGTGTACAACACAGTGTACAACACGGTGTAAAATGCTCTTTTTTATATATGATTTCCAAATTTTATGTAACCTAATAATATAATAAAAATGAGTTTACTTAAATGGAAAGAACTTGCAAAGAGTAAATCTCTATTAGGTAATAAGATTAATCTTGTACATGATGCAATCACAAAACATAATCTTAGTCATAAGATAAGTCAAGAGTCATTGGCTAAGGTATTCAAACCTGTGACTAGTAAATTAGATGATGTTATCGACAGTAATGTAGATTTAAGGGTACCCATAAGAAAGAAAAGAGCACCTAAAAAAGCTGATCAAGGTATTGATTATATGCCTGAAGTTGACCCTTTCGAAGACATGCAAGTTGATGATTTATTTGGTGATTATGTCCCACCAAATCAAAATAAACAAATTGTACCTAAACCACCTACTTATGAAGAATCTTTACAAGATCTTATGGAAGGAAATAAGAATATTTATGTTGATCCTGAATACTTTGTTAATCAACCAGATGATTTACCGCCAGAATATGATGACGACGATGAGATGGACTATGGATTAGATGATGAAGATGAAAGTAATTTGATTTTGGATGATCTTGGTATTACTAATTATGAAAATGTGGATAAGATATTGAATCAATCATCAATAACAGACAAAAAAACTAAGACATATCTTAATAAGATTATAAAAAATGCTAAAGCAAAAAGAAGTCAATTACGTGGATTTAAGTCACATGTTACAAAACAGTTCAAAAGTGGGGCTATATCTGAAGCCGAGAGACAAATGAAAAACAAAAGAATAGACAACGCAAGAGTTACTTTAAATGAATACATAAAACATTATAATACTAAATTGGAAACAATGAAAGGTTCTGGAATCAAAGGCCGAGGAAGAAAACAGAGAGGTGGAAATATTATGTTTTTTAATGATGTAAAGCAGCTTTTGAAAAAATTGGAATTGATTATTGGTGAAAGATTGGCAGGGAATACGAGCATTGAGATGAGGAATATGGGAGTAACTATACTAGATAAATTATTGGAAATGTCTAAAATCAATAGATCGCAGTATAATAAATTGTATGGTCAATATTTTAAAAATATAATGTAACTTTATTATATATGGAACGAGAGATAGTATTATCCTCCTATAGTGTGAAGTCCCAATTAAATAATAAACCTGAAGATTTCACAACAAAATTTACTAGACAAATGATATTGGATAGTAATTCTCAATATGTTATCGGTCTTAACAGAATTATCAATATGAGTTTCACATGGTTCAATGTTAACGCAGGATACAACAATCAATTAATAAAATATAGCTCTAATAATGGTACAACTTATCACAACATACAATTTCCATCAGGAGTATGGAATTATACTGATTTCGATGAATATATAAAAGATATAACAAAGAACGGTGATGAATATCCAATCACTCTTGAATTTGATCAGACAACATTTAGGGTTACGATTACATTGGCTCAGAATTATCAGCTTGATTTAACGCATTCCAATTTTAATGATCTAATCGGGTTTGATAAGACAGTATTGACAAGTGGAACAAATATTGGTCCTAGAGTACCAAATCTAAGTCAAGACACCGATATTTTGAATATCCATTGTGACCTAATTAATGATTCACTTGTCGACGGTCAAGATACAGACATCATTTATAGCTTCTCTACCAGTGTACTCCAACCTAGTTATAGCTTCACTTTAGAACCTAAACGGGTTACATATAACCCAGTTAATAAAAATACTATCAGTAGTATCCGAATATACATCACAGATGGAAAAAGAAGATTAGTTAACTTGAATGGCGCAGATACAGCTTTCTCACTGATTCTGAAAAGTATAGAATAATATAACATAATAGTATAATGAAACCGTATGAATTCAAAAGATTTTACCATCCAAAACTTGGTAAATTTGTATACAGACACAAAGGATTGGGAATTATCGTTGATAATATTTTCAAACCGTTGAAGAGTGTTGCATCATCTGTTTTCAAGAAATTTGCTAAGCCAATAGCAAAGAATGAATGGGGTTAGTTTCTAGAGAAACTGTGGTGCTGCGTCGGTGGGGGGATGAAACACGAGAATTTAGTTTTATCGACTGAGTCGATAAGGTAAATTGACCACCGTGAAAAGATTCAAATAGCTGAAAATAGCGATTCGCTCCGACGAAGGGCTAGCGCTCGAAACGTCAGCTATTTGAATCTTTTTACGGTGGTCAATTTACCTTATCGACTCAGTCGATAAAACTAAATTCTCGTGTTTCATCCCCCCACCGACGCAGCACCACAGTTTCTCTAGAAACTAACCCCATTCATTTGTTGTTTATTCGCTGCGACCATTAACTTTTTACATCAATATTTCTTACTCAACAGCTTTCTCACCGAACGAACCGAAGACTAAAAATATTAAAAAGGATTCGCTCCGACGAAGGGCTAGCGCTCGAAACGTCAGCTATTTGAATCTTTTTACGGTGGTCAATTTACCTTATCGACTCAGTCGATAAAACTAAATTCTCAATAGCAAAGAAGGCGTTAGAATCGGGGATATCCCATGCAGGTGAGCGACTGGGTAAGGCGGTATCTCAAAAATCTGGTGATTTGATAATGAAAAGATTGACAAATTTGAGAAAAGGAGCTACAAGACAAACAGCAATTGTTCCATCCTCACCCATTAAACAGCTGCAGCAACATTATCAGCCAAAACTAGATCAAGAAAGTACTGATATGATACTGAATAGACTCATTTCTGGAGATGGTTTGAGGAGAAGACGTAGAGTTAGATTTGTATAGAATCAATGAATATATTTTTTAATTGTTAAAATTATATAACATAATAATATATGTCTTTTAGAACGGATAATTTTCTACAAAGAAATGAGTTGGTGCGATTCCAACTCGATGATGTAATCAGGTCTCCAGCTAACGGTCAACACCAAACGAAAAATGGTTATAAATTTACAATTAATGATCGATCGAGTTTCTACGATTGGTACAATGCCTATATTGAAGTCCAATTCCAACTACAGAAATTAGCAGACGGAGTAGGATATGCTGCTGCTGATCGAATAACGGTAATTAATGGAGGGCATTCCTTAATTGACCACATAATGATTAAATCTGCAGGAAAAATAGTTTATGACACTGACAATCTCCATAAAGTCACTTTTGTTAAAAACCTGCTAGAGTATTCTGATGATTACAGTAGATCAGTTGCTAAAAACAGTTTCTGGTATTTGGACACGAATGCTACAACAGCTGCGAATAACACAGGATTTGAAGCTCGCAGGTTGCAAACTCAAGCACTTCGAGACAATGGGGCTGGTGGTGCTAAAAACATTAATGTGATTATACCATTGAACAGGTTCTCATTTTTTGAAGAACTTGAAGATAAGATGCTTGTACCAATGCAAATACAATTTAACATTGAGCTACAAAACGATGGTGAACTCATTCACATGGCTAATGGAACTGATGCTGGAAGAATTGTTGTTAACAGGTTTTTGCTCTGGGTGCCAAAACTAACTCCAAAGGATTCATTGTATGACAATTTCGTTAGTTCATTTCTTAAAGAAACTCAGTGGAAATATTTAAGGGAAATGTACGAAGCATCAGCTCCTACACAATCATCAGGATTTTTCCAGATTTCAAGCAGTATTGACAATGTCAAACACATTTTTGTTTACTTGAAAAGAACAAACCCGCCTAATGATGCAGTTGAAGAAGACAGTCCTTATCTAATGGACACTTTTAAACTTAATGTTGCTGATAATAACTCTTCCCTTTTAAACTGTAGACTAGAATATGGAAATGGAGTCTTTTATCCAGAAACAGAGTATGATACAGAATCAAAAGTGAGAATCTTTAACGATTTGATGTCATATACTATGCGGAAAAATGACTATAACAGCGGAACTCAGCTGAACTTAGCAAACTATAGTTCTCTGTATGGGTTGATTTACTTTAATCTTACGTATCAAACTGAAAAAATAACAAGAGATCCGAAACAGCTAATCTTCAGGTATAGACTAAGCCAGAATGCAGCTGCAAACTTCAATGTTCATGCTGTAGTCCTATATGAAGAATCTGTTGTCATTGACAAGGTGGGTAATGAATTGGTTATAGTGTAAAATTGTATAATAAGTAATGTATTACTAATAAAAATAAATATCCTTATTTCATATATGTTTTATAACTGGAAAAAATTATATAACATATATTATATACAGCAAATGACTCAGCTTTTTGAAATCAAAGTAAATTTGTCTGACAATCAAAAGAAGAATCTTAGCAATGCTTTCAAAAAAAGGGAAACTATTGTTCTCAGACTATCAAATGAATCTCTGAACGGAAATGATATTCTATATGTACCAGCAATGGTAAAGAAGAGATTGGAGAAGAATCGTATGATGAATAAGGGTATGGATATCAAACTTGTTAAAAGTAATATCAGAAAACAGGTTGGAGGTAGTCTACTAACTTCTATCTTAAGTATTGGAAAGACACTAGCACCAACTATAGGTAAAACCCTTGGGCTATCAGCTCTTGCTGGATTGGCTTCAGAAGGTGCTTCTCAGATTGTGAAATCAATATCTGGCAAAGGCGTACAGTCGGGTGGTTTTCTCGTACCACAAGACAAAATTAATAAGCTGATAGAATATAAGCATCTTTTATCGACGAAACAAAAACAGGATATATTGAATGCCCTTCAATCAGGTTCAGGTGTTCATGTAAAACCAACAAAAACACAATCAGGTGGATTTTTAGGCACTCTGTTGGCAAGCATTGGTGTTCCACTCCTTCTAAATGCTTTGACTGGTAAAACTGGTAGTGGGGCTCCACGAATGGGAATTAGTAAGAAAAAAGGGGGTAAGGGAGCTCCGAGAATTGGTGCATACAGACAACCACCTCCATTTATAGGTACATGGGATAATCCAATTGGTATGGGGATTAAAAAAAAAACTACCAAAAAAAACAAGTCGGGAGAAGGCATACTATTAGGGAAAAACAGCCCATTCAATGGCATACCACTACTAGGGGCAATACTGTAAAACCAAAATTCCATAAAGATATCCCGTTAAGTAATCATGATCTAATAAAATGGTGTAGATATTTGAACATCCCAATCAAAGATGTTCTATCGAGGGATGAGAAAGTTCCACATAAGCATAAACAGGCGTTATTCATATACAATCTTGAACCCTCATATATGAGTGGAAGCCATTGGGTGGCCACATATGTCAAAGACAACGTGATAAATTATTTTGATAGTTTCGGTATGCCTCCATTTCAAGAGATCGTAAATCATACAAAAAGAAAGAATTTGATTCTGTTACATCAAAACAACCAAATCCAGAACATAAAAACGACTACATGTGGTTACTTCTGTTTATACTTTCTGAATGAAATGAATAAAGGGAATTCATATTATAATTTATTGCAAGTATTTGACATATATGATACAATGAAGAATGAGAGATTCCTCGAACATTATTTTAGAAATATCTAACTTATATATATAATGGTAAAATCATATTGTGTTAGACAGAAGAAAGTCACTGAATGTGTTCCAGGAAGCGAACGATATGTGAAAACTAAAAATGGTCGAACTATGTTGAAATGCACTTGCGCTGAATGTGGTATAACAAAAACCAAATTTATAAAACAAAAACAGGGAAACTAATTGAGCCCTCACAAGATGGGGGCTTTTTAAATATAGAAGGTAGTCACAGTCTTGGTGAAATAGCAGCTAAAAGCGCTTTAAAAGGTTTGTATAATTTAGGTAGAATCGGAGCATCAAAGGCAATTAAATCTGGTTATGCTAAACAAAAAATAAAAGGAATGGCTGATAAATATTTGGATCAAGCCTTAGATAGTTTAACTTCAGATATTAGTAAGAAACTAGATCCATTGCATAAAGGTAGTGGGATTGATATTCATAAGGCCATTGGGAAGCTTCCGAAACCAAAAGGCGGTTGGACATTACCCGGCCATAAATATACTGGCCCATATAATGATTTAAAGAGTCAAGTGAAATATGACCCAACAACTGGCCAAATATTAGAAATATATGACCAACCTACAGGAAGAACTGATGAAATAGCAATGCAACATGATGTCGATTATTCAGTCTGCAAGGATGATAGGAAATGTAAAAATAAGGCAGACCGAAAAATGGTTCAAGCTTTAGACAACGTACCGTATAATGAAAGACAATGGGGGCATTGGTTGGCTAGAAACACGATTGATGTAAAACAAAAACTTGGATTAGGTGTTAAAAGGAAGTCAAAAAACGTAAAAAGGAGTTGAGTAATGATTGGGCTGAACTCCTTGCAAATGAACTACATAAACCAATCAAACGGAAATTTCAAAAGAGACGTGTTATTGTTAATGGAATAGATGATATTTGGAGCGCTGACCTTGTAGAAATGCAGAAGTTTTCAAAATGGAATAAAGGATATAGATATTTGTTAAACATCATTGATGTGTTTTCGAAATTTGCTTGGAGCATCCCTATTAAAAATAAAACAGGTAATACAATTACTGAATCATTTGATGATGTTATTAAAAAATCCAAACGGAAACCTAAATTTATTTGGGTAGACCAAGGGTCTGAATTCTATAATAAAACTTTCAAAGACTGGCTAAAGAAAAATAATATTGAGATGTATTCTACTTTCAATGAAGGTAAAGCTGTTATTATTGAGAGATTTAACAGAACATTAAAATCTAAAATGTGGAAACAATTTACAGCTCAAAATACAACACAATATTTAGACATGTTACCAAAACTATTAAATGAATACAACAGTACAAAGCATTCAAGTATTAAAATGAAACCTATTGAAGCATCTATGAAAAAGAATGAAGGAACTGTTTATTTCAATCTATATGATACGGAACTATTATCATATAAACCAAAATTTAAAGTTGGTGATAAGGTTAGAATTTCAAAGTATAAACGGAATGTGTTCGACAAGGGTTATACACCAAACTGGACTGAAGAAGTGTTTACAGTCGATAAGATACAATACACAAACCCTATTACATATAAGTTAAAGGATCTTAATAATGAATCAATAGAAGGGTCATTTTATGAACCTGAATTACAATTAGCAAAACAGGATGTATTCAGAATTGGCAAAGTCATTAGGAGGGATTACAAGAAAAAACAAGCTTTGGTATCATGGTCTGGTTATCCAAAAGAATTTAATTCATGGATACCGTTAAAAGATGTCAAAAATATATAATGTTTATATATATCATGAGTGGTATTAAGAAATATATTGAAAAAATAAATGTTCAAATTAATGAATGTGAAGATGAATCAGACAATCTTCGTGATAAAATATACGATAATGAGCGTAGATTGGATATGTTACAATATAAAAAGAAATTATTGAAACTTTATCATAAAAAAATACATGAAATGGATGAAGATATAACATTGAAACAGTTATTGAATATTATCTGCAATGAGATAGAAAACAATAAATACGATGAGGAATGTAATGTGTTGAAACAAACAAAAGTTGATAATATAGCTGAATTGAAAACTGAAATGAATATCTGAATATAGTTTAAAAGATTCATAACTGGATCATTTGAATTCTCAACCATATTTAAACGCATATAAAGATAAAATAATATATAGTAATAATATAATGGAAAAAGAAGTAATAATAAAAAGAGGTAGGGGGCGACCGCCTATATACCAAACCCAAGAAGCCAAAAAAGAAGCTATTAAAAGATCCAAAACTCGTTATATGTTAAATAAAGAGTGGTATTGCCGTGCATGTAATAACAATATCAACTACTCACTTGCTGGAAAATTCTGTCATTTGAAAACTAATAAACATATGGATAATATTAATAGGCAGATCCGTGAATTCGTTCATTTAAACACACAATAAAAACTAAGAAATATATAGTTTAATGGATCCATTATTGGATCACTTAAATTCTTGATAAAGGTTAAACGCACTAAAATGACTTAAAAAATAATCGTACTATATAGTAATGGTAAAACAATCAAGGGGAAGACCTAAAAAGTATATGACCGATGAAGAAAAACGTATTATGGGACGTCTTTATTGTAAGAAGTATAATGACAATCCAGATAATAAATATCATTGCATTGAATGTAATAAATATTTTCATCCTGCAAGTAAATATAAACACAATAAAACTATGATGCATCAATTGAATTCACAAAAATACAACAACGAATAACGCAAGGCGATCATAAAAAGATAATCATATATGACCAATCATATATAACTATCTCAAATTATTTCAAAAATGATTCCAAAAATAAACGCACTATAAAAGGACTTAAAGAAATATTATATAATTATATATATATAGATAATGGAAAAATCAGACTTAACAAAATTGAGTAAGTCTCAACTAATCCAAATGCTATTAAAGCAACAGAAGAAAAAACCTGAAATTATTGTGGTAGATGATACCAAACCAGTTCCAACACCAAGGACTGTCAAACCAATCCCAGCACCTCGTAAGAGTGTAAATCAAATGGTTCAAGATTATGAAAACAATATAATTTTTCCACCAGTGCCAGCACCAAGAACTAAAAAACCAGTCCCATTACCAAGGACTAAGATAGAGCAAACAGATAAAGCTCTGAAAGGCTATACAAAGTCTTTTGAAATAAGTATCAAAAATAACAAAGACCCACTAGTGCAACTACAAAACACAAGAGAGGCTATAGCATATCATATTATAAGTACACTAAAATCCATGAAAGGACTGAAATTTGTTGAAACGCTTAAGGTAACATTCACAAAAATATCAGATGGAGAAATAGTGTATAAGACCGCATATTTCAACAGTGTAGCTCAAACAATTATAAATAATCTAGAAATTACTAAATCACTACAATTGTCAAAACAGCAAATCTTGAATAAAATAGCTCAATGGATATCTGAAGGGTCTGGTTGGACTGTTAAATCAGTTGAAAACCATTATCTTAATGTTGTAAAATATCAACCAATGAGAGGCTCTTCATATATTAAACTACCCCAAGAACTCAGAAACAGTGCGAAGGGATTGATCAACATGAAAAATGAGGATAATGAATGCTATAGGTGGTGTCACATTAGACATTTGAATCCTCAAGACAAATACCCACAGAGAATTAAAAAAGTTGACAAGCAATTCATTAAAAATTTAGATTATTCGGGGATTGAATTCCCAGTAACCACCAAACAGTACAACAAGATTGAAAAACAAAATAATATCAACATAAATGTTTTCGGTTATGAAGATCAACAACCATTTCCTATTTACATATCCCAAGAAAAATTTGAAGATCAAATGCATTTATTATTGATAACAGAAGGCGAAAACAAACATTATGTATTAATAAAAGACTTCAATAAATTTATGTACAATCAAACAAAACATGAACATAGAAAGCATTTTTGTATGTATTGTTTACAATGTTTCAGTAGTGAAAGAGTATTATTAAATCATAAAGAAAATTGCATCATCATAAATGGAAAACAAGCCATAAAAATGCCGTCAAAGGATAATAACATATTGAAATTCAACAACTTTCATAAGCAGTTGCCTGTACCATTTGTCATCTATGCAGATTTTGAAGCTATTGTAGAAAAAATAGAAGGATGCAGGCCAAACAATGACAAATCATATACAGAAGCCTATCAAAAACATACAGATTGTGGATATGGTTATAAAGTGGTTTGTTGTTATGATAACAAATACACGAAACAAACACAAATATACAGAGGTGAAAAAGCCGTATACAAATTTATGGAAGCTATGCTAGAAGAAGTTAAGTATTGTAAAAATATTATGAAAAAGGAATTTAACAAACCATTAAAAATGACAAAAGATGATGAAGAGGAATTTCAAAAAGCTAAAAAATGTCATATTTGTAATAAAAAATATACTGATAAGGACATTCGAGTTCGAGACCATTGCCATATTATAGGCAAATACAGAGGCTCTGCTCATCAAGATTGCAACCTGAAACTCAAAATAAAACCAGAAGAAATAAAAATACCTGTTATATTTCACAATCTCCGTGGGTATGACAGTCATTTTATAATGCAAGAGATTGGTGAAATAGTCAAGAAGCATACATATACAAATAAGAAAGGTGAAAAGTGTCAAATGAATATCAATGCCATACCTAACAACATGGAGAAGTATATGGCTTTCATGTTGGGTAATCATCTTACCTTTATTGATAGTTTCCAATTTATGAGCTCAAGTTTGGAAAAACTAGTGAGCAATCTACCAAAAAAATTGTTGAAATACACCTCTCAAAAATTCAAAGGTGAAAAACTTGATTTAATGTCACAAAAAGGAGTATACCCTTACGACTACATGGACAGTTATAATAAATTCGATGAAAAGCTACCACCGAAAGAAGAATTTTACAGCATATTAAATGATGAACATATATCAGACGAAGACTATAAACATGCCCAAAATGTGTGGAATACATTCTCTCTTAAAAATATGGGTGAGTACCATGACTTATACCTTAAATCTGACATCATTCTGTTAGCTGATGTATTCGAAAACTTCAGGAAAACATGCCTAGAATACTATAAACTTGATCCATGTCATTATTTCACATCTCCCGGTTTGTCATGGGATGCTATGCTAAAAATGACTGACATTAAATTAGAGCTTATGGTCGATATTGATATGTTTCAATTTATTGAAAAGGGCATGCGTGGCGGAATCAGCTATATAGCCAACCGCTATGGAAAAGCAAACAATAAATACATGAAAACATATGATGAGAAGGCGCCCTCAAAGTATATCATGTATCTTGACGCCAATAATCTGTATGGCTGGGCAATGAGTCAATACCTTCCAACAGGCGGATTCAGATGGATGACACAAAAACAGATCGATAAGATAGACCTAGCCAAGTATAAAGAAGATAGTGAGAAGGGTTTGATACTGGAAGTAGATTTAGAGTATCCTGAAGGGTTACACAATCTTCATAATGACTACCCGCTAGGACCGGAAAAGGTTAAAGTAACTGAGAGTATGTTGTCTGGGTATTGTAAAAACATCGCGAAGAAATATAAAATATCAACTGGTTTAGTTCATAAATTGATACCAACCTTGAAGAACAAAGAAAAATACGTGCTCCATTATAGGAACCTTCAATTATACACTGATCTTGGTTTGAAAATAACTAAAGTCCATCGAGTACTAGAGTTTGATCAATCTCCTTGGTTAAAACAGTATATCGACTTTAATACAGAAAAAAGGAAGAACGCAAAAAATGCTTTTGAAAAAGACTTCTTTAAACTTATGAATAACTCTGTATTTGGTAAAACGATGGAAAATATTAGAAAGCGAGTAGATGTAAGACTAATCACCGATGAAAAAAAACTATTGAAATATGCCAGTAAACCAACGTATGTTAGTAGTAAGATCTTCAACGAAAATCTAGTAGCTGTGCATAAGATCAAAGAAACACTTACCCTAAACAGGCCGGCTTATGTGGGTATGTGCATCTTAGATTTAAGCAAGACGTTAATGTACGATTTCCATTATAACTACATTAAAAAGAAATATGAAGACAAAGCCAAGTTACTCTTCACAGACACAGACAGCTTGACCTATGAAATCGAAGCTGAAGATGTATACCAAGACTTTTGGAATGATAAAAATAAATTCGATAACAGCGACTACCCTGAAAGCTCCCCGTATTTTGATAAGACAAATAAAAAAGTTATTGGTAAATTCAAAGATGAAGCCGCAGGAGTTCCTATTTGTGAATTTGTTGGGTTGCGATCCAAAATGTATAGTTACATAAAAGATAACCAAAAAGGAGGAAAGACAGCCAAGGGAATCAAAAAGAATATTATCAAAAATAATATCAAGCATCAAGATTATAAAGAAACGTTATTAGGAAATAAACAGATGCATCACACTATGAAAACAATAAGAAGTCAAAACCATAAATTAGGAAGTTATGAAATCAATAAAGTATCACTCAGCTGTTTCGATGACAAAAGGTATATATCAGATGATGGCATAAATTCATATGCTTATGGACATTATAAAATAACTTTCCTTAATTTCCTTAATAATTCCTATTATGCTGGATCACGCAATGAAATGAACGCACCATTTTGTTTTTATTAACATATAGTTTCATTTGATTTTTCTATATTTTTTAATCCAACAGATGGGAAGTAGTTAAGACTTGGCATGGTATCAGATCAGTTTTGCAAAACTGATCTGGTACCGCCAAGTCCTTAACTACTGGTGATTTGAATTTTTCTATTGTTTTTAACCTCTGTTGATCGAATACTCGTTCATATTTCACTACAGACGCAAATATTTCACAGTATAACTCCAATAAAACGAAAATTTTGTCTCGCATCAAAACCTCTACCTTATGCAGTAATTTGTGTTGATAGATGCTTTGTACATTACAATTTAAAATACTAAATGTCAGTGTGATTCAAAGTTAAGACCCCCTATGGTTTAATAGCATGCACAAGACACGCTTTTGCGGTGCGCGAGTGCGTACACATGCTCACAGGACAGGATACTTCCTCGTGAAGATTATCTAACAATGTCTTTATATCCATGATGAAAGGCGCCGGTAAACGACCAACGTTTGGCTACGGCGCTCACGGAAGTGGAAGCATAACCCGCGCACAACTGAACCGTGAAATCGTAATGAAAAACAACAGCTCAGATTGTTGACAATGTGTAGACATCACAAAATATGGCGAATAATCTCTTTACGATCAAAATTTAATTTAGGTATATAAACCAAATTTTCCAAGTAAGTCTTTGTAAGTAACTTTCGTAAGTAACTTTCCAAGTAAGTAACTTTGGTAAGTCCACGAATAGACAGCCTGCGAATACAGCCGCAGGCTAACGAATAAACTAATAGCATTCTATTGTAATTTATTATATGGCAAACTAGTCTATTCATTTTATTTTACATCTACAGGATCGATTTTCTGTGTTTTGCCGTGATCGACATTCGCGCAGCTATTTTGGACATTTACGTCCGTACTTAACGTTTCGACCCCGTTTAAGCCGAGCTTTTAAAAAGGCCGATATTGGCTCCAAGACACACTTTTATGCCTAGGATTGGACACGCAATCCCAAAACAGACAAAAATCACTATATAGGTTTTTTGGTTAGTCACAAGAATGACAAGTTTGACGAAAATAACAAAAATAACTCGGTAGCAACATAAATAACAAATTTAACACAAATAACCATTATTTGTCTGCTACTATTAAAATAACGACTGACGAAAAACAACTCGCAATCTACAAAGATGTTTTTTAATTACTCTTTTTGAGTAGGACTGTACTTAGTCAGTTCAACATGATTGACAACTATAATTGCTCAGATAATGATAGCAAATATCAAGTCAACAGTACAATGTCTGCTACGAAAAAATAAATATTAACACGGAAGTGCTACAATTAAATTCGTTAAAGTTTACAAACAACAAAGCCTACAAATGTATTGAACTGCCTTTGGAGAGAATTTTAATTATCGCTTGTGGTTTAATGGCGCTGAATGGAACTGTCTGAGCATTTATTAATACATTGTATATACCGAATTAAAGAAACGTCGGGAAAAAAAGTATAAATCATCAATGATACAACTCAATGGAATTGTGGAAACAAGACAAATAACCTGTTAATATTCCATTTATTGATGTTGAAGATCTATTCCTTCTAAAGTGGATAATTTTAGACATACTTTGTTTTAATAATGGACAACTAATCAATGTTAATACGACACCCTTTTTCAATCAGGTGTATATGTTTAAAGAATCTCTTCTAAACTTGATCCAACACAGCCGCTCATGTTGTAATGACTACGTGACAAAATCATCCATGATTTCCAAATATAACTTATGATTTTGTTTAGAGACTATGCGTCGCAGTTGAAGACGAGAACATTTTACTTATCGCTTATGTTTTAGAAAACATCTTGAACCTGCCATGCATGAATGAAACTGAATGGAATTTTATGAATGAAACTGTCTGAGTAGTTGGTGATTTATTTGGTTATTGAATCTCTACTCAAACACATGAATAACATGGTTGTAAAAGTCCGACACGACGATCTTACCGTCACTAAGTACAACTGCGTTGATTGGTTTATTAAACTCTCCTTTCCCTCTTCCTTTTGTTCCAAATTTTGTTAGGAATTTTCCACTCGTTTCGAACACCTGAACTCTGTGGTTCTCTGAATCACAGACCATAAGATGTCCAAACTTGTTAAATGACAAACCACGGGGTTGATTGAGTTCTCCATCCCCTTTCCCCTTTTTGCCAAATTTATAAAGAAAACTCGCTTTCTTTCCCTCCTTACTAAACACTTTAATGCAGTGATCACCGCTGTCTGACACAAAAAAATGTTTGTCATTCTCGACAACGTCATAAGGTTGAATGAAAGAGCCCTCTACCCCAAATTTATACAAAAACTTGCCGGTAGGAGAAAATATTTTAATTATTTTATTCCCTGAGTCGGCTACAATAATATTTCCGTCACTGTCAATTAATACGCCACGAGGATTATGAAGCTGGTAATCAAGACTTCCTTCGCCGCCAACCTGGCAAAGGAAGTTACCCTTATCACTGAACTTTTTAACACGGTGGTTGTTGCAGTCCACTACATAAATGTCGTTGTTCCTATCACAAGCTATCCCAGTTGGAAAGTTAAGGTCTCCGTTTCTGTCGCCCTTTCTGCCAAACGTTCTTAGGCAGGTCCCGTCACAACGAAATATTTGAACTCTGTTGTTACGAGTGTCAGCCAGTATAATTTCGTTTTGTTCATTTATGGCTAATCCCCAGGGGCTGCGAAGCATTCCAACAGTCGAGCCTTCTTGTCCAAAAGATAAAATGGGTCTGAATTGTCTGGGTCTGACTTGAACCTCAAAAGGACTGTCACGAACATGTTCTCCATTTACCTTCACAGATGCCTCACATGTTCCGGTTTCCTTGGCAAAGTAGCTGATCTTGTATGTGCCATCTTTGTTATCTTGGACTTGTGCTTTCGTGGCACAGTCATGGCCTTGGCGATTTCTGATTTCTACTGTTACGTTGTCAAACTCTTCGTTAAATTGTTCTTGCTGGGAATTTCGTGTTGTCACAACAAACTCCGCTTCAAGTCCATTAATCGCTTCACTGATTCCCTTTCCTTTGGCAATAGATTGTTGTGCTTTAGTCCTGCTGAGGAAGATTTCGAACGATCCAATTCCTTCAGTGTTTGCTTTGTGCATGAGTGTGTCATTCTCTTTGAAGATGAAATGACAAAAACCTTCAAGGTCGCAGTCAACTGGTTCTTCTTCATCTCTGACAGCTCCTTCCTGAAAGATTGTGTCTAACCGAACAATCTCAGCACTCGTACTACGTTTTAAAAGTGCTTCTGACTTCCTGACTGCTGTCTCAATCAGTTTTATTTCATGTTCCAACTCGCACTGTTGAGCTTCCAGGCGTTCTACTGATTCTTTCGCTTCGTTTTCAACTTTTGTGAAAACGTTCTGTTTCTTCGCTTCAATGACTGCTATCACATTGTCAACAAACCGCTGTACGTTTCGTTTCGTGCTAATGACTTGCGATTGAATTTTAAAGCAGTTTTCGTCAAGCTTAGTTATTTTATTTCTCTTCCGAAGCATTTCTTGTTTCTGAGAGTCAATCGTAGACTTGACTTGCATTTTGCGTTCATAGGCAGCGTCTTCGAGAAGCACCTTGGCGTGACTCTCGTGAAGGGTTAGAGCACAGGTGTTGCAAATGGCAGCTTCGCAAAACTTGCAAAAGAACTTCAATTCTTCTTTCTCGTGGTGTTTCTTCTGGCAAAACGCTGGTCGCTTTAACACAGCCTCGATGTCTTGATCTTGAAAGTTTTTCAGCGCCAGCGTTCGGTGTTGTCTGTTCTCTCGGATTATGTCATGTCCCGTAACACAATGGACACACCAGAACGAACAGCACTGAAAGCAGTAAAAGCTTTGGTCACTTCTTCTGTCGCAGTTTCCACATTTCACACTTACTGTATTGCACTTTTTAATAGCCATGACATCGAGTAAACTGTTTACGCGAAAGTCTGTCGGCAACTCGTTGAAATTTCCACTTTCAGGAACTCGAATCTCTTTCCTGCACTCTGGGCATGAAATGAAACATCGGCTCGAACCTGTTCGTTGAATCCCGTTCAGGCAGTGTAGGCAGAAACAGTGCAAGCACGGCAACTGCTTTGGATCAGTGAAGGTACACATGCACACAGAACAGGATAGTTCTTCATGAAGATTATCTAGCAAGGTCTTGATATCCATGTTGAAAAGCAGTGGTAAACGATTAGAGCTAACAACGCCTTAATTAGCTATCACGTCTGGTATTACAACACCGTGGGATATTAATATCTGATTCGAAGCATAACAAACCGCGCACAACTGAACCGTTAAATCGTTAGCATAACAACAGCTGTTTTGCCCCACTTAGGGCCTGTTCGCACTACAGTCAAAAACAAAAATCCGCCCGTGCAAAAATCGAGTAAAACAAAAGAAACTGCTCCAGTAGGACACGCTTTTTGTGGAATGTTTTTGTTTTTATGTCATTTTTCACGTGCTAATTTTTATTTTTGACTGTAGTGCGACCAGGCCCTTACGCTTTTAAGTAATGATCCGCATAAGAAGGATAGTGCTGAACGGCAATGCACGATGGAATGTCAACTTTTTTCATTGTTACAACTAGTGATCGCATTGGCCTAGACTCAAAAACCGCTAAAAAATTAAGGTTCCAGGTATTTTTGTCTAATTTTTTAAGGTTTCAAGTATTTGAGACCGTCCCAATCGCACAACATGCAGTTTTTAAAAGATATTGTTTTTCGGGAACTTCATCAAAGAGCTATTGTCTTCTGCTATTCTGATTGGTTAAGCACGAACATTTCCTAAAATGTATTTGACGCAAATGGATTTTCTTTATTTTTATAATGAAATATAATTATGAACCATCGGCCCTTCCTCTATTCTTGAAATAACAGATATTCTATGCGGGAAAGAGCCAATGCCGCAGACAATGAAGTTTAGTATAGTTCTTATGTGGAGATCTTAATGAATGTTGGTGGTGAACGACCAACGTTTGAAGCTAAAAACGCGTTAATACGACCATCGCGCGCGCGGAAGTGGAAGCATAATAACCCGCGCGCAACATAACCGTGAAATCGTACGACGAAACAACAGCTTTTACCCCTGACTTACTTTTTTAAATTCAATCCTTATTGTGGCCGAGTTCAGAATTAAAAAGGTTCAAAATTCTGTGACTTACCAAAGTTCATTTACAGTCGAACCTTCATAAGCGACGACCTCTTTTAACCGACCAGTTTTCCAAAGTACCATGTTTTTTAAGTAAAATCATTGCAGCCGAAACCTCTTGAAAGCAACCGCGACCACTTCCAGCGCTGGTTATTTTAATTTTTCTATTGTTTTTAACCTCTGTTGATCGAACACTCGTTCATATTTCACTACAGATGCAAATATCTCACAGTATAACTCCAATAAAACGCAAATTTTGTCTCCTGCATCAAAACCTCTGTATTATGCAGTACGTTGTGCTGATAGGTGCTCTGTACATTAAAATTTTGAAATACTAAATGTCAGTGTGATTCAAAGTAAAGACCCCCTATGGTCTAAAGGCCGGCACACACTAGGGGACATGTTGCGGGGACATGTTGCGGGGACATGAAGCGAGGACATGTTGCAGCGACAGTTTTCCTCGTGTGACATCCCTGTTTTTGCGAAAAAGTTCTGTTGCGGGGACACAATTTTGTCCCCGCAACATGTTGCACGAATTCAGCTGGTTTGAATTCGTGCGTCATGAAGCGGGGACAAAATGACCCCCATTTCGATGTCGCATCGCGCGCACTGCTCTTGCAAACTGTCCCCGCTACAAAATAGGTGTAGTAGGCTCCTTTTTCTTCACTTCTTTTCAGCCACTTGCGTATCCATCGTTTTCGGTCAACATAATTACACATTTCTTCATCTAGTAATATCATTGACAGTAGTACAAGCTTCTTTTTTCTAACCATAGAGTCCGCCATGTTTCTTTAGCTTTGCTCGTATACTAGTTCCCAGGCGCCCTTAGTGATTTCTGTGATATTTATACGTCAATCCGCTTTGTGTGCACCAGCTTGCGTACTGTCTCTGCAACGTGCGCCAGTATGCTGTGCACACGAAGGGGCTTGTCCCCGCAACATGTCCCCTAGTATGTGCCGGCCTTAATAGTATGCACAAGACACGCTTTTGCGGTGCGCGAGTACGTACACTAGACCGCGAGCTGTCGCCCTTTTCTCCTCAGTGCCACGCGCGAGAGCGTACATTTGTAACTATGCAAATTGCTGTAAAAACGAGAAAGGATTGGGGCGAGGGAGGTTAGCGCCCTCGTTCCTCGCGGCTCGTATGTCACGCCATTCTCGGATCGATCGCGCTCGACTGGTTTAAGAAAAATAAGAGACTGCTCGCAGTCTATGCGTACACATGCTCACAGAACAGGATACTTCCTCGTGAAGATTATCTAACAATGTCTTTATATCCATGATGAAAGGCGCCGGTAAACGACCAACGTTTGGCTACCGCGCTCATGGAAGTGGAAGCATAACCCGCGCACAACTGAACCGTGAAATCGGAATGAAAAACAACAGCTCAGATTGTTGACAATGTGTAGACATCACAAAATATGGCGAATAATCTCTTGACGATCAAAATTCGATTTAGGTATACAAACCAAATTTTCCAAGTAAGTCTTTGTAAGTAACTTTCCAAGTAAGTAACTTTGGTAAGTCCACGAATAGACAGCCTGCGAATACAGCCGCAGGCTAACGAATAAACTAATAGCATTCTATTGTAATTTATTATATGGTAAACTAGTCCATTCATGATGAAAACTGGAGCATTCTATTTGGTTTCATAAGCGGTCCGAATCTATGTATAACATTTTTATTTTACATCTACAGGAATCGAAATTTTGCACAGGGCGGGTGTTTTCGTGTTTTGCCGTGATCGACATTCGCGCAGCTATTTTGGACTTTTACGTGCGTACTTAACATTGGCTCCAAGGCACGATTAGACACGCAATCCCAAAACAGACAAAAATCACTATATAGGTTTTTGGTTAGTCACAAGAATGACAAGTTTGACGAAAATAACAAAAATAACTCGGTAGCGACATAAATAACAAATTTAACACAAATAACCATTATTTGTCTGCTACTATTAAAATAACGACTGACGAAAAACAACTCCCAATCTACAAAGATGTTTTTTAATTACTCTTTTTGAGTAGGACTGTACTTAGTCAGTTCAACATGATTGACAACTATAATTGCTCAGATAATGATAGCAAATATCAAGTCAACAGTACAATGTCTGCTACGAAAAAATAAATATTAACACGGAAGTGCTACAATTAAATTCGTTAAAGTTTACAAACAACAAAGCCTACAAATGTATTGAACTGCCTTTGGAGAGAATTTTAATTATCGCTTATAAATCATCAATGATACAACTCAAAGGAATTATGGAAACAAGACAAATAACCTGTCAACATTCCATTTATTGATGTTTAAGATCCATTCCTTCTAAAGTATAGACATAGTTCTATCTAAAGCAGTTCTGTCTAAAGTATAGACATAGTTTTAGACATACTTTATTTTAATAATGGACAATTAATCAATGTTAGTACGACCTTTTTGCAATCAGGTGTATATGTTTAAAGAAACTCATGAAACTTGATCCAACACAGCCGCTCATGTTGTAAAGACTACGTATACGATCATCCATGATTTCCAAATATAACTTCATGATTTTGTTTAGAGACCAAGCGTCGCAATTGAAGACGAGAACATTTTACTTATCACTTTATATGTTTTAGAAAACATCTTAACCTGCCATGCATGAATGGGACTTTATGAATGAAACTATCTTAGAAGTTATTAATTTATTTGGTTATTGAATCTCTACTCAAACACATGAATAACATGGTTGTAAAAGTCTGACACAATGATCCTACCGTCACTAAGTACAACTGCGTTGATTGGTTTATTAAACTCTCCTTTTTCGTTGCCTTTTGTTCCAAATTTTCTTATGAATGTTCCACTCGTTTCGAACACCTGAACTCTGTGGTTCTCTGAATCACAGACCATAAGATGTCCAAACTTGTTAAATGACAAACCCCCGGACAAACCACGGGGTTGATTTAGTTCTCCATCCCCTTTCCCCTTTTTGCCAAATTTATAAAGAAAACTCGCTTTCTTTCCATCCTTACTAAACACTTTGATGCAGTGATCACCGCTGTCTGACACAAAAAATGTTTGTCATCTTCGACAACGTCATAAGGTTGAATAAAAAAGCCGTCTACCCCAAATTTATACGAAAACTCGCCGGTAGGAGAAATATCTTAATTTTTTTATTCCCTGAGTCGGCCACAATAATATTTCCGTCACTATCAATTAATACGCCACGAGGATTATGAAGCTGGTAATCAAGACTTCCTTCGCCACCAACCTGGCAATGAAAGTTACCCTTATCACTGAACTTTTTAACACGGTGGTTGTTGCAGTCCCGGCCACTACATAAATGTCATTATTCCTATCACAAGCTATCCCAGTTGGAAAGTTAAGGTCTCCGTTTCTGTCGCCCTTTCTGCCAAACGTTCTTAGGCAGGTCCCGTCACTATAATATTTGAACTCTGTTGTTACGAGTGTCAGCCAGTATAATTTCGTTTTGTTCATTTATGGCTAATCCCCAGGGGCTGTGAAGCATTCCAACAGACGAGCCTTCTTGTCCAAAAGATAAAATGGGTCTGAACTGTCTGGGTCTGACTTGAACCTCAAAAGACGAGAATTTAGTTTTATCGACTGAGTCGATAAGGTAAATTGACCACCGTAAAAAGATTCAAATAGCTGACGTTTCGAGCGCTAGCCCTTCGTCGGAGCGAATCAAGGAATTGTGGGTAGTGTGTGGTTTTATATAGTAAGCGGTGGAGCTACGCTATTGGTGGAAATTTGGTGACGTGAAAAAGAAATGTAAATTAGTTGAATGAAAAGCGTTCGTTGATTCCGTGGGGTTTGAGAGTGCCGATTTGAAAGATGATTTTTTGTTCTAGGTTTTTACGGCTTTCTGTGTTACCCTGGTGTAGGGAAAGGCCGCAGATTGTCATGTGTTGTTAAGAATGGTTAGTAAGATTAAAATGGCGCGCGACTGGTTTGGATGCGTCTTTGTCATTTTTTTCAACGTCTCGGAGATGTTCACGAAAACGGTCGCCCAGTCTCCTCCCTGTTTCGCCAATGTATATCTTTTTGCAAAAAGTACATGTTATGCAGTAGATAACATTTACGGAGGTGCATGTAAAACGATCAGTGATTTTAATAGATCGTTTGGGTCCTGTTATTTTGTCCGCGTTGTGAATGAAAGGACAAGTGTTACATCGTGTGCGTGTGCATTTGAAAGTTCCCGGTTTATCGTCAGATTTCAGTGCGCTCGTAACTAGAAAGTTGCCTATGTTTTTGTCACGTTTGAATGAAATTAGTGGGGGTTGTGAAAAAATTCTGCCAGTTTCGGGGTCGTTTTGGAGTAATTTGAAATGAACCTCAAAAGGACTGCCACGAACATGTTCTCCATTAACCTTCACTGATGCCTCGCATGTTCCGGTTTCCTTGGCAAAGTAGCTGATCTTGTATGTGCCATCTTTGTTATCTTGGACTTGTGCTTTCGTGGCACAGTCATGGTCTTGGGGATTTCTGATTTCTACTGTTACGCTGTCAAACTCTTCGTTAAATAGTGTTTTGCTGGGAATTTCGTGTTGTCACAACAAACTCCGCTTCAAGTCCATTAATCGCTTCACTGATTCCCTTTCCTTTGGCAATAGATTGTTGTGTTTTAGTCTTGCTGAGGAAGGTTTCGAAAGATCCAATTCCTTCAGTGTTTGCTTTGTGCATCAGTGTGTCATTCTCTTTGAAGACGAAGTGACGAAAACCTTCATGGTCGCAATCAACTAGTTCTCCTTCATCTCTGCATAATGACCCGCGCGCAACAAAACAGCTGTTTCGCTTGACTTAATTCAAAATTCTGTGTCAGTGTGTCTGTTTCTGTGTCTGTGTCTGTGTCAAAATTCTGTCATTACGATAATGAAAAAACTAAACATTTATATGATCACACTTGAGTGCTTCATACATACCGTGTGGCCCGAAATTTTTGCGAATTTTGCGAATTGAAATTGGGTTTCCGCCGAAGAAACCTCTCACAGAATAATTCTCCTCAAAAATTTACTCCCTTCAGTCAAATAAAGAACTCTGCTTTTCAATGTAAATTTGCGTTACTGGGACGATATCGAACGTAAATAAAAACTATTAACATTGATTTTTTTAATAATAGAAAAGAACTTTTTTTTTCAATTGTAATCACATTTTTTTTTCTTGAGAATAGCAAGGGGCAGTGAAGGATTTTTGTTTGATTTTTTTGTTGCATAAGTCCATTATGTCCAGTACTGTATCACCTTCGAAAGTTTAATAGAATTCAGTGAAATGTCTCTAAGTAGAGCGTACCGTAACTCAACAAGTAATAAAAGTTGATAATGTAAGTTTCCTTCCTGCTGCTTGAACAAAAAATCGCAAAAATTAATTCCTAGCGGAAGTTTAGTCATCTCAAACCGCAAACACCCAAAACACAAAAAAAAATCGCCAATCAGTTATGACTCAATCCGTTATGACTCAAAGTTATGATTTGGTGCAAAAGGATCAACCACGAATGGAATAAACGTTCCTGTGTTTTGATCATCGATTCCGTGAGGAAAATATTCCGCTTACAAAAATGCTGTCAGTCTGAATCGATCACGTCAAAATTAACGCAAACAATTCAGTCCTGCGGTTTGGATGTTTTGATGTACATACTTCCATTTCTGGGTCTGAATTAAACTAAAAGCTGTTGATCAATACCATCTTACTGTGTTGTTATTTTTAGTTTTTCATGATCTTACAACACAGAATTATGAACTTTATTTAGTTTCTACATATACATTTCCTATAGAAGTAGTGGGGAGAAATTGTTTGGTTATCAAGAACTCATCTTGTGTGATCATTTCCTTAATTCTCATGACCTTTTTGATTGATAAGACATTAATATTACAAGGAGAAATTTGATGCTGATCACTCTTAGGGGTGAAAGGGTTAAAGGAGAGCACTAGACGTAACTATTAAACAAACTACAATTCTCCTTCCACTATTTTTGGGAAAATATGGTCAAAATAGAATTCTGTTAACAAAGGGATGTTTGCTGCCCATGATTCGTCCCTTTCTATTTTTACAATAGCTACATCCTTTGTTGTCCACACAACAAAATAACAAAACTTCCTATTTGAGAAGTACATTTCACCCTGAACCTGATGCCAATACACATGGTCTTTTTTTAAGGCATAGCCCTGTCCACTTGCACTTTTTTCAAGGCAAAATGTTGTTGACTTTACTGCCTCTTCTATTGTGAGGTTGCGTTCCGTGTATGGACACTTGGCCTCAAGTACAGCGTCATCGTCAACAATCCCATCAGGGGAAGCACCAAGGATTCCAGAAGAATGAAACCAGATTCCAGTTTCTTGGACAGTTTTTCCTGTTTTGAGGGTGAATGCTTTAAGGGCTTCCTCCTCATTGTTCACTCCCCATTGAACTGCTTTTACCCTCGACAAGTCATACTCCCCAAGAAGACGTTTTAGCAATGAAGGAGTGATTCTCTTTGCCTTGAGGACGGAACCGAAGTTGCTAGCTGTAAGGCGCCCTTTTCTTGCCAAATGCCAAGCAGGGTTGTCTCTCTGACCAACAGTAACCTCACTTATCCGAGAAATTTCTGCTTCCTGAATTCTGGATCGGCGAACCAAACAGTCCAGTTGCTGTTGAAGTCCTATGGCTTGAAGAAACTCGTCGGAAAAAATTATTTCCTCTATGGTTGGAATGGGAAGCTTTTTAGCAACTGGTGGCTCGGGGCTGAGCAGCCAGCAAAGTCCAGTAAACCTCCCATATTCCTTTAGATCTGCATACAACGCAGAACGATCAGCTTGCGTCGGCTCTCTCGACAAAGCAGAATACTTCTTTGGCGGGGGAAACATTTCTGTAACCGCTTGAGTGGAAAGTGATGTATTTGACTTCCTTTTTCTCCACTGGCATTCGACATCGGTTCGGCTCAGGTTGTGAATACCGTGAATAAAAAGGGCGGCCGCGTGACTACATTTAAACTTTCCTCTTGGACACTCGCACTCGGTCGATTTTATTTCGTGTTCCTCGTCCAAGTAAATCTGCAAGACGTTAGGATGAAATACATTTAGTACGGATAATAAGTTTCTTATCGGCAAATTCGGTGAGATTGTATGTCAATTTCTGCAAGTAAATTGTACCTGACCTACGATGTCAACAATTAATGAGCGTTACGAACTAAGCTTATAATTTTTTTCGTGAACGCTATCACGCTAAAAGAAAGGCTCTAAATTCCATTTTAGACGTATTCACTCTATAAAGATCACATAAAGTATGAAATAATTTGACTTAAGACGAGATTATGGTTTCATAAGTGACCGGGTTAAGTTGACCAGAGTTTATAACGAACATTTCGCTTCACTCACCGTGACTTTATAAACCTTTTTCTTCATGCTTGCGTGTACCTCTCCACGTAAAACACCCTGCTGATAAGTAAATGCCTCTATGTGATCTGACCTAAAGTGGTTTTCTCCCTTTTTGATGGATTTCTTTTCTTCTAAGAAGAACGAAAGCAGCGAAGCTATAGATAGCGTTGCCATTTTGAATGGAATGCGGGTTTGTTTGGAACTGAGAATTTTAGCGTCATGGCAACGTGACGTCACCGCTTTAGGACTCTATAATAAGTCAGAGTAAAAGTGTAAGTGGGGCGAAACACATGTTGTTTATGCTAACGATTTAACGGTTCAATGCGGGTTGTTATGCTTCCGCATCTGATATCAATATCCCACGTTGTTGTAATATCAGACGTGATAGCTAATTAAGGCGTTGTTAGCTCTAAGCGTTTACCGCTGCTTTTCAACATGGATATAAAGACCTTGTTAGATAATCTTCATGAAGAACTATCCTGTTCCGTGTGCATGTGTACGTTCACTGATCCAAAGCAGTTGCCATGTTTGCACAGTTTCTGCCTACACTGCCTGAACGGGATTCAACGAACGGGTTCGAGCCGATGTTTCATTCCGTGCCCCGAGTGCAGGAAAGAGATTTGAGTTCCTGAAAGTGGAAATTTCAACGAGTTGCCGACAGACTTTCGCGTAAACAGTTTACTCGATGTCATGGCTATTAAACAGTGTAATACAATGGGCGTGAAATGTGGAAACTGCGACAGAAGAAGTGACCAAAGCTTTTACTGCTTTCAGTGCTGTTCGTTCTGGTGTGTCCATTGTATTACGGGACATGACATAATCCGAGAGAACAGACAACACCGAACGCTGGCGCTGAAAAACTTTCAAGATCAAGACATCGAGGCTGTGTTAAAGCGACCAGCGTTTTGCCAGAAGAAACACCACGAGAAAAAAGAATTGAAGTTCTTTTGCAAGTTTTGCGAAGCTGCCATTTGCAACACCTGTGCTCTAACCCTTCACGAGAGTCACGCCAAGGTGCTTCTCGAAGAGGCTGCTAATGAACGCAAAATGCACGTCAAGTCTACGATTGAATCTCAGAAACAAGAAATGCTTCGGAAGAGAAATAAGATAAGTAGGCTTGACGAAAACCGCTATAAAATTCAATCGCAAGTCATTAGCACGAAACGAAACGTACAGCGGTTTGTTGACAATGTGATAGCAGTCATTGAAGCGAAGAAACAAAACGTTTTCACAAAAGTTGAAAACGAAGCGAAAGAATCAGTAGAACGCCTGGAAGCTCAACAGTGCGAGTTGGAGCATGAAGTAAAACTGATTGAGACAGCAGTCAAGAAGTCAGAAGCACTTTTAAAACGTAGTACGAGTGCTGAGATTGTTCGGTTAGACACAATCTTTCAGGAAGGAGCTGTCAGAGATGAAGGAGAACTAGTTGATTGCGACCTTGAAGGTTTTCGTCACTTCATCTTTAAAGAGAATAAGACACTGATGCACAAAGCAAACACTGAAGGAATTGGATCTTTCGAAACCTTCCTCAGCAAGACTAAAGCACAACAATCTGTTGCCAAAGGAAAGGGAATCAGTGAAGCGATTAATGGACTTGAAGCGGAGTTTGTTGTGACAACACGAAATTCCCAGCAAGAACAATTTAACGAAGAGTTTGACAACGTAACAGTAGAAATCAGAAATCGCCAAGGCCATGACTGTGCCACGAAAGCACAAGTCCAAGATAACAAAGATGGCACATATAAGATCAGCTACTTTGCCAAGGAAACCGGAACATGTGAAGCATCAGTGAAGGTAAATGGAGAACATGTTCGTGGCAGTCCTTTTGAGGTTCAAGTCAGACCCAGACAGTTCATACCCGTGTTATCCTTTGGACAAGAAGGCTCGTCTGTTGGAATGCTTCACAGCCCCTGGGGATTAGCCATAAATGAACAAAACGAAATTATACTGGCTGACACTCGTAACAACAGAGTTCAAATATTTCGTAGTGACGGGACCTGCCTAAGAACGTTTGGCAGAAAGGGCGACAGAAACGGAGACCTTAACTTTCCAACTGGGATAGCTTGTGATAGGAATAACGACATTTATGTAGTGGACTGCAACAACCACCGTGTTAAAAAGTTCAGTGATAAGGGTAACTTACTTTGCCAGGTTGGCGGCGAAGGAAGTCTTGATTACCAGCTTCATAATCCTCGTGGCGTATTAATTGACAGTGACGGAAATATTATTGTAGCCGACTCAGGGAATAAAATAATTAAAATATTTTCTCCTACCGGCAAGTTTTTGTATAAATTTGGGGTAGAGGGCTCTTTCATTCAACCTTATGACGTTGTCGAGAATGACAAACATTTTTTTGTGTCAGACAGCGGTGATCACTGCATTAAAGTGTTTAGTAAGGAGGGAAAGAAAGCGAGTTTTCTTTATAAATTTGGCAAAAAGGGGAAAGGGGATGGAGAACTAAATCAACCCCGTGGTTTGTCATTTAACAAGTTTGGACATCTTATGGTCTGTGATTCAGAGAACCACAGAGTTCAGGTGTTCGAAACGGGTGGAAAATTCATAACAAAATTTGGAACAAAAGGCAGAGGAAAAGGAGAGTTTAATAAACCAATCAACGCAGTTGTACTTAGTGACGGTAGGATTGTCGTGTCGGACTTTTACAACCATGTTATTCATGTGTTTGAGTAGAGATTCATTAACCAAATAAATCAATATTCAAACGGTGTCATTAGCAAAAGTTCGATTCAGTCTATTTATGCATGGCAAACAAAAGCGATAAGTAAAATTCTTTCGGCTTCAACTGCGTCGTTTTGTCAATTAACAAAATTATGAAGTTATATTTAGAATTCATGTACGAATGTTTGTATTACTAATATTAACACTTACTCGCGCTGTTATCCTGTTATCAATAATATTGTGTCGAGGAAGCCCAAAACCACATAACCCTTTTGGTTGCTTTTGTATTTTGTATACTTTATTTTTCGTAGTTATTATGTATTAATTATTTTGTGGCGAATAAAAAAACTGAAACCTAATAGCGGCCATGTTAATGTTAACTGAACAAGTTGGGCTTTAATAAGTTACCTCGTAACTATAGGGCCGATTGTTTAGACGAAGGCCATTGTATTGCAACGCTGGAAAGAATGGTTTAGCCGCTGTAAATCTTAATCGAATTAGCAATGACCAATTAGATTTCTGCATTGAAAAAAAATATTTTGTTTGGTGCGGGTTATTTTTAGAAGTAAATATGGGAAAGCTTGAGAAACTAGCTGGGCACACTATTGTAAAGTCCAAAGGTAGAAGGATTAGGCAAAAAAAAAAAAAAACAGAAGAACGGTGATAACAATCGCCAAATGACAGCTGAAGTAAAGCACTGACAGAAAAGCAATTTACTTGGGAACACTTTTAATTATCCTTGCGAATGAGAAACAATTCTTACTCGGAACTGCGACTATTTATCGCCTAAACCTTCTAGTACTACATCGACATTTTATGAAGTCGATAATAATCCTTGCGGACAGCACATCAACAAGACAAAACAATACTAATCTAAATTAAAAATATAAAATTAAATCTATGTAGATATTAAAATTAATTGGCTAAATTATCAAGAAGCTTAGTCTTAAAGGAGCTATGTCGTCAGTTGATTTTAGGCGTCGAGGAAATTATCAAGTGATTTTTCGAAGATAAATAAACCATAATCAGATTTTTGGGGAGTTTTTCTAAGACACAAGGCGATAAAGTTGAAAATATTTGCCTATTTTTTTTTTTAAGTTGCAATCCATTTTCATCCTGGCCATCTGCAGCCCAAGACACTTATTTTAACTCTTAGAGCACGAGTAGAATAATTTTAAACAAAACTAAACCATTACATTTGGGTTTTTTAAAGGAACACGGGAAATGTTAAATATATAGCCCCTTTAAAAGTAGACAATGAGCAACTTTTAACTAAATCAGCAAGTAGGCTGATAGTGGACCTACAATTCCCAAGTTTTCCCATGTTTGCTTCTAAAAATAACCCGCATGAAGAACACAAAAGGTGGTCAGTTTCCTTGGAAACGTTGTAACAGACACCGTTGTAATCTTGCCTTGTGGAACCAAGGGCCAGTGAAGCCAAACATATTAATGCACAGACAATTGGCCACTTCGAAAAATACCATAACAATCTTATATGTGTAGGCTCAGCCTCACCGGGGTGTAATTATTCAAATCTCCTTGTTAGAATGGCACAATGGAATTCAGAGTACATGTAGGAACGCGAGAACGTAGCATTGTGTGTTCGTATAGAAATGTGCACCGTATGCAAATTGCCAAGAAGTTGAAGCATAGCACGTGCAGCTCGTGCTGAAAACAAAAGAAATTCGAAAAATCAGGCTTACATCATGCTCAAGCACCACCCAAACCTGCACTTTAGAGAGTATTATGGTATTTTTCAAAGTGCCTATGTACTATTTTCACTGCATAATTAATTAGCTTATAGCGGAATTGCGCACGATTGTAGCAGTAGTAATGCTTTGCGCTCCTTGAGTATAAATTTGGTCGCTCCACCAAAAACGTGGTCATTTCATCGGTACTCGGGACGACAGTCAACTTTCGCTACCCACCCATCTCCCTGCCGTGCAACTTGTGTCGCAAGTTTATGCGACACATTTGAAGTTCCACAAAAAACATTGCCTAGTGTAAACATACTGCAATCGTGATTTCGGCAACGACAAAATGCAGGAATTTTCTGTTTTTGTCGTGCAACTTGTCGCAATGTTGTCGGGATGTTTCACTGATCATTTTGTTTTTCGTGCAACTTGTGTCGCAATTTTGTTTTCTATTGTACTACCACCTTTATTAACAACAACTAAAAGCGTTCCACACTTTTTTAAATTAAACTTTTTTCATATTTCAGCTCTAAGACGTCCATTGAGGCAATCCACGGCCTTATGTCTCAAGTGATCAAAAACAAGCTTTTCAATCAAGTTGGTGGAAAGGAATCGACATGACAAAAACGTCCAATTATCGAGTTTGAAGTCATTTTTTTTCCCAGAGCTTGTATTCTAATACCTTTTGTTTTGCCGACGGATCAATTTTTCGCGAGTGTTTTTTAAGTAACAGAAAAATGGAACCTGTGAAATTTTGTCTATAAAGATACAAGAACATATTAAAGCAGGGTTGAAAATTTGCAGTTGTGCTCACCTTTTTGGGCGAGTACAAATTTACATCACTCGTCCGGTTTCGTAAGTACGATTTTCACTTTTGAGTAAATAATTTTCATTGTAACCACGACTTGTTTACTTTCGACAAAAATGATTTTTACATTAAACACATCGTTGTCTGCATTGTAATTTTCAGGAAAACCAAATTTACCGAGAATTTTCGGGTAAATACGTGTCATTTTTGTGTTTACTTTCAACAAAACTATTTTTATTTAAAATACTTCAATACTGTATTGAAATAATAGCGTAAAATATTTCCCTTTACTTATAAATAGATTCGTATATTAAAACGTTACTTTCTACTGTTAGTTTATAATTCTTATTTCGTCTCGATTTTTGTTCAGTGGGGCCTGAAGAGGGACTTTGTTTTTGGGCGAGCAAAAGCTGATCTTGGCCAGGTCGAGGGCATTCTGAAAGTCACTCGTCCGGCTGGCGAATGCTCTCAGAATGACGTTTTTTAACCTGTTAACAGGTGGCTACTGAGGCTTCGAAGCAGGGTTTGTACGGTCATGGAAAAACCTGGGAAGTCATGGAATTGTATAATTCAATTTCCAGGCCTGTAAAGTCATGGAATTGTATAATTTAATTTCCAGGCCTGGAAAGTCATGGAATTTAAGTGTGGGTCATGGAAAGTCATGGAAAATTATGTTCATGGTACAAAATCACTAAGGCAGCATACGTTGTGGGAATAATAAGGCAAGATGATAAATTAATAAAAATGATCATTTTGATAAAATTTTGAAAACAACTGTTGAACTCTTGGTCATGAAAAATTTGAAAAGGTCATGGAAAGTCATGGAAATTTAAAATCTGAAAAGAGTACGAACCCTGTCGAAGGACACAATCGCATACCTGCCTTGTGCCCAGGCGCTTATTGGAATTTTCGGCGAGAGGACCGCGGGGCCCACGGGCAACCTCGTCCCTAGGGCCTTCTCCGCTTTGTTCAAATTCAAAATGGCGGGTCGGGCAGAGGAGACCCTGGACAAGGCTGACAAAATACTCCAAAAATCCTGGCGTATGGTGTCGCATAAAATATGATGAAATGTCTTCGTTTCGTTTAAACAACGATTTCAGATTATCAGAAAACAAACATGGCTACCAATCACTGGAAATAACCTCTGAAAACAAACATGGCTACCAATCACTGGAAATAACCTCTGAAAACATCATTTCATTGTGTCACGTGACAAAATACCCCACGATTCTTGAAGTATTTTGGCAGCCGTGTCCAGGGTCTTCTCCGCCCGACCCGCCATTTTGAATTTGAACAAAGCGGAGAAGGACCTGGGGACGAGGTTGGCCCTCGGGATGACTTGACAGAGGACGCAAAGGACCAAGGGAAGGCTTTTCTCGTCCTTCTCATGCTCCCTCGCGCCTGTGTACAAGGTAGATAGCATACACGCATCAAGAGTTCTAAACTACGCATGCTCACGTGATGAAAAAGTGGGCACGAGTATTATAAAATATGCTATATTTCGGTATATTTAATTTGGAATTTGCTTAGCGGTTCGTGATCTTGAATATTTAATGAAAATTGTGCTTGAAAAGAAAAATTCAATCACGATATAGCAATTTTTACAACCCATGGTCTCACTTTTTCATCACGTGAGCATGCGCTTAGAGCAGTAGCACGGAATTCTTGATGCATGTTATATACAAACTGCTATTCAAATCAAGTAAAACGTCAAAGAGACCAGCACCGACTGAAAATATCAATAAACATTGAACCGATTAACGGCTATCTGTGCGCGAACTTGGGTGATATGTTCAGTTATTCTTGTACTGTGCTGTTAAACATGTTTAACAAATTTAATGTTTGCGATTCAAATGAAAGGTATAAGGGTTAAGATTTTGAGTTATTGATTATATTACATAATTATGTTGTAAATATCTTTCTGGAAAATAATAATAATAAATAATTTTCAATTTGTACTAACTGTTTGCACTAACTGTTGAAAATTTTCAGTTTGTACTAAGTGTTAAATAAAATTCAGGTGTGTTTCGTAGGAATCTGTTTTCTTAGTCAGATTATTACTTTGTCAAATTTTAAAAAAGAAAAACATTTACTGTATAGCCAAACCTCTGTGTGACATGATTTATGGTTAGCATGTTGTTATGGAGCTCTCAGTGAACATGATAACGACATCACATCACGCGAAGTAGACCATCTGATGCCTGTATGTGAAGGTTTGTGACTGTGTGTAACAGCTGTTACTGTATGCGAAGGCTTGTTACTGTATGTCGCTTGTCGCTTGTCTGAATTTTAAAATGACTCATGTCGGTGTTTTATCAATGCTTTACTGTCGGAAATTGAACGAACATAGTTTGTCGGAATTTTAGAAAAGGTGGATAATGTTACGTTATAAAGAAACGCCTACAGTTCTACAATAGCTCAGTTATCGTTCGGTGCGCATCGAACACGTAACATGCTACTATAGCCATTCATGGTAACTGACCTGCGTACAACATTTTTAGACGAAATGACCTGATAAATCGTGGAGGCGCGGTGGTTTAGTGGTTAGCGCGTTTAACTTTCGTTTGATAGGTCGGTGAAAAAATATGCCAAACCACCGTTCTTTGTCGCTAATTCTCGGCTTTGATGTCGCTGTCGGAATTGTGCCCAGAAAGATTGTCTTTTGTCGCAATTTCATTTTACGTGCTGTCGCTACTTTTTGGGTCATGTCGCCTGTCGGAATTTACCCTGGCAGGGCCTCCTAAAAGGATGGCGGCATTTAAATATATCTAACCTCAGGAAATTTTGAATGTGGAAGTTTTAGTGAATTAACGTCAGGACTCCTTTTCTTTGGAGAATGAATATCCGTCAGCCCAAAAAAAGGTTACACGATTACAGTTTGTAGCACTGCTTCCAAGTTTAGTTTCTTTTATTGCGATTTTCAGATCTACAAAGAACAAAAGCACTTTAAAGAATGTGTTTGAATGATCCCATTGTGAAAATTGTCCTCTCTCCTGCAATGAAAGTAAAAACCATTTAAATCATAGATAGATCAACGTTTATTCAGCTTGTCGGAATAATAATGAGGATAGAAATGCACCAATAGCAGCAAACCAACGTGCTACATAGAGCAGTTTTCAATTGAGTGTGGTAAAACCAAAACCAAAGTAATTACTCTGACCAATCACAGCAGTCGTAAACAATCCAATGAACCAATCAGAGCTCGAAGCAATTACATGTCGGCGGCGACAAGCGCGGGAAAACGCGTGCGAGCAAGTCACGATTGGTTTTGGTTTTACTTCTGATTGGTCGAGAAAGTGGCGCGAGATTTTTTGCCAATCACAAAGCGTAGCAATAAAAAACCAAAGCAATTGTGTAATTACTTTTCACACTCAATTGAAAACTGCTCTAAAACGACACGTAATCAATCGACCTCATCGCCTGGTGAAACCAGCAGTAATAACAGTCCGGCGAAACGTCGCGATCAACACCTCAAATCGACTCCATCGTGAGAGCATAGTTTATAAGGCGCAATGGTTAAGAAACTTGAGAAATGTCTTTGTTCGATGTTTTTGTTATCGTTTCTCGGCCTTGACCGTGCACAACCACAATAAATGTCGAACTTTTGTTCGAGCAAATTGTAGCTCCTTTGTTATCGCCATTAAAGCCTGCAATGTTTCATAACCAGTCCCTCGATCAACTATGGTGAGAGAAATGAACAACCGTTCATCTATCTTACAAACCATGAGTAAGTCGGCACCGCGGCAGAACGTTTGCGCATGCGTAAACTTCAAGCACTTCCGGTCCGTTAAACTACCAGTCAACATCGATGCGAACAGCATAAAACAACATTTCTGCATGAACCAACAGACCTAGATTTTCTAGATGCAATGATGAAAGGACCAAAACCGAAGAAAATTATGGTACGTACACGATCGGTTCTTGCATGAATACATTTCGAGATGGAGTGAAGACTTGTTTTTTGTGAAAAAATGCGATGCAAAAATTATTTGTTCATATTTCGTTGTTGGTGCAAACACCAAACCCCTTGGTGCAAACGCTTGAAACTTGAACGATGAAAAAACTTTTCAACGAAACAAACTTTTTCTCTACCTTTGTTTTATAACTCTTACTTTTTGTTTTCAAACTTCGCGGTACGGGAGTTTTATGTTGTTTATGTTGTAGTTCATTTTTTATTTCAGGTAATTTTTGTTTTTCCTTGTTTCAAATTCATCAGCATATATTACCATACCCAAAAACAATGGAAAAATAAAAATTACCTGAGATAAAAAAATTAACTACAACATTTACATGGGATTACAGTATGTCACCGGAAATGCGTTATTCACCGGATGCTCAGTTTTCTACTCATGCGCAGTGCGTTCTGCCGCGGTGCCGAGTAAGTCACGACTGGTATTGGCTTTAGCAGTCTGATTGATAAACGAAAAAGCCTGAGTACAACACTAACAACCAACCTCTATTGGCCCAACAGTGTTGACACGTTTAGCGCCCCAAGTTGGACGACGTTTTACCAACATTTTTTTGTTCAATAAATACAGGACGAGGTTTTGTTTCGGCCAACACTGCCATCCAACATATGCTGGCCAACATTATTGGAACATTTAACCAGGGCCTAAAGCAGACACGGATTACTTTGCGACGCCCAAATTAAGACAGTTCTATTCAAGCCAGATTTGCCAATATATTCCCAGTAGTTGATAAAAGGCGATCCTAGGCCACTTTCAATTAACCCCAAATTTCACACAAATAACCAAAACCCCACTTCCCCTTAATTTCAAGGAATTGGAAAGTTGTTGAAACTGAAGGGAAAAGATGAAGTTGTGTTTAGTTACACTTAAGAGGGAATTGGTGGGAATTGGTGATTTTTAGCGAATGATTGGGAAAAGATAAATGTTGAAAATTATGTGAAATTTGGGGTTAATTGAAAGTGGCCTAGGATCGCCTTTTATCAACTACTTACGTCAAAATTTAGCACAAAGAATTTTGTCCATTTTCACAAATTCCAAGGTCACTCCCTGGAAAACCCTTCTTCATGAGCAGACATTTTCCTCCAGTCTCCAATGCCCCAAAGCCAGCGTGTTAATTCCATTTTCCTGAATCACAACTTTGTCATCATTGGCGGATAACGCAATTTTGGTCATGTTTTCCGTGAACAAATGGTGGCCCCTGCTGCGAAATACACTTTGTTTTCTGATTTGCGTTTGTTTTGTCCTCAAGCATTTCACGAAGTTTGCATGTCTCAAACTCTTTTTGATCATGCATTTTTTCACTCCTTTTGCTTTTTGTTTTCCAGTGGTTTCTGCGTTCTCCTCAATCAGGAAAGAATATAGTTTCGGTTTCAGGGCAACAAATTCTTTCAGAATTGCGCCTCCACATTCATCTTTCTTCAGCCCAATCTTTTTCTTGTTTTCTATTCCCGTTGGCGTACAGTTTGTTTGGTCCTAACATGACACTTATAATTTTGTTTTGACTCTCCCAGAGAGGACATATCGAACATTTTACAGGTCATCTCTTCACATTTTCTTCCTCGCCTTTGGCATTTACCAACTTCAGAGTTTCATCTTAATTTAGTTTGTTTGCCAAATATTGTTCTCCGTTCCGCAGTGACCAGTTGAAATATGAACTTAAAGTACTGTCTGCTGTCTGAAATGGATAAACTTTAACCCTAGTAAATTTCGCCACCTGTTTCACAAGTGGTAAAAATTCAAAAAAGGTCTCATTAATTTAATTTCGTTCACAGTGATGTATCTTCTGTAAAAGCCATATGCTAACCAGTACGAAATAAACCTAGTTAGCTCGTAATCTCGCAAAATGCACGCGGTGTTGGGCGTTTTTAGGTCATTTTCTCTACTGACTGACAGTCTGCTATCTCTTTTAATTTAAATTTCGCGCTGGGTATACATTAAAGTCCCGGATGTGTCGCAGCATTGTGCGCGCACAAGCTGAAAGTCCCAAAATTAAGTAAATTTTGCGGCACTAGTCCACTACTAAACCATTCGCCACTTTAGAAACGCGAAGGAAACTTGGCCGAGTGAACTTTCGCAACGACTTCTGGGATCGTTACAGGAGACGCTTCTTTTGTCTCTGTCCCCAGTAACAGTCCCAGAAGTCGTTACGAAAGTTCACTCGGCCGAGTTTCCTTCTCGTTTCTAAAGTGGCGAATTGGACTCAAACTCAGTGTACTCTCTTCAAACAAATCGTTCTCACCTTCTTCTACACTATCATATAAACATAGTTTGTCCAGGTTTTTCCAACTCCCTCCCAGCATTTTTCAGGCGGTGCGACACCGTACTTGTCATACTGCACCACATTGGCGCCACCACTCCAACATTCGCCATAGAACTGGACTCCGAAATACTAAGTGTAAAACAAAACAACGATGCTGCATTACAAAGACTTAAATACTTCCACAAATATTGCTTACCGTTAATCCTACATTAAGCCCCCGGGGATTTATTTATTTCAAGCGCGTTTGAGGAGTGGGGTGGGTGGCTTAAAGGGACAGATACGGGATTTAGCTATAAATCTTTACGCCACGATCACTCCACTCTTGTCCTACAGATTCTAGTGTACTTAATTTAATTAAGTATATGCAAATGTGGAGGTTTCGACGCTCGACTTATTCATCTCGCACCATAGAATAGCATAGGTGGCGGGATTAACGCGTTTTCAGGTAAGAAAATGGCTACATGATCCTTTGTTTGGGCGCCCAAACTGAGTAGTCGTAATAAGGAGGTGGTCAATTCAACGTGGCAAGCGTTCTCCATCTTCCTCTTAACAAGTACACCATACAAACCTTGTAGCCTTTATCTTGAACCAACTTGGCGCAGGCGCTCACAGTGTTACCCATGTGGTACCAGTCAATTAGTGGTCGTATATTTTTTACCAATTCAGGTAACGCTCGTTCAGACTTATCCCTGAAGCATCCAATCGCCTCCACTGTAAACAATGCAAACCAAAACCAAAGTTATCACTCGGCTCTGACCAATCACAGCACACCAAGACAATCCAATAAACCAATCAGAACTCGATGCAAACACATGTAGCCGGCGTCAAGCGCGGGAAAACGCGTGTGGGTAAGTTACGATTGGTTCTGTTTTTTTAGCCAGTCGTAGAGCGTATCATGCAATGCATAACCAAGTCGAAATTACTCTCGACACTCAAACTGAAAATCAATCTAAAATGGTAAGGCAAATACCATACTATACATTTAAGCGTCTTGCAAAAATGCGGAGGGTGGGTGGGGGGGGGGGGGGGGGGGGGGGGGGGGGGGGGGGGGGGGGGGGGGGGGGGGGGGGGGGGGGGGGGGGGGGGGGGGGGGGGGGGGGGGGGGGGGTGGGGTAGTTGTGTGTGTGGACCGCTTCTTGAAGACCACACCCATTTCCACCTAAAATATGTGATTTTCTGCACCCATTTTCAAACCTTACCTATAACATTTTCCCAATTCTTTGCAAGATATATTGACCCATTTTCAGACTAGAAAGCAGGGGGTTTTGCGTCCCGTTCGCGCCATTCCCTTTTGGTCCATATTATTTTTGTAAGTTTGTGTGCAATAAAGTTTAAAAAAAGATATCCCCTTTTATACCAAGATTGTCAAATTCTATACCCATTTTCAGACCGATTCGACTCGCAAACCATACCCTTTCGGGCAAATACTTATGCATGGTGGTTATGTTAATGTTAACTTGTTATAGACCTTTTTCATAATGGCGGGCGAGTTATTTATTCTTTTATATCTATGTTTGTTAGCCCTAGTGGCCTCGTTAGCGTGTGCAAAATTTAAAAGAATTTTTACTCTAAAATGAAGCCAATAGGGCTAATTAACATACATATAACAGAAGAAATAAATTGGCCGCCATTATGAAAAAGGTCTACGGCCACTCCGCTTGATTACTTTTGAGGACTCCCTACTTGCGTTAAATCAACCTCGTTCCCAGGGTTTTTCCCATTTAAAATTGGGAGAGGAAAACCCTGGAAACGAGGTTGGCGTTATATTTATCGTGAACTGTTAAAATTAGTCATGATGTTCTCAAGCAATTAGGGAGTGCCCGGGGTTATACAAAACACCTGCTATCTGATAAACCTCATGGGAACATTAACTGAAGATTTTAAATTCTTCCTGTATTTGCATGATGCTTGCATTCCTAGTGAAACAGCACCAACGACACCGGGGTACAAAAAGAGACCAACGTTTTTGTAGACCGGTGGGCCCTGTCCGAGTTTATAGTTTCTACTGCCGGTTTGTCTTAAGTAAATGTCATGCTTGTTAGTAAATTCCGAACCCGAACGTGGAATACTCAAAGTAAAGATGCTGCCAAATGAACATCTTCAAAATAATAATAATAAAAAAGTACCAAATGAAAGTAGCGCTCGAGAGCTTTCATCTGGACATACTTTAGGTTTCATCCAGAAAAGCAAAAGTTAGATCCTTGTCAGATTCCCATTTTGTGTCTCAAGTGACAACGTTTTGAAAAATTAAACGTACTGATTTTATTTCCTGACTTACTTCCTAGTAGACATAACTGCATTTACTTACAGCAAGGACTCTCTTTGAAGCTTATGTCATCCAATCCAATGTCGGCTTGGAAACTGCTTCCACGAGCTGCCTCAATTATCACCTGACAATGCGAACGATTATAAAATAGGTAATATTTGTATTCACGGCATTGAACTGGAACTAGCGTGCAATCGAGGCTGATGCGGGGAATCTCGTTTTCACATGCAAATATTTTTAATGATATTCCCCCGCATTAGCCTCGACTGTAAGCTTGTTCCAGTTCAATACCGAGAATACGAATATCGTCTCTTAAACATTGCTTCGGTTTTCAATTAAGTATGGAAAGTAATTTCGTAATTACTTTGGTTTTGCTTTGCTACGCTTTGTGATCGCGCGCCACTTTCTCAACCAATTAGAGGAAAAACCAAAACGAATCGTGACTTGCTTACACGTGTTTTCTCGTGCTTGACGCCGGCTACATCAGAAAGCCTCGCTCGTTCGATTTATGATACGAACCAACTCGTGCGTAAATACCGTACGCCCCGTACTAGTCGCACTGCCCATGCTGTAATTTGTTTAGTTTTATACATACTGAGATTTGTGATTGGACGAAACGCTTTTTTCACGTGTGAGAAAGTCGTTTCGCCATTCTGATTGGCTGCGAACCCCGAACGGGGTTTTCACACGCCAAATTTCAATAGAAAATGTTAATAAGTATGAAATAAATGTATTTACTACGTGTTCTCATTGGTTCAGTCGATTGACTCCGTCTGTTGTGATTGGTCAGGGTAGTTACTTTGGTTTCGCTTTGACGATACTCAATTGAAAACCGCTCTTTATACAGCAACCTGTCTCGTTCTTTAAAATAATCCAAAGTGACGTCATATGACGTTAATAGAACATTTGCTATCTTGGTTCCACCCGGCCGCCAGCTTCGATTATACAAGTTTCCAATCACTAAATCACCTTTATTGAAACTAATTTTACCTGATAGTTTGCCATACTCGTGAGAGTAACCTGCGCCATTTTCCATTCATCTCCTTGATCACCAGTTGTGGACCAGACCTTGGTCGTAGGCAAAGCACCCCTGACAGGCCTGATGTGCACGTTTAACTCTCCCATCCCAGAGCCATACATGTGATACCAAAACGACAAACAGCGACCCTTGGTTGACGGAAAGATCTTGCTGAGCAAGTCTGCTTTATCACCAACTGGAACACCGCTGGTTTCCACGAAAATATAATAACCTGGATGAAGGAAAGCTTAGATACGTCCCTCATTTTTTTAGTTCTGGGTGATTTTCTAACGGCCATCGCAATGTCATGGGTCCATTTCTCCACCAGATAAAATGAACGATGGCGATCGTTTGACCAAAAGTGACTGGGATGATCGTCGTATCTTTCAGAGGTTAAAATTCGTGGTTTGGTACCACTAAGGGTATTTGAATCGAAAATAACCACTCTTAGAGTTATTCTGGTACCTTTTAGGGTATTAAGCCAGAAAAATATGCTAACAGGAACAACTTTTCAGAAAGAATTGGTATCTCTTAGGGTAATGAATTGGTACCTCCTAGGGGTAAAGAATTGGTACCTCCTAGGGGTAAAGAAATGGTACCTCCTAGGGGTAAAGAAATGGTACCTACTAGGGGTAAAGAATTAGTACCTCCTAAGGGTAAAGAATTGGTACCTCCTAGGGGTAAATAAATGGTATCTCCTAGGGGTAAAGAATTGTTATCTCTTAGGGGTGACGAGAAGCGGGTGCATTAGGGTGGCTGACATTTGGACTACCGCCCACACCTTAGCTCATCAAGCTAAATTTATAATTTAACTGTAGAGATCACGCTGGTAAGCTATTGTGTTTTGTTCAAAATCATTTGGTGGTCGTAAAATCCGCAACACAAAGAAATTGCAAATTTGGTTTCAATTTTGTTCCAGGGCCGGCCTGGATACAGTTTACGAAATACTTAAAGAATCGTTGAGTTTTTATCTCGTGAAACATGATGAAATGCCTTCATTCCTCTTCAACAGCTGTTCCGGATTGCAAGAAAACAACTATGACTGTCAATCGTTGGAAACAAACTTCTGAAGAAGACATTTCGTCGTTTGTCACGTAAAGTATACTCCAAGATTCTTGCCAAGGTCCTGGGAACGAGTTTGAGGTTTTGGCCTTACAGGAACCAAAAGTCATTACCTGATCCGGAAGTGTGGTCCCCGGATGGCCCCGTGCTGCTTGAAGGCGTACTACCAGTTTGACGCTCCCACTTGAAGTTTTCTGGATTATTTCCATCATTTGTCCAATGGCACATCATGTCAGCGTCAAACTCACAATCATCCGGCCCTACGGAATAAAAAACACACAAAAAAGCACGTGACACGCTCGAACACCAACCCCGCGGTCTGGCCAGTACCTTACGCATGCGCACAGCCATATCACCCTGGCAGTGGCAGCCATGGACAGCTGTTTCGTCCTAGTTAGGACTCATCTGCATGGCATAGCCAGGCAAGGTCTCACATAAGATCATCGACCCCGCCACTTTACTGCCAAGGCGGCCGATGCATAGCACCCCTTTAAGCGCCAGAGTCGACTTCATTAAGAACGATCAAAGGCTAGCTCCTATGAGCCAACTCTCGAATATACGAAACATCTATAAAAAAAAAAAGATTCTGCACACCTTCGGACCCTCCCCTCTCCTAGGCGTTTTACTCCACCTACCCCCACCCCCTACGTCCAACTTCTCACCCTCCCCCTCCTTCCAACGCTGTCCCCATAGGTAATTAGGCAGTTGACTCAGTATTACATATCACGGGCCCAATGTTTACATCGAGCAATTGGGTGAAATTTCTACCCAAACGCTATGGAGCGTTTGCACGTGACGTCACCGCGGTCATATTGGTGTCCCAAAACAATGAAATGGTGGCCATATTGGTGTCCTAAACGAATCCTATGGGACCAATATGGCCGCCGGTCACGAGAGTGAAAACCAGGGACGTAGTTACCTGTACGCACGTACGCATGTGCGTACCTGAAAAAGTGGAAAAAAAAAAGAAAGATTTGGGACTTGAGGGTGGGGAGAGGAGGTAGGGGGAGTGTTTGAAAACAGTGATTGTGCGTACCTCTGAAAAATTCCTGGCTACGCCCCTGAAAACACTCTATAACTCGTCCAATGCTTCGCATTTGCGACGTAAGTGGACTGGAAACAAGAAAAATTTTCGCAGAATTTTAAGAAAAAGAAAAGAGGCGAGAAAGACTTGGAAGTGTGTTGTAAAGTGCGTTATCAATCAGGAAGCTTTATTTCCGAACGAAAGCCCCTGCAAAGAAACAGAAAATGTGATTTTTACTGACCGATCCCACAGGACTTCAGTTTGCAAGCTTGTGAACTGTTGAAGTTTCCAACACAATCTTTCCCGCCATATTTTGGCGGGGGGTCGTCACATGATCTCGATCGGTGGTGCGTTCCAAGTCCACAGTCGGCGTCACATTGGCCCCATGATGACCAGCGGCCCCAGTGACCGTTAATTGGTGCTAAAGAGAGAAATATTAACGTAAATATGAATTATATATATCAAAAGACATTTGCTCGTACCTCTGATTGCGCATGCTATAATATTAAAAAGAAAATGCAACATGCAATACAATATAGTACCTAACAATCAGACTATGTAAGTCTATGAGAGTTGATGAAAACATATATTAGAGTTGCACTTGTCCAAACGATGTCTGTGATTCGCTAAGAAAACAATAGATTTGTCCCGCTGTGATAAGGATTAGGGATAGGGGCATTGTTCAAGTGATATATCAATTGTATCGTTAGCCAATCACAGACATCGTTTGGACAGCTACGGGGTCGCCGTACATAAGAGTCGCTGTGAGTGAACGGAGAGCAAATAAGAGGCGATAAAGCGCATAAGAATTGATGAAAGCATATAGAGTTGATGAGCATACAAACGATTCACTATGAGTGAACGGAGAGTACATATAAGGCGATAAAAAGCGCATTTAAGTTAATAAGAGCGCAGGAGAGTTGATGAAAGCGCATGAGATTAACGAGAGCATATTAGAATTAATTATTATACGTAAGAGTTGTGAGTGATAAAAGCGCATGAGAGTTAAAAGCTAGAGAGTCGATGAGGGTATCAGGCTAGTCCATGAGAGAGTTCAACTAAAGAGACAGTTTTAACTCAATTTAGCGACTGGAGTTACAACTGGTCTCTCTCTTTCTCGTTCTCGTTTCATCCAGGCTTCTAATAAACTTCATAGAACTAATTTAAGTAGTTTTTCTCACCATAACACTCGCTGTTATTACATTTGACACTCTCTTGTTGTACTCCATACTGATCAGCCCCCGGGCAATCCTTGCTGAAGTCACTTGATGTGCAGAATCTCTGACGCTCTTTATGACAGTACGTACTACATGGACCAAAGTTTGACCAGGAGCTCCACTGACCAGCATTTGCTAGCGTGTAACGAAAAACAAATTATAATAACAAATCCTTCTTTATACAGGGTGACCACTTCGGTTATAAAAACTGCTATCACCGTGGGCCCTATGTCAAAATAAATAATAATAGTAATAATAATAATAATAATAATAATAATAATAGTAATAATAAAATTATAATCTCAAAAGAGATAAAAGTACTACCTTAAAAAAATATTTAAAAGGTACTTGGAATATATGGCTTAAAAAATATGTAAAAAGTACGTATTCATGCACAGAATATATGGCTAAAATCATGAAATTACAATTAAAAACTCTTAGTGACTACGACTATTATAAATAGTAGCCCCTTTATAAAAAAGGAAAGTTCCAATCATATCTTTTTTTAATAAAGAGAGGAGCGTCTACAGGCAGAACCTGCTCCAAACAACTGATTTTATCATTGTTTTATGTTTTATTTTATTGCTTCTTTAAGGTGGCTGGTACCAGTTTTCAGCTTTTTGACGGTTGTAACTTTGAAAGAATAGAACAAAAAGGCAGATCAAGGCCACTGTAACATTTTTGTAGAGTTGAACTATATAATGTATAGTTGACCAAAAGTAAGTGTTATTTCTTCATTAGCGGTTTCCATGGCAACGTTTCCAAAGGATTATTCAGCCCTACTTTTTAGCTTGTGGCACTAATAGTTAGAAAATTAACCCGGTGACCCCCTGTTTTTTTTTAGTAATAACATTTGGCATTTGAAAAGGAAAATGCACAATGATTTTAAAAAAATTCTACGGAGCGGAATTTTTGTAAATTTGGATTAAGACAATTTTCACGCAGTGCAAATTTCCTTCCGTAGAATTTTTTAATTTTTTGTCTGACGTTTCCTCTCAATAATTATACTACATTGAAACAATAAAAAGTGGGAGTCACCGGACTTGTTTTTATGTAAAAGCCTTCGTGAGTTTAGAAATTCCCACGCGCGTCTTCGCGCATTCAAAAAATCCGGATTCTATAAGATCAACAGTTGCTCATGATCTGTTCTGACTACCGCTGACTGTTGCGTGTGCTCGCGCGGGCAGCTACTGTTTGGAGTCAGTTAAGGATACAATGTACGCGATTTGCCGCCGATCTGGTGTTTGAAGTTGTTTACTGCTTAGAAGATCATTTAGTAGCCGTAAAAGACAGCTTTCTGGACTCACCTTTAGGGATTTTATCACAACTTCTGGCTAGATAAGCCATGTCTTTGTCAAATAGCATCAAGCGAAAGTTTGGCTTGCAGAACACGTGTCGGTCGGTGCTTCAGAATGAAAACATTGCGATACTTCTAAATTGTAAAATGACTAAAATGTTGAGCTTCTTTATGTGAGATTTTCTCGGGATTTGTCCTTATTCTTCACGGTTGTTTTCGTCGCAGTGTTTAACGATGGCGGCCAATATCTTCTTCGGATATATATCTTTCCGTTCGTTCATTCTCGCCGGTTTGCGATTTTTAGTTTATAGGCTGTTCGTGTCATTTACTTTTTAAAAAACAACGACTCAATGTTTTTTTTTCTCCGCGTTCGGCCGTTTAGTGAATGAAAATGAATGTTATTTACGGATGGCTCTGCATCTTTTAATCTTCAGCCGACTTTGTGAGCATCTGCAATCGAAAACATGGCTTGTAGTTTCTGTTTGACAATTCATGTCTGCACTTTTTTGCCCACTGAATCACGGCATCAAAGCTCAAATCATCTTCAATGCCTGGACACTCTGAGGTAAAACACTAGTTTTACCATATAAATAAACTATATAGATTGATATCAATCAGCTCAGGCACGTAGGGCCAGCTGTGGTACCACGGTTTGAAACATGCGGTAGAGAATTTACCGAATTTATTTGCAAATAAATCTTAATTTCATTGTAAGTTGAACTGTCTCTCGTACGCATATTTATTACTTCGGGAGTGTTTTGTTATAAATTAATCTCTCTACCGGGTCTGTTCACTGTGCCCCTGACGAGAATGACAGACCTTCTGAAAAAGATAAAATTTTCCACATTATCAATCTATGTTGTCTATTATTAAAATAAGTTTTTAGTGAGCTCACTAAAGTAAAGTACATGTTTATGAATTTTAATGTTTAGGTACAACTGATATTATTTCAAAATCCAAATTTGTCACCAAACTGTTCCGTTTTCGTTCGAGTTTTTGCTGTCTTCTGTTCGTCCAGTTAAATTTTAATTCTTCAATTTTATTTTTAAGTTGGACTTTTTGGTGTTTTTTTCGGTGTGACACAAACGAATAACCTCGCCCATTAGTTCAAAAAATTAAAAAAAAAAATTTACAACAGGTATTAAAACATTTAGGCTCAAAATCTAATGCTCTACTGTTTTAATTTAAATGATAGCATATGTCGCATTTTAAGGTTTCTTTCTTTGCTACAATTCTCTTTCGTCCAACATAAAGGATTCGTTCAGTCCTTCTCTCTTTCGCTTGCTGGTTTTTGCGTTCGGTTGTCGGTCATCTTGTCGTTCGATGATTCATAGGTTCAGTTCATTCTCGGTTTGCGATTTTTAGTTGGGCTGTTTGTGTCTTACTTTTTAAAAAACGTAGTCTTGTTTATCCTAGTCTCTCTCGCCTGCATACGCAGTGGCCGTTGAGCACACAAAATACGAACCATAGAATGTGGCCAAGACCATCAAGCGAGATAATTTGTGGTGGTTTGTCATTTCTTCAATTTTATGACCATTTTGCGAGTCCTTGCACTCCCAATCCTCGTCACGATCGATTACAGTTTTGCCTTTGAAACTTGAGTATTGGACTCCGGAAGCAATTTGTCTTGAATGTAAGGAATTAACTAATGTCGTACTAGTAGATACAGTCTCGGATATACGCGAATTTCGTTTAAAACAGGACAAAAGTAACCTACTGTAGCACAAAAAAAGCCGCGCGCCGCCATATTTGTTTTGATTTTACGTCTTTCAAATCTCGCACTCTTTCTCGCGTGTTTCTTGCGCGTGACGCACGATAGTGACCTGCTCCCGCGCGAGGAAACTGGTACCAGCCACCTTAATTCTTTGGGGTAGAAATAAAAGGGAGCCCCCCCCCCCCTACCCCCCTACTTCCCTTCCCCCACAGGACGCCCACGGGACGAAATTCCCATACCTGTTAGGGTTTGCTTTTGCTTATTTTTCTATAACTCCCCCCCCCCCCCCCCCCCCCCCTCCCCCTCCCCTCCCTAGGGTTCAAAACATATCTATTGGTGTTTTAGTTTTCGTTTTCGTTCATTTGATGATTCTCTTACTTGAGCAATCGTAGAGTGCGTTGACCTCATGAATATCAAAATCAGTCAACCCTTCCCTCTGTCCCAGGAGACGGTTAGGATCCAGAATTGATCGAATGGTGTCCAAGCCATTTTTGGAGAAGCTTTTGCGCCCGTAGTGCATGATGGAGTCGAAGTCATACGGGATCTTGAGCCCGTCAATATCACGGTGGCTGTATTTGTTGAAGTTATGCTCTTCATCTGAAAAGAATAATAAAGAAGGGCAAACATCAGGGCCGGGTTGTTCAAAGCGCGGTTAAGCTAACCCAGGGTTAGCATCAATTTTGATTCCAGTTGAATAATTAATCAATGAAGATTTTTCCAAAGTATTTTTGCCCTTTAGTTTCGTCTCTGACTTGTCTTAGCATGTAACTTCTAATTAGCTTTTGAAAACACTTCTAACAAGAGAAATTCAATCTTCGGTTAAGTTTTAATCCTGGGTTAGCGTTAACCGGCTTTCGAACAACCGGGCCCAGATTTATAATATCTTAATAGAGCGGTTTCAATTGAGTGTCGAAAGTAATTTTGCGATTGCTACGCTTTCTGATTGGCTTAAAAATCTCCACTTTATCGACCAATCAGAAGTAAAACCAAAACTAATCGTGACTTGCCTGCGCGCGTTTTCCCGCGCTTGGCGCCGGCTACATGTATCAGTGCTTTGTGTTCTGATTGGTGTATGGATTGTCTGATCGACTCCGGTCGGTTGTGATTGGTCAGAGTAATTACTTTGGTTTTGGTTTTACGACACTATTTAACAAAAAGGTTCACAGGCAATCAGACCTCGAAGCAAATACCTGTGATATGCACCAAGCTGGTGTGTGGACACGCGTGCGATTCAGTAAGGTGGCGAAGTAGCGCCAGTGTTTTTAAATAATTGCAGAGCGTAGGAAAACGATACTAAAGCAAACGCTCAATTGAAACCCTTTCTAAAGAAACAAACGCAAGACTCAGAAGAAGACCTAATGGTGTAAGCAAGCACAAAGGTTGAATTCTTTTGACTAGTTGTCTCCATGTCAGGGACACCTCCACATTTTTAATTATAGCTTATCTTGAATTTATACACTTCTAATGAAGTTCTGTTTTGTGTCTTTTATGTTTTGATTATTTCGTGGCGTACCTGGAAGCTAGCTCTTAAGCTAAGCGTACCGACCACGCTAAATAAGGGATTGATTGATTGATCTTCAGACGTAACTGCTCCCGCCAGCTAGAAGCATCACCTCATGCACGATGGGTGATATATTCGATAAACTTCGGAAGTTTCAGTTTAATTTCGGCAATCTTCGGAAGCTTTCGAACAATTTTTGGTAGCCTTTGGAATGCTTTAGACGATCGTCGAAAGCCGTTTAGTGGTGTTCGAGTTTCTTCGGATTACCTTCAGATATTACCTATAATAACTTTCTAACTTACCTTTGTGTATGTTCTCCCAAAGTACCTCTACATATAGATTTCTATCTGGTCGTGACTGCTCGTGCCAGAAGCCAAGAGCGTGCATCAGCTCATGCATGATGGTCCCTTTGTGATTGCAACCATTGCCTAATGAAAGCGGTTGCCCAATTCCTGTCATCCAATACTGACGGCCAACAGAAGACCAACAACTGAAGATGAAAGAACGTGGCTTATAGAAAAGGTTTCAATTGAGTGTCGTAAATAAAACCAAAACCAAATTAATTAATTACTCTGGCCAATCACATACAACGTACACAACGTTAACGCACAAAACTTTATCTATTCAAGGACTGTAAACCTGTTAAAGTCCTAGCGTCTAATGGCCTGCTAATTTACCGTGATAAAAGCTAAAATATACTTTAAAAAAAAAACAGAAAACAATATGCTAGGCATTAAAATATTAAAATGTAAAATGCTAACGAACAAAAATATATATAATTACAATTCAAATATATACAATTACAATTTAAATTTATCACAGCAGTGGTACGCAAGCCAATGAACCACGCCGCGCAAAGTACAGCTTACAAGGTTTTATTTAAATGCCAAATCTTAGAATTTCGTCCACAAAATAAAAAGCAAGAACTGCATTGCCAAACATAGTGGTATGAAGAAGTCCAGAAAATTTGAATACAGCTTCTTATTAAACGGTACTCCATATGTCACTACATGTTGTTTAACTGACCAGTTTGTAGTAAAATAAAATTGACTAAGAATAGCTGTAGTTCCAATCTAAAAACACTGATTAAACCCGACATAAACTTACCCATCCTGATGAACAAACTTGATGAACAGATCTTCACCGGTTCTCTGTTTAAAGGTCAGACACGTTTTGTTCTCGTATTCGGCTATTGCTTCTTGAATAGTTGGTTTAAAGAAATCTGAAGCGGAAATAACAAGGAAAGGAAAGCTAAGCGTTTACCACCATTTAGCCGTACCAGAGCGAACGTAAGGAATCCCTACTCAACTCGAACAGTTACGATAAACATAAAGCTCTTCAAGTTATTGAAAGCTCGAGTTATGGAGGGTTAAATTCTATAAGAGCTGGGTGACAAGGTCTTCGGATCGGCAGATTTTTAAAATAATTTTACCCGGATTTCGGATTCAAAGAAAACATTTAACAGATTTGTAGATTCTACCAATGCGGCGGGTTACGGATTTATCCCAATTTGGGGCCCGGAGTTTGGCTTTTGCTTTTTAAATAGTTCGGATTTTCATTGGATGTTACCCCTTTATAGACGTGTGTGGTCAATCTGTGTGGTTGTATCGTCGATGTTCACTCGCAATGCGTGAGAAATCTCAAGAAGACCTGTTTCGAAAATTTAAGGTGGCTCTGAACCACTTCCCAATAATTTTTCTAAATTTTGTTAAAAGTTGTATCTTTAAAATGCTAATTTCAATTCCATGGGTGTCACCTAGCTCGTTTTTTAGTTATAAGCACTAAAAAACTAAAATTAAGGTGTCTTTAACAGGTTATACTGTTACTATGGTAACCTGTTACATCATAAACGGACCATAACTTGTTCACCAATGACTGGGCATTTGTTTCACACCATTATTGTAGCATTAACTGATAAATAATTGTAATATTGATCCATTATAGTGTAAGTGTTGGAAAATGCCGGGAACAATCCACCGTAGGAAAAAAGATGGCGGCTGTTCATTTTACCACAATGCCTTGCGGACCTAACACAGCACATAAGGCACAAAGAAAGCCAAATTTTTACAATATTTGTTCCAGTACTAAGGACAATGTGTAGAGTAGGTTTGAAGATTTTATAACTTATCTTTACATTTTTATGAACGTTGTTAAGGTTTTTGTGCGCTAAGAATTATGGGTAAATGTACCAGTCGCCATCTTTTTTCCTACCGAGGATTGCTAGCCACTATGTATTGAGCACACGAAAGTGCTATTGGGGACACTAGTACTGTTTTGACGTCCCCTACTGGAGACGGGACCGTCATTTCTACGTGATCATCCGAGCTACGTGAAGGTCCGTGAATCGCTTGCAGATACCGGAGCAAAGATAGCACCTTCGTCCTCTGTTATCAGTAAGACCCTGAGTCACGTGTTAGTCTGACCAGGAATTGAACCCACGAACAACACTCCTGAGCAGACCAGCGTTATACCAACTAGTAGCAACACTGAAATAGTTTGGTATGTCTAATATGTTTGTTATGTTTGGTATGTCTGGTATTTCTGGTATGTCTTACCCGGAAGGCTACTGTCGTACACATAAGGAATAACACGAGTGACCCACAGCTTCTTTCTATTCCTTGCAGCGTTTCGCTTCCGTCGCACACTTATCTGTTGTCCGTCCACATCACCAGCATCTCTGTTATCAACGAAATCATCCGGAGCTAAATCGATATCTCCCTCGAATAAGTTGACGTCATTACCTAGACAGAAATTTGAGCAACATTTTACAATTGTGTGCTTAGTACCCTAGCTTTTCAATAAAATTGACAGGGCCGTAGCCAGTATGAGGCAAACCGAGGCACTTGCCTTAGTCATGATCCCAGTGTTTTGTTTAAACGTAGTCATCATAAAGACCCTAAATAGCTAGGCGGGGAGTTTAACCATGGATATTGCCTCAGTCCTTATTATCTCGTTAATGCGCATGCGCATAAACGAGATTTAGGAATCAGTACAAAAAGGGACAAAAGTTGTTAACAAAGGTTCATTGTTAATTTTTTTCTGGCTAAGGCCCTGATAGAGGCTGGAGTTGACTTTATTTTGATACAAACCTTCTTGCTTTTCATATGTAACTCATGGTGAACAGAAACTGGTTAGCGTAAGAACAACAGGATTTACATCTGAAAAGCAGAAAGGTTTCTAACAAAACAAGGTCAACTCCAGTCTCACTTCTACTCAAAGGCCTGGTCACCAAATAGACAAATGTACTTTGGGCTATTAAACGACTTTTAATTTTTACCTTTATTTTCTAACCAGAGTAATAGCTAAATCCATCTAAATCATCATTTTTGCTTTTGCCTGATTCAAAATAAACTTCGCGTTAATTCGGTTCAGGAAATCCACAAAGAATTTATTTTTTAGGAGGTGGAATTGACAGTCGGACAAAAGCTAAGTATGCACATGTTGTATCCTTCTAGGGAACGTGCTTTTTGGTTCAATATTGATGATCCTTATTTGTCAGTTCACAGTGAAATGCACAGGGATGACACCAGGAGCCCAGGGATTATGGGCTAATGGGCTCCTGATGACACCCATTCAAAAGTGTCGGGGAAATCGTCGATTTCTTTTTCGATCTTTTTTGGTTATTACTACAATTGGGACTTTCGTGTTACCTTAAAGGGGCATTGTCACGCAGATTTTGCTGTGTTTTGGTCAAAATACACTAAACACGCTGGTTTTTTTTTGGGCGATTTCCGGCCACGGTTAAACTACTTTTTACGTTTTGATGCTCTGACCATGGAACTTTGCCACAATATAACTCTCGCCATTTTCTAAAAAGTTACCGTTTTCGATTTTCAAATTTTAGTATTTTTGGCGGGAAAATGACGTCACAACTTTGGCGGCAAAATTTTAATTTTGTATTATGGGATATACAATGGCGATTTCTGAAAGAGCGTGCAACAAGGATTTCAAATCTGAAAAAAAATCTAAAATACGTTGATCCAGTTAGAAGTTATGGGGCGTTGAATTTGAACTTCCCGCCATTTTTGTTACTAAAAATAACACAAATTGAATATTCAACGCCCTATAACTTTTTATTGGATCAACATATTTCAGTTTTGTTTTCAGATTTGAAATCCTTGTTGCACACTCTTTCAGATATCGCCATTGTATATTCCATAATACAAAATAGAAATTTTGCCGCCAAACTTGTGACGTCATTTTCCCGCCAAAAATACTTAAATTTGAAAATCGAAAACGGTAACTTTTTAGAAAATGTGGAGATTTATATTGTGGCAAAGTTCCATGGTCAGAGCATCAAAACGTAAAAAGTAGTTTAACCGTGGCCGGAAATCGCCCAAAAAAAACCCAGCGTGAAATATATGATAAAGATTGCTTTTAGAACATCAAGAAGATAATATAAAGTGATTTCTTCAAGGAAGAACAAACCATAATAAGTTTTTCTGCGATTTCTTCACGACTCTTGGGAGGAAGTTGAAAAAATTGGCCAATGTTTTCAAGTTGCAATCCATTTCCATCCCGGCCATCCGCAGCCAAAGATAACAAATACTAGTTTCTGTGCACTGATAGAGCATTTGTTTACAAACTCTGACAATTATTTTAAGCGGTTTCCATTGAAACAAATATGTTTTTTGGCTTTTCAAAGTGACACTAAAATTAGGTGACAGTGTCCCTTTAAGCTTATGGATAGTACAAAATAGGGAAGATTTATCGTGCTTCCTAAAGCTACTTGTACAGGTACAGTGTATTCAAGACAACCGAATAAAAATCGCAAATAAATATTGAAATGTCAGTTTTATGGCATGTCAGTTAATATTTTTTTTTAGACTTTTTGGTGGCAAAAATAAATTTCAGCTATGCGTACAAAAACGAGATTTTAAACCGTTTAGTGTTTAGTTCAAATTTTCAGTACACAGCACAGTGCACAGGGAAATTTAAAAGTTCAGTTTATTTGTTCGATGTATGATTTTGTAGCTTGGAAGTTGTCTTATCACGAAGAAATAAATTTATGTCTTTTTTACGTCATCCGAATTGATATATATAGATCGTTTTCATCTATAGCTACGTATTAAAGCAGTTTGTTTGTCTGGCCTTGACAGCAACACCAGAGGTAAGATGTTTCAGATAATAACAAATGAAACGACCTGGCAAATTTTGAAATCTTTAATACACGAGTTATGGGAAAAAGAATGTTTAGAAAATTCAATAATTTTCTGTGCGTCCGCCATTTTGGTGTACCACTTTGAAAAATCGTGATTTGTTTTTTGTTCCTCACATGGAGACGCCCTTGGCACGAAGATTACTAAAGGCTGGTTTTCACTGACGACGAAGTCGGAGTCGTAGGAGCGCTTACGACCTAGTGAAAATCGAAAATCGGAGTCGTATAAAACGGAGTCATAAGCTCGACGGAATCGGAGTCGGAAGAATCAGAACGGTTCCATTTTCTTCCGATTCCGCTTATGACTCCGTAATCTTCTTGCGATTCCGTCGGTTTGATTTTCACTAGATCGTATCGCTCTGCGCTTCTGATTACGACTCCGACTCCGACTCCGTCGTAAGTGAAAACCAGCCTTAAGAAACCTGTTAAGAGAACAGCCGTTTGTGGGATAAGCTGTTTGGATTTTAGAATTTTGATAACGTCAGGTGAAAACGAATAATATTTTTTTACTATGGCTACGTTAGTTCTGACAAATTGAAAGTTTACCCAGTAAAAACAACACGGTGAAACCTATAGTGTTTACATACTCTATACTTATTTAAACAATTGATTCAATGAGACAACGAAAAAGACCGAAGTGACTCTTTTTACGATTCCTTAAAAGGGGTAAAATAAGAGAAAATTCATAATATATCGTAGCTGTCAAATTCCGGTCTCGGGATCGCCGGAAGTAAAATTGCAAACTGCCCGTGTTACAACTTGCGTGTTATAGTTAAGCTGATTGTTAGTTGTTTTTATCTCAGTTTATTTACATTTCATTGTCAGCTAGACAAAAAATTGTTTAAGATGTGGCAATTAAAAACCTCCTGTGCTCTCTGAAAGTGGTAAGAGGAAAACATGCCGGCGAGGCACGTATTTTATTTTCGTTCGAATTTCCTTTACTGAGTTTACCTTTGTTGACTTTTTCGATGTCTTCCATCACATTTCCTGGAGAATTGTTATTGTCATCTTCCTTTATAGAGGTCAGTTTGTTCGCTGAAAATTGACATTTAAAAATAAACGTTAAAAAAGGAATTAACATTTTTCTCCGACAAATCGGCAGAGATACCATGCAGCAATTAAGCTGTCTCCATGGCAACTGACAGTTGAGCCATTCGGCAATTAAGCCGTTTCCATAACAACTGATAGTTAAGCTCTCACCTTGGACAGAAACACCTCTTTTATGATGTTTGCGGTTTGAAAATAAAATAGAGATAAGATTTATCCACTGTTACTTTTTTGTGCATTACATTTGTGTTTTTACCGCCAAACCTTCAGTTATATACAGATCTAGACCAATATTTTCCAGTATGGTGTAGTTAATATTTTTCTAATTTTACAAATTGGAATTTGAAATTTTTCTCAGTCGGTTTCGAACATTCCCACTTTTAAAAGTCAAAGAGTTAGATTCTCGGATCGTCCGTAGAGTAGTTCTGGACCTTTTGCGGTAGATCTAGATAGCATTTCCAGGTTAATTACTATTGGGAAAAGATGCTTATGAAAGTGCTCTGAACCGGCTGCCCGTTAACCAGCTCAATGCACATTGACTCCCATAACCAAAACAGATAACTTCAGATAACAAAATTAGCAACGCTACGGTATCATTTCAGATTTTGGACTGCACACTTCGTGTTTCAGTGAGCCAATGCTGGCCTGCAATGAACAAAGGATGTATCAGAAGACATGATTCTCTAATGTTAAATGTGTACCGAAAAATAACAAATGGGCAACGTACCAGAACGATGGATTTCTATCGGGCTGCAAAATGAGTGAACAGCAAAGAGAATCAAAACACAGAGTATCCTTAGTACCACCATGGTCGGACCTTCGTGGATGTGACGGTTTAATTTCTTGTCAATCTGAAGTTTAAAACCACAGATGATAATCAATACAACTCGTTTCCTTTACAGATGTTTAGATCCCATGCACGTACTAGTAGAAAGAAAGGAAGGGGAGAGCAAAGTCTTGTGATAACAGGCTATTAACTCTGATGCGAAGGTTGTTTTCTGACAGATAAATTGTTTGTTTAAGCTGAATGTAATTTTGATTGATGCGAAGATCTCGATTTTAAGAGGTGCAAAATACCATCAAGAAAAATACAACACTCCTGCGTTTCCTGCGTTGCTTGGTTCGAATGGCCTTCGAGCAAGAATGTTTGCTTGCCTGTTTTTTTAAAAAGCCCAAAAAATTACACTAAAAAAGCTTTGGATGACAGAAATATATATACCGATAAATTAGATATGGGTTTTATTTCACGGTGTTACGTTTACAGATGGAAGCGGAAAGCAATTATTTCTGTCATTACAAATGTGCAATAACGGACGTATTTTACGACAGCTCGCGAAAATAAATACTGATCTGGCAGAACGTCACGACCAGCAATTTAAGTCATGATAAATATAGAATGCCTTCTTTCATTTTAATTAAAATTTAATGTATTCATTTTCCCCAAAAATCTGCGATCCTTGTTTACTTAAAATGTCAAACGATTTGCAAGAGTTTAAAAACTAATTTCGAAAATCGCTTCCTCGCAAGTTTGCTTTAGGAATTAACACTTTATCTATTCCATTTGTGCTTATTCCAATAAGCTTCCCAGTGACAAACGAAATTTATACCTGTTCGACAACAGTATTATTTAGCTGAGATTTGATGATCTGTAATATCTAAGTAAATATGGCCTTTATCTCAGTACTCCTTGGTCTGTGTCAGATTTGTCTTGCTTGTTCAGCGAAAGACTGCGAAAACTCGACCCCGGAATAATTTAAAAGGCATAATGTCATCTTTACGAAAATAACTTAAACTACCTTTGTTATGAGATCTAGTTGTCAATTCTAGCTTTTAATTAATTTTCGTTACTCCAGACGTGATACTTCCAAGTCGATGCAAGATGATTTCAAGGTACATTTTTCTCACGGTTTTTGTAGATCAGCAAGTTTTTGTGACTGAATTTGTTAAACTGGAAATTTCACTAACGTGTCGGGTGTTTGGTTTTCGTAAAGGTTTATGTTTTAGTTCACGATTAATGCTGACTTCTGGCTGTTTTACATGTAAAATGTTCCTGCGTTCATTGAGCCGGTTTTGGATATCCTGATCATCAATAGAAAATGCTGTGCTAATTTTCTCTGATCCTAAAGCTGTGAGCAAAGATTTAAAACAAAAGGGGTGTGTTTGTCCGAGTAGAGAACTGTTCTAAAGGGGGAAAATATTATGGGTTAACCGAAAATGCCACATGTGCAAACGAACTCCGTTACGAATACTGTCGTAACCAGACTTGTGTCCCGTCAGTAAGCGGAATAATTCTAGAGAAAATATATGGGCTCAGTTAATTCCGTTCGACTATAGCTTTAATTCTTGTAAGTTTTTTGCAACATGAAATTTGTCATTGCTTGCGATTTGGAATCACGTTTGACACTATTTGACGTGAAAGTTAATCTTGGGAAAAATTAAAATATCATATTACAGGCCTCTATTTGAAAACATTAAATAAAAAATTAAAAACTGGTTGCCGTTTCAGGTTTCGTGCAAACTTTAGATCTTGAAACAGAGAAGTATGATATTTAGAGCATACCTGATACATATGGATGCTTTTATCAGTGAATCCAGTGATTAAAATTAAATTAATTGTCCGACTTTCGCCTTCGGAGGATAAAAGAACCAGAATTTATAAAGAGCCTAGTATATCAATGGCGAGAAGACCGTCTGTGTAAATACACAGCGAACAAACAAAGAAACAGATTCATAATGCTTCTTTAAAGAACACTCAACATGGAATAAAAATTCTATTTTGCAATTCTCGAAACAAAACACACAAAGGAACAACACTAATAAAGAATCCCTTACAACTTTACTGTCAATAAAATCCTTGAAGTTTGGTTTTGATAGACGGTTGAACCTTGCAGCTGGAAAAAATGCATGAAGACCCTCCATGGCCAATAATACATAACTTCAAAACTGGAAAAACAACTCGGAATTGATAGATTAACTTGCATATTACTGAAAGTCAACTGACTGACGCGCCTTACAGTAGGGGGGGGGGGGGGGGGGGGGGGGGGGGGGGGGGGGGGGGGGGGGGGGGGGGGGGGCGGACAGGGGGCGCGAGCTCGGGAGAATAGGGGGCAGGAGGAGTACGGGAGGCGGGAGAGGAAAGGGCGGGAAGCAGAAGTTCTAACAGGGCTATAGCAGGAGAGAAATGCTAAAACGCGGGGCGGAAACAACGCGTAAAAGGGCGGGAGTCGGGAGAAAAAGGTACATAGTTTCATATCAAGTTGTAGTTTTATATTAAATTGTTAATGCCTGATGTATTTACCGTGTTTTTAAATAAAGATGATGAGGATGAGGATGATGATGATGGGAAGCGGAAAAACAGCGTATACGGGAAGCGGGAGGTTCTGACCCCCCCCCCCCCCCTGTCCCCCACCCCCCCCCCCCCCCCTCCCTCCCCCCCATCACCTTACAGGAATGTGCTGCTCTGTAGCAGAGTAATAGTGACGGGGGAGCAAGGAAAGAACTCGAACAACTTTTAAGCAGGAGATCATAACTTCAAGAGAGTCGATATTTGTTCGTAATGCCTTTTATCCAGTGCTCAATATGTTTCGCAATTTTTTACTTGGACTGCTTTTCGACAAGCGTTCCTTTTGCCTATACCTGTTTTCTAATCAGAAGAAGTAATGTGAAAACGTACCAAAAGATTCAAATTTCAATTCGAACTCGCGGCTAAAACGGTCGAGAAAACGAATATACGGTCAAATAAAATACTTGTCGCGAGGTCAGAAAGTTTTCCTACGTCTGTTTTATGTATCTCCCATTTAATTATCGTGAAACATTTTGTTTTATGCGTCGCTAATTAAGACGAAGTTATAAAATTGACGCCGCGCTGTTCGTACTTCTGATACTTTACTGTCGAGATCAGTCGGGCTGGTTACATTTACTAAAGATAAAATAAACGTTTTAAAATGACGTTTTGATTGTTGAGCTTATATTGCCTAGCTCCTGATGGTCATCATTGTTGACATAGCAACCCAGTGAAAACGTCATAATATTCACCAAGCTCGGCTTACACTGTTCTTTTCAGGGGATTATATTACATAACCCCGTCCTTTAAAATGGGAAGAGGCGGGGCCGATTTGAGTACGAGTACGACTTTTTAATTTAAAGCCAATTACGTCCCCAGAGCTGTCGGTCCTTCCTGTTGCAGACCAGAAGATAAGGAGACTCTAGGTATAAAATTGTGTGGTAAATGTTTTTTTTAGGGCACGCGAACTAGGTTTTAAAAGTCGTACTTGTACTCAATCTCCGCGTACTCGTAGTCCGATCTAAAGTCCCCTAATAGCTGATAAGAACTGATAGTAATATAAATCACATATCCCCTCGCTCCAGGGGCTATATTAAAGTTACATTTCACTTTTTTTCTCGTCATCTGAACTAATTATTTTCTAGCGTTTCACGGTCCAGACCGCTTCCCCACGAAAACCTTTTTTTAAGGTCAAGATGTAGAAATATTGTTTTCGTTCACGGGCAATGTTCCCTCATTAACAACTTTAAATCCAATTTGTTTATTCAGACCAGCTACACATTATGTATTTAATGCCAGTAAGTAAACTTACTCCTACCCAACATTCTTATTGTATCTTCTTTATTTTGAATATAAAACGTACTCTTTCTAAATTAAAATTGTTGAACGTGTTTTACAGTAAACTTTTAGACCGACACCCCTGTAAGGCGGACACCTCTCTATAACGGACATCAATTATTGGCTGGTTCTGGCCGAATTTCACTTGAGCTGGTTCCGAAGGTGTCCGCCTTCGACAAAGTTCACTGTATACACAAATTAATTATTTTGAAGGTATAGAACTTTAGATATCATGTGGTTTGTCTATTTTACAAACACATTCTCGCGTCATCGCCTTTGAAATTATTAGGCGTGTACCCCCCCTGTTCCCACATTTTCTATTTTTGTCTGTATTAATGTAAAATCATTCAACAAATGCATAAAAGAATGTTTAAATATAAAGTTATAATCAACATAACACAAGCCTGTTAAATTTGTTAGGTTAACCCTTTCACTCCCAGAGTCAGTTTTGAACACATGTACGGTAGTTCTAACTTCTGTGGACGAAATCCTATGATGTGACCATTCAAATGAATCCTCTTCAGTAGTACTTTTGCATGGTACCATTTGTTCTAACTTTTGAGTCTGTGGACGAAATCCTTTGGTGTGACCATTCAAATGAATCCTCTTCAGTAGTACTTTTGCATGGTACCATTTGTTCTAACTTTTGAGTCTGTGGACGAAATCCTATGGTGTGACCATTCAAATGAAACCTCTTCAGTAGTACTTTTGCATGGTACCATTTGTTCTAACTTTTGAGTCTGTGGATGAAATCCTATGGTGTGACCATTCAAATGAAACCTCTTTGGCAGTATTTTTACATGGTACCAATTATTCTAATTTTTGAGTCTGTGGACGAAATCATATGGTGTGACCATTTAAATGAAACCTCTTCAGCAGTACTTTTGCATGGTACCATTTGTTCTAACTTTTGAGTCTGTTGATGAAATCCTATGGTGTAACCATTTGAATGAAACCTCTTCAGCAGTACTGTTGCATGGTACCATTTGTTCTAACTTTTGAGTCTGTGGATGAAATCCTATGGTGTGACCATTCAAATGAAACCTCTTCAGCAGTACTTTTGCATGGTAGCATTTGTTCTAACTTTTGAGTCTGTTGATGAAATCCTATGGTGTGACCATTCAAATGAAACCTCTTCAGCAGTACTTTTGCATGGTACCATTTGTTTTTCAAAATTGTATAAAATGAAATTTGCAGTTTTTCTTGAATTTTGATCTTTGCACTTTTGGGAGTGAGAGGGTTAAAGGGCCAGTGTCCCGCCAAAATATCGAAATCAGTTTGCTCACCAAATTTCCATGCTCGTTTACATTGCCCGGCCAATGCCACCAAATGGAGCAAAACAGAACAAGTAGTTTAGGGATAAAGCACAGGATTGCAATGATACATACTTACAGTGGGACAACATTTCATCAATAGGCGTTCAAGAAATCAAAATTGCCATTCTGATGGTTATTTTCGTCGTTATTTTCTCTCTTTTTGAGATTTTTCCTCCAATTTCAAGGCCACACTCTTGTGAAGCTCTGTGAAGCAATAAGTATATGTAATCGCGTGGGCCCGAGTAAAATTAAGGATTAATGTCAAACGTGTTTTTAGAAGCTGTAGAAATCGAAGGGGAAATTGGGGTTCGCGGTATCGCGGTATTAGTCCATTTTTCGTGCTATATGTCGGTAAATTTTATTTTTGAACGCGGTATTTCGGTATTGTCTGAGACTGCGGTATGCGGTATTTGATTATTTCGGACTGCGGTATTCGGTGAAACGCGTTTTTTTGCGCGGTATTTCGGTATTTGACAGGCTGATGATTTGCTGACCTTTGCTGTTATTCCCCAAATAGTATTATGAAATAACACTCCTAGAGATCCCTAGATGACATGTGTCATCTCTACCGTATAACAATAGCGTCATTCATAAACTCATGATGGAATGCGACAAATTTAAAATCGCGACTACTTCGTTTCAACGGGCCGCTTGTGCCGCCACGATTTCACTCTCATCTATCCTGTTTATAGATTGGCTAAGCCTGTGAATGTGCTTGACAACGAAGCGCGATATGTCGCACTATACTCAGTTTAGACCACAGCGTGCGTTATACAATCAGGTTACGCTTTTGTCAAAATTTTGGCGTAAAAAGGTAAAGTAAGGAATCGGAAAACTGCGCCACGCGATGTCAAGTACGAAAAATCAAACGGGTATTCGTTTCGGTGGTTTTGGTTGTTTCGGCGGTTTCGTTTCGGTCATTTCGGTGGTTTCGGTGGTTTCGTTTCGGTCGTTTTGGTCGTTTCGTTTCGGTGGTTTCGCTCGTTTCGGTCGTTTCGTTTCGTTGTTTCGGGTTTTAGTACGTGCCCGATAAAAGAGCCTAAAGCCTGGTTTCCATATAATCGCAACGATCGCAGCGATCGTTACGATCGACGATCGCTGCGATTCTTGCGACCCTTGCGATCATATGGAAACCAAAACGTGCCGATCGTTGCGATCCTTGCGATTGCGATCGCAGAGATAGAAATTTTTCTATCTTTGCAATCGCAATCGCATTGGATCGCAACGATCGCAACGTTTTGGTTTCCATATGATCGCAAGGGTCGCAAGAATCGCAGCGATCGTCGATCGTAACGATCGTTGCGATCGTTGCGATTATATGGAAACCAGGCTTCAAGGAAAATTTCGTTGTCGACCTTGCTGCAATTGAAGGCAAATTCAACTACTTTTTGTCTGACAATCCCCCGATTAAATTGCTAGACTGCGTGTCGCGTTGTCTTCTTTTATACAAACATCTGGCGACACGCAGTCTGGCGAACAGAAAAGATGATTTTGAAATTGTTTCTGTTTATTACTTGTAATAAACAAAAATCCACTGTGATGTCCACTGCAGTTTGCTCCCGATTTCTCAACTCAACAACAGTGACAGCGAAGAGAAAATAGCACTGTTTTCTGAGAAACAACTGCGAACTATCCGTACAGATCTGCTCGTTATACAACTACAGTCAACTCTCTCTTAAGCGACCACCCTTGGTGCAGGAAAAAGTGGTCGCTTAATGGAGGTGGTCGCTTAATAGAAAAATCAAGACAATAAGCCAAAAACTGCAAGAATCCACTAATTATTACCATTCTGTATTGCCTTATCAGTTTAAATGAAGCAAATATACAAAGCTCTTTTGAGAAAAAACTTATTCTAAAGCGGACAATGTACTACATATTAAGCTACTCGCTTATTCATTGTTGGTTTTTGAGACACGCACTTGGAAAATGTGTTCATTGTTAAATCACTTAAAATCAGTTTACTGTACTCAAACAAAACTTCCAATTATAATGTCACATATGGAATACTGTACATCTGTTTTAAAGGTGGCGTTTCATAGTTTCTTCATGAAGTCCGGAATTAAAAACTGAACTTTGTGACATCTGAGTAACGCCAGAATTTCATAACATTGAGGGTGGTCGCTTAACGGAAACACAAAACAAAGGAATTTGTCACATTTTTGACCTCGAAAGTGGTCGCGGTCGCTTAAGAAATTTGAGAAGTGGTCGCTTAAGAGAGAGTTTTCTAAACAGTATTTGACTGAAAAACAAAATGGTTATTTACAAAGTGGTCGCTTAATGGAGGTGGTCGCTTAATAGAGTGGTCGTTAAAAGAGAGTTGACTGTACTTGTTTCCACCTCCAAGTTATATTTTTTTTACAAATCAATAGGCCTTATCACGGTTTTTCCAAATTTTTATATTGGCCTGATAGCAAAAATCCATCGACACTACTGGAGAAAGCATCTCAAAATTAGTAAAGTGGCCGAGTTTAAAAGCGATATCTTTTAAAATAGTGGAGATATAGCTCCGCAAAGTCGGGAGTAGCACTTTTTGTCGCGGGTCGCGAGTCGCGACTGAAAGTCGTGGGTGCGGGTGCGGGTGATAAGTGCGGGTGCGGGTACTAGGTGCGGGTGCGGGTAAAAGGTGCGGGTAACAAATTATAAAAAAATTAAAATAAAATACCAAAAATTAAAGAGAAAAAAAATACCAAAAACTTACTTCTCCCAAAGCGGAGTTTCGAATTTTATCGTCCACTAATCATATTAGAAATTTGCAGTGGCATAGCCACAATTAGTGACTCTTCACTATTGTTAACAGATCGAATTACAATGTAAAAAATTTTGTTTTTGTTTCTTTTTGTGTGCGCGGAGAGAGGAAAATCGGAAAACCCGGCGAAGCCTTTGTACAGCGGTATATACATATATATTTTTACCGTTTCGTCATGTTCAATCGTAATCCGTCGGTAACAAAAGAATAACCGCCAAAATGGGACAAAATAATTTATAAACAAAAGCAATAATTATCAATTTAAAGTGAAAATTCCTGATAACGTCCAGGCATTTATGCTGAGCCGATTTCAAGGAATCTTCAAAGGAAATACGAGGTTTATTAATATGTACCGTTCAAATTAATAAAGACCTTAATACGAAACCACAACGGCGACACCAACGCAAACGTCACTAAAAAATCAATCCGCAGTTATAAAACTACTTCGCGATTATATAAATCGACAAGTTCAATTTGTATAATGTAGCCGAACTACCCGCGTATTGAATTTGTAGAGAAGGCTTCTTTAGAGTTCAGATAGAGAAAGGAAAATTCACAGTCACGTGTTCGCGTTTTCTTCAAAACCTCGAATTTGGTAATTTCACGTAGTTGTTTTGCAGAGAACGTCAGAGAATTGTGCCAAAACGTATACACTAGACTTTCTCAAACGTTCTTCGTTTCTTATTTCCGGTTCCGGTAGTAGGCCCGTGCTCCCCTCCCACGGCAAGTGTAGATGATGATTCGTCTTGCTTGGAAAAATTCAAGAAAAACCTTATGGAGGGGTGTACACCCGTATACACTTTTTGTACACCCGAGGGTTAATCGGTACATAAACTTACAATATTACAAGGAAATTGCCGGTTTGCTCATCTCTATGTAACAGCGACGTGCATTGAAATGGGAGTGAAAAAAATCCATCTGTCCACTGTGAACAGCCGCAAACCCCCTCGGACCGAAAAAGCGCAGCGTGTAAATCGTCTTTACTTATGTCAACTTATTTTAAGGTGGCCGTATACAGTTTTGAGGGACAATAAATTTCCTTACGCGCGCGTGTCACGCAAGCAATACCGCGCGAGCAAACAACAACGAAGCTCTGATCTCGTGCACGCAGTTAGTAATGCGCGAGCAGCCGCGCGCGCAGATAAGTGAATGGCCGTGGTGTACGCAGTACTGCGCATGCTCGGAGATCGTACTAAACGTTTTTTTGGTCGTGAATTTCTCGAAATCTAGCCGTACGACCTATGCTCAATTTTTGATATTTTTAAATATACATCAACATCGATCTGCAGACAATTTTTTTTCAAAATCTGTAAGACAGATTTTAAAATATTTTTCGAAATTCCTATTTTTGATATTTTCCTTGATATGCGAAAAACTCTCTTACAGATTTTTGTTTTAATTTGTAAGAACGTTTATTTTTTATCCAAAGTTTAAATGGCAAGATTTTGAGGTAGGGTCGTACGGGTGATTTTTGAGTAAAACGTCCTCATAGAATTAGAACCCAGTCTTCTGACAACCACTCGGTCGCTTGTTTTAAGCCACTCCTAATCAGAGGATGGTGAAATTACAAACACCCACTGTCTTGTACGATGGTTTTGACTTTGTAATTGTTGCTTGTTCCCACAAATGGTCACCTGTGATCGATATTATCGGAAGCATCTTGTGACCCCTATAAACTGTAGTAAGCCACCTTAAGTAATGCCACATTATTTTCTTTTTCTGCAACTCATGACATAAAAAAATAGTTTTTGGTTGGGATAAATGCGTTATCTCCGCAATTATTTTTTAATTATTTTTTTATCTCCGCAATTATCAGCAGCCATTAATTTAAATGCTTTTTGTCACTCTATATAGTCTGTATGACATTTTCTCTCCTTTGTTCCTCTGTGCTCTGCAGTCCGAATAGGGCGTCCGCTCAATACACCGAGATATGCAGGATCTTTGCTGTGATAATGAGAATGTCACTGTCCCCTTCATGCTAAATCGTGCTATCATTTTTCGCGTTGATTGATTTGCTACAATGAGCGCCGCAAAACGTCTTTTTCCTTGCTTTTCACTCTAGTAAGGATAAGACACGTCAAATTGAACAAAGGAAACTTGGATTTTATTTTCAGTGGCAAGAGTTTCATTATATTAAAGTGTTCGTTTTATAGTACAGGTCAGGTTTTGACGATGAGAAATGACCATTTATTCAATGTAAGTGTCCGCGTCCGCTTTATTGAGGTGTTCACTTAAAGAAAGGCAGTTTTTACGGTTAATCATGGGTTAATACGGGAACAAAAGTTTGGGACATCGACAATACAGGTTTGACTGTTTTTTTTTTTCTTCCACAAAACTTCACTAGTTTCGGGTGTACCGTAAAAGGAAGTTATGATTTGATAGTGAACATTGGTCGTTCGTGTCAATGTCGGCGCGGTCGCACGAAGGAATTTGTTATCCTTGGCCCATCGAGTTTTTCACACGGTACTGGCTTGATCAGCGCCGGGGTCAAAAGGGAAAGAGGGTGCCATGGCAACAGTATGCGTGCACGTGTGCTAAACTTTAATTTATAGTTTTGAATTTCACGGAGTATTAAACAGTACGAAGAACATTTTCTTTTCCGACAGTTCGCCTAAGCCAGGGCCTAGTTATGAGGATGTTGTTAACTAATGGTTCCAAATCACCCATGCGAAACAGCTGGTGGTTGAAGTATCAGGTTGAAGACTTTGCAAAACAACTACGTGAAATTACCAAATTCAAGGTTTTGAAGAGAACGCGAACACGTGACTGTGAATTTTCGTTGAAACTCTATCTGAACCTCAAAGAAGCCTTCTCTACAAATTCAACACGCGGGTAGTTCGGCTACATTATACAAATTGAACTTGTCGATTTATATAATCGCGAAGTAGTTTTATAACTGCGGATTGATTTTTTAGTGACGTTTGCGTTGGTGTCGCCGTTGTGGTTTCGTATTAAGGTCTTTATTAATTTGAACGGTACATATTAATAAACCTCATATTTCCTTTGAAGATTCCTTGAAATCGGCTCAGCATAAATGCCTGAAAATTTCATACAGCTGCATGCCAAACGTGAAAACAATCATCGAAGGAAACAACAAGAAACTATTAAGAATCAGTGAAGTCCCTGAAACCGAGAGAAAATGCAGTTGCCCGAAGAACACAACATGCCCCCTGGACGGAGAGTGCCTAACAAACGACATCGTATACTGTGCGAAAGTGACCTCCGGCGATACAGTGCAAACGTACGTTGGACTGACTGCCACAAGCTTCAAATCCAGATACGCCAACCACAAAACCTCATTCAAGACGGAATCTAAGCGTAACGCAACTGAACTAAGTAAGCACATCTGGCACTTGAAGGACAACAATTTAGATTATGCAATTAAGTGGAACATTTTATGCCGTGCTCCCCACTACTCGAATATTACGAAGCGATGTAATTTGTGTATAGCTGAAAAGTTTTTCATCTTGTGCAAACCGGAAACCGCAACCTTGAACAAACGAAACGAATTAGTCAGTAAATGTAGACATAAAGATAAATTTCTGCTGAAAAACGTGATGTGACATCGTCTAGACATGAACGTTATCTCCATGGAGATATGATGCTTTTTATGCTGTAAATGTTCTTTGTAGTTCACTTTTGGTCTTGCACTGAGGAGTGCAGGTTCGCCCTGTACGAAACAGACCTGTATGCATTAAACCGAAGTCAAAAGTTTAACCGTGTCTACTTATTCTCTCTCTCTCTCTCTCTCTCTCTCTCTCTCTCTCTCTCTCTCTCTCTCTCTCTCTCTCTCTCTCTCTCTCTCTCTCTCTCTCTCTCTCTCTCTCTCTCTCTCTCTCTCTCTCTCTCTCTCTCTCTCTCTCTCTCTCTCTCTCTCTCTCTCTCTCTCTCTCTCTCTCTCTCTCTCTCTCTCTCTCTCTCTCTCTCTCTCTCTCTCTCTCTCTCTCTCTCTCTCTCTCTCTCTCTCTCTCTCTCTCTCTCTCTCTCTCTCTCTCTCTCTCTCTCTCTCTCTCTCTCTCTCTCTCTCTCTCTCTCTCTCTCTCTCTCTCTCTCTCTCTCTCTCTCTCTCTCTCTCTCTCTCTCTCTCTCTCTCTCTCTCTCTCTCTCTCTCTCTCTCTCTCTCTCTCTCTCTCTCTCTCTCTCTCTCTCTCTCTCTCTCTCTCTCTCTCTCTCTCTCTCTCTCTCTCTCTCTCTCTCTCTCTCTCTCTCTCTCTCTCTCTCTCTCTCTCTCTCTCTCTCTCTCTCTCTCTCTCTCTCTCTCTCTCTCTCTCTCTCTCTCTCTCTCTCTCTCTCTCTCTCTCTCTCTCTCTCTCTCTCTCTCTCTCTCTCTCTCTCTCTCTCTCTCTCTCTCTCTCTCTCTCTCTCTCTCTCTCTCTCTCTCTCTCTCTCTCTCTCTCTCTCTCTCTCTCTCTCTCTCTCTCTCTCTCTCTCTCTCTCTCTCTCTCTCTCTCTCTCTCTCTCTCTCTCTCTCTCTCTCTCTCTCTCTCTCTCTCTCTCTCTCTCTCTCTCTCTCTCTCTCTCTCTCTCTCTCTCTCTCTCTCTCTCTCTCTCTCTCTCTCTCTCTCTCTCTCTCTCTCTCTCTCTCTCTCTCTCTCTCTCTCTCTCTCTCTCTCTCTCTCTCTCTCTCTCTCTCTCTCTCTCTCTCTCTCTCTCTCTCTCTCTCTCTCTCTCTCTCTCTCTCTCTCTCTATATATATATATATATATATATATATATATACCGCTGTGCAAAGGCTTCGCCGGGTTTTCCGATTTTCCTCTCTCCGCGCACACAAAACGAAACAAAAACAAAATTTTTACATTGTAATTCAATCTGTTAACAATAGTGAAGAGTCACTAATTGTGGATTCGAAACTCCGCTTTGGGAGAAGTAAGTTTTTGGTATTTTTTTTCTTTTTAATTTTTGGTATTTTATTTTAATTTTTTGATAATTTGTTACCCGCGACTTTTACCCGCACCCGCACCTTTTACCCGCACCCGCACCTTTTACCCGCACCCGCACCTGTTACCCGCACTTATCACCCGCACCCGCACCCACGACTTTCAGTCGCGACTCGCGACCCGCGACAAAAAGTGCTACTCCAAAGTCGGCAAATTTCACAGATGTTCGTATCGCGCAGCCAAATTTCTTGCCTACCGGTAGGCTCCTGATTGATTGATGCTCGACCAATCAGGAGCGAGTAATTTTGCCCTCAATTAAGAAAAAAATGCCCTCTTCGTCAGCCAATCAGCATTCAGCAATTTTACCCTCTATATTTAGTTTATAACATCTTCGTATTTTGAAACTAACTTTACACTCCTGTAATAAACACGAAGCGACAAGATAATATTTGACTCATGCTCAACTTTGGGAGGAGACGTACCCGTCAATTGAATTCGTGTTCTCTGATTGGCTAACTTGTAAAAATGTTTGTTGGGTGTTCACGGTTTAAAGGCGCGTCGCACTGTAATCTGGAATCGCTAATAACAAAAAAAAAACATGAGCATCCATTGATAAAACACGCTACAATCAGCGAGCGGGCAAAGCTTGTGAACGAGCGCGTAAGTAAGCATGTCGCCTTCATTTCTTTGAGAAAATATACATTTTTATTGCAAAGTTTGAAGGATCAACAACCTTTTTTTGGTGGGATTTAGATAAAGTCGATTTAATGGACTAAATCTTTTGCTAATAATTTGAGTTACGAGAACCAAAGACTGCAGGAAATTTAATTCATGAAAAAATGTCTAACATTTAAAAACTATAATTTTGACTGCATTTGTCTGCCCAAGCAAGATACCGGCGCACTCCATTAATGATTATATATTTACTCTTCATCGAAATCAAATCATTCAGAGCAGTTTCAGTGCCCCCAACCAACATTTTATAAAACGTTTATGACCAAATGTAAGTGCTGCATTCTAATTTTTCACTAAGTTCTCATTACTGCTTCTTTCAGAGCGGCTGCAAACTAAACAGCTCCTTGTCAAAGTCAAATCAGATCCTTTAAAAGCTTGTGTCCTGTTTTGTCTCCTCCTGCGCGAAAACTCCCTTGTTCACTGCTTGATCGTTGTTTTTACACACCAATTCCGTGTACACATGCGAATCCGCAGTCTGTCCGCGGTCAGGTGTACCTTGCGCATGATTGCTGTTATTGTCGATGTTGTTGTCGCTCAGCGCATGCTCGTTTTCGATACAGTCCGTGTTTTCGTATGTGCCTGGTGTCGCTCTCTGGCTATGCTCCCTCTCAGCAAGTTCTCTGCTTATTTGCTTCCACGACTTCAACATGGTGAAGATGGTCACAGCAATCAGCATAACAATGGCGATGGCAACACAGATAATAGCCACTGTACTTTCGGTATCCATGACAAAATCCTGAAAAAAAAAGTTCGCAAGATCAGTATCTGGTTAGACAGACCACAGGGAGCCCACACAAACAGTGTGACCGTTTATATTTTTTAAATTTAGAGGAAATGTACGGGAATATCGCAAAGGTTCATATCAACGTAATTTTCATGTCAGTCAGGTAACAATACGTTTATTTTGATCTTATATGTAAATATTCATCACAGTATACGATAATATGAACCTTTTCGATATTCCCATACACCGAATGCAAATATGGCGGCCGATTAATTATTCTTTTATCTGAATGTTAATAAGCCTGACTAGCCTCATTTTAGAGTAAACATTCTTTTGAACTTTACACATGCTAACGAGGCCAGTCAGGCTAATTAACATACACATAAAAGAATAATAAATCGGCAGCCATATTTGCATTCGGTGTATACATTTCCTCTAAATTTAAAATACGAACGGACACACATCCACCGCGGTCAAACGTCCGAGACGTTTTTCGTTTTCTTTAGTGGGATTTTATTTAATATTAAATGGAAATATGGGCAAGGATGTATTAAAAAAATTAGTTGACGCAACTGTCTTTTGATTTTTCTCAAAATAATGAGCTTCTTTCCATTGAAAACTGACCAAAACTCTTTGCGTCTGATCAAAATTATGTTGGCAAATGGCTCCGACAATTCTACAGTTCACACTTTTTAAACGCTTAGGACTTTTTTAGTAAACTTTCAAAACGTTTAGTGAATTAACAGTGTATTGGCAATATATTAAACTTTAAACAGTGAAAATGACAACCTTAAATTTTAAGTACTTTGCAAATTTCTCTCGTTTGACCGCGGTTAAGGTCACACGGTTTGTGTGGGCCGGCACCGCGGCAGAACGTTTGCGCATGCGTAAACTTCAAGCACTTCCGGTCCGTTAAACTACCAGTCAACATCGATGCGAACAGCAAAAAACAACATTTCTGCATGAACCAACAGACCTAGATTTTCTAGATGCAATGATGAAAGGACCAAACTGAAGAAAATTATGGTACGTACACGATCGGTTCTTGCATGAATACATTTCGAGATGGAGTGAAGACTTGTTTTTTGTGAAAAAATGCGATGCAAAAATTATTTGTTCATATTTCGTTGTTGGTGCAAACACCAAACCCCTTGGTGCAAACGCTTGAAACTTGAACGATGAAAAAACTTTTCAACGAAACAAACTTTTTCTCTACCTTTGTTTTATAACTCTTACTTTTTGTTTTCAAACTTCGCGGTACGGGAGTTTTATGTTGTTTATGTTGTAGTTCATTTTTTATTTCAGGTAATTTTTGTTTTTCCTTTGTTTCAAATTCATCAGCATATATTACCATACCCAAAAACAATGGAAAAATAAAAATTACCTGAGATAAAAAAATTAACTACAACATTTACATGGGATTACAGTATGTCACCGGAAATGCGTTATTCACCGGATGCTCAGTTTTCTACTCATGCGCAGTGCGTTCTGCCGCGGTGCCGTGTGGGCCCCATGTGGACAGACTGTAGCCCAGTCTCCACTCTCCCTCTACGGTGTGTGTACTCTTACTCCAATTTCCAGAGCAACGTTTGTACTAACTCAAAATAGGAACTTTTTGCAGTCAGACAGTCGTTTACTTTCCGAGGGCGCAGGATCGAGGCGCGTGAAGACATGGGGCGCGCAAGCATTCAATGTTATGGCACTACCTAGCGGCTAATCCGTTCCGTTCCGTAAGCATGGGTCGGGATAAAGTACATTCCTTTTTATGTCTTTTATAAGAAAGTTGAGGCTGCGACCGGCAAAAATTTTAAGAACGTGCTAAGAACATGCCCAGGGTGAGATTTTGTTTTGAACGTCTATTTTGTCCCCTTTATTTCTGGAGTGTATCTGAAAAAAAATTTGAATTTGGTGAAATCTTCGATTTTCTGTGACCTGTTGAATTGGAGGATAACTTGGTTCAGTACCGAGCAACATGGAATCTGGGGCGAGTGCCTGGGCTGTCACGTGATATGACGTAGATTCGGGAACCGAAATTCCTCCAAAGAAAGCATCGTCGAGTACTTTCAGCGGCGAGGCACCGGGCAGGCATAATTTCTTTTTTGCACGAGTTTTGCACGACAAAAGCACAGTATTTACACTCGATTCGCGCAAAAATGAAGGAAATGGTTACCGAAAGTACGTCACGTCACGGACTAGACCCATGCCCCGTCTAACTCGGTACTGAACTGTACAGGCCGGCAAATGATCCCAGGCCGGCAAATGATCCCGGCCGGGAAATGATCCCCAAATTGGCCGGCAAATGATCCCCGGACCGGAAATGATCCCGTCACCAAAAAGTGAGGAATGGCGTGGAATCTACACTTTGGAAAATGGATTAAAAACAATTCTCAATTACACAGCAATTTATTCAAATGTAAACAAAATATCCAGATTTTAAATTGTTATAAGAAAAGAATTGTACAGCTGTTGTAGGCAACGTCCACAGTTCAGTACAACAGTAACTAATTCAACATTAATATCTTTTTTAAACGACATGAACAACAATCAGAGGCAAATTCCTCAGTTCTATAAGAGTCTATAAAGCGAAATCAAGTAACAGTTTAACCCAACAAAACTGGAACATGTCTCTTTTTATTAAGCCGCGGGGACTTGCACAGGCGATGCGATTTTTTAAAACGGCCGTCAAAATTGTACGTGTAGTCTTAAGACTTTTTCCTGCTTTTGCCACAGTGCGACGCGACGCGGCATTTTCCAAAAATTGTATCGCCTCAATGTGCAAGAAAACGCAATTGACGTGTATTCGCGGCTTAAAAAAATTCCTAACAATAAACATAAGGTCCACAATTAGTCCTTTTTATATATCTGATCTTGTAGTCAATAACAGAACTTCAACTGATTAACCCCACGGATCCGATAAGAATTCTTCTTGTAAGCAACTTTCGCAACACACACAGTCGTCAGAATAGACCTGCAAAAGGCCATTTCTGCCCTCAAATACACCCTTGGAGTAGCATTCGAACTTCTTCCCGCACTTAGGGCAGAGTTCATCTTGAACTATTTGTCCTTCTCCATACTTTAATTTCATTTCCGTGACGATATCTGTTGCGTCCATCGGTTCAAGGCTATGGTAATGGCTTTCCGCCTCGTGACCAATCAAAGCAATGCTCCGGAAATCAGCTCCTTCTTCTTTGTGGTTAGCTGGATTGATGATATGTAAGCCTTCTTCTCCCAAGCTTGACACCACAGCAATGGGAACATTCAGCAAGTTGACCAGGCCTAACAAGGTAATATAATCGCCCCACTCGCCGTCCATGGACATCCGTCGCAGGTACGCCTCCCATCCACTATGATTCACGAATTCTCTGAGGTGACTGCCGTCTGGCGTGGTCGGGTTACTTCGTAAAAAGGTTACTACGGCAGCGCGAAGTTGAGATGCTGTCTGAAAAGACTTTCCCATGCGAGAAAGTTGGTCGCTGATCGCATGAAATAAGCAATTGCCGTCTTTTGGTGTTGGGGGCTGGCGATAGGTAAGACCTGCACTGGCGACCTCTCTGTCAAGATTTAATTTTGCCAACCCATTTGGGTTGGAATGCTTTCCACTAATCCATTGCATGTCAGGCAGATGGTGAACTCGGTTGGTCTCAGCTGTCGCAAGGTTCAGCAAATCGCTTGCCATTTCATTGCGCGGGTGATCCAACTTAATGTCGGCAGAGTTACATTGCTCTCCTGATATAAAATGCTTAGCAAGCAAGCAAGTGAAAACACCACAGTCAGTATTGTTAGTTTGCTTGGGACAATTAGGGGTGTCTTCCTCCCAGTTGCTTTCCTGAAAGAGCTCGCTTTCCTCGGGAGACAATAACTCGCGCTCTTTGCTAATGAATTTCGTTTTAATCGTGTCAAAGATAGTTCTGTAGATGTCAGGTTGACAGTAGGCGGAATCGTAAACATAAAGACAAAGATTTAGGACACTTATAATGACAAGAAGCCAGTGCTCTTCGCGGGGCAAGTGTACCGGTATTATAACGTTTTCATGTTCCCAAAGGGATTTTTTGCCAAGATAATTTCCATATGTACCGTCACCGCGTTCTAAAGAAGGATAAAAGTATGTGCTTCCCAAGCCTACTGAGTCCCCCTCCGAGCATGCATAATTCTCTCTTAAATAATCAAAGTATAAATTTATCGTGTCTCCCTTTAACCTTTCACCAGACAGAATTTGATCAATGCTTGCGTCTAAAACTCCCACCGTTCGAGCTGCCTTTGGTGGTGGTGATACACGGTTGTCGGGTTCAGATCCGGGTTGTCGCTTTTTGCTTTGATGAATCTTTTGAATGGCGATTTGTTGCCGTCTGTTTTCATCTTCTTTTGTTAAAGAAGTAATATCGTCCACTTTAAACCAAGCCGTTTTCTTCTTAAATGTGACTGGATCATGAAATTCAATGTTATATTTATGAACATTGTGATCTACGTCAATGATACACCCTTCGCAACTGTTTTTTAAAGAGGTTTTCTTCCCTTTAACAGTTTTCTTTGATCTATGCATCCGAACCAGGACGGACTCTCCTTTATAATACAATGAAGGAGGCTGACGCTTCAGTTCTCTTTTCACCATGTTCTGCGCGGCACGATTAGAAGCCTTCAAAGCTTTCTGCCTTAGAACCACTCTTTCACTTGCTAAGTCGCTTAACTCCTTCTCCGTGGGATCATCATTGTTACATGTAGTTTCGTTAACATTATCCTCTTGAACTTGGAAGTCTTTTTTTTTCCCGAGAAACAGCTTGTTTTTCAGTCTGTTGCAAGGTCGACCAAAATACACTTCAAATGGTGTCAAGTAGCCAAGTGAGCTGTGCGGCGATTCGTTGTACAGTTTTTGGTACTCGGGGAGATATTCAACCCAGTTAAGATCGTGTTCACAGTTGACAATGTCAAACTTGATTTTTTCCTTCCATGTTCTGTGGGAGCGTTCGTCCTTCCCTTGCGTTTGTGGACTATATGCCGCACTGTTAATGATTCTAACGTTTAATGCTTCGCATATGACCTTCACTACACCCTTGAACTCTGTTCCTTGATCACTCTGAAGAATCTCGGGGGGTCCATGTTCATTGTAAATATCCAGTAAATGTTCCGCTACTTCACTTGACTCTTTTGTTTGCAAAGGACGAAGAATTACAAACCTGCTAAAAATGTCAATAACAGACATTATGTACTTGTACGTGTCCTCATCAATGGTTGCTGGCATGCTCGCCATGCTGACAAGGTCGACCTGGTGCCTCTCTTGTACTCTGATAGCTTTGATCGGTCTTAGCGGAGCCTTATTTTGAAAAAGGGGCCTAAGTTTTTGGCTTTGCTTCATGGTATTCAATTTGGTTTGAATGACGTCACGGGATAAACCACAGTAATGATGTGAAGTATGCAACTTTAATTTTCTGGCACCATTACCCTTTGTTTCCTGGTAAGCGCAATCTATAATTGTTGGGAGTTCTGACTTTCGTACAACCATACAATCTGTTTTCTTGTACGTGATGCGTTTTGTTGAGGAGCCAACGATAGGATCATGGATTTCTTTTACCGCGTACATGTCACTTTTCCATTTTCGATACACTTTTTGCCTTAAGTTGGTTTCTGAATTCTTTGGCCAGTCCTTGAAGGATCTTGTTCCACTTAAAATGTCAAATAGTGCATCATAAACGTCATCATCTAACGGGACATTTTTTCGCTGGGGCTACGGAGAAAATTCATGAAAATTACTATGAGTAATCGACCGTCCGGAAAGTCATCAAAAATTGTCCTTGCACGCACGCAGAAGTCTCGTTTGCCTTGGCAGGTCCCCAGTCGTCTTTCTTGTTTGGAGACCGGCGTAGCAAGGGAGCGCATCACCCCTCGTGATCCTTTCTCACGCAGCACGCGAGTCTCCGAACAAGAGAGACTACTGTGGGGTTGACCAGTATTTTGACACTAGATGTGTCTGCGCGTCGGCCGGAAATAATTTGTAAAGTTCACTGATTTCCCTTGATTATGAGTTAATGATCAAGCAATTGAATTTGCGTAATGGAACACCTGTCCTATGTTAGCTTTAGGCATTGATTAGGTTTCAATCACAAGTGCCGGTAGTCTATTTTTTCACACGCGGTCAGCAACGATTATACGTTTACGGACAGTAATTTACGGACAATAAAGTCATAAGTCGATGGGAATGTCGACTTAAATCTTTTATTTTGTACCCTTTAATATTTTCATTAAACATATTGTAAGATTTTCTCGTCTCGATTCGTTGTCTCTTTGTACGTATCAATAACATTAAAATGTTGGTTTTTTTTTTTAAATAGCGGCCTAAGGTCATGGAGTACGGTCTTCGGTCAAGGGCTCGGGCAGCTTAAAAATCGTGAATGAAGATTTCGGAATCATGATAAACAAACGAAGGAAAAACCTGTCATACGAGTGTCAAAATGCAGTAGGTCGCGCACAACAATTTAAACTAACGGCAAAGCAATCTTTAACTTAAGACATACCTCGCCTTTCTTTCCAGCCTTTTCTTTCTTGTCATCATCACCTACACCGTAAATAACGCGGGGAAAAAAACCCAAAGCAAGCACAAGGGCAAACAGCAAAGACAATCGCGCCATGTTCCGGCAGAACCTCGTGCATGAACTTTGAACTCTCTTTCCTGTCAAACACTGTGCATGTCACGCGTCACGCGTCACGCAAAACCCTTTGCCACCCTCTGTGACTATTCAAGTACTTTTTAATTTCCAGTGATTCAATTCCACGCCATTCCTTATTTTACTCGGTATCATTTCTGGGGATCATTTCCGGTCCGGGGATCATTTGCCGGCCAATTTGGGGATCATTTCCCGGCCGGGATCATTTGCCGGCCTGAGATCATTTGCCGGCCTGTACAGAACCAAACACAGCTCCGTTTTGGCATGATTTTTGAAATTTCAACAGGTCACAGAAAATCGAGGATTTCGCCAAATCCAAACATTTTTTCACAGATACACTCCAGAAAAAAAGCATATTCATTTAGGCGAATAAAAAAGTTAGGGGTTAGGTGCACTTTAGCTATTAAACTATTACAGAATAAAAGAAAGTGTTATAATTTGGTCAGAGAAATTGGCCTATTTTTTCTTTCTTTTCATTCAGAACTATGTTTTACTGAAATACTGTAAAACGTTGTCAGGCTCATGAAAGCCGAGCGCCAAAAAAATAACAATGTTCAGTCTAAGCTTATCCATGCAAAGTTTTCATAAGTGATTAGAAAGTTTTAATTAAACTCTCTAGCTCTTTTCATTCCATCGATTAATTCTAAACAAAAGCTTCTTTGTTTAAAAACTTCCAGCATTTAATTAAACGGACGAATTAAAGTCATGGTTCACGAGGACCTTCTGCTTATTTTACAATGTAAATCAGTCTGGAGTTTTCGTTCAACAATAATCGTTTTGTTTTGTACATGTGTGGCGTTTCATGCTGTGCAATTTTAATATCGATCGCTGGATCAGTAGTGTCACACAATCCTGCAAGCGTTCGACAGTCAAAGTAACGTAATCCACGAATCGCTTTGGGTTTCATGCAGTTAAAAAGATTGATGTATAAATCTTGAATTGGTTGAGAAAATATATCTTTAATGAGGACGACTTGTCTATCCTGGTGTAATTTTTTTTACATAGCTGCAAACCGTTTGTGGTTTGTGAAAGTAAGGAAGAATGATCAAGAACAATAGTCTATTATAAAAAAGGGCGTTATTTTCAGATTTTTTAAAATATTTTTGCACAAAACTCGTTTGAGCCTCATTTGTGTAATTGTATTTTGACTGCATCAGGAAACGCATATCCCGAGGGCAATAAGCGATAAAATTACTAAATATTCTTGGCGGTACCCCTAAAGATTTAGTCGCTTCTTGAAACCTGTAACTGATAACGTATTTTATAAATACAGTAAAAACCCGCAAGTAAGAACCTGCATTTTCTCAAGTTAGCCTAAACAGGTTCTTACATAAATGGTAATTAGCACAACTTTAGGCTATTTAGGTTCTTAAATAGGTTCTAATTTTCTGAAGAAAAAAATTGCATTGTAGCTAGTAGAATTTAGTGGTATTCAGCCTATTCCTTATATAAAATCTGCGTACCAAGTAAGTATTTATGTTAAAATGACTAACAAGAAAAATTGAAGCACTGATCACAAAACATAACATTATATGCATGTACTCTTATTTGCCCAAGTGTACTGTACACATTTTTTATATACCATGTAGATTTTAAAAATAAGAACCTGTTTTAAATTTTAGGCTAAAAAGGTTCTTGTATAGAGGGGGTCTAACTGGCAAATTTTAGCCTTACAGGTTCTTAAAAACTAGGTTCTTACTTGCGGGTTTTTACTGTAGGCCTAATCCTTGCAATTTACCATTTTCCAGACCAAAATTATAAAAATATATAAAGTAGTGTGACCTTTTCAAATAAAGTACTTACCTTATTTTACAAAACGAAATATGGGAATCTCCAATTATTTTGATAATATATATATACGGGTCTATACGGGGGCTAGAGAAAAGAAGCACTCTAGGTACCACAGGTTTTAAAGGGACAAAAGTCACGTGGATTTTGATGTGTACTGTATTAAGGGGGTCTATTAACCGAGAACCAAAAGCGACAAAATTAAACGCGCCCGCCATGGTCTGTTGTGCAGGTTATTCAATGTTGTTATCCGCAGTATCATGGCAATTATAAATAATGTAGTTTCTGTTGACACAAATGTTATTTGGCTCTTCAAAGAGCACTTTCCCGCTTGATTTTCGCGGAGCGGTCGAGAAAAGCTCATGTTAACCCGGGGTTGAATCAGAAAGGGTTATTAAACTTCTAGCCTGCGAATACAGCCGCCTCTCACGGCCGGGAGCGATGAGAGGCGGCTGTATTCGCGGGCTATTAAACTTCAAGCTCCTGCTTGCTTTTGCGTTGATCGATCTGGAGTTAATATCCGATTGAAGCCATGACTTTATTATACATCTGTCAAAAGTCTCATGTTTAACTCAGTCGCGATCTGTTTACATCCGTGCTTTTTAACCCCTTATGTATAAATAGCCATTTAAAAGCCATCAGAATTTTGACCTTTGTTTCTCTAGGATCATGGAGGAAATCATCGTTTTTCGGTCTCAAGTATGGCCAGGCTGGACCTTTTTGCGTCGTCTGATAAATGCGTTGCTTTTGATGAGACATGTGTTTATACGTTTATCGACATTTTCCAGTCGTCTTCACGACAAATCATGTACTAACAACGCCGGTGCAACATACCTCGCTCAGAGGCGTTTTGTTTCAAGTTAGCATCAATTGTTAGCGATCGTAGAGCCATGAGCACAAGATTTTTAGATCGCTTCTTCCTTCAAAGCTACCACATTGCTTTAGTCACATGATTTAGATTATGTATGTATGTATGTATTTGATGCATGTCATTTCCATGAGGATAGAAACAATACTTGTTCCCAAAAACACTAAACAGCTGAACATAACCCACCTTCACGTCTTCACTCCAACGTTTGTTCGAAACAATTATATTTTGATGTTGAAACCCACCGCTAAACGCGACCTGTAAAGTGACGAGATCCTTGCTCAACACTGCTACTGAGATAGCGTCATTTGAAACGACTTTGTTGACAGAAGCTGGCATACGACAGATTAAATTCCATTATCTCTGTGTGAAAGGATTAACGATTGCGTGACAAGCCAAGACGTTGCGTGACTTGTATACCGCTTGTATATTAAAAATACGCCAAAGGGAATTTTATGGATTAAAAGCCGGTTTTTGTTATTTATTCCTTTTATATTTATTTATTCCTTTATTCATTTCTTTACTTCAAGCTGTTTGTCGTTTCCCTTCCTCAGTGATCGTCGCGAGTTGGGAAAATGGCCTGCTTCATCACTCATGCTCTATGCTGTAAGCTATATGGGTATGCCCGGCGTAGCCAATCGATAAAAATCGGTAAATTTGATTTGATTGGTATCGATTGTATCGATCAATCGGTAAAAATCGATGACACACTCATTTGTTTTATCGATTTTTCTTGATTTTTACCGATTGTTATCGATTTTTAACGAGTGAATTTTTGGCCTTTTAAATTCGATTATAATCGCCTTGTTTTATAAAATCAAGAGACAACAAGTGAATAGAATTGTCTTTTCGAGCGCTACTGAAACTGTCAGCGTCAGCTATTTGTTTCCAACTTGCCTGTGTTCATCTCGAAGATACAACGCAATTCGCTTCAGCTGAGGCGTATCCATCTAAAGCTAATCTAAACGGTGAATTGTTAGTGTTATTATTGTTGTTATATTATAGTTTTTGTTCTTGATAATCTATTCGGTGCCAAATTGTAGCCATCATGGTAGTAGATCTATGTTACCAAGGCCAAGGAAAATAAAAGGAGCTGACCGAATCTTATCACAATTTCGGCACCAAGTACAAGTAATTTTTATATTCATATATTCATATATAACTTGTATTAGGAGACCTAGAAAAATATTTCCCTTGATATTAACCTGTGAATAATAGTAGTTGCTGTTTTGTTATTTCTATGTTGCTGACAATGTAAATTTTTTTCGGCATTTATCGTTTGCCTTGTTTTGTTTATCGTTTCGTATTTCTTGTGAACGTGAAAATCAACTCCTTCACGTTACAAATGGTGAAGTAAAAATGTTCAATTGAATAAGTACATTTTGTTCATTGTGTACCAGCAATTTTTAAACCAAAAACAAACAAAGAACGTTTTCCGTTAGAAATCGATAAAATCAAACAAAATCGATAATATCGATTTGACACACCGAATTGTTTTATCGATTTCTACCGATTTACGTTACCAATCGATAAAAATCACTTAATTTCTATCGATTTTTACCGGTACCGATTTTTATCGATTGGCTACGCCGGGGGGTATGTGCCGCTGTGAAGGGTATGGTTTTCAAGCAGTTTAGTCTGGGATAGGGTATAGAAATCAGAGAGTCTTGGTTTAGAATAGGGTATCACTTGCCGGAAAACTGATCAGTGAAACTCGAAAGAGAAAGAAAATGTGACGTTGTAAGATATTGTTGAATTTAATAGCGAAAATTTGACTGTAATGGTGATACAGTTCTAAAAATAGCAAGTCTGGGATGGGGTAAGGATTTTCGGTGTCGTAATACCCTGAAGAAGAAAGGCCGTGCCTTTTGAAATATTGGATAAATTACATTTTTATATTCCTTCACTGTCGAATCAGCCTTGCTTTTTTTCGTTTATACAGAATACCCCCGGACATTAACATGGTCTGGTATAGGGTAAGGGTTTCAGAGTCCCAGCAGCACACCCCCACCCAAAAACGCACAGAATACCCCCCGGACATTAACATGGTCTGGTATAGGGTAAGGGTTTCAGAGTCCCAGCAGCACACCCCCACCCAAAAACGCACAGAATACCCCCCGGACATTAACATGGTCTGGTATAGGTTAAGGGTTTCAGAGTCACAGCAGCACACCCCCACCCAAAAACGTACAGAATACCCCCGGACATTAACATGGTCTGGTATAGGGTAAGGGTTTCAGAGTCCCAGTAGCACACTCCCACCCAAAAACGTACAGAATACCCCCCGGACATTAACATGGTCTGGTATAGGGTAAGGGTTTCAGAGTCCCAGTAGCACACTCCCACCCAAAAACGTACAGAATACCCCCCGGACATTAACATGGTCTGGTATAGGATAAGGGTTTCAGAGTCCCAGCAGCACACCCCCACCCAAAAACGTACAGAATACCCCCCGGACATTAACATGGTCTGGTATAGGGTAAGGGTTTCAGAGTCACAGCAGCACACCCCCACCCAAAAACATACAGAATACCCCCCGGACATTAACATGGTCTGGTATAGGGTAAGGGTTTCAGAGTCACAGCAGCACACCCCCACCCAAAAACGTACAGAATACCCCCCGGACATTAACATGGTCTGGTATAGGGTAAGGGTTTCAGAGTCCCAGTACCCCCCGGACATTAACATGGTCTGGTATAGGGTAAGGGTTTCAGAGTCCCAGTAGCACACTCCCACCCAAAAACGTACAGAATACCCCCCGGACATTAACATGGTCTGGTATAGGGTAAGGGTTTCAGAGTCCCAGCGGCACACCCCCACCCAAAAATATACAGAGAACCTCCCCCGGGTACTCATGCCCGCCATTTTGAACTGAAACTAACTGGTTTTCGGAGGGTTTTTTTTTTCAGAGTTTGCTTTCTGACAATCTGAAACCGTTGTTCAGGTTGTTCAAACGAAACGAAAGCATTTTATCATGTTTAATGGGAACAAATGCTCCAGTGCAATCTCAGCAGCCGATCTGCCATTTTGACGGCAGAGAAGGCCCTAAGGACGAGGTAAGGAAAATGGTCGCAAGGAACGAGAGGTCACCGCTGGCCAAAAAAGAGTAGGAGATGTCCAAGACTTTCAAATTCTCAACATGGGCTCCTGCTCATGACCTTTCTTTAGCTCTTTCTCGTGGTGTAATTGTAAAACTGACATGTGTAGAGAGTTCCTATCCCGAAAATAGTTCTCATTGACGACTCGTTCTCTCGGGGGGGAAGAGGGGTGGGGCGGGGGGTACTCGGGTAAATTTTGGGTGGGTATGTGCCGCCCGGGTCTCCAAATATGGACCCCGTTTTAGAAAGAATTTGCACTCAAAATGATACCCCGTTCCAGAAATAGGTCAATTTTTAATACCCCGTTCTAGAAAAAATGGCTGCTAATAATTTGAAGCTTTCGTGCGTTCGAAATAATATTCCCCGTTCTAGGAAATGTCTCTAAAATGGATACCCCGTTCTAGATCAGGAGTCCCAAAATCACGACCCCGTTGGGCGGCACATACCCGTATAGGTATTTTGGGGGAGTATCCCTCCCCCCGGACTCGTTCTATTATTTTGTTTCAATAGTTCTCGTTCTATTGCATCGATCCAATTGGGTTAGATCTTCTTGGAGCTGCTACATCGCCCACTTTTCTTGAAGAGAAGGGGCGGCGGTAGTGAACAGACGGCTAGCCAAAGTAGGCTTGTTCTTGTTTGACTGTTCTTCATTGGATGAAAGTTGCACGTTCAAGGCAGGTTTTTAGATTCTCAGAAACCCTTTGACTAGTATGCTTTAGTTAACTTTGCATGAAGTATGTTTTATTCTTCGTTTTTTTTTTCCTGTCAACTACAAATAACTGCCAACAAATGTTCAGCGCATTGTAACAAAGCAACTAGCGTGCGCTTCCCACTATAATAAGTTAAGAAACACAACTTTGAATAAGTTTACTCTTGGTCGAATGGTGAAGGCGCAACCCCGAACGCTGGGAATGAGGTTGGTTAAGGCGGCAATACACCTGAATTTGGATGAAATAGACAATATTCGTATTCTCGGTATTGAACTGGAACTAGCTTGCAGTCGAGGCTAATGCGGGGAATATCATTAAAAATATTTGCAGATTCCCGCGCATGAGCCTCGACTGCAAGCTAGTTCCAGTTCAATACCGTGAATACGAATATCGTCTATTTTCAGAGTTTTAAAGAAGGGATAGAAGAAAGAAAATTATTTCTCAAACAGTCGGACACCCACGCAAGAGTACCCTAGCTTGATGACGGACTGCTTTTGTGTCCAGTGTCCATTCAGTAATAATTAACTTCATATTTCACAAGTATCCCCCCCCCCCCCCCCCCCCCCCCTCCCTTTTATCCTCTTACCCACTGCTAAAAACCACCAAAAACTGTAGAAAAAAACGTATATAACATTTATCTACAAACGTCAACGAGATAACCCCATAAAACCAATCTTAACTAGCGGAAAAATGGCATTCAGGTATATTGTCTCCTTAGGGAATTATCGTAATTTTTTCGGGAACTTTCACAAATCACTTAAACTGAGGGGCCATGTTTGTATCAACCATCCGTAGCTCATCAAATTTTCTTTGATTCTACCATAGTTTAGCCAACAAGAGCAGACATTTTTTTTCTGACGGCGGGTAAAACGAGAGCCGGAAAAATAACGTCTGCTCCCGTAGTCTTATTCTCAGACGGTCTGAGGCATTCACCCCAGAGCCGCATGGCTCTCTTAACCGCTGGAGCCTGAGTCCTCCTGCTCAGGCTCCGACTGCTAAGAAGGCATGGCGGCCGTCTGGGGACGAGAATAACTCCGAGGTCGCTCGCTCTCACTCTCTGAGTATCGTTTGAGTTAAATTGAACACATGACAACCTCTGCAAGCACGTGTTCGTCTTTCATCGTGCATATTTTTTTAGGATAACGCCAAGAAAAATGTGCCTCGGCCAGTATTATTTTAAAAATGTATTATTTTAGCGAATGAAAACCTAGAGCTCGCAATCTAACGATTCATTATTCCTATCCCATGTTTCTTCCTTGATCGGGCTTTCCCCTTTGCTAAGGGACAGGACTTGCGTTTGTCATAGTGCGGTACATATAACTCTATTGTCCTCGTGTCCATTGTGCAACCTTCGACATTTTTCACATCCACGTTGCCTCTCTTTCTCGCTTTGTTTGCTTCCACTCCACGTCACCGTCCCATCCAATAATAGTTTTTGATCAGCAGATTCTACGTTAATATCAATATCAGATTCAGACTTGCTTCTTTTTGTCATCGAAGAGCTCGAGTCTTTAAAGCTGCTCATCCAAGTAGCATTGTCACTTAGACATCTGCAGTTAACATCTCTATCTTTCAAAAGTCTCTCGTCTGCATATCTTTTTTCTCCCTTGATTTCTTGGTCAGCATTTTTATGCTGTAAACTTTGCTTTACACGACTAAGTTTAGAGCCCGCAATACTGTGATTAGTTGTCTTATTCCCTCTATTTCTACGCATGCGATCGTTTTCTGTAACGTCACCAGTTGGAACGCATGATAATAACCTTCTCTGAGATGACGATGGTTTTCCACCGCGCACGAATTGATGTCTTTTGTTTGGTTTGTAGTGATTGGAATCTAAAGTCCATGAGTAATGCAATTTATCCCCTTCGCAGTACTGTTCATCGTCAACAGTTCCATTTGGCGTGTTCACTCCACAATTGTTTAAAGCCTGCCTGGCGAAAACACAAACAGTTAGGTCACATGAAAATAAAAATTACTTTATGTAGCAGGGTGTTACGTAAATTAATATGATTAAGTAATGATCCGCATAAGAAGGATAGCGCTGAACGGCAATGCACGATGGAATGTCAACTTTTTTCATTGTTACAACTAGTGATCTCATTGGCCTAGACTTAAAAACTGCTAAAAAGTTAAGGTTCAAGGTGCATTTTGTCTAATTTTTTTAAGGTTTCAAGTTATTTGAGACCCAATCGCACAACGTGCAAGTTTTAAAAGATATTGTATTTGGGGAACTTTATCAAAGAAGCAAAATTATTAGCTATTGTCTTCTGCTATTCTGATTGGTTAAGCACGAACATTTCCTAAAATTTAATTGACGCAAATGGATTTTCTTTATTTTTATACTGAAATATAATTATGAACCATCAGCCCCTCCTCTATTCTTGAAACCAAAGATATTCTATGTGGGAAAGAGCCAATGCCGCAGAGCAATGAAGTTTACTATAGTTCTTATGTGGAGCATTACTTAAGTATTCTTTCATTGGCGGATCTAGGATCTAGGGGAGGGGCAACAAATAAAACAACAGCAACAAAAATTAACAAAAAGATTTGATAGCAATAATTAACAACTATTCACCTAAGTGGAGGTGGATAGTGGTAGTGGGTAGTGGTGGATATATCCACCACTACCCATCTACAGTGAGGTGAAAAGTTGTTTTAGTCTATACTGAAACAGTGAGATAATATAACGAAAATGATGCTTTTTAACTCATTTATTCCTGTCAACAATTACAATTTTCGCGCGCAAATTGCTGGGAGGTGAATAGCACTTGCTATTCCGAGTTTCAGTAGCCAATCAGAGCGCGCCAACAATGCTATCCACTGTTTCAGTATATACTAATAATCTTTAGACCGCCGGGAAGGGGGGGAGGGTACTCCCATATAAAACTGACGGGGGTGATCGTCATACCATTTAGGGGTTCAAATTCGTGGTTTGGTACCACTAAGGGTGTTTGAATAGAAAATGACGACCGTCAAAGTTATTCCGATATCTTGTTAGGTATCCTAACAGATAATTGGTATCTCTTGGGGGTGGGGGGGGGGGGGGCGGGGGGCCTCCCATGTGATAGTGACGGGGGTGATCGTCGTACTTTTTAAGGGTTCAAATTCGTGGTTTGGTACCACTAAGGGTGTTTACATCGAAAATGACCACCGTCAGAGTTATTCTGATACCTTCTAGGTATCACATTTTCAGAAAGAATTGGTACCTCTTGAGGTAAAAATTAATGACACACCCCCACAAAAGATGTTTCTGGTACTCTTTTGGGGTTCCTTTCAAACTTTCCGACGTTCACCCCGTTTATTTTATATGCCCCCCCCCCCCCCCCTCCAACCGGGCTTTAGACAGGGTGTGTTCTTACTAAAGTGGTTTTCAGAACAGCCCCTTTTGTCATACGCACTCGGAAGAGGCTTCGGCTTTCCCATGCAATTTTAATTTCTCGTATCCTTGTGGTGCGGTAGCTTCTCTTATGTCTCCCCAGCTTCGACAGTTCGGCAATCGCCTGAGCAGTTGGTCTTGTGTCATGCGTAGTGAGTCCTTTGTAGAAAGCAACTCTTTTCTCAGATGCTTGATCAGTTTCTCCATCTGCGGAATGGAAGAAAAAGGTTTAGTGGTGCTGAGAAACTGTTACAAATACAGTCATACGTTTCGAGGATAATCCCTTCATCAGTGTTTGTGTTCTCACGAGACTAACTAAGTGACTAACTAACACTGGACGAAAAAATGAATTTACTTAAGTTTGCACATTGAGCAAATATGTAGCAAATTTGGGCCTCTAAATTTGAACCAAATTTGCACTGGGGGTGTACAGTGAATGTAAACATACATTTTTGCTCACGTGCAAATTGTGTGCAAATGTGGTGTAAACATACATCTGCGCAAAATTTACTATATCGTTGCTACCCCGAGGAAATGTCATATTTGTTCATCTTTGCCATGCCAAGCAAACGTAAAGAAAATGTGGAATTTACCAGCTTTGCTTTCTTTGCAAATAAAGTGCAAACATCAAGTTTGATTTGCTGCAAATATGGGCAAAGTTTTGCAAATGTGGTCTTTACTACATGTTTACTACCGTTTTGTCACCCATGTTAATCCATTTTTTCGTGCAGTGTAACTGACTGACTGACTGACTGACTGACTGACACTAAGTCAGTCAGTCAGTCAGTCCGTCAGTCAGTTAGGCAGGCTGGCTGGCAGGACAACAGGCTGAGTGAGTGAGTGACTGACTGACTAAATGACTGAAAAAAACTTTTTTAAATGTTATTAAAAAGTGCCAAAGTTTTTAAATAAGTTCCAAACGTTTCGGGCTTTGCCCTTCTTCAGTGGAAATATGTTCGACTGACTGACTGATTGTCAGTCAGTCAGTCACTGCAGGCTGACGGGCTGAGTGACAGACTGATTGACTGACTGGCTGTCTGATTAGTTGATCAAAGAGATTACGAGATTACTGACTGGCTGGCTGGATGGCTGGCTGATGGCTGGCTGGATGGCTGGCTGCTTGGCTGACTGAATGACAGGTTGGGTGACAGACTGATTGTTTGATTAGTTAATCAAAGAGATTACTGACAGATGGTTGGATGGAGTCTGGCGGACTAACTTACTGATATACTTTCTTTCTTACATATATTGTTGATTTATTGAGATTGGCTAACTGGCTCGGTACTCAGATTGAATGTCTAAAGTAATGATACATGAGCCAAGCGCTGAGCGATCGTTCTGTCAATGAATAAATGGACGGATTAATCGATACCTCATGCTTTTTGTTGGGTACAGCACCATTTTCCTCTGCACAGTTTTCAGAAACAGCTCTGCTAGAATCTGACGACATACGTTTCTTTTCCACTGCATCCTCCGCGCTAAAACATTAAAAAAAAATAAACGTCAGTTAAACCTCTTCGCGTAATCTTTCACCGTTTCCCTTCCTGCAAAAAAATTGGTAAATAGATCCTAATGAATAATTGTAAACTTATCTTTTCTTTGGTGCAAATAAATTGTTTTTGAGGCCTCACGCTTTATCATAGAAAGGACAGACATGCAATTTACCAAAATCCGCAGTTTCACGAAAACTGAAAATGGATTTACATGGGTGACAAAACAGTAGTAAACATGTAGTAAAGACCACATTTGCAAAACTTTGCCCATATTTGCAGCAAATCAAAACTTGATGTTTGCACTTTATTTGCAAAGAAAGCAAAGCTGGTAAATTCCACATTTTCTTTACGTTTGCTTGGCATGGCAAAGATGAACAAATATGAGATTTGCTCGGGGTAGCAACGATATAGAAAATTTTGCGCAGATGTATGTTTACACCACATTTGCACACAATTTGCACGTGAGCAAAAATGTATGTTTACATTCACTTTACACCCCCAGTGCAAATTTGGTTGAAATTTAGAGGCCCAAATTTGCTACATACTTGCTCAATGTGCAAACTTGAGTAAATTCATTTTTTCGTCTAGTGATAAAAGAAGGGCTTCAAGGATGTTACCTGCATCCTCATTCATTTCTGAGTTGGGTGGAGGGGAGACGATTAACAGTGGACGAGCTCAGGTTTCTCAAGAAACCTATCACAACTCGAAGATGAAGACCTATCTCATCCTCGCGATCTTTTGTAAAGCAGAATGAGGCATCTATAATATGCCGCCGCTGACATAATTTCCGAGTTTTATCATAATAAATTTGATAACTTTAAAAGAGCAGTTTTCAATTGATGCGGAAACTGGGTAATTTTGAAATTGCTTTGCTTTTTGCCTTGCTACGCTCTGTGACTGACTAAAAATTCTCGCACCATCTTTTCAACCAATCAGAAATGAATCCAAATCCAATCGCTGGCGTTTTCCCGCCCCAAGCGCGGCTACATGAATTTGCTTCGACTTCTGATTGGTTCATTGGATTGTCTGCGTCTGTTGTGATTGGCCATAAAAAGTATTTGGGGTTTTGGTTTTACGATACACAATTGAAAACCGCTCTTATTAATAAAAGGTATGCTATGCAGATGCTTTTCATCTGCAACCTGTTAGCAGCAGTTGCGATGACGTCATTACCTGCTGCCAGCATTTTCTCCCTCATTGTCAGCGTTATCATTCACTCCAACGTACGCATGCGAAGACTTCTGACTTTTTTCTTTACTCAAACTGGACAGGCTCAAGCTTGGGTTAACATGTCTGCGCACATTTCTATGGGGTCGAAACAGTATAATGTACACTTTAGGTGCATACAGACAACCTAGCAGTACAAAGGCGATCAAAGAAATGCTAACAGATAGAATCAAAGGCTTCTGGTCATATGTCTCCTCCATGTAATACACAGCCAAGAATGCGAGCCACACTATACACGATGAATACATCGCGAAAGCAATGTACTTCGCTTCGTTGAAATTGCTCGGGATTTTCCGCGTTTTGAAAGCGTAGATAGTGCACATGCAGATCAGGATAAAGTTGTACACTTGCGAGAGACCAAAGTCTAGATTTGAAGTCGAGCAATCCAGGTAAACGTTGGAGGTTTCCGGGTAGAAAAGTTTTGAGTGTGGAGTGCGCAAGAACGCAAGCATCACGAGAAGTAAAATCTGCACTGACACCACGGCTATAACCAACGCAAGCTGAGAAAATGGCAGAATTAAAATCGGCCTCTTGGCGAGATTCCTGCGATTAAAGATCCTTGAGATACGATTGGTCTTGATGAATAGGGACGCGTAGCATATGGTAAAGCAAACTCCGATGCCAAAGAATCGTGCAATGCATGCCACATTACTCGGCTTCAGTACAGTGACAAAGGTCATACAAAAGGCTAGCAGAATACCAACCAACAGCATATGGGATAGCTCGCGGCCACATGCTTTTACTAAAGGCGTCTTGTCAAACTTGATCAACACCGCGATTACAAATACCGTGGTAACCACTCCTAAGCCCGCCAAACCTGCCGCTGGTAAAGAATACTTCCAATCCTTTCCAAAGAATACTATGTCAATTTTTGCGCATGCTCGACCGTTAGGCGTTGGAGCATATCCCAGTGGGCACAGCTCGCAGATACTGTCGTTCACTATATAATGTTGACCGTTGCACAGTTGGCAAGTCCAACAGCAGGACTCTCTACCAACAACAGGCACTTTAACCTCTTTGCTATTGCAGGTTGGTTGGCAAGAGGAGGTCACGGGTTTGAACACCGACAAAACGCGCGATGTTAACCTCAGTCGCTTGTCCCATTCACCGATTTGTACATCTGCGTAATGATTTCCCTGTTTTGTAAACATTAAAACGTCGAAACGTCCATCAACGTCGCCGTCCGCGTTGAAATGTACGTGGTTTCCGCTCGCGCCAACAAAGGAGACGTTTCTGATGTACTCCAAGATCTCTTTGCCTGATGTATTGCGCATGCGTTCACAAACATTCCCCGCATCCGGGCATTTTTGCTTTTGAAGTGCATCCAGCGCATGAGCAAATACGTAGACCGCATCCATAGCGCTTGCGGCTCGATTATCAACCGGACTGTTTGAAAGCGTAAGGTTCCAATTACTGCACTCGCCGTTTGTTTCGTTGCTGATTGAGCAATTAAAGTGTCGCTCCCAAAACTCATTAAACCAAGGATTTCGCATGTTTTTCTTTGGATGCAATTTATAAAAATGCTCGTTAAAAGCCTCTAACTCCACACTTTTCGGAGAGACCGTGATTGTGTTTAGAGCCACTTCTTCCAGCCCCTTCAGCCACAAGACGTTTCCCCAGGAGTCCGTCCCCAGCCACTGGAACCTCGCAGTTTGTCCTTTGTCTTTAGCAGCTTGCAGTAAGCTTCTGATCTGCCGTTCTTGACTGCTAAAAACCACAATGGTTTTCGCGTTGGGTTCGTTAAGGAGTTTGTCGATGATGTCTGTAAACACTCCGGCAGGACTTGTCAGTTCGATTTTCTCGGTTGCAGCAATGCATATACCTTAAAAGATAAGAATATAATGAGCTATACATTTGGCGCTGGTACTAGAGCTTGGCACGGGTTGTACCGTTTTCCTGTGCTTGGCATGGATTGTACGATTTCCTGCGGTTGGGACGTGTTGCACGTTTTCCCAAGCTTGGTGCGGGTTGTACGTTTTCCCAAGCTTGGGACGGATTGCCGCAAGTTTTCCTGCGCTTGGTAAGGGGTTGTACGTTTTCCCGCGCTTGGCACGGGTTGCACGTTTTCTTGCGCTTGGTATGGGTTGCATGCAAGTTTTCGCACGCTTGGTAATAGTTGCATGTTTTCCCGTGCTTTGCACTGCTTGCATGTCTGCGTCATTTTCTTTGTTTTAACTGAGCAGAGCACAGAGCAATTCATAACATAACACAGCACTTAAACTCGGCGTGAATCGCGCTCACTAGGCAAACAAATGGCACAAAAGAAATCAGTATCAACACATACCTGCTGTTTTCGCTTCCTGTTTCACGGCTTGAAAGCCGAGCGTCCCGTACGAATCCCCGCTGTAGACAACTGAAACGTACGTCCAGTTCATGAACTTAGCGATGTCTACCAGCGCCTTTGCCTGGTACAGATCATGCGGAACGGTGCGAGAGAAGAACTCAAATCTCGTTTTGTCGCTGAGTTCATAGCTCGTGGAGTCAAAACTGACTTGCGGTAACTGAAACAATCTGAAAAGATGTGCAACCTGGACAGAGACGGAGCTATAACTCGGCCCAATAACACCCGGCATAATATGATCTCCCGTGACGTGTTGCTCCCTGACGGACACTCTATCCTTAACAAAGTCTAACGCCCTGTCAAGAGCTACTATTTCGCTAGAACACGTGTCGAACACCTCCAGTCCAAGAGTAATGTTTTGCAACACAGACTGGTTATTGTTGACTTTGTCAATGGCAAACAGCATAGCCTCGAGTCTCTGGATACCAACTCTCTCGTTTAAATCCCCGCAATGGACTGGATTTTCTGAGTCGTGGGCGTGGATTGGTACCAGGCCTCCGACGACAATGTTACCATTTACCAACAAGGAGCCGTCTTGGCACGTGACTTGGTTAACGAGTGTCGCCATGGCGACGAAAAGCGCAATAATCATTGTTCGCCTTTGATGGGTACCCTGTTGACGAATCAAACATGGGCTCTCTGTTACTAAATGTCGTAAATATAATAAAATACTTGAATTATATTGATTTGAAAGAAGAACCTGGAAGGTTAGAGGAGTACACAATGAAGTAAAAATGGTCGCGATTAAAATGGCACGCTGAGAAAAACCATTTCTCAAACATTTGCTTTTATCAACCCAGACCGTAAAAAGATTCACTCAAAGCTGACGTTTCGAGCGCTAGCCGTTCGCTTTGACGATGGTTTAGCACTCGAACGTCAGCGTTTGAATCTAGCTCTTTTCAGTGGCTAACTTACCAAATTTTCAACTCGCAAAATATCGTTAAAACTTCGCCACTGTTCTTGTAAGTCACAAAAAAAATCATTGTACTTTAAAAAATGATAGCAGGTTAATTTCTGGGTTAATTTTTCTTGCCTAAATTCAGGCGCACACCTCTACGATCCGATTTCAACAGACGTATGCGTTTGAATGGCGAAAAGAGAATGGCGTGAGTTGTTTAACGCAAGAGCTTTATCGTAACGGTAATATTTAAAACTAACAAACGTGTTCCATATTTCTGCATGCAGATTTTATCATTAACGGTACTATCAGAAGAATCTCTTAAATTGAGTGCCACCAATGAAGTGGTCAGCTAGACAGCTTTAATACCAAAGTGGTACATTCTTCAGAATATCGCCTATGTTTGTAGTTGACCTTGGTACAAAACACAACGCCTACTATCACGCGAGTAGAATCTCATTAAAAGAAGTCAAAATGGTATGCGCAAACCTAAATGGCGATTTTAATGATACATTATACACCGTCTATCAGAGAAACGTCTGGTAAAAAGTAAAAACCATGAATGATATGACCAAATCACCAATCGACAAACTGATTCAACACTCACTAGGCTGGCTACAACGGGAAAATATTCCCCGTGATGTGATGCAGTTTACCAATAGTTAACGGATCGACTACTGCCTTTACCATTTGTACCAATGGTATAGATCGTAAGCGTGCTTTTTACAAATCGAATCTGTTCGTGTGTATTGGACAACCCTCCAAATTAAATGGCTTTCGGCCGGGATGCGGGAAAAGTTGAACTTACTTGTGTGATAAGATATTTATCATAACGTTTACATTCGGTGCACATTGTAGCACAACCAGGACTCGAAAATGTCGCTCTCAAACTCGCAAAAGGCGAGCGAATTTTGAAGTTTGCCAGCCAAAGCAAAGTCTACCGGCAAAAGTTTGCTAGTTTAAAACTGTTCTTTACTTTTGTGAGTAAAATACCAACTAACAAAAGCAGAAGGTTTGTTGGTAGAATTAACGACAGTTATAGATGAGAAGCTGTTGTGTATAAGTGTTTTAAGTACACGACTTTCAAGCGGGCGCCAGGAATTCTCACCTCGAACGATCATTGCGAAGACGATCAGTGTACTAAATTAAAGATATGAAAACGAAAACATGTGAATTTCTGTTATAACTAATTGTGGTGTGAATGTAGACTCGATTTCCGCCGCTCATTTTCCGAAATGCGCCTGGAAACGGAGCCTATATGAATGTAGACCGCAAAAAATACCAGAGATTTTGCCGGTATAGCTAGTACTGAGAAAGAAATCTCACTGGCAAGTATTTGCTATTGAGGACTAAAAATTTTAGTTCGATCCTTGACTACATGCCTAAATCGTACTCTAAAGTCTTTCTGGGATGGAAAAAAATCTTCTATATCAAAATCAGTTCCCTAAACGAAATATCATCAAACTCCGTCTTCCCAGAATTCCATTCGGTGCGCGATGGTTAATGAGTTAATGGTTTTTACCGACAAAGGTTTTTCAATATCAGTGTAAAGTAAATGTAATTAAGATCACGATAACATTTGACGTTTTATTTTTCAAGCCGTAATAATTTCAGAAAGTAGAATGTTTATGGACAGGAGCCAATTGTTATCACAGAAAAAATTGCTAAGCTGTTTGAAATAAAAAGCTTTAAAATTACATTTTATTTCGCATCGGAATGATGAAAAGTTGCAAGTTAACACATAATTTTCAAAGCAACATCCATTATTTTTCTCCTAATAAGGAAAAATTTTTTAAGGGTTGCAATCGCTTTTGCTTAATTTCCATTACGGTGAAATAGTAAAAAGTAATTTTTGTAGATGCGAGCTGATTATTAAACATGCACAAGTTAACCGAAACAAAACGATCTTACAATAATCGCGTCGAAATAAATGATTTAGGTTCATTCCTAAGCAACATGCTTGAAAATGTTTTTCCCTTACAATATTATGCAATATAATGTTGTCAAGCTAACAGAAAGATGCCGAAAATAAAAAAATGTAAACAGCTACTAATCTCTATAGGGCCTTAGTTATAAATTTAATTCAAATTCCTAGATCGATGTTTTAAAATCTTCTTGAAAATCAGATTTTCCCCCGTAAATCGTACTTTTGTAAGTCGGATTTTTACTGTACAATCCGGATTAATCAACGTAAGTGGTTAGAAATTTGAAGAGCATAATTGATTCCGGGCACAACTTTTATTTTTGTATTTTACTTAAAGAATATCATGCTTAAATTTTTGCACATCACCGTACGATGGGATATTGCTTGTAGTCCTCATGTGCCACTGTACGCAAAGCATAAAGAGGTTAATTTCTAATGAAAATGTGGTGCTGTGTTGGGGGGGGAATGAAACATGAAAAATTGTTTTTTTTTTTCAATTGAGTTGATCAGGTAAATTGACCACCGCAGAGACTCAAATTAAAGCTGACTGCGTTTCAAGCGCCAGCCCTTCGTCAGAGCGAAGGGTCAGCGCTAGAAACGTCATTTTTGAATATCTTTACGGTGGCCTATCAACCAGTAGATAAAACGAAATTTTTACTTTCACGCAAAGCAGCCGTTCAACTTGGAGCCCATTCCTTTTAACAAGTCTAGAACCGTCGCTGTAGAGCTCGTAAAATATTAAAGGAAATATACGAAAAGCAATTACAAGAGAATTAACTAATTTCGAGCTACGAACAAAAAAGATCGAGCTACGAAGAAAATTAAAACAGTGATCGCACTCGCGCTCGCAATGTATATCCTAAATGACTACATTGTACATCAGTGAGACACACGATAAAACACTTTGTTATTGTGCCTTACCACGATTAACAAAAAAGCCATTTTCCCACAAAAATTAAATGGTTAAGCTACATTCATACAAATTTCTTGCAATTATCACAAAAAGATATAAGTAGCTCAATAGCTTAAACGTAACTTGATACAGAAGAATGAAAATTTGGTCTTATCACCATCAACTGAGTTGATCAGGTACATTGGCCACCGTAAACAGATTTACTGACGTTTGGAGCGCTGGCCCTCAATTCGTCAGAGCGAACGACAGAAAACTCCGTTGATATATAAAATACTGACATAGGGAGCGACAGCGCCAAATATAGCTGTTGTTTAGGGAAAAAAAATATTCAGCGCCACGGGAAAACTTGCTTTCATGTAAATGGTCACACTTCAGGATTTTCTTCCCAAAACCACACCGGCAATGAAGGCTTGACTCCAGGAGAGTTAAATATTTAAATATATAGCGCTGTGATTTTTAGCGGAATAAAGGTCACACAATCTAGAAGTATCTCTTATAATTTTACGCACACGAAAAGACTTAAGCCGATACAAGCTGGTTAAAAAACCAGTATGTGATTTATTTCCTAGTGATCGAGCGGCACTGAAATAAACAATGATTATAATTAGCAAAAGTAATAATGGACGCTCGTCAAAATTAGTTTCGCTCGGAGCACGAAATTTCGTAAAGTTCGAAATATCAGAATTTATGCGAAGAGAAACACGAGAATTTGAGAAAGTTAACTCAAGGAATTGTAAGAGGTAATAAAAATATCCCTGTTTAACAGTAAGTTGCAGTTGTTGCTTGTTTAATAGTCATACTGGTGATGATAATATTCGACCAACCGGTTACGCTTTTTCAGTTCCGCAATTAGAGACATTTTAACGCGGTATTTACGATTCCATCTATGACTTTCAATGCTACGAAAACTATCAAAAGCTTTGTCATATAACTAGAAAGCTTTAACTCGAGGGCTTGGCTATAAGTTTGAAACCGAAAAGCTTGACTTGTCAATCACAACAACCCAGTCAGTGGCAAGTGGTAAATTGAATGAAGTCTGATTAAAACGTTTGATTACAACTTTCCTTGGTAGTTGACAGTCCGCGGGGTAACTTTGGAATTAAACGGTTCGCAAAAAGCTCAGAGTTACGTACTATAAAATATGATTTCAAGAGAGATTTGCTGACTCACTGCACCGTCCAATGTACATGTGCTCAATTAAATCCGCGCGCCAAAATGTACTCGGCCATAAAACTATAAACTGACCAAACACTCAAAAAGTTTGACAGGAATTTATAACTACACAGTAAAATTCATCACAGTCCGAACCTTGAAGGTTAGACAGCTAACTAACACTCTGAAGGTTATGTAATATAAATTTACCTTTTCTCTCGCTTTTTTCCGTCTCTGTTGTTTACGCGAACTCGCTTCAATGCGGTCAAAATACTTCGGCTTGTCTCTTGGAATATTGATTTTCTGTTCAATTAGCATAAATATATTTAATATTATGATTGTTTGACCATATTATAAAGTGGCCGAAAATTTCGGAAAATCGTGACAATAACAACGCGGAGATTTTGGAAATCTTGCAACAGATCAATTTTTGTAGCCGACTGAAAAGTGTTCATAAAATAGTGAACCACTAAATCTCTTAAAATAAGAAGTATATTTTCAAAACAGAAGTTCTATAACGATGTGTAAACTGAGATAAGATTGTTATGAAGTAATTTGGTATTTTTTGAATAAAAAATGCCAGCTAAAGAAAATACAGCTCCACATAGATTTTTTATTCAATGTTTTGATTTAGTCTGAAAAATTAAGTAGAATTTATATTAAATTTTAATACAAACCCTTTTACATCTGTATAATTTAAATAATATTTTATGGGCACTCCAATATCCGAATTGACACACACGACGCAAGCTAAAAAAAACAAGGCTTCAGATAGATTTTTTTTCAATGTTTTGATTTAAAATCTGAAAATAACATTTTTACATCTCCAAAACTGAAATAACATTTTCTGGACACTGCGATATCCGAATTGGATACATACGCTGACGCCAACGTTTAAAAGTATCTTTAAACGCAATTTTTCGTGTTGTCGTCAGTTGTTATTTTTTCTTTTGTTATCTTATTTTTTTGTCCCTGCTATGAAATTACATGCATACATACATACACAACTTTATTTACACACGGGCATTCCAGCAATTAAGATATAAGTTGAATTTTACTTCTTGAAAGACACCTTGACATGATATGTACAGAACAAATTGTTACAATGTATTTATAAAGATTAAATTAAAGCAAATAAAAGCTTCATGCAACTATGCAAATCTAAGACCATTCAAGATTTTAGAAGAGAACAAAAGAAATGCCATACCTCGTAACCACCGGATATATGTGGGTTGTAAAGAACATGGTTTGATACAAATCGTTTTAGCATATTAACAGATATTAACAAGTGTTTCTTTCAAGCCGGTTTAGAGCTAGAATTTGCTAATTTCAGTCTCTTTCGTCCAAGTTGTGGTTGACTCCTGTTTTCTACTTCACGGATTTGTGGCAAAGAATCCACTACTAAACAGTCACAAAATTAGTTGAGAAAATCGTTCAAGTTACATGGAAGAGCAAAGCCTCAATGAGAGCTTCTTTTCTCATATCCAAGTTTTAACAATGTTGCGTGTTAACTGCTTAGCTTGGCGCTTTGACAAGGACCGCGTGAAAACAAACAACAAACTTTTCTGTGGTAAGGGTTTTCTCCAATAAAATCCCGCCCTTTCAAAAACAAACAAAGACGGGCCGCTTTCTCACTTCCTTTGAAGTAATCGGCGACATTCTGTCTAAAGATAATAAAATAATTGTCCGTATCTTTTTGTAAGATGGAATTCCAAAGCCGTGAAATCAGAACAAAATGGGTACTGTGAGTAACAAGTCAAACATTTATTCTGTGGAGGTGATAAATCATTATCCAGTGGTTAAGAAATTTATTTACTGTGCTTCCGAATTCAGGGTTCGTTTTTGTTTTATAAAGAGAGAAAACAGGCAACTAGCCTCGTAGCCTAAACTTTCTGTCGACGGGAGTATGGAGCAAAAATAGTGACAATTAACTTACCCATCCCTCCCTCCTAAAACTGATAACAAACAAGAACGACTCATGACAAGTCAGGCATTTTGCAATTCAGAGCTGCACTTAGACAATGCACACATTGCATTAAGGCTCAGTATGTTTCTTTAACCCTTTCTTTTTAGGTTTTATATACGCATTTGAAATCTGAGCGTACTTTTTAAACAATGGGCAAGATAAGGCTTACGTTATCATCTATCTGCTTCAGTGAAAATTTTGCAAACACAGCATGCTTTAATAGGTTTCCAATTTCCCCTTTCAATTTTTTTTTCGCATCTTTAAAGCCAAAATAACCTACCCATCTGACACATTTCTTTCAAAAACTAAAATATTTTGTGGGTGCGTTCCTTTGGTGGGATCCAAAAACGGATTTGTTGTGAAGGATTCTTCAGATTGGCTGTTTACGAAGAATCGCAAAACTTATCACAAAACGGGTCGGACTGAATACCATGACAACTAAAATAGTCACACACTGTTAGCTTGACTGCGGCTCTACTGTTTGTGTTGTTAATCTCGCTACGTGTCTTCAATTTACCTGAGCAATGGTAAAAACTGAACGTAACATTTGATCGAGATTATGGCTATTTCAAACTGTGTGTACAAACTTACTCAAGAGCGAATAAATACATTTTTTGATCGAAACTTAGCACTAAATTACTGTCTGAAGTCGCAAATACCACAGCTGCAAAACAGTTACGGTACACATGTGCTATAAACCATTCCCCTCGTCCACCCATTTGCAAAAATCATGCAAAACCTACCTTGAGAAGTTTCTCGTTCTCCACGACATCCAAAATGGCGGAATTGTCAGCTGAAAAAAATACTGCTGACCACGTGTACTTTTTTTCGAGACACCTTTGGATTTTTCAAAATTAATTCCGGTTTCCACCTGACGTCATAAAAAAATCTACACAGCCGAAATTTTCACAGATTCTTCGTATCAGCAATAGTAATCGCCGTGCTAAGTTTCATGTCAATATATTACATTACTTTGAAGATATAGCATTTTGAAATTTTCGGCGGTGCAGCTGAGCGTCCGCAAATGCAAAACAAAACAAGTATTTTTCACTCAGATGGTCCAAAGCGAGGATGCAAATCAGAGGTGTTTTGAATCTTTATTATTTAAACTAAATAAAACGGAGCTTTGGTGACGCCTCAAAGCCAGATAAACAAACTACTTACGCAGATGAAAACGATCTACTGAATCGTCGAAACCCGCTTACTTGTGGATTACAGAATCATTGAGTATTGCGGAATCCGGAATCCGGATTCCGGAGATCCGGAATTCTTGTGTAAGCTGTGCTTTATCTGTTTCGTCACCGATCTAACGCTGCAGACCAACTGCGCTCCTGGATAGTTTAGAAGTCTTTTAAAGAAGTGTACGTCTTTGAAACAGTACGATAAATTCAGCTTTCTTTTGACTAAATACGGAAAGTTGTTTTTCCAATGTTTTCGTTTTCCCGACAAAGCTAAGGATGGTTGGTAAGTGAGTGCACACTTCAAATTAACTTGTTCTGTGGCTGTTTTGGAATTGCTCATGCAAGCCTAGTAAGGTAAGGACGGAGCGAGAGCTCACGTACAGTTCTTGTAGCAAGAAAGTGCTTCCGCGATTGTTTTGCTCTAAAATTAATCTCGCTATATTTTATTTCGATAGCGTTGAAGCCACGTTACATTACTATTGACGCACAGAGTTTCTACAGTAAGTACCTCCTCTAATTTCCTAACATTTCTTCCATACCTCATAGGCGCTCCAAGTTGCTTTAGTTATGGCCCACACTGAGCGTCATAATTTCTTTTTGTAATGTTTTTCTTTTTTCAAGTATCATTTTACTAAACACAAAGCAGAAGAGGTCGATGTGAGAACCAATTGCTCAATTACTCGATTAATCAATTGCTGAAAAGGAAACCAGAAACTAGAGGCTGAATTATACAAATAATAGCCTGTCGACAGCCATATAAATAACATCCCATCAAGTTACGATCACATCACAGTGAAACGTGTTTTAAAGTTCTTTGGTTTAATCAGTAAATTTTATACTATATAATATTGGGGACACCAGCGACGCAAATCATTCGCAGAACCGAAAAGGGGATCATTACGAAAGTTTGACACTGTGCGGAAAAAGTATTAACTAAAAGTCTTTTTTTATTCAATATAAATACACATACATAAAATATACATTGGTTTACACATCTTCGTTACACATTGTACTCTCTTGTGACTGAAAGTCTTAAACCGCCTCACCAAGACACAATTTTGTAATTGAATTGAGAACTATTTTGTCCTGAATTTTATACGAGAAAATATACCGTATCTGCAGATTGAAAGTTTCTTTAAAATTAATGAAAACAACAAGTTAGGGAGCTTTGCATGTTTATTTCCTTTCATAAAAACAGAGTGGGACATGTGAGTAACGTCCAGGCCGGATTGCACGCAGACGGGGCAGCGCTACTTCATGACAGGTATCACAAAGTATGTAAAATAACACGGCAAACTGATCCTTACGGCGGAGAAAAGATTGAGGCAAGAAAAATAAAGTAAAGTAAAGTAAAGCAAAGTAATAAAAAAGTATCCTCATCTATAAATGTTCACCAAAACACACGAATGAAGTAATATGAAATGACAAACAACTGTGTCAAATATAAAGTATTCAATCCTGGACATAAGTGGGACATGTGATACTTATTAAGACATCCCTAGCAATGATACCATTGTCATGCCAGATAAAACTGTTGTTCGTGTTTACGGGTACAGTATAACTTCCTCAGCCTCTTTAAATCAAGAAGCCTTTTTAGTGGTATGCACGGCCTATAAAGCGGAGTGAGTGATCTTTGGGTTCCACAGAAGGCGCAAGAGTAGGTAGGTTGTCCGCACACACGCGTGTCCACGAAATTGCGTAAAAAAATCAAACCTTATTACAAGGCAGCTTTGCTCTCGGAAAAACGTTCAAAATTCACAACAACAGAACTATTGCAATTTTATTACACGAGCAACCAGCTCTGTAGCTTGATAGTGAAGGCTGCCTGTGTACCGGATCGGTTTGTGGGGTTTGTGAATTAAATTTTATACACGTCAAAGATGGGCTCTTTTAAAGCAATCTGCAAAATTAGGATTAAGCAAAAATGAACACGATGGTCTTATTTGTTATCCCCAAAATGCAATGATTGACTGCGAATAATTCAGTCACGGTCTTCAAATACGACTAAATAAACAGTTCCATACACACAGACTGCACAGCCGTGAAAAGCGTCATTCTCGCGCGCGTCGTATACTGAATGCGTTTAGTTCAATAAACGAGAGGGAAAAAGTTACCTTTTTTGCCGACGACAAATTAAAACAGTTCATCATTTGTGTTACAAGTATATCGTTCCTTCGTTAAATGAAATTGACTGATTGGAGCAATGCAGCTGACTTCTCGCCCATAAATAACGAAATTTTGAAAACGAGTGGGTCAGCTAACTGGAAAAATGTTGTGCGGCGAAATCGAAATCGTCTTTTACACTATGATAACGAAAATAATTTATTCTGACGCGAAATGGAAATTGACCCATGACTTGACTTAATTTTGTATACTGGTGTATGATATCTCTTTCGGTTGCATAATTAACATATTTAACAAGAATAAAGCACCCTATATGAACCCACAATAATTAATTCTCTGCATGAAACGTTACTTGCAGTATAAGCCACTTGTGTCAGATATCTTATTGTTTTTGTTATTCTCTGTTGAAAAATGTACATCATAATTAACTGAAATTTGACAAATGTATTTGAAAAATCTTAAGATAATATATATTTTGGCGCGTGTTTCTTGTCGAATGATTTTACCAGCGGTGAGTTTTGTTAATTTTCATTTATTTTCGACGCAAGCGGTCATGTTCCCACGACCTGTCTGCCTGAGCAATTATACTGTGGGGAGAAATTACATTTCGATCGCTCGTAATAGACATCTCAACATTTTGTTGTATTGTGTAAGATGAGCTATCGGTCTACGAGCAAAGAAATTATTGAGCTATCAGGAAAAAAGCTTTCATTTAGAATGCTCATGACAGTCAAAATTTTGGCCTATTCTAAAAATATATATGTTTAATTTAAGCCGTTCCAAGCCCCGAATTGTTTTGTAGAGATCATTGGAAGCACAAGAATTAATAGACATAGTTACATTTTCCAGTCGTGGTTTCTAGTTAATTGCAAAATGTTTATACTGAAAAGGAGGGAGTCTCAATAAAGTATGTATGTATGTATGTATGTATGTATGTATGTATGTATGTATGTATGTATGTATGTATCGTTTTCTGGCTATGGTCCAAGCCATTAGAAAGCCTATTTTTGGTCGAATTAACGGTTCGGTTTTTAGATAAGTAAATAATTAATGCGGGAGATTTTGTTATGGCTAAAAGCAAGTGGCTATATGATAATGAGGTGGTCGTGTTTATGGGGTGGTCGTGTTTATGGGGTGGTCGTGTGCTCGTGTGCTCGTGTGGTTTGTATACAAACATATCATGACCCATAACAGAAACACGAATCTTTTCCAAGTGTTTGTTATTGTTTGATGGCGAAACAGTGGGAGATTAATTTCCGAGAGTCATTCCATGCTTAAAGATTATTGCATAAAGATAGATGAAATTATTATGTTCTATAATCAAAATACAATATGCAATGATATCAGAGTCCTGTGGAGGGGGGGGGGGGGTATCGTGATCACTTGTAACGGTAGCGAAGGGGGTTCGCGTCGAACCTTTTTTTAGAATCGCTTATAAAATGTCTAAATGTCCACAATTCTAGCTACCGTGGTACTTCTTAGGATTAGAGATTTATTTAAGTGTCATCTCGAGCTTAAACAAGTGGAATATTTTCTAAACCGAGTTAATAGCCAGTACCTGAAGTTTGTGAAAAGTCAGTCACACTGTTTTTTGGTACCTGTTTAAGGTTAATACAGTAGAAGCCACGTCCATCACACGAGCGGATTCTGGTACCTTGTAGCAGACTGTGCATTTTTAATGAATGTATTGGTTTATGAAACTAGCCTTATTTAAGGCGAAATTTATGGCTTTTATCATTATTACAAACGGAACAAAAACTCTCAAAATTACTGTCCTGTTGTTTTCCTTCGTTTTTCTGTTTCTATTTTGGCGATTTGAGGTTCGCTAAAGCGGTGTTTTCAAAATAACGATTTCACTCACTCAGAAGTAGAGGAACCGAGACAGTACTTTTGCAGACTACCTTTCAGACCTTTCAGGTCTCGCGGTCAAAACCCCCCGGAAAAAAATGTCAGTTGCATCAATTATAATTATGTTACGTGCCTATGGCTAGTGTACTATAGCGTTGTTTACTTAAGACTCCATCTGCAATGACTTAAACTTCTTCGAATAATACAAAAATAATAACAGTTGTTTTTAATATATATAAACTCGGCAAAAGCGGTTATCTTTTCATTTGACTTACAAACTTTCACTTCTGAAACCTGCGTGTCGATATACCGCTTTCAAGCAAGGAAAAAATGACTGAAGTCGCATGCGAAATGAATGCAAAAAATTTCACTGAAAAAAATCAAAATTAATAATGTGCCATGAAAGCAATAAAACAGGAACATTGTGCGTCACTTCAGGTCATAATTATGTATTCAATTTTGAAATTTAATTCCTTACTATTCGCGCGAGAATAAAATCGGGAAATGATCTGTTGCCATGGAGAATTTCTTACATTTTGAACATGTACCTAAAAACCTATAACATCGATATAGAATGTTATAGAAAAGTCACGATATATCAAGATTTTTCAATTCTTTATGCTCATCTTATTCTGTGTTTAACCTTTTGTGTTTCTTTTTTTTTCAGAGCTGTAGGGTGGGGCTTACCCCACGCCTTAAATTTAAACATGGATTAATTACTCAAAAGATAAATTTATTCGTAAAAGGCTGGTCCACTTCAAATAATCTCAACTTTGCGGTTTTAACGAATTACAAAAGAACAATTTTTTGCAATCATTGTTTTTAGTTCATATTCTTTTTTTTACGTTACGCGATACGCTGGTTAATAACTGAACGCTTTATTCGTTCGCATTGAAACAATTTCATTGACTATCAACATCTACTTACTCTGGTAAACATTGAGTCATTTGGATCTTAGCGATAACACAAAGACTTACCCTTAAATGATGTTCTGTCCTCCTGACTTGTTGGTAAAATAGTATAATGACTGCTTAAACTCCAAGACAATTTCCAGATGTTTAAACGCGGCTGAAACGTCTTTGCGGGAACAAGTTTTCTCAGTGGTCTGTTCTCGGGTCCAAACAAAAGAATTTCTCATCAACATGAACACCGTGCCGGACGCGCTGTTAATCCTCGCTTCTTTCAAAAACTGTTTACGTTAAGAAATGTTTGCGCACGTTGTGATATCGTCATTGAATGATTCTGTTGTCAAGTTGAACCTTGATTCAAGCAGGAAATTTAACGACGAATATAATTTCTACACGTAAAATTTACTTAAAATGTGTCTCTCTCACAGTTGAAAAAATTCAATACGAGGATACTTTATGACTAGTTCGCGACGGCAGCCTTCGAATCTTCGAAACTAAAATTGTTTCAACAAGAAGAAGTCAATAGACCATGAGCGAAAGATTAAATGAAGCGAGAAATTTTAAACGAGAAATGACCGCGAGAAAGAACTTTTCTGCTCACGAATTAATTTCGCGCGCGGACTTTCGACTCGATCGGCGCTTTGAAGGCCATGTGGTTGTGGTGCTTACGAACTGATAAGGCGTTTAGCATATCTTTGTTTTGTGATAAGGCGCACAGGTGATTTAAATGACAGGTGGAGAATGGATGTGAATTAATCATTTTTGACATTATCTTGATCTCAAGCGACTTGTAAACAATCATTTTCCTTAATGGTGCGCAGCCACTCAAAACGTATGAACCTAATTTTCGCGCGGCAAGATGTCCGCGTCTGTTTTGTGTTTTAGTCACGTAGACAGAACTTCTTCAAATAAGACTTTACATCGTTATTTCTCTTTTATTTTAAAACAGATAAATAAAAGAATTGTTTTGAAGTTGTCCAACAGTTAGCTTGCAGGATGCTCGTGTGCCAGTATGAATGGGACAAAATCGTGGGTGTTTATAACAAACAAAGACGAAGCGAATGGTATGGCGCAAATGAAGTAAATAAAAAATAAACGAAATTTATACACATATAGAAACACATAGAAGAGTTTCTCGCTACTTCAATTAAAAATGATCAATAAAAAACACTTATAAAGCCCCAATTTCCTTCGTCATACCATCAAATTTCCGCTTGTATTATTCACTCTTTTTCGCTCGAACAAAATAAAACCGACAATTAAATTGTAAATTATTTTTCGGTTATGATGACGTGCACGCGCAAGCGTTTTTCTTTGACGCAACGCTGAACAATATCATTTCCTATCCCGTCAATATCCAGGATGTACTTGGAAGGACCAAATACGCTTTTAACACCTGACCCAAATCGGTACAATATAATTTCTTTTCTCAGCAATATGTACTCAGTTTTATTCATTCTATTATAACTGTGATTTTTGTAATTTGTTTCTTTCTGTGCAGAAAAAGTTCGGTACATAAACTTGTAAAAAAAGACGTTTAGGTTAATTAATTTCAAAATCACTTCTCATATACAAAATATACACCTTACCAAACTAAGGCCGAACCAACCGCAAAGTAGCGCGATTACAATCTTTAGTTATGAGTCATCATGCAGAACACAACACATTTTCATTATTCTCAATCTCGATAACTCGATGATCTTCGATAACAAGAATTTTAGCCGTCGTTACTGGACCGAAAGCCTTTTAATTAATCCAGGTTTACTTTATTTGATACCTCAGAAGCCTAGATGAACTCCCACTATTCGACAACTAGAATTAACAGATCTTTTTTTCGTTCCTATAACGATTTAAGTTCAAACGTCAAATGTATCTCTCTCTCAGTTCACGAGCTAATTCTTGAAAAATCAGTACGCGGGAAACCTGAGCGGGGGATAATTTAGTCAGATTCTGTTTAGCAACAGGGGCCATGTCAAGTTGAGCAGGCGCACGGCGAGTACGACTCGTGATTGCAAGTGAATATCCCGTGATCTTCTCTACCAAAATCAAATTTCAAGAAACATCCAAATTTCATTTTGTAAAATATTGATAAACAAATGGTACCATGCAAAAGTACGCCGAAGAGGTTTCATTTGAATGGTCACACCATAAAATTTCGTCAACAGACTCAAAAGAGGGTCCTGAAGGGGGGGTACCAATCCCATTTCCCAGCCCATTTTTCTTCCAAATCCCATTTCCCAGGGTGCAAATCCCATTCCCACTAGCAGAATTCAGGAAAAATTCCAGTGTTTTTCATACCAGCTCTTTTCTATTCACATCGGCATATCAGGTGATACAGTAGAACCCCGCTAACTCGAACTCTGAAGGGAAACGAAAATCAGTTAGAGTTAGCGGGGGTTCGAGTTATCGGGGTCGGTGAAAAAATTATTTATTTTTGTTAATTATTAATAATAGTGACGATATATAGTGTGAACATAGTTTTATTATCTACTTTTGTGATAAACATCGCAAATTTTGCGTATGGTAATAAGAGATTCCAAAGATTATGACTTCGAGCTAAGTGTAACTTTAACATTTGGGTTCATGTTTTTGCAATATAAACGAAGTTTGTAATGCAATAATAATAATAATAATAATAATAATAATAATAACTTGAGGATGTGGGTTACTAAGATAGGAACACCTGGGATCTTGAACTTACTCCAGAAATCCTGCTTGTTGGGTACAGCAAAGATCTTAAGAAGGACCCTAGACACCTAAGGCTGTAGGAAATGGCTTGATGATCTAGGGATATGTGACCACCGATACAACAAGCGGTGTGAGATAATAATAATAATAACCGGCACTGGGGTAGGACAGTTGGAACCTCGGCCTATCACGGGGGATGGACGACCCCGCCCACCAGAGTCTGGGGTATATAGCGCCCTATCCTAAAGTTCTAAGGCGCTTTACAGTAAGTAAAAAGAAGTTAAAAATAGTATAAAAATCAAATACAATAAAGAACCAATGCAATCTAAAAAGGTAAGCACTTAAAAACTACGATAAAAAATACTGTTTAAAAAGGTAAGTTTTAAGGCTAGACTTAAAGAACTAACACTAAGACTACGCGTAATATGTCCCGGAAGGCTGTTCCAAAGTTTGGGAGCACATACTCGTGAAAAAGCCCGATCACCGTATGTCTTCAGGTGAGATGATGGGACCTGCAACAGAGCCATACTGGATGATCTTAATTCCCTTGTGGGTGTATATCTGTGAAGTAAATCACAGATATAACCAGGAGCCATATTATTTAGAGCCGTAAATGTCAATAATAACATCTTAAAAGTAATACGTAGTAATACTGGAAGCCAGTGACGTTCTTTAAGTAATGGTGTGATGTGGTCAAACTTACGCCCACATAACGCCAAGCGAGCAGCGGAGTTTTGGACAAGTTGTAATCTATGAATCAGACATTTGGGAAGTCCATATAGTAGAGAATTGAAATTGTCTAACTTACAGGTTATAAATGCGTGAACTAAGGTTTTTATAGTATGATCCACAGACAAGAATTCAGTGTATTACTACAGTCCAACTAAATATGTGAAAGGAATGTTAAATACGTGATCAGTCCGAAGTTACAATCAGATAACAAGCAGCCTATTTCCTTGACACTGTATTTTGAGAAGTCATATAACAACAGAGTTCGAGTTATCGGGATATAAAATTTGGGCCAAGGGAAATGAAAAATAGTTCGAGTTAGCGGGGAGTTCGAGTTATCCGAGTAAAAATGACTCAAAAATGGGGCCAAATCCAAGGGAAATCGAACTTAGTTCGATAGCGGGGAGTTCGAGTTAGCGGGATTCTACTGTATTCTCCTGCCACATCTCATTCCTGTCGCCTGCAGGTAGTCTGACATCCCGCCATGTTGTTTTTAACATGTAAATACGTATGCTCAGCGTTTTTGGCTTGATTGCACCGCTATACACAAATATCGTTGACTGCAAGCCAAGGGAAAAATAAAATATTCTGATATTCCTATCGTAGAATTTGTGTAAAATAGGCACTTTTATCAGTTTTCTGATGTTTGCCAAACTAAGAGAATTAGTTAGACCAGTTAAGGCCAGTTAAGCATTGACTGGACATGCTTAAAGACAACAGTCCCATTCCCATTTCGAGGTTTTTTATTCCCATTCCCAGTGAGCAAATCCCAGTCCCAGTGACTGAAATCCCATTTCCCAGGGCAAAAACAGGCCAATCCCAGTTCCCATTTTACCCCTTCAGGACCCTCTCAAAAGTTAGAACTGCACAACAGGGTTAAACTTTGTTAGTCGAACTTTCCCGTTTTACAACAGTGTGAATACTTTTTTACTCATAGCTGAATCTGTGTTAGTCATGGCCCTGCTTCTGTTTGTTCATCCAGTACATGTGGTGGATCACACGCTGCTCGCAGTCTATGGTAAACTCCGCATACGTCGTCATTGATCGATCATCACGGGAACCAATGACTGCTTAAAAATGCGCAGCTTGAACTATGATAACACGAACTCGGGCAGACTAGAAATCCACTTTTTGTTCAAAGAAAGAAGGAAATTGCCTAACAAATTCGATTAAATCAACAACTAAATCCACTATTCAAAATATTCTTCTATAGATATAATCGAATTTACGTTTTCTTAGGATCAGCAATTCAATATTAAAACTGGCCTTAGAGTCACTACACTAGCTGTAGAGCTGCCAGGATCACCTTCAATATGCCTCGTGAAAAGCCAAAAGTAGAAGTCCTTGAAAAGGCAAAGTGGGACTCTCTTTTTAAAGTATACAATCTTAAGTTGGCTAGTTTAATATATAACATAGTCACTGACGTTACTCCGCCGTGCATGGCAAATATCATTACCAAACATGGTGTTCCAAAACTCTTTTTCTTTCTTCTATCCCTTCTTTAACTTGAAACCACTTAAAATTACATTCAAATTCACGTGTACCCCCGCCTTAATAATGAAAAACAGAATATCACTCCTGCAAAAAAAAAAAGAAAATGATCTTAGGTCAAGGATGAACCCAGTAACAAGACTTCGTCCCAACATTCTCTATCTACTCTATCTAGAAAGTTCAAGTTCCCAAAGGAGATGAAAGGGGTCCGGGAACGAGGTCGCTATCTGTTGGCCGTGCGCAAGCATGCAACTTTCTGCTCCAAATAAGGCCAACTTGGGAATTCAACAGGTTGAACAAGCCAGATGGTTTTGAGGCCGGCACTTAGCTCTGGTTTGTGTCTACATGAATGAGAGTGGTAATGCATTTAATATATAGTATAATAGCTTATTCCAGCTGTTCCAGGCGTTGAGATCGTGGAGCCGGGGAGCAGCTAAAAACTGGCGCGCGAACGAGCGGAAAAACGAGGGGAGACTGGAGAGAAGCTCGCCTCGCTCTCTCTTTCGCGCCCATTCCTCTCCGTCAGCTCTCGCAATATTTTTCCTTCGCGCGCCGCCTATCCTTCGCTCCCCACCGAACGCCTGGAACAGGCTTATAGTACAATCATCTTCAGAAGTTCCATGAACCCATCATAGGTTCTAACATCTTCAAATGTCCTTTACATGCAATTCATTTGAGAGATGAGATCATCATCCATCGATCGCAACAAAGAAGCGTTACAATTTTTGCCTACATTTTCAACCCTCCTCAATACTTAATTTAGGTAATAGCTCTTTCACTTGATGGCTTAATAACTTAATGAGCATTTCAAATTCTAAAATTGTAAGTTTCGCTTCCCTTTCTAAAACCACAAGCATCAGCAAAGAGGAGGGGAGGAGTTACTGTACCCCCCCCCCCCCCCCCCCCCCACCCGACGTCTTAAAGTTCTTAGTTTCAACAAGGTTTGTTTTACTCCATGTCTGTAATCCCCAAATCTCAGTTTAGTTTTATACATTAATGAAATAGCAAATTGATTAAAAACTGGACTGCATCATTGTTTATAACTTCAAAGTTGGTCTATCCAGTGTCTATTTATATCATAATTCTTGGTTCCAAAAACATAGACCCAGGAAAATGTATCGAATGACCTTTTGCAAAGCCTCACACATTTTACCAAGACACCTGGCAGGTCTCAGAGGATGATGACAGGACACCTCAGAAATCCAGATGGTTTTTGCTTTCTTTCTTATTTTTAGAAGTCAGATCATACATCGTGAAAATATGTCAAATAACGCCCTTTGATTGGTAAATATTGACATTTCAGTATACATATCATGCTATAAAGACCTCTTTGTTTCAAGCATTCAGTCTGACCACGTTTTGTATGGATTAACGGTTCATCGTGATACGCAGAATAAAGACATCTACCCCTGCATATGCTTCATCAAACTGAATTTTGCTGGAGCAGCGTGAAACACGATAAATCAAAACATCACTTGGTGTTACACTGTTTACAGCCCAGCAATGACAGCGAGCTTCTGAGGTCACGCTATCGTGAGCAATCATTCTCTAAAGTTAGACAACGTCAAAACATGTCAAAATATCGCTTTATGATTGGTTTATAGAATCATAAGCCCGATATAAATATCACACTTATGATCACAAGGCTTTGTTTTACTGAGGTGTGTTCACCTCCAAACTTCCTTCATCAGTTTTCTCCTCTTCACCACACATGCTACAATCTTCATGAAGAAGTATTCTGTTCTGTGTGTATGCCGTGCAAGTACACACATCCAAAGCAGTTGCCATGATTGCACAGTTTCTGTCTCTGAGGTCACGCTATCATGAACAAAATTCTTAGAAATCTAGAATATTTTTGCAATCATTCTTAGAAGATAGAAAACATCAAAACATGTCAAAATAACGCGTTATGATTGGTAGAAATCAAAAGCGCGATATTAATATCATGTAAATGATCACAATTACAAGGCTTTATTCAAGACTCGCTCGATAGTTGTTTTAAGGTGTGTTCAACTCCAAACTGCCTTCGTTGTTTTCTCCCATTCATCATGGATATCAAGACCTTACTAGATAATCTTCATGAAGAAGTATCCTGTTCTGTGTGTATGTGCAAGTACACTGATCCAAAGCTGTTGCCGTGCTTGCACAGCTTTTGTCTTCACTGTCTGAACGGGATTCAACGAACGAGTGCGAGTCGGGATAAACTTGCATGTCCGGAGTGCAGACAACAACTTTCCCTTTCACTGTATTCAACAGGATAACTATTTTATTGTGTCAGACTTTGAAGATCACTGTGTGAAAGTGTTTGATAAGGAGGGAACATTTCTGTATAAATTTGGTAATAAGGGGGATGGGGACGGGGAGTTCAATAAACCTTGTTGTTTATCAGTAAACAAAGCAGGACATCTGATGGTCTGTGATAAAGATAATCACAGAGTTCAGGTGTTTGAATTAAATGGAAAATTTGTAACAAAGTTTGGAAATTATGGTAGCTGGAAAGGAGAATTTAATGAACCAATCTCTACAGCAGTTCTTAGTGATGGTAAGATAGTTGTGTGTGACTTTTCTAACCATCGTATCCAGGTATTTGAATAAAAATACGTAATTATAAATAAAATATAAATAATTTTTTTTGCCAGATAAAATTAGATGGCTTGCAAAGTTCAATATCATACTTTCTAAATTATTAGATCTGTTACTTTTACTTGTCACATTTAGGTAGGTAGCTTAACAGAGAAACAAGTTGGCTTGAGTGGCTGTAACAATTATATCATTAATTAAATATATCCTTTAAGTACCTTTACATTTTGAGACCCCTGATAAACCGTAGACTTTATATCTTTATTATTTAACCGTAGTCCTTTGTAGTTTTTATCACTTGTATTTGTAACGCTTAGTGCTTACTTATTTTATGTCGTTCGACATTCTTATGTCTTAAGTTTTACTCATGTATGCTAATTTCAATTGGTTTCATTTTAAACTTGAAAATGACCTCATAGGGGTCGAAACGTCGTTTTTTATCGTTAGTTTTTATCTTAAAAAGACTATTTCTGTAAATAAATGGTGATGTGAATAAATTGTAACTTATTCCCTCAAATCTTGTTTGATGTTAATGTTTGTTTTTCATGACAACGAATCAAAGTATCAGTTTATATAGTGAAACTGATTTATATATAATTAATACCGTGGGAAACAATGTTTCAAGTACCAGTCCTTCTGGTCAGGGCATTTCCAGTCAGACGAAAATGGAAAATGCGTCCAAGCATACTGAACTATTTTCATTTGCGAGTCTCAAACTCGTCTTTTGTTTAATTCCCGGTTAATGTCACTGCTCCTTTAATTACAAAAAGTACTTTTGCGAATAATAACTTCCAACAAAAGCGCGATATGCTATGCAAAAAGAAAATAAGGGAAGTGGTCATAAGAAGTATACTTGACTGGGACCCACCTTCGTGTAGGGTGGGGGGTGATGAGGCACACAAGATACCACCTATCTGATGAGCCTAATGGGCAAAATCTATTTGAGTGCAGGAAGATTGCATTGCTAGAAAAACGGAACGGGAAGGTTGGAAACTCTTTCTCAGTTTCTACTCCTGACAGAGTTGGGGGGGTGGGGGGGGGAGTCTATAACAAGAAGACACCATCTTTGTAGGTGGGAGAGGGGATACATAAATAGATCACCAGTCTTTTCAGTGTAAAACGGTGTGTCCTCCATTTCTCTAACATGACAACTCGGCAAAGTTGGCGTTATTAATTGGGCGAACACTGCGTTGCGATAGGTTTTGTCTGAACGACTTCCGGTTCGTGATAAATTAAAAGAACCTCACTTATCTCTCCAGCACTACGAGCTGCATGAATGCTATACATACTGTAGACAGCACGTGCTGGATCGAACAAGCACGTCAGTTGGTAGAAGGCATTCTACAAAGCAACAATAGAATCCAGCGATATACAAAGCAACGATAAAACTCCAACGATATGCAAAGCAACGATAAAATCCAGCGATATACAAAGCAACCTCACTTATCTCTCCAGCACTACGAGCTGCATGAATGCTATACATACTGTAGACAGCACGTGCTGGATCGAACAAGCACGTCAGTTGGTAGAAGGCATTCTACAAAGCAACAATAGAATCCAGCGATATACAAAGCAACGATAAAACTCCAACGATATGCAAAGCAACGATAAAATCCAGCGATATACAAAGCAACGCGAACCAAAAAGCTTGGAGAAAATCGCTGCACAGTCTTAGCCGCACCACACAGAAGTGACCCTAGTTTATTGAATGCAAAACAAAACCACAGTCAGTGGAAATGGCTGTACTATATTTTACTGATCACTGAGGCAGTACTATCTTGTAGAAATTAAAGCATCTGTATCCTGTGGCCTGTCTGTTACTTCTACACTCGAATTTTGTTTTATTTCACTTTTTTCATATTTCGTGCGCTAACGCCGAGGCACCGCTCTCCGAACGCGCTTGCTCTTTATTTCTTGTTGATTTAAAAAAATGAAAGTTCAACTTGTGCGTTTGATCCGCCCCATGCAGCACTTGGCACGAACGCTCTTGATGATTAATAATGATTATTGAGCGTCTATAGCCTGTGAACAGGCTCCTTTTAGGACTGTTTTTGTATTCTGATTGCTTCTTTGCGTTAGCTGCGTTTATCGCTGTGATTGGCCAGGTGATATAGCTGCTGTCAGTGTTTAGTGTGAACAAATCAGAACTTGCCAAGCGCCAAGCCAAGCCGTGCGCCGGAGTAAGTCACCATTGCATGGGCTTGGTTTTACTTCTGATTGGTCGAGAAAGTGGCGCGAGGATTAAAAATGTCATTGCAATGTATAGTTTTCATTTCCCCGATAATTAGTACTGTAAAATCAGTAAAATACTGTCCGCCCAAAATTACTGATTCACGCATTCCGTTAAACATATGGTTAAATAAAATGCCCTTGTAATCTAATATTGTCATATGGGCGAGTTGCACAAGCAACAGCACAACTCGTGCGGCAATAAAAGTGCTACTTATCATGTACAAAGTTAAAACCTAATAAACTTCAATTCGCATTACTATTCACATAAAAGTTATAAGCTTCCCCCTTATGGTTAAAAAAAATGACAGTATTTCTAAAACATGAGTTGCGCATGCACAAACAGCTGGTTAAAGAATCGCTCTTTTCCTATTGTGTTACGGAGTGAAACCTAAGCTGATTTTCACTAGCGACGCAAATACAAGTATAAGCGCAAACACAAGAGCAAAGATCAAAACGTTTTCCTTGTGATGCGCTTACGTTGGTAATTTGTGCTTTCTTCCGCTGCGCCTAAAATTCAGGATTTTTTATAAACCAGTCGAAGTGTTTTGAAATAAGAAACGAAGTTTGTACACAACAGGTTAAAAACAAATGCTTTTACAGTTGGACGATAAAGCGGCTTCAAAGCCTAAAATGATTTGTAATTTCAGCTTGGGTGTTTGCAAAATCACCCAAGTTGATTGCGTAATGATTAACGAGTCCAAGTTAAAATTTTAGTAGTCCATTGTCCTTTCAGAACCAATGGATTCGTCGCTGTCTCCCTCACTTTTGGCGATGGTTTCTTCCAATTTCAAGATAATAAATCATGAAAACACGATATTTCAGCCGGAACAGTGTCCCTTTAAGGTGCAGCCGCTAACAACAATTTCTAGTATTTTACAATGCAATAAATTTTTATTTAACGTCGATGGACTAATACGACCACTCTTTATTAAACAAATGCCCAGTCATTGTGGAACAAGTTATGGCTGGTCATCGTCATGACATAATAGTTTACTATAGTAACAGTACAACCTGTTTAAAACATCCTTAATTTTAGCTTTAAGTGCTTACAACTGAAAAACAAGTTCGGTGGCCCCCATTTTCTATTATCGAATTGTGTAATCGTGTTAACGTTAAGATACAACTTTTTGGGGTGTTTCTTGGTGTTGCGGAAGCCATTGTTGGTTAGCCGCTGTGGTGTGGGTATTGTTCAGTGTCTTTTGAATCTTTCGTTTTACGTCATTTGGTGAACACACCATCCGCAACACCAAGAAACTACCACTTTTTGCCAATTTTGGAAGGGGTTCAGAGCCACCTTAAGTTTTCGAAAATTTGAAATGGACAATTCTGGGCCACCTTAAATGAAAGCTGTTAACGCTTTCACTCCCAGAGTCAATTGGGAGACATGTAATGTAGCTCTTACTTTCGAGTCTGTCAATGAAATCCTATGGTGTGACCATTCAAATGAAACCTATTCGGCAGTACTTTTGCATGCTACCCGATGATTTGTTTTTCATTATTTTACAAAATGAAATTTGGGATTTTATATGAATTCTTATCTTTGGCACTCTTGTGAGTTAAAGGGTTAAGTAGTGCTTTCACTATTATTGCGACCACTCTCTTACCAACTCCCGTCAAATGCTGAATCGTGGTTTGAGTGCTTTTGCTATAGGAATGATCAGCCGCTAACTTTTACTTTGGGCAAACGTTCGCTAAATTGATCAGCAAGAGTGTGGTCCTTACAAAATAGAAATGTCACGATAGTTAAGATCAGCATACAGTATGTTCAATTTATTTGCAAGCAGTTTACAACTGTTTTTTTTTAAAGCAGCAAAAGAGTCTATCGCCATCTTTATTTTGACTGAGCTATGGAACCTATATAGTTTTAACTGTTTCCCTTGTAACCTTCGCGTGATCACTAAATGGATCGCGTGAGAAATAATCGACCGAATGATGACTATTTATAATGTCGTATTATTCATCGCACTCTAACTCACTCTAGCCAAACTATTTCTGAGAGCATTAACCAGGCACTACTCTACTCCGAGCTGATTATTTCGTCATTTATTTTAAAGGCGGAGCGTTGTTTTGAAACATTTTATTGTTATGCCGAAGGTAGTTTATAATAACGTTTTCGTTAAGGTCATTAAATAGTCGTAATTTAAATTCAATAAGAAATGTCCACTGCTAGACATGAACACGCGATTGAACTCGGCAAAATAAACTAGCGAGCTGTGGTTAATTTAAAACTTTTCCCTCCTAAATCCTCGTTTCACGTCAAATGCAAAGCTGCAAGCTATTAGTTTGTGGATAAAAACCCTATGCGTGACCGTTTAATTGAATACATGTGGTGCTGTGTGTTTTTCAAGGTATCCCAAAATAAACTTCAGCATTCGAAATATGATTAGCCCGCAAAAGCACCAACTGTACATGTAGTTGTTTTACGGGTATTTTCCCGCGTCTGTTACCGTCATGTCATGTCCGGTTGTACGCTTTCCCGCACTTGGCAACGGTTGAAGCGTTTCAGGCCCTGCGCTTGGTAATGGTTGAATATTTTCCAGCGCTTGAGACCGCGGTTGCATTTAATCCCGCGCTTTGCACCGGTAGCATGTTTCTCGCTAAATCGGCCACGTAAAGAGATTCAAAACTTGACGTTTCAAGAGCTAGTCCTTCGTCAGTAGTAGAGTGCAGAACAGAACATTATCTCACCTGCTGCATGCACAGCCGCACTATTCATCATCTATCGCAATAATGAAGCATAGCAATTTTTGCCCACATTTTTCAACCTTCCTCAATAATTAGATTTAGTTAATAGCTCTTTCACTTAATAGCTTAATAACTCAATGAACATTTCAAATTCTAAAATTGCAAGTTTCGCTTCCCTTTCTAAAATAGCCTGCGAATACAGCCGCCTCTCATCGCTCCCGGCCGCTATGGGCGTTCGCGCGAGTCGCGCGAACGCCTCTTGCGGCCGGGAGCGATGAGAGGCGGCTGTATTCGCAGGCTATTTCTAAAACCACAATCATCAAAAAAGAGGAGATGAGGAGTTACTGTCCCCCTCCCCCCCCCCCACCCACCCCCCCCCCCCCCCCCCCCCCACCCACCCCCCTCATCCCTGGCCTGGATCGGAGGAGTTAAAACATCCCTAACCTGCGATCAGGCACTCTTTTATTCGGAGCGGGAGAGCTCGAACGCGCAAAAGTCGGCGGAAGGGCGTTTCAACAATCGTTGATTTTGCTCCGTCTCTAATCTTCGAATTTCAGTTTAGTTTTATACATATATTAATGAAATAGCAAACTGATTAACAAGTGGACTGCATCATTGTTTAAAACTTCAAAGTTGATCTATCTTTATCACAATCCTTGGATCCAAAAAAATAGATACAGGACTAATGTAACGATTGACCTTTTGCAAAGCCTTAAACATTTTGTTAAGACACCTGGCAGATCTGAGAGGATGATGACAGGACGAGGTTAACCTCTTGAGTAATTCTCAGAAATCCAGGATGTTTTTTGCTTTCTGATTTTGAGTCTTCAGATCAGACATCGTGAAAACATGTCAAACAACGCCTTTTGATTGGTTAATATTGACATTTCAGTATACTGATACCATGCTATAAAGACATCTTTGTTTCAGGCTTTCAGTCTGGTAATGTTTTGTATCGGTTTGTGGTTCATCGTGATTCACAGAATAAAGACATCTACCCCTGCATATGCACATCAAACTGATTTTTTTTGCTTGAGCAGCGTGTAAACACAATAAATCAAAACATGACTTGGTCCTACAGCCCAGCAAGTATTCCACCGAGTAATTTAATCTAAAAACTCTCGTGATCAACAACAGCGAGCTTCAGAGGTCACGCTATCGTGAACAAAATTCTTAGAAATCTAGAATGTTTTTGCAATCATTCTCTAAACTCAGACAACGTCAAAAGATGTCAGAAACACACTTTATGATTGGTTTATAGAGTTTATATAATGCCGGTAAGCCCGACAAAAATATCATGCTTATGATCACAAGCTAGTCAATATTAAAGACCTCATTAGTTGTTTTACTGAGGTGTGTTCACCGCAACTTCCTCATCAGTTTTCTCCTCTTCACCATACATGCTACAATCTTCATAAAGAAGTATCCTATGTTCTGTGTGTATGCCGTGCAAGTACACTGATCCAAAGCAGTTACCATGCTTGCACAGTTTCTGTCTCTGAGGTCACGTTACCATGAACAAAATTCTTAGAAATCTAGAATATTTTTACAATCATTCTTAGAAGACAGAAAAACATCAAAACATGTCAAAATAACGCGTTATGATTGGTATATATCAAAAGCGCGATATTAATACCATGCTTATGAAAATGATCTCAATTACAGGGCTTTATTCAAGACTCGCTCGATAGTTGTTTTAAGGTGTGTTCACCTCCAAACTGCCTTTCTTGTTTTCTCACCAACATCATGGATATCAAGATCTTACTAGATAATCTTCATGAAGAAGTATCCTGTTCTGTGTGTATGTGCAAGTACACTGATCCAAAGCAGTTGCCGTGCTTGCACAGCTTTTGCCTTCACTGTCTGAACGGGATTCAACGAACGAGTGCGAGTCGAGATAAAATCGCATGTCCGGAGTGCAGACAGGAATTCAGAGTCCCTGGAAATGGAAACCTAAGCGTTTTGCCGACAAACTTTCGCATTAACAGTTTACTCGATGTGTTGGCTATAAAGGAGTGTAATACAACCGGCGTGAAGTGTGGAAATTGCGACAAAAAAAGTGATCACAGCTTTTATTGCTTTCAATGCTTTTCGTTTTGGTGTGATTATTGTATCGGTCTGCATAATGGCATCAGGGCAAACAAAGAACACCATGCGTTGGCGCTGAAAGACTTTCAGGATCAAGACTTTGAGAACATTTTAAAGCGACCAGCGTTTTGTGGAATGTCAGGCCATGAAAAAAAGGAATTGGAGTTCTTCTGCAAAAACTGCGAAGTTGCTATTTGTTATTCTTGTGTCGCAACACTTCATGAAGGTCATGCTAAGGTGCTTTTGGACGAGGCTGCAAATGAACGCAAGTTGAATGTCATGGCTGCGATTGAATCTCAGAAACAAAGAGTGCTTCAGAAGAAAGACAAAATCGCTAAAATACAAGGTAACTGTTTAAATATTCATGCGAAAGTCGACAAGGTAAAGAGAGAAGCACAGACGTTTGTTGACAATATGATCACTGCCATGGAAGCGAAAAAGCAGGAAATTTTTAATGACGTAGAAAAGAAAGCGAAAGAATCCCGCGATAGCCTGGAAATTCACCAATGCGTGGCTGAAAATGAAGTAAAACTGATTGAGACAGCAATCGCAAAAACTGAAACTCTTTTAAAACGAAGTACAAATGCCGAGATTGTAAAGTTAGACAAAAGCACAATCTTCCAAGATGGGGTCTGCAATGGTGGAGAACAAGTCGACTGTGACCTTGAAGAACATAGTCAATTTATTTTCGTAGAAAACGATACGTTACTGGACAAAGCAAACTCTGAAGGGATTGGATCTTTCAGAGGTTTTCTCAGCAAGACTAAAGTAAAACAATCAAGTGCTGAAGGAAAAGGAACCAGTGAAGTAACTGTTGGACTTGAAGCACAGATTGTTGTGACAACAAGAACTGCCGATAGAGAACAATGTTATGAACAGCGTGACTATGTAACAGTGGAAATCAGAAATCGTCAAGGCCATGACTGTGCAACAAAAGCGCAAGTCCAAGATAACAAAGATGGCACATACAAGATCAGCTACTTTGCCAAGGAAACCGGAACATGCGAGGCATCAGTGAAGGTAAATGGAGAACATGTTCGTGGCAGTCCTTTTGAAGTTCAAGTCAGACCCAGACAATTCAGACCCGTGTTATCTTTTGGACAAAAAGGTTCGTCTGTTCGAATGTTTAAGAACCCTTGGGGGGTAGCAGTCAATGAACAAAATGAAATAATAGTGACTGATTGGAAAAACAATGCAGTTAAGGTTTTTAGTAGTGATGGATGCTACTTAAGATCGTTTGGCAGCAAAGGTGATCAAAACGGAGAATTTAACCGGCCTACTGGAATTGTTTTTCATAATGATAAAATTATTGTGGTGGATCGTGGTAACCACCGAGTTCAAATCTTAAATGCACAGGGTAAATTTCTCAGTCAGTTCGGTGAAGAGGGAAGCCGTGATCATCAGTTTAACGGTCCTCTTGGTTTATCTATTGACAGTGACGATAATGTAATTGTTGCTGATCCACGTAACAAATCAATTAAGATTCTTTCTCCTAGGGGCCAGTTTTTACGTAAAATTGGCACAGCGGGCTCTTTCAACTTTCCCATTCACTGTATTCAACAGGATAACTATTTTATTGTGTCAGACTGCAATGATCACTGTGTGAAAGTGTTTAATAAAGAGGGAACATTTCTGTATAAATTTGGTAATAAAGGGGATGGGGACGGGGAGTTCAATGAACCTCAGTGCTTAGCAATAAACAAAGCAGGACATCTGATGGTCTGCGATCAACTGAATCACAGAGTTCAGGTGTTTGAATTAAATGGAAAATTTGTAACAAAGTTTGGAAATTATGGTAGTGGGAAAGGAGAATTTAATGAACCAAACTCTACAGCAAATCTTAGTGATGGTAAAATAGTTGTGTCTGACTTCGGCAACCATCGTATCCAGGTATTTGAATAAAAATACGAAATTATAAATATAATATAAATAAAGTTTTTTGGCCAGTATATAAAAAAATAAAGTTTGATGGCTTGTAAAGTTCAATATCTTACTTTCTAAATCATTAGATCTGTTAGTTTTACTTGTCACATTTAGGTAGGTAGCTTAATAGAGAAGCAAGTTGTCTTGAGTGGCTGTAACAAAGTTTGGAAGTCATGGTAGCGGGAAAGGAGAATTTAATATACCAATGTCTACAGCAGTTCTTAGTGATGGTAAAATAGTTGTGTCTGACATATGTAACAATCGTATCCAGGTTTTTGAATAAAAATACGTAATTATAAATAAAATATAATAATTTTTTGCCAGTATACGAAAAAAATTAAATTAGATGGCTTACAAAGTTCAGTATCACTTCTCAATCATTAGATCTGTTAGTCAGTTACTTGTCACTTAAGGTAGGTACAATCTCGGACAAAACTGTTGAGACACAGGCAAATTTTGAGCATTTCTTAGCATTTAAAAGGAATTATCATATCTACCTCCCCCTACCCCCCACAAAACAATGTTGTACATACTCAAAAAGTGTCCCTGGTCTCTGAGCAACCCTTCTAAAGCAACATTGAACGGAGGAGGGAGAGGAGGGCTTCGATAAATGTGATTTTTGACAGGATATTACACTAACGGTTGTCTTGCGCACGGAAACACTACTGTCTCAACGAGTTCTGTCCGAGGTTGTAGCTTAAAGAGCATATGACACGAAATTTTTTTCTTCGTTTCTTGTAGTTCAATATGTATAAAAAACGATTTCACGCTTTTACAGTGCTTGAATTTTCTAAAAAGCCTTTTTTTCGCCTTCAAAATACGCGCTTTTCAGCCTAAAAAGTGTCCCGGAGACTGGGATCTAGTTTAGCCCACGCGACGCAATTATGACGTCAGTTCGTGTACATCGGCCATGTGAGTTCTGTAACAAGTGTTGACCTCAAATCCTCAATGTTGAGCGATTTGAAGGATTCGTCGACGTAGGAATTGACTGAAGGCTACATGGAAGAAGAAGAGAAACCAGGAGAAGAAGTGTAGGTTGTTATTGGCGAGATCGAACGAATAATACGAGGAAGAACCGGTCGCTTACTCTGGGTGTTCATGTAAACAGTGCTGGAAAACCTTTGCAGGCACCCTCGAGGTTTTTGTTTTCAAAAGAATACCACTACTACTCGCTTTCGATGGCTCAGTCGAAACAATATGCTAAATTCCGTACTGAGAAACACAACAGTCTTGTTTTCGTGGCTCAGGGATAAAAATGGAAAGCCACACCGGCAATGAGGAGCGAGTGAATATGGGTGAGTAACACTAACAACAAAAATGAATACAGATCTCTAAAACACTGTTACATTTCAACCATTAGCTAGAAATACATTTGTATTTTATGAAATAAATTAACCCATTACTCTGTACTAAAATATAAGCTTTGTCTCAAATTTGCATTTCACATGGTTTTCCTTTTCTTATTTTTGTTGTTTTCGGTACTTAATAATGGGGATAGTTTTAAAAAAAATGTGCTATAAAGCTGGATCTCTCTCTCTCTCTCTCTCTCTCTTATATCACTATTTTCCCTAAGTAAATTCCCTGTTGTTGTTGAAAAAAATAATTATCATTTTAGCCGTGTTCCACATAATATTCCCTGCATAAGGCCTGGGGCTTATATACCACCAACAATAATTGAAGGGCCGAGAGCATGTCCAGCCTATATGACTTTTTAGGCCTTTTTTTATTTTTTCTCGCTCGGAATAGCTCAGAATAGCCTCATTTTATCGTACAACGAATAATATCACAAGCCCTTGTCGAATTTGCACTAACCCTAAGGAATTTGACCAATTTCACCTGAAAAAAGCAGAGTTCTGGCCCTCCAGTGCTTTGACGGTACATTCAGAGCGCAATTTCGAAGCCATTTGAAAGCAGTTTGGCCGTGAGAATATGCGACTGCAATACTTCTGACCAGTGCCAACAACTAAACGAAAATACCGTTATTTACGCACGCCTGGCTCGCTTATCTATCGTGAGCTCACTACGGCAACACATCGCCTCTGTAGCGTGTGTGTGAGCCAACGTGTATGAGGCCCGTCCGGTGATTGAAAGACATCATTAAGTCCGGAAATCCTTGAGTCTCTAGCACTTCTCAAAGAAACGAGTCGTGTTTCTTGTCCTTCCTTGTGTCTGAAGCGCCATTTAGCGCTCGAGGTGAAAAACGGACCTTGGTCGGGAAGACGAGCCGGCGGGAAAGTCTGGAATCACTTCGGATCAGAAAAAGGGCAGCGTTGAGAGTTGTGGGCCATTTCCCATCCCGTGCCGTGGTCGAAATGCCCGATATCCGAAGTGCTTTGAGACTTATAGTATTTTGCAAAAACTTTCGGTCGGGAACTCCATTTCGGTTTTGTTGTAGGATTTTCCGACATGCTTTGCGGCAGTGGTAGATGGGTCCGCTGTGCGTGGTCGGGCACTTGAAATACAGCTTTGGGCAGCTCGAAGTGAGTTGTTGCTGGCCGGCGGGAAGACGTTTCGCATTTGGAGTCTTTAATGCAACATTAAATTCGATTTAAAAGGATTTTGAAATCGAGATACGCGTTTTGATGCGTATCAAGCTTTAAGTAATAAAACTTAGCCTGAACTGAGCATGTGTTCCTCAGCGGTCTAGTGGTTTGGTCGGGGATTTCCGATCGGACGGCTACAGGTTCGAATCACGCTCAGCACCTTTTTTTTTTTTTTTTTTTTTTTTTTTCGAACTGGACATTATGAAAGTGATTTACTTTTTTTGCGTTCGTCAAAATTCCTTACGTTTAATTTTTAAAAAATATCGAACCGTGTCAGTGTGAAAACAGAAGCTTACCGCAATATTGCGTTACAATAGGAGCCTTTGATTGATTGATTTTTTTTTTGCATACGGTATTTCTCGAAAACGACGGAAAAAACAACAGAAAAAAATTCGGAACAATGTTTTGCAACTAATTTCTAGTTCACATGCCAAAATTGGACAAATCTGAGCAAGAAAAAATAAAAAAAGTCCTAAAAAGTCATATAGGCTGGACATGCTCTCGGCCCTTCAATTTGAACGTGTAGACACAAAGGTGGCAAATGATAGTTATATATATACCAATTATTATTTATTGTGCTAACCCTATCCAGCTTATTAAATGTTGAAACAAAGAGTTGTTTTGATTGAGGAAAGTTGTATGATTGAAACTCTGACTTATTTGTGCTATTAGCCTTATTTTCATCTTGTCTGTTGGAAATGAAGATTTAATTCTCAGAGCAGTATGGTGGCCCATTGACGCCATAGGAAAAATGCGTTTTTAATGAGATTTTCTCTAATTTTTTTTATTTATTTTTATTCTTTTTTTATTTTTTATTTTTTTTATTCTTTATTTTTCATTTTTATTTAACTTTTTTCATTTTTATTTTTTTTTATTCTTTACTTTTATTTAACTTTTTAATTTTTTTTTTGTAAAAAAAGAAATACAAAAAAAAAAATCCCGCCGTGGCCCAGCAGCGCCATAGCCCACAATGCACTTCAAGCATCTACATAATATTATGGTTTTCCCCAAGCCGCGCACGTGAGACTACTGAATTGTCAAAAGCGCTTTCGATCTTCAAATATCTTCGAACTAGTCTAATCAACTAGTCTAGTCAACCTTGCAATGTCAAAGAGAAAGCGCGATTGGGAAGACTACAAGAATAAGATCGGCAAAAGGAGAACAGGAAAGAAAGAAGAGGCGGGTCCAAGTGGTTTGACCGGCACAATCACAGTGCAAAGGCTCTCCCCTAATGTGGAAGGCAAATGCCAGAAATATTCAAGAATTGGCCCGTTGACACTTGTTCCCTTGGAGGACGAGGCCACGCTTCCAAATATAAAAGCCGCTTGCAAAGCGCACTTTGGCACGCAGCTTGAATGTGACGTGTTGGCTGGCGAACGTGGTCCCTCGTACACGGATGCCAGCCAGATCCAAAACTGGAAAGTCCTCCACATACGGTTCATCGAATCAAGCGAGCCGCAACAACAAAGTGAACCGGCGAAGCGCACGCCAGAAGTAAAACAAAGCAGACCCAAAAGCGCCGTAAAATCTTCATTTGCAGCATCTGTCCCACTCAGCCAAATGCTTAAGCTTGGAAAGGTCATCGTACCGGAAGTCGACATTGTAACCCTTGCACTTGAAGAATTTTCGTTAAAAGAGATGAGGTGGCTCGACCCATTGGAAGTGACGTTTTCCCTGGACCGGACCAGCTTTGGAAGTGGAGGATTTCGAGATGCATACCATGCAAAGGCCATCAGTGGAATAGCGAAAGGCAAATACGTTCTTAAGAAATACAAGAAAGAAAAGATCAAAGAAATTGAAGAGTTTTTTATAACTACGGAAGCTCATACAAGAAAAGCGGTTCAAATGAACGCATTGGCACGTAACTTTGCCCAAAATCTGGAACTACAGAGGCCAATCTTTGAATACGGGGAAACATTTAGGTACGAGAAAGTGTACTTCTCTTCATTTAATGGAGAGTTTGTAACTCTTGAAGGATTTCTTGAAGGAACATTTGAAAAGTATGTTAACAACACAGGTGAGATCTGTGGTGATGCAACCAGTGAAATCAGCGACAAAGCTGAAAGCTTTGTCCATTTCACTTATGTCAACTCAGACCGCCAGCTCATAGTTACAGACATCCAAGGGGTTGGCTATTCCCTATGTGACCCAGAAGTTGCAAGTGCCAAGCTTATGGATGACGACAAGTCGATTTATTTCTGTTGTGGAAACCTATCAAATGCTGCAATTGAAACCTTTTTCAAGGAGCACACATGTAACAAATTCTGTCGCCTACTAAACCTTGAATCTCCATAATGGTAATGGATGACAATGACACCACAAGTGAAAAGCAGAACAGTACAATACAATTCAAACATAAAATGCTTAAAATGAGTCAGATACATCAGTGTTGGCCCGGCCAGGGTTGGTGAGGGAATGGGGGGGGGGGGTAGGGGGCTTCAACCACACCCATTTTTTTTTTTTTTTTTTTTTGAGGTTGACTTCAAAATTTTCCTGAGCATACCCATCAGATCTTTCTTTGGTGCTGAAAGTTTTTGACCTACCACATAAAGGTAATTTCTAGGGGTAAGATTAAGATTAATGGGCATTGTCCCAGGATGTAGCTTGTAATGAATTTTTTGCATTTTTATACCTTAACAGTTCTAGTTTAGCAGTGAACAACACTGTTTTTGCTACTTTGTTAATGTTCGTATTTTTTTGCACGTCTCTTTTAGCGGATTGTGATTAGTTACAAGAAACAAAGAAGTTATTATGGTAGAAGTTAGGTTTTGAGTTTCTTCAACATCACTTTTTACCTTTTCAGCCGTCTTTGGCAGATGTTGTCATAATTAGATGTGTAAACCATTGACTGCCCAATCACTATGTTGTTGACAGTTTCAGTTCTAGTTCAGAGTTCAGAGAGTTTCAGTTCATAAATCATTTGTACATTAGTTTCAGTTTCTGTTCAGAAAACTACATAATTTTACATAACAATGTGTAGATCCATAAGATATCCATGCTCATGCACGCCCCCCCCGCACAGAAGGAATTGGGGTATGGCATACATATAAAACTAGAAAGTTTGATTATTTGAATTTCCAGAGGAGACCATAGAGAAGTGTGGGGAGATCTTGTGGAAAATTCTTTTCATCAGGGGTATGGATATTTAATGAAACTACACAATACTTATCATGTTCATTAGCAGCCTGGATACTGAAAAGTCAGATGTACTTGAAATGCTTCAGTTGTGATTTTTTTTTTTAAATAAAAGGTGCAAAACAACTGCACTTATCTTGAATTAAAGTTCAATGGTTTGCTTTCCTGCAACAATTTCATATGCATATGTAAAAGGCCCAGGGGGGGGGGGGGGGGGGGGGGGCACTCTTGACATTTTTGGATAGGGGTGTGTCGCTGGGGCTGTGATACCCTTACCCTATACTAGACCAAAATGCTCAAAAACCCTACCCCTCACAGCAGCACGTACCTATATACCTCTTATATGGGAGTGCCCCCCCCCCCCCCCCCCCGGGGTAAAAGGTGTAGCCGTTTTCTAATGATGTAATCACTGTTGCCCATATATGGAACACGCGAGTATCACATGTTCAGTCGATTGTGAAGTAAAGCACGTTGTTGATATGAAAGTTCTAGTCATATTTTTACTATATTTTACCCGCTACAAAGGCTTATAACTGTTTAATGTTAATTGTCATTGGCATGATAACTGGTTCTTTTTTACAAGCCTGTCTACATAAAACCTATCCCTAGTCACTTGTTTCATTGTTCTTGTATGAAAAAGGACTAAGAACACAAGCATTAGGAAGGAAGCTTTACAACTAAACAACTATAGCAAAATAATTCTTATACGTCAAGACATTTCTTTCGCTTCAATGATCTTCTCCATAACCAACACAGGAAAGAGGGAATTTTTTTTGAACAAGGATAACTGTTGTATGTGGCATTCCAAATAAAAAGACTTTAAAAGTTGTAGCACAAATGTTCAAAATTCAAAACTTTTTTCGAGAGCAAATTAAGTGTAACCTCTTCACAGGCTAAAATTGGCTTTCAGATACAAAAATGCATTTGCTGCTTGGTCTGGCTCAATATCCTCAGTGTTGGGCAGGTGCCTTTGGCATTCTTGTCTAAAAGCCTGAGGTAGATAGTCATCAGTACCATCAAGAACATTTGACAATTCAGCAACCTCCCTAAGCTGCTCGTCTGTTACTCTGAACCCACACTTTTCCCCACCATGCCTCTCTGGGCAGGTATAAATGTGTTCTGGTACACCTACAGGGAGTTCCTTGTTTTTCTGTTTTCGAATCCTGTGAGCATTCCATACAGAAACACGAAACATATCAAGCTCTTTTTGTAACACTGGGATATAAACATATGCAAGCATCAACCTGAAAATACAAAAGTAAAACCAGCAATTATCAGGAGATCATTAACAAGTGGCACTTAACATTTAGGCACATATTTCTCATTGTCATATTTAATACGTACTCCCTCATGATTAGCCATTGAAGCCACATACATTTTGTACTGTTTCAACCTTTTGAATGTTTACAGTTTTTTTAGGAGAAGCAGGGAAAATGATGGCCTGTCCCAGTTAATTCATCTAGGGGGCTGTACCTTTTGTTGTAAATAAAACCAAGCATTAAATCATTGGGGGTATAGTTTAATTATTAATAATCCTGTGAACATGGCATATACATGTACCTATCATTATCGTCACTTGCATCATAGTCACCATCCTCTACCAAAGTGCTCAATTGACTCTTGAAAAACTTTTCTAATCTCTCCAATAATTCTCTCCACCATCTTTCAATCTTGTTGTGAGTTGAAGGTCCATACAGCACACAGTCACTTCCATCTTCCACATCATCAAATTGTGCCCGAATATAACTATGGATGGTAGCCATAACTCCAGTTTCAGTTCCTCTGTCCACACGTATCCTGTCTGGTAACACTAGAATTAGACAAAATCAATATAATTAACATGACTTGGAATTTGCATACCAATGTTGCAACTATATTGACACTATTGGACTATATTGAAACACTAATAACATTGATCAACATATCTTATTTCCCAGAACATGAACCGCTTCTTTAATAAAAATGTGGTTCCTACTTGCAGGTTTTTACCACTACCAAGATCAACAACAGTACTACTACTACTACTACTACTACTACTACTACTAATAATAATAATAATAATAATTTATTAAATTAATTAAATATCTTAAAATTCAATAATGATGCCATATTACCTCTGCTCTCATAAAGGTAGTCAAAATAAAATCTACCGATGATTTGGGGATTGTTATTTGATGTCCATATTCTCAGAAACTGAATTCTACTGCTAAATGTATCTTGTGCACCATAGATGCAAAGTGGAAACATTGACTTCTGGAAGCCACAAAGCTTGTCGTGCCCATCAAGAGACATGGTGCTATCAGATCCCTATAAAAAAAGTTAGCATCCATCCCTGTAAGTTGAAAAAATGATTATGGCCCAAATGCACATGTATTTTAATTTCACCCCATAAAAAAGTTCACATTTTACTACCGCAGTACCGGTAATTAGTAAGCGAATTGAAGAATTGACAAGGCCATAAAACCTTCTACTTTTGTGTACTATTCCCAGTTAGCAACAAGTTTCACAAACCATCCCAAAAATATGACTTATCAACACAAAATTATAATGAAAAAATGGTTTGCAAATATGCAACGAAGTTTGTCAATCCCTTAAAGCATGGAAGTCAACTCGTGTATATAATTTACTTTGGCAGAGTATTATTATTATTATCATGATGATGATGATGATGATGATGATGATGATGATTACTTGATTTTGTTTTGTATGACTGTGTTTCTTCGAAAAAAGAGAATTATGTAAAAAACACTACTTAAAATGATGTTTAAAACAATGTTGCAACAAAAATAATTTTGCTCACATTTGAGTTAAAACTACCAGTTCTTTGGGGACGTTTTGTCATCCCCACGCCACCTCTTTCTTCGAGACCCTCCGGATTTACGTCCATCATCACGTTGTATACCAGGTTCCTTGGAACATTAAGTCCATGAACTTCCCGAACCTTTTTATGCAGTGAACGGTAGCCCAGTAACTTTCCAGGCCCCTTCATTTCTTTCTCCACAACCTCTTTAACCTGGTCTACATCGACAGCGTAGTCGGTGAACGTAATCCCAAAGTGATGGAGACGGCGGGATAGAGTCCTCAAACTCCAAGAATACATCGGAAATTTCACCCTCATTAAATCCACTATTTCCGATTGTCGAAGGTTCCGACTAACGTGCTTTCTTAGTTCGTTCTCTAGCTCCACATCTTCAAGCCAGTCTGAATTCCTTATTCTGGCCGCCATTTTGACCAGGCGTACTTACTAGAGGATCGTGGGAGTACTACCTCTACTTGCGTTGCATGATGGTCTATAGCTATGGCGCTGCTGGGCCTATGGCGCTGATGGGCCACGGCGAGGTTTTTTTTCTTTTTTTTTTTTTGAATTTTTTTTTTCAAAAAAAGTTTAATAATAATAATAATAAAAAAAAATAAAAATTAAAAAAATAAAAAAATAAAAAAAAACCCTTAAAAAAAATAAAATAGAATAAAAAATAAAAAAATAAAAAAAAAATACAGAAAATATCATTATTATCACAAATTTTCCTATGGCGTCAATGGGCCACCATAGAGCAGCTTGTAACATGGTTGTTTTCGAATACTTGGGCTGGGACAAAACTAGACCCATACCATCTTGTATACAGTGTACATGTATATGCCACTGACCATTATAATAATTCAATTTTAAGATTGAAAGCCACTCATCGCATGGCCTGGGTATTCCACTGCACAAGCAAGAGAACAGCATGGCCTTTACACCAGGCTGAAGTGAAAGTTTTGCTTGATACGTACATGTAAATGACAATAAATAAATAAAAATTACCTTTTTATCACCCAGATACTTCTTATTTCATCAGAATAAAAAAAAACACTCGACCTTTGGGGGACAGGGGAGTAAACCATTATGATATGAGGACATTTCACAAAACAGATGAGAAATACAGATTAGTGTTTTCTTCTATGGGACACTGCTCGAAGACAAGCATGATATCTAAGGTTTATTTCCTGGGGATAGGGGTTTGGTACTACCAAGGGCGTTTGAATAAAAAATAACCCGTCAGGAGTTATTCTGATACCTTTTAGGGTTTTAAGCCAGAAAATATGCTGACAGGAAATATGCTTAGGGGTAAAACATGATGTGAGCTAAACTCACAAAACAGCTCTCTAGTACATTTTAGGGGTTCCCTTCAAAATTTCTAATCATCACTACTGTCCATTTTATGTGGGAGCCCCCCACCCTATAGGGTATATTTCTGGCCAATTCTTAGTTAGAATCCATGGGTACTCCTGACCATCATGCATTACAAGGTATATAGGTTACGGTAAGTGTGGCCCCAGCGGTTATGGAGTTTGAGCATCATCTTTAGCTTTGCAATGTGGTGTCATGAGTATTGTGAGAATGCGTGGAGTAATTGGCATCAAAAATGGAAACCTTTTAGGGTTAATGGTCCCCAAGTAAGTATAAGACAAACTCATATAGCCATTTGTCCATTTAAAGCACCCTGTAATCTTTTCTAAATATCCCTTTGTGCTATTGGTGTACTTGCAACACTGTGACTGCTGTTGTGGATACAAAACCATTAACCAAAATACTCTGAAAACCATTTTGAAGGATAATATAAAGATGCACACTCAAGATTTATACTTGTTAGTACTTTTAACACTATAAAGATTAGGACCTACAGTGTACTCCTTTGCAGCTGTAGACAACTAAATTGGACACAACTATTATAAAAAATATACAGATTTAGGCAAGGTACAATAATTTTAATAGGAAAGAGAATTGTTTGAAATCCCTATACTAATGGAAGTATCATCTGAACCAGAATATTTTCTGCAGACAAATGAAGGAAATAATTCTGAAAAGCACCTTGTTTAGTCTAATTAAATATGGCAGTGTATACTGTTTTGTCATACTATATTTAAGAAGGTTTTCGATTTATATAATGAGTATAAACAAGATGCATGCTCTTTGGTTTTTTTATTATTTTTTAGTCTGAACCAGACCCAACATGATTAAACCAGATCTAGAAAGAATCCTCATAATTCAGCACCGCACCTTCGCTAAAATTATCTCATTTCCAAGCGGGCTTCTTCGTTTGAGGATCCTACGTGAGATAGCGATCAAAGTATGCATGCCAAGTCGCCGCGAGTCGAGCTACATCATTGTATATAAAAGAAGCAGTGTGGCATGTGGTTGCTCTCGGATTCGAAGAAGTTACGGTTTTGTTGGAGAAATCGAACTCAGTTTACTATACCTGTCGGATAGAAAGAAAAGTAATGCACTGTTTGGTCCGAAGTTATGAATTGCTAGGGCAAATTGTCTTTTTAGGCGCTCAAGCCAAGCATTTTTTCCCAGTCTTTCGGTCTTTCCGCCATGTTTGTTTTCAATGTGGTGTACACGTTTTTACGTCACAGGGCATGTCACGTGACCTTTTGGCCGCGCGATGGCGGGGGACACTTTTTAGGCTAAAAGCGCGTATTTTGAAGGCAAAAAAAGGCTTTTTCGAAATTTCGAACACTTTAAAAGCTTGTAGTCGTTTTTTATACATATTAAACTACAAGAAACCGAAGAAAAAAATTTCGTGTCATATGCTCTTTAACAGAGAAACAAGTTGGCTGGAGTGGCTGTAACAATTATATCTTTAATATATCATTCAAGTACCGTTACATGTTAAGACCCCTGATAAACCGTAGATTTTATTTCTGTAAATAAATGGTGATGTGAATAAATTATAACTTGTTCCCTCAAATCTTGTTTGATGTTTATGTTTATGTGTTTCGTGACAACAAATCAAAGTATAAATTTAAATAGTGAAACTGATTTATATATAATTAATACCGTGGGGAAACAATGTTTCAAGTACTAGACCTTCTGGTCGGGGCATTTCCAACCAGTGAAGAAAATGGAAAATGCGTCCAAGCATACTGAACTATTCTCATTTGCGAGTCTCAAACTCGTCTTTTGTTTAATTCCCGGTTAATGTCACTGTTCCTTAAATTACAAAAAGTACTTTTGCGAATAATAACTTCCAACAAAAGTGCGGTACGCTTAGCAAAACAAAATAAGGGAAGTGGTCATAATAAGTATACTCGACGAGGACCAACCTTTGTGTTGTGGCGGGAGGGGGCGGGAGAGTGAGGCTGTGCAAGATACCACCTATCTGATGAGCCTAATGGACAAAATCTATTTGAGTGCACGAAGATTGCATTGCTAGCAAAACGGCACGGGAAGGTTTGAATCAATCTTCTCAGTTTCTACTTCTGACAGAGTAGGGGCGGGTGGGGGGGGGGAGGGGGGGGGAGGCTGAGGACTATTCAATTCAATTAACTTTATTTAAACACGGTAAAACGGCTCAGTAAAACTGGTTTTCAGACATGCCGTGCACTATAACAACAAGACACCATCTTTGCAGGTGGAAGAAGGAGGATACATAAAGAGACCATCAGTCTTTTCAGTGTAAAACGGTGGGTTCTTCATTTCCTTAACAACTCCAAGTTGGCATTATTGGGCGAAAACTGCCTTGCGATAGGTTTTGTCTGAGCGACTTCCGGTTCGTGATAAATTGAAGGAACCTCGCATATTTCCCCAGCACTACGAGCTGCATGAATGCTATACACACTGTAGACAGCTCGTGCTGGATCGAACAAGCGCATCAGTTGGTAGAACATGAGGCATTCTACAAACCAACGATAAAATCCAGCGATATACAAAGCAACGCGAACCAAAAAGCTTGGATAAAATGACGAAAATCGCTGCGCAGACTTGGCCGCGCCACACAGGATTGATACTAGTTTATTGAATGCAAAACAAAACCACAGTCTCTATTAATGGATGACATGCGCTATCCAGCAGGGGTAGGAACCTTAATTCTTACGGCAAATGCAAGGAATCGATACAACGCGGATCAGCCAACAACGGACTGTAAAGTTTAATCTTAACCGACAACGTACAGAGCTATTGAATTTTTTGACCTTGAGAACTTGAGTACACAGTAGCACTCGATAAATAGCTGAATGCGCCATAAAAGACCTACAGAAAATAAAGGTCGCGTTCCATGTTCCTATATTTTACTGATCAGGCAGTATAATCTCATAAAAAACATCCCGGAAAAAAGCATCTGTATCCTTTCAGTCTGTAACTTCTACACTCGCATTTTGTTTCATGTCACTTTTTTCATATTTCGTGCGCTAACGTTGACATGCACTGCTTTTGTGGTTGGTCCGACTGAGCCAATTGAGCGGCAAGTGCCGAGGCACCGGGCTCCGAACGCGCTTGCTCTTTATTTCTTGTTGATTTAAATAAATGAAAGTTCAGCTTGTAGGTTTGATACTCCTTATGCAGCACTTGGCGCGAACGCACTTGATGATTAATAATGATTATTGAGCGTCTGTAGCCTGTGAACAGGCTCCTTTTAGGACTGTTTCTGTATTCTGATTGGTTCTTTGCGTCAGCTGCGTTTATTACTGTGATTGGCCAGGTGATAGAGCTTCTGTCAGTGTTTAGTGTGAACGCCAAGCCAAGCCGTCGATCACCATCGCGCATCATCATGATTGGTTTTGGTTTTACTTCCGATTGGTTGAGAAAGTAGCACGAGCTATTTTTAGTCAACATCAAAGGAGTAATGCAAACCCAAGCAATCGCAAAATTACTTTTGACAATGAAGTAGCCTGCGTGGCAAGCTTTCGAAAGGGAAGGGGGAGAATTCAGGCGCGTGAGAACGCGAAGGGCGCGCGAGGAAGGCCCTTTGCGTTCTCACACGCCTGAATTCTCCCCCTTCCCCTTCGAAAGCCTACCACGCAGGCTGACAATGAAGTGAAAACTGCTCTTGCTATCTCGTTGGTTTTGGTTTCAAGTCTGATCGATGCAGCTTTTGAAGAATAACTTTGACAAACACAAAAAACAAGCGTAACTATTTTCTAACGTTTGGGTCCATTAAAATGACTGAACCTCTACGGAGTCGGTGGTGAAAGGTTTGCCTATAAAAGCACTAACTTTATTTCATTTCTTCAGTACAAAACACTTCACAAAAATATATAGATTAAAAATATCATTGCAATGTATAGTTTTCATTTCCCCGATAATTAGTACTGTACAATCAGTAAAATACTGATCCACGCATTCCGTTAAACATATGGTTAAATAAAATGCCTTGTAATCTAATATTGTCATCATTTACATTTAGAATTTTGTATTTTGTATTTCAGTTTCCATTTTGACTCTAAGTCATATGGGCGAGTTGCACAACCAATAGCACAACTCGTGCGGCAATAAAAGTGCTACTTATTATATACAAAGTTAAAATCTAATAAACTTGACTTCACATTACTATTAACATGAAGGTTACAAGCTTCCCCCTAATGATAAAAAAGACAGTATTTTTAAAACATGAGTTACACATAACACAAACAGCTGGTTAAAGAATCGCTTTTTCCTATTGTGTTACGGAGTGAAACCTAGGCAAATACAAGTATAAGCGCAAACACAAGAGCAAAGATCAAAACGTTTTCCTTGTGATGCGCTTATGTTTGTACCATTGTCGTTTTCACTTAGCTCGATGCAAATCTTTTAACTTGTGCTTGCTTCGGCTGCGTCTAAAATCCAGGATTTAGGATGCACTTTGCATTCGTTAATGCTGCGATCATTATTCTGAAATCCCCAGACTTTTGCTGGGATCACTGACCCATTTTTATAAACCAATCGAAGTGTTTTAAAATAAGAAACGAAGTTTTTACACAACAGGTTAAAAACAAATGCTTTTACAGTTGGACAGTAAAGCGACTTCAAAGCCTAAAATGATTTATAATTGTAGCTTGGGTGTTTGCAAAATCACCCAAGTTGATTGCGTAATGATTAATGAGTCCAAGTTAAATTTTAATAGTCCATTGTCCTTTACAGATAAGTGTTCTTCCTATGAGAAACCATGGATTCGTCGCTGTCTCCTGTTCTGGCCATCGATTCAGACCATCTTCGTTTTCCGCTCGGATCCTCGACGTTAAACACCACATGACCAACATCAACCTCATTGGTCGTTTTATTGTTAACACATAAGGCCCGTTGGCGCGATAAACGACATCCCCTGCAAACAGGTCTTTAGGACTACGCTCTGCGTTTGCATGATAAACGACTTCTTTACTTTGGAAATCCGGTGGAGCTCTGCCATCTTTAGGGAACGGCTTATGTTTTAGGACGTCTTCGTTTTGAAACGTACGAGAGCCGCTGAGATTGGGACTTTCTCTTCCCACCTCGTTTAAATAGCCTTTCTGGAAGTGCGCGGCTGGTTTCATCGCTGTGAGTTCGATGCCATGGGGCGTTGGATCGTTGGGCGCAGAGGGGTTTAGTTGTCTCTGATGCCACTTTACCCATGTGTAGATTATCAAGGCTAAGAGAATGACCACACTAGTATCATCAGGACATCAAGCTTTGCGGGGTCTAAAGCCATGTTGTTCGAGGATCCTCCCTTCGTCGTTTACTGTGCTAACAAACAAAGGAAAATAAAAGTCAATAACATAACAACGAAAACAACAACTTCACTATGGTATTTAAGTCATAACTATGCAAGAGTAGTTGATGAGCCTGTGGATGAAATCCTTAGATGTGACCATTTAAGGTGCAGCTCACAACAGTTCTGTTCTAGTACTTTACAATGCAATAAAACTTTATTTAACGTCAATGGACTAAAACAACCACTCTTTATTAAACAACTGCCCAGTCTTTTTTGAACAAGTTGTGGCCATCGTCATGACATAACCGTTTACTATAGTAACAGTATAACCTGTTTAAAACACGCACCCTTAATTTTAGCTTTAAGTGCTTACAACTATTGGGTGGCTGCCATTTTTTATTATCGAATTGTGTAATCATGTTAAGATACAACTTTTTGTCAATTTTGGAAGGGGTTCAGAGCCACCTTAAATTTTCAAAAATTTAAAGTGGACAATTCTGGGCCACCTTAAATGAAAGCTGTTAAAGCTTTCACTCCCAGAGTCAAAAGGGAGACATGTAATGTAGCTCTCACTTTCGAGTCTGTCAATGAAATCCAATGGTGTGACCATTCAAATGAAATGAATGAAACCTATTCGGCAGTACTTTTGCATGGTACCCGATGATTTGCTTTTCAGTATTTTACAAAATGAAATTTGGGATTTTATGTGAATTCTTATCTGTGGCACTCTTGTGAGTTAAAGGGTTAAGCAGTGCTTTCACTATTATTGCGACCACTCTCTTACCAACTCCCGTCAAATACTGAATCGTGGTTTGAGTGCTTTTGCCATAGGAATGATCAGCCGCTAACGTTTTACTTTGGGCAAACTTTCGCTAAATTGATCAACAAGAGTGTGGTCCTTACAAAATAGAAATGTCACGACAGTTTAGATCAGCATACGGTATGTTCAATTTATTTGCAAGCAGTTTACAGCTATTTTTTCTCTCAACAAAAGAGACTATCGCCACCGTTATTTTGACTGAGCGATGGAACCTATATAGTTTTAACTGTTTCCCTTGTAACCTTCGCGTGATCACTAATTTAAATGGATCGCGTGAGAAATAATCGACCGAATGATGACTATTTATAATGCTGTATTATTTGTCGCACTCTAGCCAGACTCTTTCGCTAATTCTGAGAGCATTACCCAGGCACTATTCCGAGCTAAGGCGGAGCGTTTTTTTTAAAAACATTTTATTGTTATGCCAAAGGTAGTTTATAATAACAAATTGTCGTAATTTTCATTCAATTAGAAATGTCCACTGCTAGACTTTAACACGCGATTGAACTCGGCAAAATAAACCAGCGAGCTGTGGTTAATTTAAAACTTTTGCCTCCTAAATCCTCGTTTCACGTCAAATGCAAAGCTATTAGTTTGTGGATAAAACCCCTTTGCATTGCATGACCGTTTAATTGAATACATGTGGTGCTGTGTGTTACTTCAAGCCCCCAAAATACACTTCAGCATTCGAAATATACTTAGGCCGCAGAAACACCAACTGTACATGTAGTTGTTTTATACGGGTATTTTCCAGCGCTTGTTACCGGTTGTACGTTTCCCCGCGCTTGGCAACGGTTGAAGCGTTTCCCTGCGCTTGGTAATGGTTAAATATTTTCCAGCGCTTGAGACCGCGGTTGTATTTAATCCCGCGCTTTGCACCGGTAGCATGTTTTTAGCTAAATCGGCCACGTAAAGAGATTCAAAACTTGACGTTTCAAACGCTAGTCCTTCGTCAGTAGTAGACTGGTGCAGAACAGAACATTATCTCACCTGCTGCATGTACAGCCGCACTATTCATCATCCATCGCAATAATGAAGCGTTGCAATTTTTGCCCACATTTTTCAACCTTCCTCACTAATTAGATTTAGTTAATAGATCTTTCACTTAATAGCTTAATAACTCAATGAGCATTTCAAATTCTAAAATTGCAAGTTTCGCTTCCCTTTCTAAAACCACAATCATCAAAAAAGAGGAGATGAGGAGTTACTGTCCGATTGACCTTTTGCAAAGCCTCAAACATTTTGTTAAGACACCTGGCAGATCTGCGGAGAAGATGATGACAGGACGAGGTTAACCTCGTCTTCAGTAATTCTCAGAAATCCAGGATGTTTTTTGCTTTCTGATTCAGACATCGTGAAAACATGTCAAACAACGCCTTTTGATTGGTTAATATTGACATTTCAGTATACTGATACCATGCTATAAATACTTCTTTGTTTCAGGCGTTCAGTCTGGTAAAGTTTTGTATGGTTTGTGGTTCATCGTGATTCACAGAATAAAGACATCTACCCCTGCCACGGTGGTCTAGTGGTTAGAGCGTCGGGCTTTCAACCTGAAGGTCGATGGTTCGAAGCCTGGTCTCTGCCGTCGTGTTGTTTCCTTAGACAAGAAACTTTACTCCACACTGTCTCTCTCCACCCAGGTGTATAAATGGGTACCGGCGACAAAAAAATGCTGGGGGTAACCCTGCGATGGACTAGCATCCCATCCAGGGGGGAGTAGCAATATTCCTAGTCGCTTCATGCTACAGAAACCGGGTTTAAGCTCCGGCCGTTGTGAGCCTTCTGGCTCGTGTGCGCGACTTTACTTTACTTTACCCCTGCATATGCACCAAAACTGATTTTTTTTGCTTGAGCAGCGTGTAAACACAATAAATCAAAACATCGCTAGGTCCTACAGCCCAGCAAGTATTCCACCGAGTAATTTAATCTAAAAACTCTCGTGATCAACAACAGCGAGCTTCAGAGGTCACGCTATCGTGAACAAAATTCTTAGAAATCTAGAATGTTTTTGCAATCATTCTCTAAACTCAGACAACGTCAAAACATGTCAAAATAACGCTTTATGATTGGTTTATATAATGATAAGCCGGATAAAAATATCATGCTTATGATACAAGGCTTTTAAGACCTCAATAGTTGTTTTACTGAGGTGTGTTCACCTCCAAACTTCCTTCATAAAGAAGTATCCTGTTCTGTGTGTATGCCGTGCAAGTAACTGTGCAAGTACATTGATCCATAGAAGTTACCATGCTTACACAGTTTCTGTCTCTGAGGTCAGGAACAAAATTCTTAGAAATCTAGAATATTTTTGCAATCATTCTTAGAAGACAGAAAACATCAAAACATGTCAAAACAAGAGGCTACACTTAGCCTATACTCATGCGCAAAAGACTCTAAGACGCGCGATTGAAGTTACCAATTTTTCTGTGCTCGCTTTTAATATTTAATTTATTGATTCCGATCAAATCCACACTCGTCTATAACTTTCCAAGCTGTGAATTATTTCTGTTACATTTGAAAAGACTACTTAAAAAAATAGGCAGTAGATGATATGCTGTAAAAAGAAATTTGATAATCAATATAAAGATTTAGTTTTCCTGTGTTACTTAATCGCATGCAACCAGTGTAAAATGGGTTATTCCAGAAAAAATCCCCCCCCCCCCCCCCCCCCCCCCCGACGGATGCAATATTTTTTTACCCCTCCCTCCCCCGCCCGGATTTCCCGGCCAGGCCGACCAACCCTCGCACCTTGATTTTTAACCCAGATACCCCCTCCTGCCCGGATGGCCATTAACTTTTTGTAGGCCCTAAATAAACAGGGAATCGCATTCAGGAGATCCGGGATTTTTTTAAAGATTTCAAATCTTTGGTGAGAATTGCTATGAATTGGTCAAACATTTTGTAAATAAACGTTGCGTGACGCATTCACTAAAATCTTTCCGTGATTTTAAGACCAAATCGAAATGAAATGTTTCCATAACTTAAAGCTGGTTCTTTAAAAAAATGCTTTGATTTTGCCATCTGTAATAAGTTTTTTCCAAGCTTCACAGTTTCTTCAAAGTGTTGTCGCAAATACACAATTTTGCTTTGTGCAAATTTTATGTCAAATGTAATTTGATATCAAGCTGTTTTTATAATCACTGAATCTAAAATATATTTTCTATATAAGGTCAAAACTTTTGAATGAAACTCATATTTCCTTGAATGAAAATATCTTTCCTTTGATTAAAAGAGTCAAACACCTTTCAGAATTCAGTGATTTTCTGCTTCTGGAAGTCTTGGCGATATATTGTATCCTAATTACTGCGAGGAACCGGCTAGCGTCTGCGAAAATATAATAAACATCACAAAATAATTCAATTCAGCAACCTATTTTTATTATACTTTCTAAAATCGCTGACTTTTCCTGTGTAATAGAATGCCAATCTTACCCGGAAAAATGATTCGTATAATAATGCTTTCGCTAAAAAAAAAAACAGTTCTGAATGGTCAAAGGTACAGAAATGAAATGCTGGCGGCGTTTGAATCATGAGTTCGGATAGCTTATGGTCTGCTAACAAACACTTCGATTCACAGCTCGATTTTTCACTAAAACCTTTTTCCAAACCACGAAAATACCTAAAATAATATTTGAAAACAATACTTGGCCACATTTGGTGAAAGCTGTGCTTGGTAAAGCAGTAAAAATAACGAGAAAGCTCCGTTTACCTTTTCCACGAATCCAAAGCGCGCACGTACAAACAGAACTGCCTTGACAATCGAGTCGTCTAATCCGAAGCTATCAGAACTGTCTCATCGTACAGCAATCGGGTGAACTTGGCACAACTTCGCGCTTCGGAAAGTCGGACTTACTTACACAGGTGACAGCATAGTGGTTACTAGTAACCTAGTAACCACAAAAAGCAATAAAGTCAGTAAAAATCTACATTAATATGACACGCATTCCCTAGTCCATAATCCACAGGAGTCCAGTCCCAAAGTTCAGATGTTTTATTAAATCTAATGGGCTGAAGTAACGACGCTGTTTTGCCGTGTGTTTCTATTGTTCTTTCTTGAAAAAAGTCTTGAAATTACTCACCACAGGCAGCGAGGACTGCTCCGATACAGACATTACAAAAGAATCGGCAGTAAAACGGAAAATAAATTGCGACTGCGAGAGATCGATGTTTGACATTTTTGCCTCGGAAGAACTCTGATTAAAAATAGCTCTTAGTTTTTTCAGAATCGCGACAAATTCGGCTTCAAGTTGTATGCTGTGTATAAAAGCAACGTTCACCTCTGTGGGAGAAATACAGGACTGACTTATACACCAATAAGACCAAATGACGGATAATGTTTGTCATGCGCATGCGTATCAAACATTTGTTTTATACTTCAATGTACCATAAGAAAAGAAGCAATTTAAATTTTAAAAATTTAAACAAGATAAGAAGACGTCCGACATGGAGAATTCAGTCATCGTACCTGCAAACCACGTTACTATTGAATGTTTTATAAATGAAGGCTGTACCACAATGAAGCCAGTCATTGTTGTGAAGATAATATATACCTGAAGTGAACATTACTGATGCGAGTAGGGTTGTATGAGACGCTGTCGTGACACTTCAGTAACGATGTTTTGCCGGAAGTGAGAGTAGCCGGAAGTCACTAAACCGGAAGTGTAAAAAGCAAAGCTGTGAACCGGAAATACACAATTTAAAATATGCGTGAATAAATTTGCATGCAAAATCGTGACACAAAAAAAAATTATAATAAAAAGAAAAACGAAGCCCATTTTATAACTCATGCCGCTACGCGCATGAGTAATAACGCGTTATGATTGGTATATATCAAAAGCGTGATATTAATACCATGCTTATGTAAATGATCTCAGTTACAAGGGTTTATTCAAGACTCGCTCGACAGTTGTTTTTTAAAAGGTGTGTTCAACTCCAAACTGCCTTCGTTGTTTTCTCCCCAACATCATGGATATTAAGACCTTACTAGATAATCTTCATGAAGAAGTATCCTGTTCTGTGTGTATGTGCAAGTACACTGATCCAAAGCAGTTGCCGTGCTTGCACAGCTTTTGCCTTCACTGTCTGAAAGGGATTCAACGAACGAGTGCGAGCCGAGATAAAATTGCATCTCCGGAGTGCAGACAGGAATTCAGAGTCCCTGGAAATGGAAACCTAAGCGCTTTGCCGACAAACTTTCGCATTAACAGTTTACTCGATGTGTTGGCGATAAAGGAGTGCAATACAACCGGTGTGAAGTGTGGAAATTGCGACAAGAAAAGTGATCACAGCTTTTATTGCTTTCAATGCTTTTCGTTTTGGTGTGATGATTGTATCAGTCTGCATAATGGCATCAGGGCAAACAAAGAACACCATGCGCTGGCGCTGAAAGACTTTCAGGATCAAGACTTTCAGAACATTTTAAAGCGACCAGCGTTTTGTGGAAAGCTTGGCCATGAAAAGAAGGAATTGGAGTTCTTTTGTAAGAGCTGCGAAGTTGCCATTTGCTATTCTTGTGTCACAATTTTTCACGACGGTCATGCTAAGATGTTTTTGGACGAGGCTGCAAATGAACGCAAGTTGCATGTCATGGCTGCGATTGAATCTCAGAAACAAAGAGTGCTTCAGAAGAAAGACAAAATCGCTAAAATGCAAGGTAACTGTATAAACATTTATGCGACAGTCGACAAGGTGAAGAGAGAAGCACAGACGTTTGTTGACAATATGATCGCTATCATGGAAGCGAAAAAGCAGGAAATTTTTAATGACGTAGAAAAGAAAGCTAAAGAATCCCTCGAGAGCCTGGAAATTCAACAATGCGATGCGGAAAATGAAGTAAAACTGATTGAGACAGCAATCGAAAAAACTGAAACACTTTTAAAACGAAGTACAAATGCCGAGATTGTAAAGTTAGACAAAAACACAATCTTCCAAGATGGGGTCTCCAATGATGGAGAACAAGTTGACTGTGACCTTGAAGAACGTCGTCAATTTATTTTCGTAGAAAACGAAACGTTACTGAACAAAGCAAACTCTGAAGGGATTGGATCTTTCAGAAGTTTTCTCAGCAAGACTAAAGTGCAACAATCAAGTGCTGAAGGAAAAGGAACCAGTGAAGTAACTGTTGGACTTGAAGCACAGATTGTTGTGACAACAAGAACTGCCGGCAGAGAACAATGTTACGAAGAACGTGACTATGTAAAAGTAGAAATCAGAAATCGCCAAGGCCATGACTGTGCGACAAAACCACAAGTTCAAGATAGCAAAGATGGCACACACAAGATCAGCTACTTTGCCAAGGAAACCGGAACATGCGAGGCATCAGTGAAGGTAAATGGAGAACATGTTCATGGCAGTCCTTTTGAGATTCAAGTCAGACCCAGACAGTTTAAACCAGTGTTATCTTTCGGAGAAGGAGGTTCGTCCGTTGGAGTGTTAACCGGTCCTTGGGGGACAGCAGTGAATGAACTAAACAGAGAAATTGCAGTGACTGATAGAAAAAACAATAGAATTCAGATATTTAGTTTTAATGCATGTTACCTTAGATCTTTTGGTGAAAAAGGTGACAAAAATGGAGAATTCAATCAACCTACAGGGATTGTTTTTCATAATGATAACATTATAGTAGTGGATCGTAATAACCACCGAGTTCAAATCGTAAGCGCACAGGGTGAGTTTCTCAGCCAGTTTGGCTGCGAAGGAAGTCTTAATCATCAGTTTAAGGGTCCTCTTGGTTTATCTATTGACAGTGACGATAATATCATTGTTGCCGATCCACGTAACAAATCAATTAAGATCTTTTCTCCAGAAGGTCAGTTTTTACGTAAAATTGGCACAGAGGAGTCTTTCAAATTTCCCTTTCACTGTATTCAACAGGATAACTATTTTATTGTGTCAGACAATGAAGATCACTGTGTGAAAGTGTTTAATAAGGAGGGAACATTTCTGTATAAATTTGGTAACAAGGGGGATGGGGACGGGGAGTTCAATGAACCTTGTTGCTTATCAGTAAACAAAGCTGGACATCTGATGGTCTGTGATTCACTGAATCACAGAGTTCAGGTGTTTGAATTAAATGGAAAATTTGTAACAAAGTTTGGAAGTCATGGTAGCGGGAAAGGAGAATTTAATTTACCAGTCTCTACAGCAGTTCTTAGTGATGGTAAAATAGTTGTGTCTGACTTCAGCAACCATCGTATCCAGGTATTTGAATAAAAATACCAAATTATAAATATAATATTAATAAAGTTTTTTGGCCAGTATATAAAAAAATCAAGTTTGATGGCTTGCAAAGTTCAATATCTTACTTTCTAAATCATTAGATCTGTTAGTTTTACTTGTCACATTTAGGTAGGTAGCTTAATAGAGAAGCAAGTTGTCTTGAGTGGCTGTAACAATTATATCTTTAATATATCATTCAAGTACCTTTCCAATTTGATACCCCTGATAAACCGTAGACTTTATTTCTGTAAATAAATGGTGATGTGAATAAATTGTAACTTATTTCCTCAAATCGTGTTTGATGTTTATGTTTATGTTTTTAATGACAACGAATCAAAGTATAACTGAGTTTATATAGTAAAACTGATTTTTATATAATTAATAACGTGGGAAACAATGTTTCAAGTACCAGTCCTTCTGGTCAGGGCATTTCAAATCAGTGAAGAAAATGGAAATGCGTCCAAGCATACTGAACTATTTTCATTTGCGAGTCTCAAACTCGTCTTTTGTTTTATTCCCGGTTACTGTCACGGTTCCTTTAATTACAAAAAGTCTGCAAAAGGTACTTTTGCTAGACTTTCTCAAAGTCCGTTTTTGGTATTTTCGTTTTGGGTGGTCGGGCGGAGAACGACTCGCGACTTCGTCGCGCTCTCAGGGGCTTCACAGTCGACTTGTGTGCAAGTAAGTACTTATGCGAATAATAACTTCCAACAAAAGCGCTGTATGCTAAGCAATAACAAAATAAGGGAAGTGGTCATAATAAGTATACTCAACGAAGACCCACAGGCACAGGAAGGATTGAATTGAATTTCTTTCTCAGTTTCGACTCCTGACAGAGTGGGGGCGGGGGTGGGGGGAGGGCTACAACAACAAGACACCATCTTTGTAGGTGGGAAAAGGGGGATACATAAAGAGACCACCAGTCTTTTTATAAAATGGCGAGTCCTGTTCGAGTACAATAGTTTTCTTCATTTCCCTTAAACAACTCCCAGTTGGCGTTATTGGGCAAACACTCGCCTTGCGAAAGGTTTTGTCTGAGCGACTTCCAACTTCGTTTCCAGGGTATCTCAGTCATCTTCCCGTCCCCTTTCTTTCGCTCCAGGGGACGGGAAGAAGAGATACGTATACCATGGGGACGAGGTTGAGCGACGTCCGGTTCGTAACAAATTGAAAGAACCTCACTAATCTTCCCAGCACTACAAGCTGCATGAATGCTATACATACTGTAGACAGCACGTGCTGGATTAAACAAGCGCTTCTTTTCGTAGAAAGCGTTATACAAAGCAACGATAAATTCCAGCGATATACAAAGCAACGATAAAATCCAGCGATATACAAAGCAAAGCGAACCAAAAAGCTTGGAGAATATCGCTGCGCAGACATAGCCGCACCACACAGGCTTGACCTTAGTTTATTGAATGCAAAACAAAACGACAGTCAAAAGAAATGGCTGTACTATCCAGCAGAGGTAGGGACCTTAATTCTTTCGGAAAATGTAAGGTATCGATACAACGCGGGTAAGCCAACAACTGACTGTAAAGTTTAATTTTAACTGCAACAGAACTATTGAATTATTTGACCTTGAGAACTTGAGTACACAGTAGCACTCGATAAATGGCTGAATGCGCCATAAAAGACCTACAGAAAATAATGTTTGCAAAATCACCCAAGTTGATTGCGTAATGATTAATGAGTCCAAGTTGAAATTTTAGTAGTCCATTATTCTTTACAGATAAGTATTCTTCCTATGAGAAACCATGGATTCGTCGCTGTCTCCCGTTCTGGCCATCGATTCAGACCATCTTCGTTTTCCGCTCGGATCCTCGACGTTAAACACCACATGACCAACATCAACTTCATTGGTCGTTTTATTGTTAACACCGCGGTCATAAGGCCCATTGGCGTGATAAACGACATCCCTGCAAACAGGTCTTTAGGATTACGCTCTGCGATTGCATGATAAACGACATCTTTATTTTGGAAATCCTGTGGAGCACTGCCATCTTTAGGGAACGGCTTATGTTTTAGGACGTCTTCGTTTAGAAACGTACGTGAGAGCCGCTGAGATTGGGACTTTCTCTTCCCACCTCGTTTAAATAGCCTTTCTGGAAGTGCGAGGCTGGTTTCACCGCTGTGAGTTCGATGCTATGTGGCGTTGGCTCGTTGAACGCAGGGGGGTTAAGTCAGTTGTCTCTGATGCCACTTTACCCATGTGTAGATTATCAAGGCTAAGAGAATGACCACACTAGTATCATCAGGACATCAAGCTTTGCGGGGTCTAAAGCCATGTTGTTCGAAGATCCTCCCTTCGTCGTTTACTGTGCTAACAAACAAAGGAAAATAAAAGTCAATAACATAACAACGAAAACAACAACTTCACTATAGTATTGAAGTCATAACTAGGCAAGAGTAGTTGATGAGCCTGTGGATGAAATCCTTAAGTGTGGACCATTTAAGGTGCAGCTCACAACAGTTCTGTTCTAGCAATTTACAATGCCATAAAACTTTATGTAACATCAATGGACTAAAACAACCACTCTTTATTAAACAACTGCCCAGTCTTTTTTGAACAAGTTGTGGCCATCGTCATGACATAACCGTTTACTATAGTAACAGTATAACGTGTAACAGTATAACCCTTAAGTTTAGCTTTTAGTGCTTAGAACTATTGGGTGGCCGCCATTTTTTATCATCGAATTGTGTAATCATGTTAAGATACAACTTTTTGCCAATTTTGGAAAGGGTTCAGAGCCACATTAAATTTTCGAAAATTTAAAGTGGACAATTCTGGGCCACCTTAAATGAAAGCTGTTAACGCTTTCACTCCCAGAGTCAAAAGGGAGACATGTAATGTAGCTCTTACTTTCGAGTCTGTCAATGAAATCCTATGGTGCATGTGACCATTCAAATGAAATTCGGCAGTACTTTTGCATGGTACCCGATTATTTGCTTTTCAGTATTTTACAAAATGAAATTTGGGATTTTATATAAATTCTTATCTTTGGCACTCTTGTGAGTTAAAGGGTTAAGCAGTGCTTTCACTATTATTGCGACCACTCTCTTACCAACTCCCGTCAAATGCTGAATCGTAGTTTGAGTGCTTTGCTATAGGAATGATCAGCCGCTAACTTTTACTTTGGGCAAACCTTCGCTAAATTGATCAGCAAGAGTGTGGTCCTTACAAAATAGAAATGTCACGATAGTTAAGATCAGCATACCGTATGTTCAATTTATTTGCAAGCTGTTTACAACTGTTTTTTTAAAGCAGCAAAAGAGTCTATCGCCATCTTTATTTTGACTGAGGAATGGAACCTATATAGTTTTAACTGTTTCCCTTGTAACCTTCGCGTGATCACTAAATGGATCGCGTGAGACATAATCGACCGAATGATGACTATTTATAATGTCGTATTCTTCGTCAGCTTCGTCGCACTCTAGCCAAACTCTTTCGCTAATTCTGAGAGCATTACTCAGGCACTACTCTACTCCGAGGTAATTATTTCGTCATTTTTATTTAAGGCGGAGCGTTGTTTTGAAACATTTTATTGTTATGCCGAAGGTTGTTTATAATAACGTTTTCGTTAAGGTCTTTAAATAGTCGTAATTTTAATTCAATAAGAAATGTTCACTCAGCTGCTAGACTTAAACACGCGATTGAACTCGGCAAAATAAACTAGCGAGCTGTGGTTAATCAGTTAAAACTTTTGCCTCCTAAATCCTCGTTTCACGTCAAATGCAAAGCTGCAAGCTATTAGTTTGTGGATAAAAGCCCTTTGCATGCCCGTTAATTGAATACATGTGGTGCTGTGTGTTTTTCCCGGGGGTACTCCCTTTAATGGGCTATACGGGGATGCTCCGCCCGAAAGGGGTACCTTTTTGAGGCTGGAGGTATATGAAAGGGCAGGGATTTCACGAGTTGAAGTATGTGAAAGGGTAGGGATTTCACGAAGAATAAGAAATGGAGCGAAAACACGAGTTGAAGCATAAAAAAGTAGGGAAAATTGCCATTTAAGTATTATAAAAAGCGCCTTTCAAAATATATCAAACAGACGCACGTAAAGGCTATATGAAAAGGGTACCATTTTCAATGAAAGGTATATGAAAGGGGTACCATTTTCAATGAAAGGTATATGAAAGGTATATGAAAGGGGTACCTTTTCTGTCAAAAAACGGTATATGAAAGGGTAAGGGTTTGGACCTCGGGGCGGAGCATCCCCGTACAAAACTTTGTTGAGTACCCCCCCAACCCCCCCCCCCCCCCCCCCCCCCCCCCGGGGTCTTTTTCAAGGTATCCCAAAATAAACTTCAGCATTCGACATATGATTAGCCCGCAGAAACACCAACTGCCAACTGTACATGTAGTTGTTTTACGGGTATTTTCCCGCGTCTGTTACCGTCCAGTTGTACGTTTCCCCCGCTTGGCACCGGTTTAAGCGTTTCCCTGCGCTTGGTAATGGTTGAATATTTTCCCGCGCTTGAGACCGCGGTTGTATTTAATCCCGCGCTTTGCACCGGTAGCATGTTTCTACAATTAGCTGCAAAACTGTTGAGACACTCTGACAAAAAACACTCACTTTTATAAAAAATGATGCCTCGAAAAACGAAAGAACAATATATTTCCCTCACAACCCCCGCTCCCCCGTTCAATGTTGTTAGCCAAAGTTTTGGACATGGCGCCGGTCACAAAACAACATTGATGAGGGGGGAGGGGTAAGGAAAGGTAGCAATGGTGCACTTCTTCCAAAAAAGCACTTGTGAATGAAAGTGTCTCAACTACTTTTGCAGCTAATTGTCTGAATATATACTAACTTCTGTAAACGATTGCCGCAAGCTCTCCAGGCCTACAGGTATGCGAGTAGTAGCAATAGATTGAGAAAAGACCGTTTTATTATATTTGTCGCGTGAGGGGGTAAAAATAGATTCGAATATCATTAAAAATGAGAACGCAAAAATGTTCGAAAATCGAAGTTCGTCAGTGACACAACAATAGAAGTTGATATCAACGGTGATTTCAAAGTTACGTTTTTTACCAGCCAAATAGATGCCACTACGAGGGCATATATAAAATGTTTAAAAGAAAACAGTTATCTTACAGTGAAAGAAATCACACAAAAATGCTCCGTGTCTCGCGCGACGGTTTACAGATGCTTGAATGCTGAGAAAAAATCAAAAACAAAAAGGCCAGGGAGACCTCGAAAAATCACACTGGCGTGATTGTTCTTTGTGCCCGCGCAAAAACTAATCTATGTTTCTGTTGGTTCAATTTTCTTCTTATGACCAACTCACACGCAACCATCCTTAAACAACATGTGTAACTAATAAACGATCTCAGTTAAATTGTGATATATTGTATTGTTGTAATTTGCTGACGGTATACCCGTGTGAGACGGTCTACCATCGAAAGTATAAAGGATATGTTTTATACTCTATATATTTCTGTTGGTAGACCGTGGTAGTCCGTGGTAGATCGTCATATATCATCATATATTGTCATATAGCTTAGTGTAAAGCTAAAGCCAGAGTACAATATAGAAATGCACAACAAAAATTATTATACCCCGCACTTTGCATTCAAATTAATGCAAGTTCACCTTATAGGCTGCAGTGTACCATATACAAATTTTGCCACCCCAAGAGCAATTCTCGAAAGGGTTTCATTTTTGTCATTAGTGTTAAATATCACTACTAATCGGCAGTAGTAAATTTATAGAGGTGTGCATTCCTGCGTTTGGCATGGTGATATGCAAATTAGCAAATTTTCAGTACCCGATCACTATGTCAGGTATCGCATAATTGAGCACTTTTTCTCTACTTTTCGAGTCCATTACGCTCAATTGCAACACCTTGAACGCGAATTTACTCTCAAAATATTTCACCTATGTTCCTATAAGGCTACAAAAACATCTAAAACTCGTGAACTTGAATGCAACACAAAACGTCAAGCGTATATTGAAGCATATACCATTTCGAATGCATTAATTAGTGCAATTTGTGTCTAATGCAAACACAAAAAAACCCAGTTATTCTCTTGCCATTTTAGAATTCGTAGCATGGTGAATATTAGAGCTGGATTTTTTCAAACACCCTGTAGTCATGCAAAACTTACACAAGTTTCAACATGATTAGCCTTGTCCGTTGTAAGTTATTAAGCGGTGAACGCCTCAGACAATTAGCTGCAAAACTGTTGAGACACTCTGACAAAAAACACTCACTTTTATAAAAAATGATGCCTCGAAAAACGAAAGAACAATATATTTCCCTCACAACCCCCGCTCCCCCGTTCAATGTTGTTAGCCAAAGTTTTGGACATGGCGCCGGTCACAAAACAACATTGATGAGGGGGGAGGGGTAAGGAAAGGTAGCAATGGTGCACTTCTTCCAAAAAAGCACTTGTGAATGAAAGTGTCTCAACTACTTTTGCAGCTAATTGTAGCTAAATCGGCCACGTAAAGAGATTCTAAACTTGACGTTTCAAACGCTAGTCCTTCGTCATTAGTAGACTGGTGCAGAACAGAACATTATCTCACCTGCTGCATGTACAGCCGCACTATTCATCATCCATCGCAATAATGAAGCGTTGCAATTTTTGCCCACATTTTTCAACCTTCCTCAATAATTAGATTTAGTTAATAGCTCTTTCACTTAATAGCTTAATAACTCAATGAGCATTTCAAATTCTAAAATTGCAAGTTTCGCTTCCCTTTCTAAAACCACAATCATCAAAAAAGAGGAGATGAGGAGTTACTGTCCGATTGACCTTTTGCAAAGCCTCAAACATTTTGTTAAGACACCTGGCAGATCTGAGAGGATGATGACAGGACGAGGTTAACCTCGTCTTGAGTAATTCTCAGAAATCCAGGATGTTTTTTGCTTTCTGATTTTGAGTAGTCAGATCAGACATCGTGAAAACATGTCAAATAACGCCTTTCGATTGGTTAATATTGACATTTCAGTATACTGATACCATGCTATAAAAACTTCTTTGTTTCAGGCGTTCAGTAGCTTTCAGTCTGGCAATGTTTTGTATGGTTTGTGGTTCATCGTGATTCACAGAATAAAGACATCTACCCCTGCATATGCGCATCAAACTGAATTTTTTGCTTGAGCAGCGTGTAAACACACTAATTATAAATCAAAACATCACTTGGTCCTACAGCCCAGCAAGTATTCCACCGAGTAATTTAACATAAAAACTCTCGTGATCAACAATTAACAGCGTGCTTCAGAGGTCACGCTATCGTGAACAAAATTCTTAGAAATCTAGAATGTTTTGGCAATCATTCTGTAGCTAAACACAGACAACGTCAAAACATGTCAAAATAACACTTTATGATTGGTTTATATAATGATAAGCTGGATAAAAATATCATGCTTATGATACAAGGCTCGATCATTAGTTGTTTTACTGGGGTGTGTTCACCTCCAAACTTCCTTCATCAGTTTTCTCCCCTTCACCACACATGCTACAATCTTCATGAAGAAGTATCCTATGTTCTGTGTGTATGCCGTGCAAGTACACTGATCCAAAGCAGTTGCCATGCTTGCACAGTTTCAGTCTCTGAGGTCACGCTATCATGAACAAAAATCTTAGAAATCTAGAATATTTTTGCAATCATTTTTAGAAGACAGAAAAACATCAAAACATGTCAAAATAACGCGTTATGATTGGTATATATCAAAAGCACGATATTAATGCCATGCTTATGAAAATGATCTCAATTACATAGATAGTTGTTTTAGGTGTGTTCACCTCCAAACTGCCTTTCTTGTTTTCTCCCCTACATCATGGATATCAAGACCTTACTAGATAATCTTCATGAAGAAGTATCCTGTTCTGTGTGTATGTGCAAGTACACTGATCCAAAGCTGTTGCCGTGCTTGCACAGCTTTTGCCTTCACTGTCTGAACGGGATTCAACGAACGAGTGCGAGCCGAGATAAAATTGCATGTCCGGAGTGCAGACAGGAATTCAGAGTCCCTGGAAATGGAAACCTTAGCGCTTTGCCCACAAACTTTCGCATTAACAGTTTACTCGATCTGTTGGCTATAAAGAAGTGTAATATAACCGGCGTGAAGTGTGAAAATTGCGACAAAAAAAGTGATCACAGCTTTTATTGCTTTCAATGCGCTGCATTTTGGTGTGATGATTGTATCAGTCTGCATAATGGCATCAGGGCAAACGAAGAACATCATGCGCTGGTGCTGAAAGACTTTCACGATCAAGACTTTGAGAATATTTTAAAGCGACCAGTGTTTTGTGGAAAGCCAGACCATGAAAAGAAGGAATTGGAGTTCTTCTGCAAAAACTGCGAAGTTGCCATTTGTTATTCTTGTGTCGCAACACTCCATGACGGTCATGCTAAGATGCTTTTGAAGGAGGCTGCAAATGAACGCAAGTTACATGTCATGGCAGCGATTGAATCTCAGAAACAAAGAGTGCTTCAGAAGAAAGACAAAATCGCTAAAATACAAGGTAACTGTTTAAATATTCATGCGAAAGTCGACAAGGTAAAGCGAGAAGCACAGACGTTTGTTGACAATATGATCGCTGCCATGGAAGCGAGAAAGCAGGAAATTTTTAATGACGTAGAAAAGAAAGCGAAAGAATCTCTCGAGAGCCTGGAAATTCAACAATCCGAGGCTGAAAATGAAGTAAAATTGATTGAGACAGCAATCGATATAACTGAAACACTTTTAAAACGAAGTACAAATGCCGAGATTGTAAAGTTAGACAAAAACACAATCTTCCAAGGAGTCTGCAATGATGGAGAACAAGTCGATTGTGACCTTGAAGAACGTCGTCAATTTATTTTCGTAGAAAACGAAACGTTAATGGACAAAGCGAACTCTGAAGGGATTGGATCTTTCAAAAGTTTTCTCATCAAGACTAAAGTGCAACAATCAAGTGCTGAAGGAAAAGGAACCAGTGAAGTAACTGTTGGACTTGAAGGACAGATTGTTGTGACAACAAGAACTGCCGACAGAGAACAATGTTACGAAGAACGTGACTATGTAACAGTGGAAATCAGAAATCGTCAAGGCCATGACTGTGCGACAAAAGCGCAAGTCCAAGATAGCAAAGATGGCGCATACAAGATCAGCTACTTTGCCAAGGAAACCGGAACATGCGAGGCATCAGTGAAGGTAAATGGAGAACATGTTCGTGGCAGTCCTTTTGAGGTTCAAGTCAGACCCAGACAATTCAGACCCGTGTTATCTTTTGGACAAGAAGGTTCGTCTGTTGGAATGTTTAAGAACCCTTGGGGGGTAGCAGTCAATGAACAAAATGAAATAATGGTGACTGATTGGAAAAACAATACAGTTAAGGTTTTTAGTAGTGATGGATGCTACTTAAGATCGTTTGGCAGCAAAGGTGATCAAAACGGAGAATTTGACCGGCCTACTGGAATTGTTTTTCATAATGATAAAATTATTGTGGTGGATCGTGGTAACCACCGAGTTCAAACCTTAACTGCACAAGGTGAATTTCTCAGCCAGTTCGGTGAAGAAGGAAGCCGTGATCACCAGTTTAATGGTCCTCTTGGCTTATCTATTGACAGTAAAGATAATATTATTGTTGCTGACCCACGTAACAAATCAATTAAGATCTTTTCTGCCAAAGGCCAGTTTTTACGTAAAATTAGCACATCCGGCTCTTTGAACTTTCCCTGTCACTGTATTCAACAGGGAAACTATTTTATTGTGTCAGACTCTGATGATCACTGTGTGAAAGTTTTTAATAAAGAGGGGACATTTCTGTATAAATTTGGTGATAAGGGGAATGGGGACGGGGAGTTCAATAACCCTTGTTGCTTATCAGTAAACAAAGCAGGACATCTGTTGGTCTGCGATACACTGAATCACAGAGTTCAGGTGTTTGAATTAAATGGCAAATTTGTAACAAAGTTTGGATGTTATGGTTGCGGGAAAGGAAAATTTAATCAACCAATATCTACAGCAGTTCTTAGTGATGGTAAACTACTTGTGTCTGACATATGTAACAATCGTATCCAGGTTTTTGAATAAAAATACGTAATTATAAATAAAATATAATAATTTTTTGCCAGTATATGAAAAAAATTAAATTAGATGGCTTGCAAAGTTCAGTATCATACTTTCTCAATCATTAGATCTGTTAGTCAGTTACTTGTCACATTAAGGTAGGTACAATCTCGGACAAAACTGTTGAGACACTGAGCATTTCTTAGCATTTAAAAGGAATTATCATATCTACCTCCCCCTACCCCCCACAAAACAATGTTGTACATACTCAAAAAGTGTCCCTGGTCTCTGAGCAACCCTTCTAAAGCAACATTGATTTTTGACCGGATATTACACTAACGGTTGTCTTGCGCACGGAAACACTACTGTCTCAACGAGTTCTGTCCGAGGTTGTAGCTTAACAGAGAAACAAGTTGGCTGGAGTGGCTGTAACAATTATATCTTTAATATATCATTCAAGTACCGTTACATGTTGAGACCCCTGATAAACCGTAGATTTTATTTCTGTAAATAAATGGTGATGTGAATAAATTATAACTTGTTCCCTCAAATCTTGTTTGATGTTTATGTTTATGTGTTTCGTGACAACAAATCAAAGTATAAGTTTAAATAGTGAAACTGATTTATATATAATTAATACCGTGGGGAAACAATGTTTCAAGTACTAGACCTTCTGGTCGGGGCATTTCCAACCAGTGAAGAAAATGGAAAATGCGTCCAAGCATACTGAACTATTCTCATTTGCGAGTCTCAAACTCGTTTTTTGTTTAATTCCCGGTTAATGTCACTGTTCCTTAAATTACAAAAAGTACTTTTGCGAATAATAACTTCCAACAAAAGTGCGGTACGCTTAGCAAAACAAAATAAGGGAAGTGGTCATAATAAGTATACTATTTACAGCGGTCTTACCCAAAGCGATATAAAAGGAGTCACCTCAAGGAATAAATTATCACTTCGAGAAAGAAGTTGTTCGTTCAACTCGATCATGGCCGAAGCGAACCAAGATTTACAAGCTCCAGAAGCTGAAGTGCCTCAAGTGCCTCAAGTGCCTCAAGTCCAGCAGCCTGCTCAGGATAATGTGCAACAGCCTGCTCCTCCTGGCGCCGCTCAAGGGGTAGTTTTCTTGCCTTTTTTTTATTCCCATTTCCGTGGTTTCTTCCTCCGCCCACGTGTCATTTATTTCATAGTGGTCTTCTCTGACTCCGGAGCAGAGGTTGGTTTTTCGTGGCAATTGTTTTTCACGTTTCCTTGCTCTTCCTAGTGTTTTGTTAGTTACAGGGACGCAAATTGCTAAATTACTCGTTCCCTGGTATTTTATGGTTGTGGCTCCAGAGCAGAAGTTATTTACGGCATTTGGCATTTACCTGACTCTGTCGAGCGTTTTGTTTGTTACAGGGACGCAAATTGGTAAATTACTCGTTCCCTGGTATTTTATAGTTGTGGCTCCAGAGCAGAAGTTATTTACGGCATTTGGTATTTACCTGGCTCTGTCGAGCGTTTTGTTAGTTACAGGGACATAAATTGCTAAATTACTCGTTCCCTGGTATTTTATGGTTGTGGCTCCAGAGCAGAAGTTATTTACGGCATTTTTGGTATTTTCCTGACTCTGTCGAGCGTTTTTTCTTAGTTACAGCGACGCAATTTGCCTAATTACTTGTTCCCTGGTATTGCATGTATTGTTTGTGGCTCCAGAGCAGAGGTTTTTTAAAAGTCTTTTGTTTCCTGACTCTGTTGAGCGTTTTGCATGTTAGTTACAGGGACGCAATCCCTGATATTGTTTTGTTTGTGGCTCCAGAGCAGAAGTGTTTATTACGGTTTGTTGGTTACATATACTCGTATCTGTTTTATCTTGCTTACTGGTAAATTATTTATCTGTTTTCCGCTATATTTGTTCGTTTCCTGCTGCCTACTTGTTTTCGGCTATTTATTTAATTGCTTTCTGTTTTGTTCAATGTTTGGCGCCTCTAGCCCCATGGCTTAAGTTTGTTTTGCGGGAATTTTCTATCTCAATCCTATGTCTGGGTGTTATTTCGTTGTCAGGAAGTATCCTGGTTGTGCAAGTATATTTTGTGTTAATGCAGTTAAAGTTGTTTTTTATTATAGGTTATAATTTTCACTATATTTTTGCCTATGCGTATTTTGTTTTGTCTCGATTTTATTTCTTCTCCGTTTTGCTTCTCGTTTTGTTTTATTGTGTCATGCTGCGTCTATGGATTTATTTGTTGTATGGCCGTTTTTGTTTCCTGGCCTTGTTTAAGGTTTTAATTATCACGTTTTGGCTTATTCTATTCAGCCTCTATTGTTCTTTGCCCCTTGTTTTTAGCCCCTTTTTTCACCGCTGCTCGTTAGAATTTGTTTTATGCATGCGCACATCCTTTTGCACCTCCTTTATTCTGTATTTGCATATATCCTTGTTCCCTTCGCTTCAAGCCTATTTTCCTTTACGCGTGTTTATGTTTCGCCTTCCTTTATTCCCTTACTCTTGGAATGACTGTTTGGAACGGGAATCTTATTCCCTCTCGGATTACCGGGGCTCCAAGCTGTCATTCCCTGAGTCCCGTCGCGCTTGCCCCTTTTACCCTCTCACACGCCTTTTCTTTTGTCTTTCCCTTGTAGCCTCCCATTAAGCGCCTTCTAGTCGGTCATTTTTTCCATTCCATACTGGGAGATGTCGAATGATTTCAACCCTATTAGCCATTCTGCTCCCCACCTGCGTTGGGTTTATTATAGGGGTATGCCTTTAGACGTGACTCAGGGAATGACAGAGCCCTGCAACAAGCATATTTCTCCAGCTTTCCTTAAAGAAGTCCTTCACGGCTCCTCTAGCGTCCTCTCCCCCAAAACGTCCCCTACCCCAGTAATAGGCGTGTTTTAGAATGGGACAGGACTCTGTGTTGGCCCCACTACTGCTTCTTTTAGTCTGGGGTCTCTTATAGTTTAGTATGGGTATTTTAAATTGGGGTCCTTAGTTTAGTGTGGGTATTTTATGTTGGGGTCCTTAGTTTAGTCTGGGTGTTTAAGATTGCGGTCCTTAGTCAAGTCTCGGTTGTTTGTGTTACGGGGAACCCGTTTGCATCTTTTCTGTGGCCGCCATTCTTCCATAACTCAAAGGAGTATGGGTAAGACCGGTGTAAATAGGATACTATTTACAGCGGTCTTACCCAAAGCGATATAAAAGGAGTCACCTCAAGGAATAAATTATCACTTCGAGAAAGAAGTTGTTTGGTTCGTACTTGCTCATGCGTCGCGTTCAGCCTTGTGTCATCTTGCCTGTACTCCGCTCCTTTTGGTCACTTTCTATCCCGCCCTTCCCTCCCTTTGTATACTAACTTTTTGCCTCCGTATTCGAAAGTGGCCGCCATTCTTCCATAACTCAAAGGAGTATGGGTAAGACCGGTGTAAATAGGATACTCTACGAGGACCAACCTTTGTGTTGTGGCGGGAGGGGGCGGGAGAGTGAGGCTGTGCAAGATACCACCTATCTGATGAGCCTAATGGACAAAATCTATTTGAGTGCATGAAGATTGCATTGCTAGCAAAACGGCACGGGAAGGTTTGAATCACTCTTCTCAGTTTCTACTTCTGACAGAGTAGGGGCGGGGGGGGGGGGGGGGGGGGGGGGGGAGGCTGAGGACTTTAACAACAAGACACCATCTTTGCAGGTGGGAGAAGGGGGATACATAAAGAGACCATCAGTCTTTTCAGTGTAAAACGGTGGGTTCTTCATTTACCTAACAACTCCAAGTTGGCATTATTGGGCGAAAACTGCCTTGCGATAGGTTTTGTCTGAGCGACTTCCGGTTCGTGATAAATTGAAGGAACCTCACATATTTCCCCGGCACTACGAGCTGCATGAATGCTATACACACTGTAGACAGCTCGTACTGGATCGAACAAGCGCATCAGTTGGTAGAACATGAGGCATTCTACAAACCAACGATAATATCCAGCGATATACAAAGCAACGCGAACCAAAAAGCTTGGAGAAAATGACGAAAATCGCTGCGCAGACTTAGCCGCGCCACACAGGATTGATACTAGTTTATTGAATGCAAAACAAAACCACAGTCTGTAGAAATGGATGACATGCGCTATCCAGCTGGGGTAGGAACCTTAATTCTTACGACAAATGCAAGGAATCGATACAACGCGGATCAGCCAACAACAGACTGTAAAGTTTAATCTTAACCGACAACGATGAGCATTTCAAATTCTAAAATTGCAAGTTTCGCTTCCCTTTCTAAAACCACAAGCATAAAAAAAGAGGAGATGAGGAGTTACTGTCCCCCTCCCCCTCCCCTCCCCTCCTCCCTGGCCTGGATCGGAGGAGTTAAAACATCCCCGGTTTCAACAATCGTTTGTTTTGCCCCGTCTCTGATCTCCGAATTTCAGTTTAGTTTTTTATATTAATGAAATAGCAAACTGATTAACAAGTGGACTGCATCATTGTTTAAAACTTCAAAGTTGATCTATCTTTATCACAATCCTTGGATCCAAAAAAATAGACACAGGAAAATGTAACGATTGACCTTTTGCAAAGCCTTAAACATTTTGTTAAGACACCTGGCAGATCTGAGAGGATGATCGGACAGGACGAGGTTAACCTCTTGAGTAATTCTCAGAAATCCAGGATGTTTTTTGCTTTCTGATTTTGAGTCTTCAGATCAGACATCGTGAAAACATATGAAACAACGCCTTTTGATTGGTTAATATTGACATTTCAGTATACTGATACCATGCTATAAAGACTTCTTTGTTTCAGGCGTTCAGTCTGGTAATATTTTGTATGGTTTGTGGTTCATCGTGATTCACAATATAAAGACATCTACCCCTGCATATGCACATCAAACTGATTTTTTTTGCTTGAGCAGCGTGTAAACACAATAAATCAAAACATGACTTGGTCCTACAGCCCAGCAAGTATTCCACCGAGTAATTTAATCTAAAAACTCTCGTGATCAACATTAGCGAGCTTCAGAGGTCACGCTATCGTGAACAAAATTCTTAGAAATCTAGAGTGTTTTTGCAATCATTCTCTAAACTAAGACAACGTCAAAAGATGTCAGAAACACGCTTTATGATTGGTTTATAGACTTTATATTATGCCGGATAAGCCCGATAAAAAAATCATGCTTATGATCACAAGGTCTATATTAAAGACCTCATTAGTTGTTTTTATATACTGAGATGTGTTCACCGCAACTTCCTTCATCAGTTTTCTCCCCTTCACCATAAATGCTACAATCTTCATAAAGAAGTATCCTGTTCTGTGTGTAAACCGTGCAAGTACACTGATCCAAAGCTGTTGCCATGATTTGCACAGTTTCTGTCTCTGAGGTCACGTTATCATGAACAAAATTCTTATAAATCTAGAATATTTTTGCAATCATTCTTAGAAGACAGAAAAACATCAAAACATGTCGAAATAACGCGTTATTATTGGTATATAGTAAAAAGCACGATATTAATACCATGCTTATGAAAATGATCTCAATTACGGGGCTTTATTCAAGACTCGCTCGATAGTTGTTTTAAGGTGTGTTCACTGCCTTTCTTGTTTTCTCACCAACATCATGGATATCAGGATCTTACTAGATAATCTTCATGAAGAAGTATCCTGTTCTGTGTGTATGTGCAAGTACACTGATCCAAAGCAGTTGCCGTGCTTGCACAGCTTTTGCCTTCACTGTCTGAACGGGATTCAACGAACGAGTGCGAGCCGAGATAAAATTGCATGTCCGGAGTGCAGACAGGAATTCACAGTCCCTGGAAATGGCAACCTTAGCGCTTTGCCGACAAACTTTCGCATTAACAGTTTACTCGATGTGTTGGCAATAAAGGAGTGTAATACAACCGGCGTAAAGTGTGGAAATTGCGACAAAAAAAGTGATCACAGCTTTTATTGCTTTCAATGCGCTGCATTTTGGTGTGATGATTGTATCAGTCTGCATAATGGCATCAGAGCCAACAAAGAACATCATGCGTTGGCGCTGAAAGACTTTCAGGATCAAGACTTTCAGAACATTTTAAAGCGACCAGCGTTTTGTGGAAAGCGAGGCCATGAAAAGAAGGAATTGGAGTTCTTCTGCAAAAACTGCGAAGTTGCCATTTGTTATTCTTGTGTCGCAACACTTCACGACGGTCATACTAAGATGCTTTTGGACGAGGCTGCAAATGAACGCAAATTGCAAGTCTTGGCCGCGATTGAATCTCAGAAACAAAGAGTGCTTCAGAAGAAAGACAAAATCGCTAAAATGCAAGGTAACTGTTTAAACATTCATGCGAAAGTCGACAAGGTGAAGAGAGGAGCACAGACGTTTGTTGACAATATGATCGCTGCCATGGAAGCGAAAAAGCAAGAAATTTTTAATGACGTAGAAAAGAAAGCGAAAGAATCCCTCGAGAGCCTGAAAATTCAACAATGCCAGGCGGAAAATGAAGTAAAACTGATCGAGACAGCAATCCAAAAAACTGAAACACTTTTAAAACGAAGTACAAATGCCGAGATAGTAAAGTTAGACAAAAGCACAATCTTCCAAGATGGGGTCTGCAATGATGGAGAACAAGTTGACTTTGACCTTGAAGAACATAGTCAATTTATTTTCGTAGAAAACGAAACGTTAATGGACATAGCAAACTCTGAAGGGATTGGATCTTTCTTTCTCAGCAAGACTAAAGTACAACAATCAAGTGCTGAAGGAAAAGGAATCAGTGAAGTAACTGTTGGACTTGAAGGACAGATTGTTGTGACAACAAGAACTGCCGACAGAGAACAATGTTATGAAGAACGTGACTATGTAACAGTGGAAATCAGAAATCGTCAAGGCCATTACTGTGCGACAAAACCACAAGTCCAAGATAACAAAGATGGCGCGTACAAGATCAGCTACTTTGCCAAGGAAACTGGAACATGCGAGGCATCAGTGAAGGTAAATGGAGAACATGTTTGTGGCAGTCCTTTTAAAGTTCAAGTCAGACCCAGACAGTTCAGACCCGTGTTATCTTTCGGAGAAAAAGGTTCGTCTGTTGCAATGTTAAAATTTCCTTGGGGGGTAGCAGTCAATGAACAAAATGAAATAATGGTGACTGATTGGGAAAACAATACAGTTAAGGTTTTTAGTAGTGATGGATGCTACTTAAAATCGTTTGGCAGCAAAGGTGATCAAAACGGAGAATTTGACCGGCCTACTGGAATTGTTTTTCATAATGATAAAATTATTGTGGTAGATCGTGGTAACCAACGAGTTCAAATCCTTAATGCACAGGGTAAATTTCTCAGTCATTTCGGTGAAGAGGGAAGCCGTGATCATCAGTTTAACGGTCCTCTTGGTTTATCTATTGACAGTAACGATAATGTAATTGTTGCTGATCCACGTAACAAATCAATTAAGATTCTTTCTCCTAGGGGCCAGTTTTTACGTAAAATTGGCACAGCGGGCTCTTTCAACTTTCCCTTTCACTGTATTCAACAGGATAACTATTTTATTGTGTCAGACGCTGATGATCACTGTGTGAAAGTGTTTAATAAGGAGGGAACATTTCTGTATAAATTTGGTAATAAGGGGGATGGGGACGGGGAGTTCAATCAACCTTATTGCTTATCAGTAAACAAAGCTGGACATCTGATGGTCTGTGATTCACTGAATCACAGAGTTCAGGTGTTTGAATTAAATGGAAAATTTGTAACAAAGTTTGGAAGTCATGGTAGCGGGAAAGGAGAATTTAATAAACCAATCTCTTCAGCAGTTCTTAGTGATGGTAAAATAGTTGTGTGTGACTTACGTAACCATCGTATCCAGGTATTTGAATAAAAATACGTCATTATAAATGAAATATAAAGAAATTTTTTTTGCCAACATATAAAAATAATAAAGTAAGATGACTTGCAAAGTTCAGTATCATACTTTCTAAATTATTAGATCTGTTAGTTAGTTACTTGTCACATTTAGGTAGGTAGCTTAACAGAGAAACAAGTTGGCTTGAGTGGCTGTAACAACAGTATATCATTAAAGTACCTTTACATTTTGAGTCCCCTAATAAACCGTAGACTTTATTTCTGTAAATAAATGGTGATGTGAATAAATTGTTACTTATTCCGTCAAATCTTGTGTGAAGTTTATGTTTTCATGACAACAAACCAAAGTATCAGTTTATATAGTGAAACTAATTTTCAAGTACTAGTCCTTCTGGTCAGGGCATTTCCAATCAGTGAAGAAAATGGAAAATGCGTCCAAGCATACTGAACTATTTTCATTTGCGAGTCTCAAAGTCGTCTTTTGTTTAATTCCCGGTTATTGTCACTGTTCCTTTAATTACAAAAAGTACTTTTGCGAATAATAACTTCCAACAAAAGCGCTGTATGCTAAGCAAAAACAAAATAAGGGAAGTGGTCATAATAAGTATACTCAACGAAGACCCCCATTTGTGTAGGGGAGGGGTTGGGGGGCGGGCAGGGGGGTGAGGCTGTGCAAGATACCACCTATCTGATGAGACTAATAGGCAAAATCTATTGAGTGCAGGAAAATTGTATTGCTAGCAAAACGGCACAGGAAGGATTGAATTTCTTTCTCAGTTTCGACTCCTGACAGAGTGGGGGCGGGGGTGGGGGGAGGGCTACAACAACAAGACACCATCTTTGTAGGTGGGAGAACGGGGATACATAAAGAGACCACCAGTCTTTTTATAAAATGGAGAGTCCTGTTTGAGTACAATAGTTTTGTTCATTTCCCTTAAACAACTCCCAGTTGGCGTTATTGGGCAAACACTGCCTTGCGAAAGGTTTTGTCTGAGCGACTTCCAACTTCGTTTCCAGGGTATCTCATCTTCCCGTCCCCTTTCTTTCGCTCCAGGGGGCGGGATGAAGAGATATCATGGGGACGAGGTTGAGCGACGTCCGGTTCGTAATAAATTGAAAGAACCTCACTTATCTTCCCAGCACTACAAGCTGCATGAATGCTATACATACTGTAGACAGCACGTGCTGGATTACACAAGCGCTTCAGTTCGTAGAAAGCGTTATACAAAGCAACGATAAAATCCAGCAATATACAAAGCAACGATAAAATCCAGCGATATACAAAGCAACGATAAATTCCAGTAATATACAAAGCAACGATAAAATCCAGCAATATACAAAGCAACGATAAAATCCAGCGATATACAAAGCAACGATAAATTCCAGCGATATACAAAGCAACGATAAAATCCAGCGATATACAAAGCAAAGCGAACCAAAAAGCTTGGAGAATATCGCTGCGCAGACATAGCCGCACCACACAGGCTTGACCTTAGTTTATTGAATGCAAAACAAAACGACAGTCAAAAGAAATGGCTGTACTATCCAGCAGAGGTAGGGACCTTAATTCTTTCGGAAAATGCCAGGTATCGATAAAACGCGGGTAAGCCAACAACTGACTGTAAAGTTTAATTTTAACTGCAACAGAGCTATTGAATTATTTGACCTTGAGAACTTGAGTACACAGTAGCACTCGATATATGGCTGAATGCGCCATAAAAGACCTACAGAAAATAATGGTCGCGTTCCATGTAGCAATCTTTTCCTGATCACTGAGGCAGTACAATCTTATAGAAATAAACAACCCCGGAAAAAAAAACATCTGTATCCTTTCAGTCTGTAAATTCCACACTCGCATTTTGTTTTATTTCACCTTTTTTCATATTTCGTGCGCTAACGTTGACATGCACTGCTTTTGTGATTGGTTGAGCCAATTAAGCGGCAAGTGCCGAGGCACCGGTCTCCACACGCGCTTGCTCTTTATTTCTTCTTGATTTAAATAAATGAAAGTTCATCTCGTGCGTTTGATCCGCCCCATGCAGCACTTGGCGTGAACGCTTGTGAACAGGCTCCTTTTAGGACTGTTTCTGTATTCTGATTGGTTCTTTGCGTTAGCTGCGTTCATTACTGTGATTGGCCAGGTGATAGAGCTTCTGTCAGTATTTAGTGTGAACGATTCAGAACTCGCCAAGCGCCAAGCCAAGCCGTGCGAGTAAGTCACCATTGGTTTTTCTTCTGATTAATTGAGAAAGTGGCACGAGATATTTTTAGTTAACATCAAAGGAGTAATGCAAATCCAAGCAATCGCAAAATTACTTTTGACAATGAAGTTGCGTGGAAGGCGTTCGAAGGGGAAGGAAGGAAGAGCGCGCGCGAGGAAGGCCCTTCGCGGCGTTCTCGCGCGCCTGAATTCTCCCCCTTCTCCTTCGAAAGTCTGCCACACAGGCTGACAATAAAGTGAAAACCGCTCTATCACTTTGGTTTTGGTTTCAAGGCTGATCGATGCAACTATTGAAGAATAACTTTGGCAAACACAAAACAATTAGCGTTACTTTTTTCTGACGTTCTGTTCATTAAAATGACTGAACTTCTGCGTATTCAGAGGTGAAAGGTTTGCCTATAAAAGCACTAACTTTATTTCATTTCTTCAGTACAAAACGTTTCACAAAATATATATAGATTAAAAATATCATTGCAATGTATAGTTTTCATTTCCCCGATAATAAGTACTGTAAAATCAGTAAAATACTGTCTGCCCAAAATTACTGATTCACGCATTCCGTTAAACATATAGTTAAATAAAATGCCCTTGTAATCTAATATTGTCATCATTTACATTTAGAATTTTGTATTTTAGTTTCCGTTTTGACTCTAAGTCATATGGGCGAGTCGCCCAAGCAACAGCACAACTCGTGCAATAAAAGTGCTACTTTAAAATAAAGTTAAAATCTAATAAACGTCACTTCGCATTACTATTCAAATGACGCTTACAAGCTTCCCCTAATGATAAAAAGCCAGTATTTTTAAAACATTAGTTACACATACACAAACAGCTGGTTAAAGAGTCGCTTTTTTCCTATTGTGTTACGGAGTGAAACCTAGGCTGGTTTTCACTAGTGACGCAAATACAATGATAAGCACAAACACAAGAGCAAAGATCAAAAACGTTTTCCTTGTGATGCGCTTACGTTTGTACCATTGTCGTTTTCACTTAGATCGACGCAAATCGTTTAACTTGTGCTTGCTTCCGCTGCGTCTTTAAAATCCAGGATTTAGGATACACTTTGCTTTCGTTAATGCTGCGATCATTATTCTGAAATCCCCAGACTTTCGCTGGGATCACTGACCCATTTTTATAAACCAATCGAAGTGTTTTAAAATAAGAAACGAAGTTTTTACACAACAGGTTAAAAACAAATACTTTTGCAGTTAGACAATAAAGCGGCTTTCGCTGGGATCACTGACCCATTTTTATAAACCAATCGAAGTGTTTTAAAATAAGAAACGAAGTTTTTACACAACAGCTAAAAACAAATGCTTTTACAGTTGGACAGTAAAGCGATTAGAAAGCCTAAAATGTTTTATAATTTCAGCTTGGGTGTTTGCAAAATCACCCAAGTTGATTGCGTAATGATTAATGAGTCCAAGTTGAAATTTTAGTAGTCCATTATTCTTTACAGATAAGTGTTCTTCCTATGAGAAACCATGGATTCGTCGCTGTCTCCCGTTCTGGCCATCGATTCAGACCATCTTCGTTTTCCGCTCGGATCCTCGACGTTATACACCACATGACCGACATCAACCTCATTGGTCGTTTTATTGTTAACACCTCGGTCATAAGGCCCATTGGCGCGATAAACGACATCCCCTGCAAACTGGTCTTTAGGATTACGCTCTGCGTTTGCATGATAAACGACATCTTTACTTTGGAAATCCTGTGGAGCACTGCCATCTTTAGGGAACGGCTTATGTTTTAGGACGTCTTCGTTTAGAAACGTACGAGAGCCGCTGAGATTGGGACTTTCTCTTCCCACCTCGTTTAAATAGCCTTTCTGGAAGTGCGAGGCTGGTTTCACCGCTGTGAGTTCGATGCCATGGGGCGTTGGCTCGTTGAACGCAGGGGGGTTAAGTCAGTTGTCTCTGATGCCACTTTACCCATGTGTATATTATCAAGGCTAAGAGAATGACCACACTAGTATCATCAGGACATCAAGCTTTGCGGGGTCTAAAGCCATGTTGTTCGAGGATCCTCCCTTCGTCGTTTACTGTGCTAACAAACAAAGGAAAATAAAAGTCAATAACATAACAACGAAAACAACAACTTCCGACTATAGTATTGAAGTCATAACTAGGCAAGAGTAGTTTATGAGCCTGTGGATGAAATCCTTAAGTGTGGACCATTTAAGGTGCAGCTCACAACAGTTCTGTTCTAGTAATTTACAATGCAATAAAACTTTATGTAACGTCAATGGACTAAAACAACCACTCTTTATTAAACAACTGCCCAATCTTTTTTGAACAAGTTGTGGCCATCGTAATGACATAACCGTTTACTATAGTAACAGTATAACCTGTAACAGTATAACCCTTCATTTTAGCTTTAAGTGCTTACAACTATTGGGCGGCCGCCATTTTTTATCATCGAATTGTGTAATCATGTTAAGATACAACTTTTTGCCAATTTTAGAAAGGGTTCATAGCCACATTAAATTTTCGAAAATTTAAAGTGGACAATTCTGGGCCACCTTAAAGTGCCTATGAAATGAATTTTTTTTCTTCGTTTTTCATTAGTTTATTATATCCAAAGAACGAAAACAATAATCATTTCCCGAGGAAAAGAAAGAAAATCGGTTTTTTAGCCCCTCGAAGATGCGTCACTTCGGTTGAAAAGTGGCTCCAATTTTTGGAGAGCCTGGGGGCGAGTGGGCGTGCGTGATGACATAAATTACGTAAATAGTATGACACATTGGTTTGTTTACGCTATAATTCCCTTGGAATCCTTTAGCGTGATGGTCATTTTGCCAACGTTTTTGGCTGTACAAATGTCAGACAGCGCCTAATTTGTTTCTTTACAGTCCTCTGAAGGTGAAGAGGATCAGTTTCGGATCACTCCTGATCAACTGAAATGATCGTGTCCACTGTAGTTTTGCCGTAGCGAGACGAACCGACTGTGCCGCTTGAGCGAAGGAAGTGAACATTAAGAAGACGGACTTGGATCATTTAGATTATTGAACGTGAAAGGTATACATTTCAGTAGCACAGCGTCTCAGTGGTTTGCCAGTTGAGTTGTAAGCTTATTGAACACAGAGGCGTTTTTGTTATTTCTTTTTAGTGGCTCGTTGACTAGCGTTTATCGAACGCGAACGATATATTTGTAGTACAAACAATCATGATATTAGCGCATTAGCGACTCGGCCGGTCTTCTCTGAAGTTCATTGATCGCGCGTGGAGGTTATGAACTTATTTTATCGGCTTGGCAATTCGCTCGTCTACTTAAAGTTCTTTTTTCAATGCGAAGGATATGTCTTGGCGGCTTGCTAGTTGAAAGTTTCTAAATTATACTGATATGTTATGCATATCTGAGGTGGTGTTTTTCAGGCGGCTTGCTGAATTGAATGTGCAAGGTGCCTTGATAGCGTATTTTTTTATTTATTTATTCAAAATGTTTGAACTCAAGTATATACGTAATAATTATGCTTCTTAGTTCAGTGTCTTGCCAGCGATTGATCGTTTCTGGAAATTTTAACCACTTGGCGGCTTGTAAGTGAGTTCAAAGTATCGTGTTTACATTTATGTCTGATTTATATTTCATTGTATAAAAATTGATCTGATCGAACACGCAATGATTCAGCGATGTATTTTGTTTCGAATAGTCTTACGCATTTGTACGTGTAGATTTTTGATAGATGTTACGTAGAATAGACGCCTTCCAGTGAACACTTGCGTCGCTGCACTTTGAATTTTATAATTCGGAATACCGTATAAACATTTATATTACTCGCCAGTCAGTGCCGATCGAGTCAGTATATTTTTGTAGGCCTCACTGACTTCGACGGCTCTCCAGTCGAGCCGAGGCTTGAAGGAACTTCCAAACAGGATATGGATTGGAAAAATTATGCTTGATTAAACGGCCTCACCGGCCGGAATGTTATTTTCTTTTGCAAAATAATATAAATCTTAACAATAAGCGCTTTCATTGAAAACAACATCGCCTGACGTACCCTTTCCGATGTCGACGAACAAATTTCGTGTATTTCGCCGGCCTATTTTCCTCTGGAGCAAAATAAAGCTTTGTTACACCCTCTGTTATCGAAGAATTCTAATATCTCGTATGTTTGAGGCCGCTCGCCACATAATATTGGTCCACCTCTAGCGACGTCTCTTGTCAACTCTCTTGTTCTCTATATTCCCGCAGCAGTTTGTACAACTATTTACGTCACAGTGTAATATGACACTGGTTTTGGCCGCGCACAAATTGGAGCCACTTTTTAGCGCCAACAACCTAACTTTGAGACCATAAAAAAAGCATTTCGCATCGTCCCTAACACTTTAAACCTTTTATTCCAAGGTCTAAAAAGGTGAAACTTTCGATACATCAAAAAATAAATTTCATTTCATAGGCACTTTAAATGAAAGCTGTTAACGCTTTCACTCCCAGAGTCAAAAGGGAGACATGTAATGTAGCTCTTACTTTCGAGTCTGTCAATGAAATCCTATGGTGCATGTGACCATTCAAATGAAACCTATTCGGCAGTACTTTTGCATGGTACCCGATTATTTGCTTTTCAGTATTTTACAAAATGAAATTTGGGATTTTATATGAATTCTTATCTTTGGCACTCTTGTGAGTTAAAGGGTTAAGTAGTGCTTTCACTATTATTGCGACCACTCTCTTACCAACTCCCGTCAAATGCTGAATCGTAGTTTGAGTGCTTTTGCCATAGGAATGATCAGCCGCTAACTTTTACTTTGGGCAAACGTTCGCTAAATCGATCAGCAAGAGTGTGGTCCTCACAAAATAGAAATGTCACGATAGTTAAGATCAGCATACAATTTGTTCAATTTATTTGCATGCTGTTTACAACTGTTTTTTCAGCAGCAAAAGAGTCTATCGCCATCTTTATTTTGACTGAGCGATGGAACCTATATAGTTTTAACCGTTTCCCTTGTAACCTTCGCGTGATCACTAAATGGATCGCGTGAGAAGTAAACGACCAATGCTGACTATTTATAATGTCGTATTCTTCGTCAGCTTCGTCGCACTCTAGCCAAACTCTTTCGCTAATTATGAGAGATTGACCCAGACACTACTCTACTCCGAGCTGATTATTTCGTCATTTATTTTTAAGGCGGAGCGTTGTTTTGAAACATTTTATTGTTATGCCGAAGGTAGTTTATAATAACGTTTTCGTTAAGGTCATTAAATAGTCGTAATTTTAATTTAATAAGAAATGTCCACTCAGCTGCTAGACTTGAACACGCGATTGAACTCGTTAAAATAAACTAGCGAGCTGTGGTTAATTTAAAACTTTTCCCTCCTAAATCCTCGTTTCACGTCAAATGCAAAGCTGCAAGCTATTAGTTTGTGGATAAAAACCCTATGCGTGACCGTTTAATTGAATACATGTGGTGCTGTGTGTTTTTCAAGGTATCCCAAAATAAACTTCAGCATTCGAAATATGATTAGCCCGCAAAAGCACCAACTGTACATGTAGTTGTTTTACGGGTATTTTCCCGCGTCTGTTACCGTCATGTCATGTCCGGTTGTACGCTTTCCGCGCTTGGCAACGATTGAAGCGTTTCAGGCCCTGCGCTTGGTAATGGTTGAATATTTTCCAGCGCTTGAGACCGCGGTTGCATTTAATCCCGCGCTTTGCACCGGTAGCATGTTTCCAGCTAAATCGGCCACGTAAAGAGATCCAAAACTTGACGTTTCGAGCGCTAGTCCTTCGTCAGTAGTAGACTGCAGAACAGAACATTATCTCACCTGCTGCATGCACAGCCGCACTATTCATCATCTATCGCAATAATGAAGCATTGCAATTTTTGCCCACATTTTTCAACCTTCCTCAATAATTAGATTTAGTTAATAGCTCTTTCACTTAATAGCTTATTAACTTAATGAGCATTTCAAATTCTAAAATTGCAAGTTTCGCTTCCCTTTCTAAAACCACAATCATCAAAAAAGAGAAGTGACGCCTTTTGATTGGTTAATATTGACATTTCAGTATTAATTAAATTGAATTAAATTATTTATATAGGGTAACCACTTCAGTTATATAACTGCTATCAATGTGGGCCCTGTGAAATAATCAGTTAATTAATGATACCACGCATGTTATAATAAAGACTTCTTTGTTTCAGGCGTTCAGTCTGGCAATGTTTTGTATGGTTTATGGTTCATCGTGAATCACAGAATATTAATAAAGACATCTACCCCTGCATATGCGCATCAAACTCTACCCCTGCATATGCGCATCAAATTAAATTTTTTGCTTGAGCAGCGTGTAAACACAATAAATCAAAACATCACTTGGTCTTACAGCCCAGCAAGTATTCCACCAAGTAATTTAATCTAAAAACAACTCGTCATCAACAACAGCGAGCTTCAGAGGTCACGCTATCGTGAACAAAATTCTTAGAAATCTAGAGTGTTTTTGCAATCATTCTCTAAACTCAGACAACGTCAAAACATGTCAAAATAACGCTTTATGATTGGTTTATATAATGATAAGCCCGATAAAAATATCATGCTTATGATACAAGGCTTTATTTAAGACCTCAATAGTTGTTTTACTGGGGTGTGTTCACCTCCAAACTTTCTTCATCAGTTTTCTCCCCTTCACCACACATGCTACAATCTTCATAAAGAAGTATCCTGTTCTGTGTGTGTGCCGTGCAAGTACACTGATCCAAAGCTGTTGCCATGCTTGCACAGTTTCTGTCTCTGAGGTCACGCTATATCATGAACAAAATTCTTAGAAATCTAGAATATTTTTGCAATCATTCTTAGAAGACAGAAAACATCAAAATATGTCAAAATAACGCGTTATGATTGGTATATATCAAATGCGCGATATTAATATCATGTTTATGTAAATGATCTCAATTACGTAGCTTTATTCAAGACTCGCTTGATAGTTGTTTTAAGGTGTGTTCACCTCCAAACCGCCTTTGTTGTTTTCTCCCCAACACCATGGATATCAAGACACTACTAGATAATCTTCATGAAGAAGTATCCTGTTCTGTGTGTATGTGCAAGTACACTGATCCAAAGCTGTTGCCGTGCTTACACAGCTTTTGTCTTCACTGTCTGAACGGGATTCAACGAACGAGTGCGAGCCGAGATAAAATTGCATGTCCGGAGTGCAGACAGGAATTCAGAGTCCCTGGAAATGGAAACCTTAGCGCTTTGCCGACAAACTTTCGTATTAACAGTTTACTCGATGTGTTGGCTATAAAGGAGTGTAATACAACCGGCGTGAAGTGTGGAAATTGCGACAAAAAAAGTGATCACAGCTTTTATTGCTTTCAATGCGCTGCATTTTGGTGTGATGATTGCATCAGTCTTCATAATGGCATCAAGGCCAACAAAGAACACCATGCGATGGCCTTGAAAGACTTTCAGGATCAAGACTTCGAGAACATTTTAAAACGACCAGCGTTTTGTGGAAAGCTTGGCCATGAAAAGAAGGAATTGGAGTTCTTTTGTAAGAGCTGCGAAGTTGCCATTTGCTATTCTTGTGTCACAATACTTCACGACGGTCATGCTAAGATGTTTTTGGACGAGGCTGCAAATGAACGCAAGTTACATGTCATGGAAGCGATTGAATCTCAGAAACAAAGAGTGCTTCAGAAGAAAGACAAAATCGCTAAAATGCAAGGTAACTGTAGAAACATTCAAGCAAAAGTCGATAGCGTGAAGAGAGAAGCACAGACGTTTGTTGACAATATGATCGCTGCCATGGAAGCGAAAAAGCAGGAAATTTTTAATGACGTAGAAAAAAAAGCGAAAGAATCCCTCGATAGCCTGGAAATTCAACAATGCGAGGCTGAAAATGAAGTAAAACTGATTGAGACAGCAATCGAAAAAACTGAAACACTTTTAAAACGAAGTACAAATGCTGAGATTGTAAAGTTAGACAAAAACACAATCTTCCAAGATGGGGTCTGCAATGATGGAGAACAAGTTGACTGTGACCTTGAAGAAGGTCGTCAATTTATTTTCGTAGAAAACGATACGTTACTGGACAAAGCAAACTCTGAAGGGATTGGATCTTTCAGAAGTTTTCTCAGCAAGACTAAAGTACAACAATCAAGTGCTGAAGGAAAAGGAACCAGTGAAGTAACTGTTGGACTTGAAGCACAGATTGCTGTTTCAACAAGAACTGCCGACGGAGAACAATGTTATGAAGAACTTGACTATGTAACAGTGGAAATCAGAAATCGTCAAGGCCATGACTGTGCGACAAAAGCGCAAGTCCAAGATAACAAAGATGGCACATACAAGATCAGCTACTTTGCCAAGGAAACCGGAACATGCGAGGCATCAGTGAAGGTAAATGGAGAACATGTTCGTGGCAGTCCTTTTAAGGTTCAAGTCAGATCCAGACAATTCAAACCAGTTTTATCTTTCGGAGAAGAAGGTTCGTCTGTTGGAATGTTTAATGCCCCTTGGGGGGTGGCAGTGAGTGTACGAAATGAAATAGCAGTGACTGATAGAAAAAATCATAGGGTGCAGGTTTTCGGTAGTGATGGGTCCTACTTAAGATCTTTTGGTAGCAAAGGTAAACAAAAGGGAAAATTTAATGAACCTACCGGGATTTCTTTTCATAACGATAACATTATAGTTGTGGATCGTAATAATCACCGAGTTCAAATCCTAAGCGCACAGGGTGAGTTTCTCAGCCAGTTTGGCGGCGAAGGAAATCTTGATCACCAGCTTAATCTTCCTCTTGGTTTATCTATTGACAGTGACGATAATGTAATTGTTGCTGATCCACGTAACAAATCAATTAAGATATTTTCTCCTAGGGGCCAGTTTTTACGTAAAATTGGCACAGCGGGCTCTTTCAACTTTCCCTTTCACTGTATTCAACACGATAACTATTTTATTGTTTCAGACAGTGAAGATAACTGTGTGAAAGTGTTTGATAAAGAGGGAACATTTCTGTATAAATTTGGTTACAAGGGGGATGGGGACGGGGAGTTCAATGAACCTCATTGCTTATCAGTAAACAAAGCAGGACATTTGATGGTCTGTGATGCAACGAATCACAGAGTTCAGGTGTTTGAATTGAATGGAAAGTTTGTAACAAAGTTTGGAAGTTATGGTAGCCAGAAAGAAGAATTTGATAGGCCAATCTCTACAGCAGTTCTTAGTGATGGTAAAATAGTTGTGTCTGACTACTGGAACAATTGCATCCAGGTATTTGAATAAAAATACTTGCTAAAATAAATGAAATATATATTTTTTTGCCAGCATATAAAATAAAATTAAATTAGATGGCTTGCAAAGTTCAGTATCATACTTTCTCAATCATCAGATCTGTTTGTCTTACTTGTCCCATTAGATAGGTAACTTAACAGAGAAACAAGTTGGCTTGAGTGCAGTGGCTGTAACAATTATATCTTTGATATATCCTTTAAGTACCTTTACATTTTGAGACCCCTAATAAACCGTAGGCTTTATTTCTTTATTTATTTTACCGTAGTCCTTTGTACTTTTTATCACTTGTATTTTGTAACACTTAGTGCTTACATATTTTATCTCGTTCAACATTCTTATGTCTTCGTCGTTTTTTATCGTTAGTTTTTATCTTAAAAAGACTTTATTTCTGTAAATAAATGGCGATGTGAATAAATTGTAACTTATTCCCTCAAATATTGTTTGATGTTTATGTTCATGTGTTTCATGACAACGAATCAAAGTATCAGTTTATATAGTAAAACTGATTTATATATAATTAATACCGTGGGGAACAATGTTTCAAGTACTAGTCCTTCTGGTCAGGGCATTTCCAATACAGTGAAGAAAATGGAAAATCTGTCCAAACATACTAAACTATTTTCATTTGCGAGTCTCAAACTCGTCTTTTGTTTAATCCCGGTTAAAGTGTATATGAAATGAGAATTTTTTTTTTGCATAATTTTGTAGCTTATTATGCTGTTATTGCGAAATGGAAAAAGAAAATCGACAGAACGAAGACAAAAACACTGTTACCACTGTGCGAAAATTCTACTCGATAGACACGCTTTTAGCTGTTATTTCTTGAAGTAAGTTAACTCCTCGCAATGTATGTCTGACAGTGGCGATGCTATGTCATTTTCCGTGAGAGTAATTTAAGCGAACACGAATCGCTCAGCGATAATTCCGAGGAAATGGAGGTACTTGGACATGTCAGTACAACCATATCATCGACGAACCACTCGCATGACTCAGTGACGACGAAGACGATAACGAAGGAGACCAAGATGGTTTTTCTTCTTCGGTTTTGCGAAACAAATTTGAAGGGAATTCACTCCTCGATGAATGGGGAGAACGTATTTATTATTTTTCGCAAGAAAGTAGAGGGAACGGAACTTCAATCGATAACTTTCTGCTTTTCTCGTCGGTTTTGAAATTTATTCCCATGTTTTGGTTTTGTAAGGTGTATTTGTGGAGAATGTGCTGTGCAAAATTCGACCGATGCCGTCGAATACAGCTGCTGTCTGGAGATCGCACAGGCTTGCCAGAAGTTAAGTTTATTACGAAGCACGATGACTTCTCGTCAATGACGAATAGATCAGAATTTTTACAAGTCGGTCCACTACTTAGAGACAAGAATGGAAGGGATACCGTCGCCGCGATGGAGAATCAGTAAGTCATTGCATTGCGTTTACGGTCAGCAGCTGAGAAAACGGGTGGCGGCACAGTTTAAAGGTACCATCGATGTACCATGTCTTCGATTTGCCAAGGACTTCCAACTGTCTGTCTGATGCGAAGATCAAATGACGGCGTCCACGTATCTGAAACATAAAGTTCATTTATTAGCCCCTTAATAAGAAATTTGACTATTTTTAAAGTGAAATTGATGTTAATTTAGGTTCCAAACAACAGATGAACATTCCGTTCATAAGTTGTATATTTCTACTATTTTCTTTGCTGCGCTAAATCTACAGTCAACAATTTGTGTTACAGTTTATGAAACGTTGCATATCAATGAGATCCCATTCTCGTAAGCGACCAAGCTTTAGTTACGACCACTTTTTCGAATTCCGAGGTAGTCGCTTAAAGGGACACTGTCACCTATTTTTAGCATCACTTTGAAAAGTCAAAAAACATATTTGTTTCAATGGAAACCTTAAAATAATGGTCCAGTTTTGTTAACAAATACTCTACCAATGCACAGAAACTCAGAGTAGTCGTTATCAAGAACCGTGGAAAAATTGCAGAAAACCTTATTATCGTTTGTTCTTCCTTGAAGAAATCACTTGATATTATCTTCTTGGTGTTCTAAAAGCACTTTTATGTTTGAGCAAAGGTACTTTGTCATATATTTAGTGTATTTTGACCAAAACACAGCAAAATCTGCGTGACAATACCCCTTTAAAGTATGCTTACCTTTACATCTTCACGAAAGAAGGCATCAGGGATGTGCTCGGTCTCTAAGGGCCTCTTCATATGAGCCCGGTTGACCGGGCTGGCCCGCGTACCGGGACGAATTTCGCCTTGGGTTCATATGAGAAAATTCAGCCCGGTTTCCGAGATAAAGCTTCGCCATCTCCACTCGCAATTCCTGATATTGAATTTGCTTGTCCGCGTCGAAATCAAGGCTTCTGTACGCCATTTTAGACTTGTAGTTAAGTAAACAGTCGATCAATTGGCTGACCATCTCTGTTTGCCAACGGAACTTCCTAGGAATCGAGAGAGAAGAACATTCCTCACTTCCCGCCATGTTTACCAACCGTGCTGCTACGTCATCGACCATGTAACGCATGCGCTGTTGCGAAGAATTCGTCCCGGTAACCGGGATGAAGTGTTCATATGGCAAAATTTTCCAGCCCGCTTACCGAGATCCCGGTTGGAAAAACCGAGATCTCGGTAACCGAGCCAGCCCGCCCTTACATATGAACACATCAAAAATTTTACAAAGGATTTAAAGGTAAGGCGAGATCTCGGAAACCGGGCTCATATGAAGAGGCCCTAAGTCGAACTCCAAGTCTTTGGGGTCTTGTTGGCGCAACTGCTGACGGAAGCGGTTAGCAGTTCTTTGTAGACTGTCTAGACGGGGCAGGCTGGGGCAAGGAACGTCTGTTACTGGCGTTGAGGAGGACATCGTTTACCACTTCAGATGCCGGCTTGAAAACGTCGTTTGAGGCTTCCTGCTTCACAAGACACTTGATCTTTGTGGCAACCATTGCTCCGACTGGTGCAGCGTGATTGTGGTCGTTCTTCCCCATTTCATAAACATTTTCAGATCGTTGTATGAATGAATTTCTTACCATAGGTCGCACGGTGCATTGCCAGTCTGTTGCGTTAACTCGCTGCCTCTTAATGTTGTAGCTATATCCCCAGTTGTCAATAAGTTTCCGCTTTCCCCTCTCGCTAGCACCCTCCACGATTTGAAATGTCAGCGGCTGGTGTACTGGGTCCACTGGATGAGGCGTTAGCTTCTCAATGTTGGATTCTTCAATGGCTGGACAGGCAGGGGGATTATATACTGTGGACTGATCGAATGACTCGGCGGACGCGCTCGGAAGGGTTGAACTCACATGAGGGTTGAACTCATCGGACACCGGGATGTCTGCTGATGACTCTGCGAACGACTCCGCTGACGCGCTTGGGAGGGTTGAACTCACAGGAAATGAGCAGAGATTTACATGGAATAACCGTCCATTTTGTGGAATGAAACGTTTGCTCAATATTTTCGGAGATAAGTCTGCTGGGTTTCACCGAGAACTGAGCCGTTCGAATGCGGTTCGAAGCTGTATCGAGTCCGCCTTTGTTCTGAATCTTTTCCCTTTCGAAAATTAAGCCATATGTATTCTCAGTGTGCGATTCCTGTCTTTGTAGCTCAATATATAACGGCCATAGACCACACTAAGGTGCTGCGTGTCCGCAAAACCCTCTTGTCCTAGTTTCTATCTATCTATTGTCCGCCATTACACTCGTGTATTCAGAACCACTAATGACGTCAAACCGGTGTCCCGTTGAGCGTTTTGGCCGCGCACAAAATGGACCCACGTTCGATTGCCAACATACGATCTTCGCGGCTTCAAAAACACTCGATGAAATTGCTTCTGGTCGACTAAACCCAAATATTTGGGTTCATAAGGGCATAAACAAGCATGTTAGACAAAATTATTTTTCATTTCATATACACTTTAATGTCACGGTTCCTTTAATTACAAAAAGTACTTATTCGAATAATAACTTCCAACAAAAGCGCGGCATGCTTAGCAAAAACAAAATAAGGGAAGTGGTCATAATAAGTATACTCTACGAGGACCCGCCTTTGTGTAGGGGGGGAGGCTGTGCAAGATACCACCTATGTGATGAGCCTAAAGGGCAAAATCTATTTAAGTACATGAAGATTGCATTGCTGGCAAAACGGCACGGGAAGGTTGGAATCTCTTTCTCAGTTTCTACTCCTGACAGAGTAGGGGCTGGGGGCGGGAGGGGTGTCTATAACAACAAGACATCATCTTTGTAGGTGGGTACATAGGGAGACCACCAATCTTTTAGCAAGACTGTGGGTGCTGTCCGAGTACCATTGTTTTGTCCATTTTCCTAACAACTCAAAGTTGCCGTTACGGGGCGAACCGGCTGCCTTTCGATAAGTTTTGTCTGAGCGACTTCCGGTTCGTGAACAATTGAAAGAATTATGTTTTTTATGACAACGAATCAAAGTATCAGTTTATATAGTGAAACTGATTTATATATAATTAATACCGTGGGGAAACAATGTTTCAAGTACTAGTCCTTCTGGTCAGGGCATTTCCAATATAGTAAAGAAAATGGAAAATGCGTGCAAGCATACTGAACTATTTTCATTTGTGAGCCTCAAACTCATCTTTTGTTTAATTCCCGGTTAATGTCACTGTTCCTTTAATTAGAAAAAGTACTTTTGCGAATAATAACTTCCATCAATAGCGCGATGTGCTATACAAAAACAAAATCAAGGGAAGTTGTTATAATAAGTATTAAGTATACTCAACGAGGGCCCACCTTTGTGTGGGGGGAGGGGAGAAAAAGTGGGGTGGGGGGAGGGGGACAACGTGGGGTGGGGGGGGGGGGGGGGCTATAACAACAAGACACCATCTTTGTAAGTGGGAGAGGAAATACCAGTCTTTTCAGTGTAAAACGGTGGGTCCTCCATTTCCCTAATTGGTCGAACACTTCGTTGAGATAGGTTTTGTCTGAACGGCTTCCGGTTCGTGATAAATTGAAAGAACCTCACTTATCTCCCCAACACTACAAGCTGCATGAATGCTTTTCACACTGTAGACAGCACGTGCTGGATCGAACAAGCTCATCAGTTAGTAGAAGGCGTTGTACAAAGCAACGATAAAATCCAGCGATATACAAAGCAACGCGAACCAAAAAGCTTGGAGAAAATCACTGCGCAGACTTAGCCGCACAATACAGGGTTGACCCTAGTTTATTGCATGCAAAACAAAACCACAGTCAGTAGAAATGGTTGTACTATCCAGCAGGGGTAGGGACCTTAATTCTTACGGCAAATGCAAGGTATCGATACAACGCGGATCAGCCAACAACTGACTGTAAAGTTTAATCTTAACTACAACGTACAGAGCTATTGAATTTTTTGACCTTGAGAACTTGAGTCAGTAGCACATGGTTGATAGCTGCAATGCGCCATAAAACTGACCTACAGAAAATAAAGGTCGCGTTCCATGTGACTATATTTTACTGACCAGGCAGTACAATCTCGTAGAAAAAACATCTCGGGAAAAAGCATCTATATCTTTTCAGTCTGTAACTTCTACATTCGCATTTTGTTTCATTTCACTTTTTTCATATTTCGTGAGCTAACGTTGAAATGCATTGCTTTTGTGATTGGTCATTGAACCAATCAGAGCGGCAAGTGCCGAAACTCCGGTCTCCGAACGCGCTTGCTCTTTATTTCTTCTTGATTTAAATAAGGGAAGTAGTCATAACAAGTATACTCGACGAGGACCCACCCTATGTAGGGGTAGGGGGGTTATGCAAGATACCGCCTATCTGATGAGTGCAATGGACACAATTTTTTCTCCTAAAAATTGGAGATGAGACTTAAATATTCTGTGTGCATGAAGCTTGCATTGCTAGTAAAACGGCACAGGAAGATTTGAATCTTTTTCTCAGTTTCCAGTCCTGATACAATGGGGGCTATACCAACAAGACACCATCTTTTTAGGTGGAGAAGAGGGGGTACATAAAGAGACCACCAGTCTTTTGTAAAATGGTGGGTCCTGTCCGAGTGCAATAGTTTTGACCATTTCCCTAAATGAAAGTCCAGCTTGTGCGTTTGATCCGCCCTATGCAGCACTAGGCGCGAACGCACTTGATGATTAATAGCGGAGCTCTGGCGGGCCGAAGGTCCGCCGCGGAGCCCCATACTCATAGAAGCTATGCCCGTCATTTTTCATGGTCATGGCTAGCGGAATGTTTCGCGCGCTGGCGCGTCGGTCCTGTGCCGCCCGCCGTCCGCCGTTGGGCAATGCTAGCTCGCGGGCGCGTATGACGTCGCAAAACATGCGCGTATGGCGCCACACAACATCCGGGATCTTAGCAATTTTGATACCAAAGCGAGGCTTTGTTTTTCGCGCGGCTACATGACAAATGTCACGTCAGCTCGGTAAACACGTTAGTTGGAGCTGTGTTTAGCGGAGAAAACCGTTCCAAATTAAAGTCGTTATTTCCCTGCACTGTTTTCGCGGTTTGCTACTCAGGACAGGGATACTAATCAAGGGATACTCTGAAGCCGCTATTGAGGAAAAAGAAGAGCTTTCAGGGATAAAATCTTGCTTCGTTTTTATCAATGCGGGAGCAATGCAGGGAGTTTCCCACTTCGGGTTTCAGAACTGAAGAAGCGGAGATTTAAAGAATTTCCAAGCAGTCGAGGGACTTAAAGGTAAAACAAAATACATTTTTCGATGAGAATTTATGTTGATATCGATTGACTTAATTTTTCTATGTCGTTAGTTTTGGAGAATTTTTTTATAAAACGTGCTCAAATTCAGTTGTATTGATTTCTTAAATTTCAAAGACAGTTCGGCCTCGATGCGCTATAAATTTATAAATGGTACGCGTTTTGCTTTTAAACATAATCTTATTTTGATTTGAATTTTCGAAAGAAGATTGTGTTGTGCATTTTTATGTGTTTGTTCATTCATTATATAGGTTGAAAAGCGATTTTATGTAAACAAAACAAGACTTGAATTTTTTAGTTCTAACTTCACTCGCGTCGCCTTATGCAAATATGTCTGTGTATTTTTTGAAATTTTGATTTCCAAATCAGTTTCTCGGGCAATTTTTGATACGCAACAGGTGTATTTTATTCGGAAATAAGTCATACTAGTTATTCTAGATCGAGAAAAAGTTGTTTTTGTGAACTTTTGTACGGTATAAATGTACTGTGCAGACGGTCGCGAAATACTGTTTTTGAGAATTGCTAAAATTGAAAAATAGTCGGGTCGTCAATCTTAATTCTTCTGCTTCCGACCTTTCACTTTAGTTAAGCTTATTATCGGCTTTCTGTTTAGACAGCGACGCTGTTAGGCTCAGCCTATCTCTATATATATATATATATATATATATATTAATGATTATTGAGCGTCTATAGCTTGTGAACAGGCTCCTTTAAGGACCGTTCCTGCATTCTGATTGGTTCTTTGTGTTAGCTGCGTTTATTACTGTAATTGGCCAAGTAATAGAGCTGCTATTTAACCAGTGTTTATTGTGAACGATTCAGAACTCGCCAAGCGCCGGCCGAGCCAAGCCGTGCGAATAAGTCACCATTGGTTTGGGTTTATCTTCTGATTGGTGTAGAAAGTAGCACGAGATATTTTTAGTTAACATCAAAGGAGTAATGCAAACCCAAGCAATCGCAAAATTACTTTTGACAATGAAGTAGCCTGCGTGGCAGGCGCTCGAAGAAGAAGGTGAAGGGGGAGAATTCAAGCGCGTGAGAACACGAAGGGCGCGCGAGGAAGGCCCTTCGCGTTCTCGCGCGCCTGAATACTCCCCCTTCCCCTTCGAAAGTCTGCCACGCAGGCTGTCAATAAAGTGAAAACCGCTCTATCATTTTGGTTTTGGTTTCAAGGCTGATTGATGCAGCTATTGAAGAATAACTTTGGCAAACACAAAACAATTAGCGTTTCCTATTTTTAACGTTCGGTTCATTAAAATGACTGAACTTCTACGGATTCAGAGGTGAAAGGTTTGCCTATAAAACCACTAACTTCATTTTTCATTTCTTCAGTACAAAACGCTTCACAAAAATATATAGATTAAAAATATCATTGCAATGTATAGTTTTCATTTCCCCGATAATTAGCACTGTAAAATCAGTAAAATACTGTCCGCCCAAAATTACTGATTTACGCGCCCTTGTAATCTAATATTGTCATCATTTACATTTAGAATTTGGTATTTTAGTTTCTATTTTGACTCTATGGGCGATATGGGCGAGTAGCACAAGCAACAGTACAACTCGTGCGGCAATAAAAGTGCTACTTATCATGTACAAAGTTAAAATCTAATAAACTTCACTTCGCATTACTATTCACATGAAGGTTACAAGCTTTCCCTAAAGATAAAAAGACAGTATCTTTAAAACATGAGTTACACATACACAAACAACTGGTTAAAGAATCGCTTTTTTCCTATTGTGTTACGGAGTAAAGCGTAGGCTGGTTTTCAGTAGCGGCGCCGCAAATACAAGTATAAGCGCAAACACAAGAGCAAAGATCAAAACGTTTTCCTTGTGATGCGCTTACGTTTGTACCACTTTCGTTTTCACTTAGCTCGACGCAAATCTTTTAACTTGTGCTTGCTTCCGCTGCGTCTAAAATCCAGGATTTAGGATGCACTTTGCATTCGTTAATGCCGCGATCATTATTCTGAAATCCCCAGACTTTCGCTGGGATCACTGACCCATTTTTAGCGGAGCCCACGGGCCGAAGGCCCGGCGGAGCACCATACTCATAGAACCTATGCCGTCATTTTTCATGGTCATGGCTAGCGGAATGTTTCGCGGGCGCGTTGTGCGCCCGCCGAACGCCCGCCGCCCGCCGTACGTGTTGGGCTAGCTCGCTGGCGCGTATGACGTCGCAAAACATGCGCGTGTGACGCCACAAAAAATCCGGGATCTTTGAGGCTTTGTTTTTCGCGCGGCTACACAGCTGTCGGTACTTTGATGTTTTCCTGTGTTTACTAAGCGGAGAAAACCGTTTAAATTAAAGTCGTTATTTTCCCGTATTTTGTCGCGGTTTGCTACTCAAGACAGGGATACTCAGGAGCCGCTATAGTGGAAAAAGAAGAGCTTTCAGGGATAAAATCTTGCTTCGCCGGGGAGATGTTTGTCACTTCGGGTTTCAGAACTGAAGAAGCGGAGATTTAAAGAATTTCCAACAGTGGAGGGACTTAAGGTGGCTCGACTGGGTTTTTTGGCGACATAACACCCCAACTTTGAACGGCTGATACTTCACTGTTTGAGCTCGGTCAGGCAAGCTGCTTCAAACATATACTAGAGATGAAATAAACTTTCCAAAAAAGTAGATTTGATTGGCATCGGTGTTACCATAACAACGATCTGATGGTTTTTGCATATTAGTAATTTTCTCAACATCTAGACCTAAACTTTTAAAACGACTGTATGCCTCTTATAGTCTAGAGGTATGTCTTCAAGACTGCAACGTTTGAAAAAGTTCCATGGGAGCGTTTTCGAATAAAATTGAGTTGAATATTTGCCATCAAAAATTTAAAAATTCGCATTACTTTCCGTTATTTCGTCGATGCCAGCGTTTTCCTGACAAATTGAAACAATATTTTCACCATATATTATTCATGTGCCATAAAACTACATTCCTTGAAGGTTTCATCCTGTTTGCTTCACTAGATTTCAGTTGATATGATCGGAAGCAATGTCTTAAATGTGCTCATTTTACTCACAGAAGTAACACTTTTGTTAGGGAAGCGTTTATTTAAAAACTAGTCGATGAAATTTTTTTAAAATCTTTTGATCTAAAGTTGTACATGTGTTGCAGTATCTCTGCAAATTTCAAGTGCATTGAATCATTTTAAGGGCGCGAAATACAATTAAAAGTATAGGGGACTTTTGCATTCGTCTTCCAAAGTTTCATTGCCGTATTATTTGTTGACAGCTAGTTTATTTCAGGACTTTCTCTTTTGTCTATATTCTACATATTTGTGCGCTTTTGAAACAACACGTTTGCCATGCCTGCATGCTCCAAAGCGATCGTGAAAATTCTTTTCATAGTACAATGACTACAATGGCAATTAACATAATGCTGCGGTCGTGCACATGTAACACATTTAAAATTTATTCAAAAGTGCACATTGCTTCCGATCACATCAACTGAAATCTAGTGAAGCAAACAACATGAAACCTTCAAGGAATGTAGTTTTATGGCACATGAATAATATATGGTGAAAATATTGTTTCAATTTGTCAGGAAAACGCTGGCATCGACGAAATAACAGAAAGTAATGCGAATTTTTATATTTTTGATGGAAAATATTCAACTCAATTTTATTCGAAAACGCTCTCATAGAATTTTTTCAAACTTTGCAGTCTTGAAGACATACCGTGATCTAGACTATAAGACGTCATCAGATCGTTGTTATGGTAACACTGATGTCAATCAAATATACTTTTTTGGAAAGTTCATTTTATCTCTAGTTTATGTGTGAAGCAGCTTGCCTGACCGATCTCAGAAAGTGAAGTATCAGCCGTTCAAAGTTGGGGTGTTATGCACAGTAAAATCGCAAGGACTATTTCAGCCCTGTGAAGCTATTTTTCGCCAAAAAACCCAGTCGAGCCACCACAGGTAAAACAAAATACATTTTTCGATGGGAATTTATGTTGATATCAATCTGTGATTGACTTTTTCTTTGTGTTCTCGCTAGTTTTGGAGAATTGTTTATGAAACGTTCTCAAATTCACTCGTTTTGATTTTTTTCATCGAAGACAGCTCGGCCTCTATGAGCTATAAATATATGGTTCGCGTTTTGCTTTTCAACATAAACTAATGGAGATTTGAATAAAATTTTTCGAAAGAAGATTGTGTTGTCCATTTTTATGTGTTTGTTCATTCATTACTTAGGTTGAAAAGCGATTTTATGTAAACAAAACAAGACTTGAATTTTATTATAGTTCTAACTTCACTCGCGCGCGTGGCCGTATGCAAATATGTTTGTGTATTTTTGGCAATTTTGATTTCCAAATCAGTTTCTCAGGCATTTTTTGACAAGCAACAACTGTATTTTTTAACAGTAGTCGTAATAGTTATTCTAGACGGAGAAAAAGTTGTTTTTTTGAACTTTTGTACGGTCTAAATGTACTGTGCAGACGGTCGGGTAATACTGTTTTTGAGAATTGCTAAAATTGAAAAATAGCCCGGTCGTCAATATTAATCTTAATTCTTGTCTTCCGACCTTTCACCTATTAGTTAAGTTTCATCTTAGTTAAGCTTGTTCAGAGGGTCTTCAGAGGGCGTCGCTGTTAGGCTAAGCCTAACTATATATATTATAAACCAATCGAAGTGTTTTAAAATAAGAAACGAAGATTTTACACAACGGGTTAAAAACAAATGCTTTTACAGTTGGACAGTAAAGCGGCTTCAAAGCCTAAAATGATTTATAATTGTAGCTTGGGTGTTTACAAAATCACCCAAGTTGATTGCGTAATGATTAATGAGTCCAAGTTAAATTTTAGTAGTCCATTGTCCTTTACAGATAAGTGTTCTTCCTATGAGAAACCATCAAGATTCGTCGCTGTCTCCCGTTCTGGCCATCGATTCAGACTGTCCTTGTTTTCCGCTCAGATCCTCGACGTTAAACACCACATGACCAACATCAACCTCATTGGTCGTTTTATTGTTAACACCGCGGTCATAAGGCCCATTGGCGCGATGAACAACATCCCCTGCAAACAGGTCTTTAGGATTACGCTCTGCATTTGCATGATAAACGACATCTTTACTTTGGAAATCCGGTGGAGCACTGCCATCTTTAGGGAACGGCTTATGTTTAAGGACGTCTTCGTTTAGAAAAGTACGAGAGCCGCTGAGATTAGGACTTTCTATTCCCACCTCGTTTAAATAGCCTTTCTGGAAGTGCGAGGCTGGTTTCACCGCTGTGAGTTCGATGCCATGGGTCGTTGGCTCGTTGGACGCAGGGGGGTAAAGTTGTCTCTGATGCCACTTTACCCAAGTGTAGATAATCAAGGCTAAGAGAATAACCAGAGCTACAGCGCACACTAGTATCATCAGGGCATCGAGCTTTGCAGGGTCTAAAGCCATGTTGTTCGAGGATCCTCCCTTCGTCGTTTACTGTGCTAACAAACAAAGGAGAATAGAAGTCAATAACATAACAACGAAAACAACAACTTCACTATAGTATTTAAGCCATAACTCAGATAACTAGGCAAGAGTAGTTGATGAGCCTGTGGATGAAAACCTCAAGTGTAACCATTTAAGGTGCAGCTCACAACAGTTCTGTTCTAGTAATTTACAATGCAATAAAACTTTATTTAACGTCAATGGACTAAAACAACCACTCTTTATTAAACAACTGCCCAGTCTTTTTTGAACAAGTTGTGGCCATCGTCATGACATAACCGTTTACTATAGTAACAGTATAACCCTTAATTTTAGCTTTAAGTGCTTACAACTATTGGGTGGCCGCCATTTTTTATTATCGAATTGTGTAATTATGTTAAGATACAACTTTTTGCCAATTTTGGAACTGGTTCAGAGCCACCTTAAATTTTCAAAAATTTAAAGTGGACAATTCTGGGCCACCTTAAATGAAAGCTGTTAACGCTTTCACTTCCAGAGTCGGGAGACATGTAATGTAGCTCTTACTTTCGAGTCTGTCAATGAAATCCTATGGTGTGACCATTCAAATGAAACCTATTCGGCAGTACTTTTGCATGGTACCATTTGTTCTAACTTTCGAGTCTGTTGATGAAATCCTATGGTGTGACCATTCAAATGAAACCTCTTCAGCAGTACTTTTGCATGGTACCATTTGTTCTAACGTTTGAGTCTGTTGATGAAATCCTATGGTGTGACCATTCAAATGAAACCTCTTCAGCAGTACTTTTGCATGGTACCATTTGTTCTAACTTTCGAGTCTGTTGATGAAATCCTATGGTGTGACCATTCAAATGAAACCTCTTCAGCAGTACTTTTGCATGGTACCATTTGTTCTAACTTTCGAGTCTGTTGATGAAATCCTATGGTGTGACCATTCAAATGAAACCTCTTCAGCAGTACTTTTGCATGGTACCATTTGTTCTAACTTTTGAGTCTGTTGATGAAATCCTATGGTGTGACCATTCAAATGAAACCTCTTCAGCAGTACTTTTGCATGGTACCATTTGTTCTAACTTTCGAGTCTGGTGATGAAATCCTATGGTGTGACCATTCAAATGAAACCTCTTCAGCAATACTTTTGCATGGTACCATTTGTTCTAACTTTCGAGTCTGTTGATGAAATCCTATGGTGTGACCATTCAAATGAAACCTCTTCAGCAGTACTTTTGCATGGTACCATTTGTTTTAACTTTTGAGTCTGTTGATGAAATCCTATGGTGTGACCATTCAAATGAAACCTATTCAGCAGTACTTTTGCATGGTACCCGATGATTTGCTTTTCAGTATTTTACAAAATGAAATTTGGGATTTTATATGAATTCTTATCTTTGGCAGTCTCGGAGTACTATTATTGCGACTACTCTCTTACCAACTCCCGTCAAAGGCTGAATCGTGGTCTGTCTGAGTGCCTTTGCTATAGGAATGATCAGCCGCTAACGTTTTACTTTGGGCAAACGTTCGCTAAATTGATCATCAAGAGTGTGATCTTTACAAAATAGAAATGTCACGACAGTTTAGATCAGCATACGGTATGTTCAATTTATTTGCAAGCAGTTTACAGCTATTTTTTTTCCCGCAGCAAAAGAGTTTATCGCCATCTTTATTTTGACTGAGCGATGGAACCTATATTGTTTTAACTGTTTCCCTTGTAACCATCGCGTGATCACTAAATGGATCGCGTGAGAAATAAACGACCGAATGATGAATATTTATAATGTCGTATTATTCATCGCACTCTAGCAAACTCTTTCGCTAAGTCTGAGAGCATTACCCAGGCACTACTCTACTCCGAGCTGATTATTTCGTCATTTATTTTTAAGGAGGAGCGTTGTTTTGAAACATTTTATTGTTATGCCGAAGGTAGTTTATAATAACGTTTTCGTTAAGGTCATTAAATAGTCGTAATTTTAATTCAATCAGAGAAATGTCCACAGCTAGACTTGGACACGCGATTGAACTCGGCAAAATAAACTAGCGAGCTGTGGTTAATTTAAAACTTTTCCCTCCTAAATCCTCGTTTCACGTCAAGTGCAAAGCTGCAAGCTATTAGTTTGTGGATAAAATCCCTATGCGTGACCGTTTATTTGAATACATGTGGTGCTGTGTGTTTTTCAAGGTATCCCAAAATAAACTTCAGCATTCGAAATATGATTAGCCCGCAGAAACACCAACTGTACATGTAGTTGTTTTACGGGTATTTTCCCGCGTCTGTTACCGTCCGGTTGTACGTTTCCCCGCGCTTGGCAACGGTTGAAGTGTTTTCGTCGTTTTCCTGTGCTTGGTAATGATTAAATATTTTCCCGCGCTTAGTACCGCGGTTGTATTTAATCCCGCGCTTTGCACCGGTAGCATGTTTCTCGCTAAATCGGCCACGTAAAGAGATTCAAAACTTGACGTTTCAAGTGCTAGTCCTTCGTCAGGAGTAGTTTGCAGAACAGAACATTATCTCACCTGCTGCATGTACAGCCGCACTATTCATCATCTATCGCAACAATGAAGCGTTGCACTGATTTTTGCCCACATTTTTCAGCCCTCCTTAATACTTAAATTTAGTTGATAGCTCTTTTACTAAATGGCTTGATAACTTAATGAGCATTTCACATTCTAAAATTGCAAGTTTCGCTTCCCTTTCTAAAACCACAAGCATAAAAAAAGAGGAGATGAGAAGTTACTGTCCCCCTCCCCCACCCCTCCTCCCTGGCCTGGATCGGAGGAGTTAAAAAATCCCCGGTTTCAACAATCGTTTGTTTTGCCCCGTCTCTGATCTCCGAATTTCAGTTTAGTTTTTTACATTAATGAAATAGCAAACTGATTAACAAGTGAACTGCATCATTGTTTAAAACTTCAAAGTTGATCTATCTTTATCATAATCCTTGGATCCAAAAAAATTGACACAGGAAAATGTAACGATTGACCTTTTGCAAAGCCTTAAACATTTTGTTAAGACACCTGGCAGATCTGAGAGGATGATCGGACAGGACGAGGTTAACCTCTTGAGTAATTCTCAGAAATCCAGGATGTTTTTTGCTTTCTGATTTTGAGTCTTCAGATCAGACATCGTGAAAACATATCAAACAACGCCTTTTGATTGGTTAATATTGACATTTCAGTATACTGATACCATGCTATAAAGACTTCTTTGTTTCAGGCGTTCAGTCTGGTAATATTTTGTATGGTTTGTGGTTCATCGTGATTCACAAAATAAAGACATCTACCCCTGCATATGCACATCAAACTGATTTTTTTTGCTTGAGCAGCGTGTAAACACAATAAATCAAAACATGACTTGGTCCTACAGCCCAGCAAGTATTCCACCGAGTAATTTAATCTAAAAACTCTCGTGATCAACATTAGCGAGCTTCAGAGGTCACGCTATCGTGAACAAAATTCTTAGAAATCTAGAGTGTTTTTGCAATCATTCTCTAAACTCAGACAACGTCAAAAGATGTCAGAAACACGCTTTATGATTGGTTTATAGACTTTATATAATGCCGGATAAGCCCGATAAAAACATCATGCTTATGATCACAAGGTCTATATTAAAGACCTCATTAGTTGTTTTACTGAGATGTGTTCACCGCAACTTCCTTCATCAGTTTTCTCCCCTTCACCATAAATGCTACAATCTTCATAAAGAAGTATCCTGTTCTGTGTGTAAGCCGTGCAAGTACACTGATCCAAAGCTGTTGCCATGATTTGCACAGTTTCTGTCTCTGAGGTCACGTTATCATGAACAAAATTCTTAGAAATCTAGAATATTTTTGCAATCATTCTTAGAAGACAGAAAAACATCAAAACATGTCAAAATAACGCGTTATGATTGGTAAAAATCAAAAGCGCGATATTAATACCATGCTCATGAAAATGATCTCAATTACGAGGCTTTATTCAAGACTCGCTCGATAGTTGTTTTAAGGTTTGTTCACTGCCTTTCTTGTTTTCTCACCAACATCATGGATATCAAGATCTTACTAGATAATCTTCATGAAGAAGTATCCTGTTCTGTGTGTATGTGCAAGTACACTGATCCAAAGCAGTTGCCGTGCTTGCACAGCTTTTGCCTTCACTGTCTGAACGGGATTCAACGAACGAGTGCGAGCCGAGATAAAATCGCATGTCCGGAGTGCAGACAGGAATTCAGAGTCCCTGGAAATGGAAACCTAAGCGCTTTGCCGACAAACTTTCGCATTAACAGTTTACTCGATGTGTTGGCTATAAAGGAGTGTAATACAACCGGCGTGAAGTGTGGAAATTGCGACAAAAAAAGTTATCACAGCTTTTATTGCTTTCAATGCTCTTCGTTTTGGTGTGATTATTGTATCGGTCTGCATAATGGCATCAGGGCAAACAAAGAACACCATGCGTTGGCGCTCAAAGACTTTCAGGATCAAGACTTTGAGAACATTTTAAAGCGACCAGCGTTTTGTGGAATGTCAGGCCATGAAAAAAAGCAATTGGAGTTCTTCTGCAAAAACTGCGAAGTTGCCATTTGTTATTCTTGTGTCGCAACACTTCATGACGGTCATGCTAAGGTGCTTTTGGACGAGGCTGCAAATGAACGCAAGTTGAATGTCATGGCTGCGATTGAATCTCAGAAACAAAGAGTGCTTCAGAAGAAAGACAAAATCGCTAAAATACAAGGTAACTGTTTAAATATTCATGCGAAAGTCGACAAGGTGAAGAGAGAAGCACAGACGTTTGTTGACAATATGGTCGCTGCCGTGGAAGCGAAAAAGCAGGAAATTTTTAATGACGTAGAAAAGAAAGCGAAAGAATCCCTCGATAGCCTGGAAATTCAACAATCCGAGGCTGAAAATGAAGTAAAACTGATTGAGACAGCAATCGAAAAAACTGAAACACTTCTGAAACGAAGCACAAATGCTAAGATTGTAAAGTTGAACAAAAGCGCAATCTTCCAAGATGGAGTTTCCAATGATGGAGAACAAGTTGACTGTGACCTTGAAGAACGTCGTCAATTTATTTTCGTAGAAAACGAAACTTTATTGGACAAAGCAAACTCTGAAGGGATTGGATCTTTCAGAAGTTTTCTTAGCAAGACTAAAGTACAACAATCAAGTGCTGAAGGAAAAGGAACCAGTGAAGTAACTGTTGGACTTGAAGGACAGATTGTTGTGACAACAAGAACTGCCGACAGAGAACAATGTTATGAGGAACGTGACTTTGTAACAGTGGAAATCAGAAATCGTCAAGGCCATGACTGTGCGACAAAAGCGCAAGTCCAAGATAACAAAGATGGCACATACGAGATCAGCTACTTTGCCAAAAAAAACGGAACATGCGAGGCATCAGTGAAGGTAAATGGAGAACATGTTCGTGGCAGTCCTTTTGAGGTTCAAGTCAGACCAAGACAATTCAAACCAGTGTTATCTTTCGGAGTAAAAGGTTCGTCTGTTGGAATTTTTAATGCCCCTTGGGGGGTGGCAGTGAATGCACGAAATGAAATATCAGTGACTGATAGAAAAAATCATAGGGTACAGGTTTTCGGCAGTGATGGGTTCTTCTTAAGATCTTTTGGTAGCGAAGGTGACCAAAAGGGAGAATTTAATAAACCTACCGGGATTGCTTATCATAATGATAACATTATTGTGGTGGATCGTAATAATCACCGAGTTCAAATTCTAAGCGTTCAGGGTAAGTTTCTTAGCCAGTTTGGCAGCGAAGGAAATCTTGATCACCAGCTTAATCTTCCTCTTGGTTTATCTATTGATAGTGACGATAATATAATTGTTGCTGATCCACGTAACAAATCAATTAAGATTTTTTCTTCAGAGGGCCAGTTTTTACGTAAAATCGGCACAGAGGGCTCTTTCAACTTTCCCTTTCACTGTATTCAACAGGATAACTATTTTATAGTGTCAGACTGTGATGATCACTGTGTGAAAGTGTTTGATAAGGAGGGAGCATTTCTGTATAAATTTGGTAATAAGGGGGATGGGGACGGGGAGTTTAATGAACCTTGCTGTTTAGCAGTTAACAAAGCAGGACATCTGATGGTCTGCGATTCACTGAATCACAGAGTTCAGGTGTTTGAATTAAATGGAAAATTTGTAACAAAGTTTGGAAGCTATGGTAGCCACAAAGGAGAATTTTGTATACCAATCTCTACAGCAGTTCTTAGTGATGGTAAGATAGCTGTGTGTGACTTATGTAACCGTCGTATCCAGGTATTTGAATAAAAATACGTAATTATAAATATATAAAAAAATTAAATAAGATGGCTTGCAAAGTTCAGTATCATACTTTCTCAATCATTAGATCTGTTGGTCTTGCTTGTCACATTAAGGAAGGCTTGAGTGGCTGTGACAATTATATCTTTAATATATCGTTTAAGTACCTTTACATTTTAAGAGCCCTAATAAACCGTAGACTTTATTTCTTTATTTATTTAACCGTAGTCCTTTGTAGTTTTTATCATTTGTATTTTGTAACGCTTAGTGACATATTTTATCTCGTTCAACATTCTCATGTCTTAAAGGGAACCTCCATTGTCAGAACAAATTGACGTTAAATTGTTGGAAATAAAGTCGAAATTTATAATTTTTAAAAGAACAGGTGCAAATATAATTTTAGTGTACAATAAAATGGATATAAATATCGCCTATTTTCGCTTTTAAATTTCCCGCGCGCCGCCATTTTGAATATTTATGACGTGTTACGGTTGCTGCTATTGTTAAGAATCGAAGTTCTTTTGTATGCAACAATAGGCCATTTGCACGATGGCGTCATTTGACTACAACTACCAGAATTCATTTCGTTTTTCCTTTCTTATTTAAATTTTTTAATCCCAGTGCGGTTTAAATAACAATAGCCCTAATTTGCACTACAAAACAAAAAACTGAAGGATTCTGGTAGTTGTAGTCATATGACGTCATCGTGCAAGTGGCCTATTAGACAACCGTAACACGTCATAAATATTCAAAATGGCGGCGCGCGGTAAATTTAAAAGCGAAAATAGGCGATATTCGTATCCATTTCACTTTGTACACTAAAATTATATTTGCACCTGTTTCTTAACAATGTTTAATTTAGACTTTATTTCCAACAATTTAACGTCAATTTGTTATAACAATGGAGGTTCCCTTTAAGTTTTACTCATATCTGCTGTTTCATTTTATACTTGAAAATGACCTCAGAGGGGTCGAAACGTCGTTTTTTATCGTTAGTTTTTATCTTAAAAAGACTTCATTTCTTAATTAAAATAAATGGTGAGGTGAATACTGATTGTAACTTAATCCCGCAAATCTTGTTTGATGTATATGTTTATGTTATGGGGCTAAAACAAAAAGACACCATCCGTTTTAGGTGGAAGAAGAGGGATACATAAAAGAGACCACCAGTCTTTTCAGTGCAAAACGGTGGGTCCTTCATTTCCCTAACAACTCGTTATTGGGCGAACACTGCCTTACGATAGGCTTTGTCTGAGCTACTTCCAGTTCGTAATAAATTGAAAGAACCTCACTACAGTCTCACTTATCTCCCCAGCACTATGAGCTGCATGAATGCTATACACAATGTAGACAGTACGTGCTGGATCGAACAAGCGCATCAGTTGGTATAAGGCGTAATACAAAGGAACGATAAAATCCAGCGATATACAAAGCAACGCGAACCAAAAAGCTTGGAGAAATCACTGCGCAGACTTAGCCGCACAATACAGGATTGACCCTAGTTTATTTAATGCCAAACAAAACCAATCAATAGAAATGGCTGTCAGCAGGGGTAAGGACCTTAATTCTTACGGCAAATGCAAGGTATTTATCTGACAACTCGGATCAGCCAACAACTGACTGTGAAATTTAATCTTAACTACAACCGACAGAGCTATTGAATTTTTTGACATTGAGAACTTTAGTACACAGTAGCACTCGATAAATGGCTGAATGCGCCATAAATCGGACCTACAGAAAATAAAGGTCGCGTTCCATGTAACTATATTTTACTGATCAGGCAGTATAATCTCGTAGAAAAAAACATCCCGGAAAAAAGCATCTGTATCCTTTCAGTCTGTAACTTCTACACTCGCATTTTGTTTCATTTCACTTTTTTCATATTTCGTGAGCTAACGTTGACATGCACTGCGTTTGTGATTGGTCACTGAGCCAATTAAAGCGGCAAGTGCCAAGGCACTGGTCCCCGAAAGCGCTAGCTCTTTATTTCTTCTTGATTTAAATAAATGAAAGTTCAGCTCGTGCGTTTGATCCGCCCTATGCAGCTCTTGGCGCGAACGCTCTTGATGATTAATAATGATTATTGAGCGTCCAGTAGCCTGTGAACAGTCTCCTTTTAGGACTGTTTCTGTATTCTGATTGGTTCTGATTGGTTCTTGATTTAAATAAATCATTTAAATGGTTCTTGATTTAAATAAATGAAAGTTCAGCTCGTGCGTTTGATCCGCCCTATGCAGCTCTTGGCGCGAACGCTCTTGATGATTAATAATGATTATTGAGCGTCCAGTAGCCTGTGAACAGTCTCCTTTTAGGACTGTTTCTGTATTCTGATTGGTTCTTTGCGTTAGCTACGTTTATTACTGTGATTGGCCAGGTGATAGAGCTGCTGTCAGTGTTTAGTGTGAACGATTCAGAACTCGCCAAGCGCCAAGCCAAGCCGTGCGAGTAAGTCACAATTGGTTTGGGGTTTCTTCTGATTGGTTGAGAAAGTGGCACGAGATAGTTTTAGTCAACATCAAAGGAGTAATGCAAACCCAAGCAATCGAAAAATTACTTTTGACAATGAAGTACCCTGTGTGGCAGGCGCTCGAAGGGGAAGGTGAAGGGGGAGACTGATTCGGGCGCGTAAGAACGCGAAGGGCGCGCGAGGAAGGCCCTTCGCGTTCTCGCGCGCCTGAATTCTCCCCCTTCCCCTTCGAAAGTCTGCCACGCAGGCTGACAATAAAGTGAAAACTACTCTATCACTTTGGTTTTGGTTTCAAGGCTGATCGATGCAGCTATTGAAGAATAACTTTGGCAAACATAAAACATTTGCGTAACTATTTTCTATCGTTCGGTTCATTAAAATGACTGAACTTCTACGGAGTCAGTGGTGAAAGGTTTGCCTATAAAAGCACTAATTTCATTTCATTTCTTCAGTACAAAAGGCTTCACTAAAATATATAGATTAAAAATATCATTGCAACGTATAGTTTTCATTTCCCCGGTAATTAGTACTGTAAAATCAGTAAAATACTGTCCGCCCAAAAGCACTGATTCGCGCATTCCGTTAAACATATGGTTAATAAAATTCCCTTGTAATCTAATATTGTCATCATTAACATTTAGAATTTTGTATTTTAGTTTCTATTTTGAGTCTAAGTCATATGGGCGAGTCGCCCAAGCAACAGCACAACTCATGCAATAAAAGCGCTACTTATCATGTACAAAGTTAAAATCTAATAAACTTGACTTCGCATTACTATTCACATGAAGGTTACAAGCTTCCCCTAATGATAAAAAAAGACAGTATTTTTAAAACATGAGTTACACATACACAAACAGCTGGTTAAAAAATCGCTTTTTTCCTATTATGTTACGGAGTGAAACCTAGACTGGTTTTTACTAGCGACGCAAATACAAGTATAAGCACAAACACAAGAGCAAAGATCAAAAACGTTTTCCTTGTGATGCGCTTACGTTTGTACCATTGTCGTTTTCACTTAGCTCGACGCAAATCGTTTAACTTGTGCTTGCTTCCGCTGCGTCTTTAAAATCCAGGATTTAGGATGCACTTTGCATTCGTTAATGCTGCGCTCATTATTCTGAAATCCCCAGACTTTCGCTGGGATCACTGACCCATTTATATAAACCAATCGAAGTGTTTTAAAATAAGATACAAAGTTTTTACACAACAGATTAAAAACAAATGCTTTTGCAGTTGGACAATAAAGCGGCTTAACTGCCTAAAATGTTTTATAATTTCAGCTTGGGTGTTTGCAAAATCACCCAAGTTGATTGCGTAATGATTAATGAGTCCAAGTTGAAATTTCAGTAGTCCATTATTCTTTACAGATAAGTGTTCTTCCTATGAGAAACCATGGATTCGTCGCTGTCTCCCGTTCTGGCCATCGATTCAGACCATCTTCGTTTTCCTCTCGGATCCTCGACGTTAAACACCACATGACCAACATCAACCTCATTGGTCGTTTTATTGCTAACACCGCGGTCATAAGCCAGACTCGTACCCAGTCGCTATTAATTGGTTTTTGGGGCGAGAGAAGATTGGATACTAGGGTGAATTGAGGCGCGCGGGGTGTCATGGGAATGGTCGCCCATGATACCCCGCACGCCTCAATTCACCCTAGTATTCAATCTTCTCTCGCCCCAAAAACCAATTAATAGCGACTGGGTACGAGTCTGGTCATAAGCCCATTGGCGCGATAAACGACATCCCCTGCAAACAGGTCTTTAGGATTACGCTCTGCGTTTGCATGATAAACGACATCTTTACTTTGGAAATCCGGTGGAGCACTGCCATCTTTAGGGAACAGCTTATGTTTTAGGACGTCTTCGTTTAGAAACGTACGAGAGCCGCTGAGATTGGGACTTTCTCTTCAAACCTCGTTTAAATAGCCTTTCTGGAAGTGCGAGGCTGGTTTCACCGCTGTGAGTTCGATGCCATGGGTCGTTGGCTCGTTGGACGCAAGGGGGGTTTAGTTGTCTCTGATGCCACTTTACCCATGTGTAGATAATCAAGGCTAAGAGAATGACCAGAGCTACAGCGCACACCAGTATCATCAGGGCATCGAGCTTTGCAGGGTCTAAAGCCATGTTGTTCGAGGATCCTCCCTTCGTCGTTTACTTTGCTAACAAACAAAGGAGAATAGAAGTCAATAACACAACAACAAAAACAACAACTTTATTATAGTATTTAAACCATAACTAGGCAAGAGTATTTGATCATGAGCCTTTGGATGAAATCCTCAAGTGCAACCATTTAAAATGCAGTTCACAACAGTTTCTGGTAATTTACAATGCAATAAACTTTGTTTAACGTCAATGGACTAATGCGACCACTCTTTATTAAACAAATGCCCAGTCATTGTTGAACAAGTTATGGTCATCGTCATGACATAATAGTTTACTATAGTAACAGTATAACCTGTTTAAAACATCCTTAATTTTAGCTTTAAGTGCTTACAACTAAACAACGAGTTCGGTGGCCCCATTTTTTTTTATCGAATTGTGTAATCATGTTAAGATACAACTTTTTGCGAAGTTGGGAAGGGGTTCAGAGCCACCTTAAATTTTCGAAAATTTAAAGTGGACAATTCTGAACTGGGCCACCTTAAATTAAAGCTGTTAACGCTTTTACTCCCAGAGTCAAAAGGGAGACATGTAATGTAGCTCTTCGAGTCTGTCAATAAAATCCTATAGTGTGACCATTCAAATGAAACCTATGCGGCAGTACTTTTGCATGGTACCCATTTTACAAAATGAAATTTGGGGTTTTATATGAATTCTTATCTTTGGCACTCTTGTGAGTTAAAGGGTTAAGCCGTTTGTTCACTATGATTGCGATCACTCTCTTACCAACTCCCGTCAAATGCTGAATCGTGGTTTGAGTGCTTTTGCTATAGGAATGATCAGCCGCTAATGTTTTACTTTAGGCAAACGTTCGTTAAATTGATCAGCAAGAGTGTGGTCCTTACAAAATAGAAATGTCACGATAGTTAAGATCAGCATACAGTATGTTCAATTTATTTGCAAGCTGTTTACAACTGTTTTTTTTTTCAGCAGCAAAAGAGTCTATCGCCATCTTTATTTTGACTGAGCTATGGAACCTATATAGTTTTAACTGTTTCCCTTGTAACCTTCGTGTGATCACTAAATGGATCGCGTGAGAAATAATCGACCGAATGATGACTATTTATAATGTCGTATTCTTCGTCAGCTTCGTCGCACTCTAGCCAAACTCTTTCGCTAATTCTGAGAGCATTACCCAGGCACTACTTTACTCCGAGCTAATTATTTCGTCAATATTTTTTTTAAGACGGAGCGTTGTTTTGAAACATTTTATTGTTATGCCCGGAAGGTAGTTTATAATAACGTTTTCGTTAAGGTCTTTAAATAGTCGTAATCGCGTTCGAAGAACGCAATCATAATTTCGTGTTGCAGACAAATTTGAGATTTTTTGGTAGACGGTCTTCCAAATGGCCGCCCCTATTGGTTTTTTCAGGGGCTCATTTCCGCCGGAAATTCCTTCGAACGCGTCTCCATAAGCTGTGATTACTGCTAGTTTTAATTCAATAAGAAATGTCCACTGCTAGACTTGAACACGCGATTGAACTCGGCAAAATAAACTAGCGAGCTGTGGTTAATCAGTTAAAACTTTTGCCTCCTAAATCCTCGTTTCACGTCAAATGCAAATCTGCAAAGCTGCAAGCTATTAGTTTGTGGATAAAATCCCTTTGCATGCCCGTTAATTGAATACATGTGGTGCTGTGTGTTATTCAAGGTATCCCAAAATAAACTTCAGCATTCGACCATAGTTAATAAAAATCTATTAACTATGATTCGACATATGATTAGCCCGCAGAAACACCAACCGTGCATGTAGTTGTTTTACGGGTATTTCCCCGCGTCTGTTACCGTCCAGTTGTACGTTTCCCCCACTTGGCAACGATTTAAGCGTTTCCCTGCGCTTGGTATGGTTAAATATTTATTTTCCCGCGCTTGAGACCGCGGTTGTATTTAATCCCGCGCTTTGCACCGGTAGCATGTTTTTAGCTAAATCGGCCACGTAAAGAGATTCTAAACTTGACGTTTCAAACGCTAGTCCTTCGTCAGTAGTAGACTGCAGAACAGAACATTATCTCACCTGCTGCATGTATAGCCGCACTATTCATCATCCATCGCAATAATGAAGCGTTGCAATTTTTGCCCACATTTTTCAACCTTCCTCAATAATTAGATTTAGTTAGTAGCTCTTTCACTTAATAGCTTAATAACTCAATGAGCATTTCAAATTCTAAAATTGCAAGTTTCGCTTCCCTTTCTAAAACCACAATCATCAAAAAAGAGGAGATGAGGAGTTACTGTCCGATTGACCTTTTGCAAAGCCTCAAACATTTTGTTAAGACACCTGGCAGATCTGAGAGGATGATGACAGGACGAGGTTAACCTCTTGAGTAATTCTCAGAAATCCAGGATGTTTTTTGCTTTCTGATTTTGAGTAGTCAGATCAGACATCGCGAAAACATGTCAAATAACGCCTTTTGATTGGTTAATATTCAGAGGTCACGCTATCGTGAACAAAATTCTTAGAAATCTAGAATGTTTTGGCAATCATTCTCTAACTCAGACAACGTCAAAACATGTCAAAATAACGCTTTATGATTGGCTTATATAATGATAAGCCGGATAAAAATATCATGCTTATGATTACAAGGCTTTATTTAAGACCTGATAAGTTGTTTTACTGGGGTGTGTTCACCTCCAAACTTCCTTAATCAGTTTTCTCCCCTTCACCATACACTTACACATGTTACTACCTTCATGAAGAAGTATCCTGTTCTGTGTGTATGCCGTGCAAGTACACTGATCCAAAGCAGTTACCATGCTTGTACAGTTTCCGTCTCTGAGGTCACGTTACCATGAACAAAATTCTAAGAAATCTAGAATATTTTTGCAATCATTCTTAGAAGACAGAAAACATCTATGATTGGTATATATCAAAAGTGCGATATTAATATCATGCTAATGTAAATGATCTCAATTACGAAGCTTTATTCAAGACTCGCTCGATAGTTGTTTTAAGGTGTGTTCGACTCCAAACTGCCTTTCTTGTTTTCTCCCCAACATCATGGATATCAAGACCTTACTAGATAATCTTCATGAAGAGGTATCCTGTTCTGTGTGTATGTGCAAGTACACTGATCCAAAGCTGTTGCCGTGCTTGCACACCTTTTGTCTTCACTGTCTGAACGGGATTCAACGAACGAGTGCGAGTCCAGATAAAATTGCATGTCCGGAGTGCAGACAGGAATTCAGAGTCCCTGGAAATGGAAACCTTAGCGCTTTGCCGACAAACTTTCGCATTAACAGTTTACTCGATGTGTTGGCTATAAAGGAGTGTAATACAACCGGCGTAAAGTGTGGAAATTGCGAAAAAAAAAAAGTGATCACAGCTTTTATTGCTTTCAATGCTCTTCGTTTTGGTGTGATGATTGTATCAGTCTGCATAATGGCATCAGGGCAAACAAAGAACACCATGCGCTGGCGCTGAAAGACTTTCAGGATCAAGACTTTCAGAACATTTTAAAGCGACCAGCGTTTTGTGGAAAGCCAGGCCATGAAAAGAAGGAATTGGAGTTCTTCTGCAAAAACTGCGAAGTTGCCATTTGTTATTCTTGTGTCGCAACACTTCACGACGGTCATACTAAGATAATTTTGGACGAGGCTGCAAATGAACGCAAATTGCATGTCATGGCCGCGATTGAATCTCAGAAACAAAGAGTGCTTCAGAAGAAAGACAAAATCGCTAAAATGCAAGGTAACTGTTTAAACATTCATGCGAAAGTCGACAGCGTGAAGAGAGAAGCACAGACGTTTGTTGACAATATGATCGCTGCCATGGAAGCGAAAAAGCAAGAAATTTTTAATGACGTAGAAAAGAAAGCGAAAGAATCCCTCGAGAGCCTGGAAATTCAACAATGCCAGGCGGAAAATGAAGTAAAACTGATCGAGACAGCAATCCAAAAAACTGAAACACTTTTAAAACGAAGTACAAATGCCGAGATTGTAAAGTTAGACAAAAGCACAATCTTCCAAGATGGAGTCTGCAATGATGGAGAACAAGTCGACTGTGACCTTGAAGAACGTCGTCAATTTATTTTCGTAGAAAACGAAACGTTACTGGACAAAGCAAACTCTGAAGGGATTGGATCTTTCAAAAGTTTTCTCAGTAAGACTAAAGTACAACAATCAAAGGCTGAAGGAAAAGGAATCAGTGAAGTAACTGTTGGACTTGAAGAACAGATTGTTGTGACAACAAGAACTGCCGACAGAGAACAATATTATGAAGAACGTGACTATGTAACAGTGGAAATCAGAAATCGTCAAGGCCAGGACTGTGCGACAAAACCACAAGTCCAAGATAACAAAGATGGCGCGTACAAGATCAGCTACTTTGCCAAGGAAACCGGAACCTGCGAGGCATCAGTGAAGGTAAATGGAGAACATGTTCGTGGCAGTCCTTTTAAGGTTCAAGTCAGACCCAGACAATTCAAAGCAGTGTTATCTTTCGGAGAAGAAGGTTCATCTGTTGGAATGTTTGGTCGCCCTTGGGGATTGGCAGTGAATGCACGAAATGAAATAGCAGTGACTGATAGATTTAATCATAGGGTGCAGGTTTTCGGTAGTGATGGGTCCTTCTTAAGATCTTTTGGTAGCAAAGGTAAACAAAAGGGAAAATTTAATGAACCTACCGGGATTGCTTTTCATAATGATAACATTATAGTGGTGGATCGCAATAACCACCGAGTTCAAATCCTAAGTGCAGAGGGTGAGTTTATCAGCCAGTTTGGCGGCAAAGGAAATCTTGATCACCAGCTTGATCGTCCTCTTGGTTTATCTATTGACAGTGACGATAATATTATTGTTGCTGATCCACGTAACAAATCAATTAAGATATTTTCTCCTGGGGGTCCTAGGGGCCAGTTTTTACGTAAAATTGGCACAGCGGACTCTTTCAACTTTCCCTTTCACTGTATTCAACAGGATAACTATTTTATTGTGTCAGACGCTCATGATCACTGTGTGAAAGTGTTTAATAAGGAGGGAACATTTCTGTATAAATTTGGTTGCAAAGGGGATGGGCACGGGCAGTTCAATGTTGCTTATCAGTAAACAAAACAGGGCATCTGATGGTCTGCGATTCACCGAATCACAGAGTTCAGGTGTTTGAATTAAATGGAAGATTTGTAACAAAGTTTGGAAATTATGGTAGCGGAAAAGGAGAATTTGATACGCCAAATTCTACAGCAGTTCTTAGTAATGGCAACATAGTTGTGTCTGACTTCTGCAACGATCGCATCCAGGTATTTGTATAAAAATACGTAATTATAAATAAAATATAAATAAAATGTTTTGCCAGCATATGAAAAGAAAATAAAGTTAGATGACTTGCAAAGTTCAATATCTGCTTTCTAAATCATTAGATCTGTTATTCTTACTTGTCACATTTAGGTAGGTAGCTTAACAGAGAAACAAGCTGGCTTGAGTGGCTGTAACAATTATATCTTTAATATATCATTAAAGCACCTTTACATTTTGAGACCCCTAATAAACCGTAGACTTAAATTTATTTCTGTAAATAAATGGTGATGTGAATAAATTGTAATTTATTCCCTCCAATCTTGTTTGAAGTTTATGTTTTTCATGATAACGAATCAAAGTATCAGTTTATATAGTGAAACTTTGGGATTAAATCATTCTTACTTGAAAAAAAAAACTGCGAAAAACAGCAAAGGCAGAAGAAAGCACGAAGGACGGCACGAACAAAAACAGAAAAACATGGTCTCAAGTGTCGTCTCAAGTAATTTCACTGCACTTGTAAATACCAGTTCCAGGCGGCCGAGAAAAATGATCACATGAGATCGAGGCCATCTGTGCCAGCCAGCTAGCCAGCCAGTCCAAGATGGCGTCCAAACCCTGAAATCGCATAGCATCCAGCCCAATTCCTCCCACAATCCCCTGCGCCCAGACCGATACCCGACGAGATTAGAAAGCGTTTTCCTATCGTCGAACGCAATAACGTGGGGAAACAATGTTAAAAGGACTAGTCCTTCTGGTCAGGGCATTTCCAATAAAGTGAAGAAAATGGAAATGCGCCCAAGCATACTGAACTATTTTCATTTGCGAGTCTTAAACTCGTCTTTTGTTTAATTACCGGTTAATGTCACGGTTCCACAAAAAGTATCTATGCGAATAATAACTTTCAACAAAAGCGCGGCATGCTTAGAAAAAACAAAATAAGGGAAGTGGTCATAATAAGCATACTCAACGAGGACCCACCTTTGTGTAGGGGGGGGGGGGGTGAGGCTATGCAAGATACCACCTATGTGATGAGCCTAATGGGCAAAATCTATTTGAGTGCAGGAAGATTACATTGCTAGCAAAACGGCGCAGGAAGGTTGGAATCTCTTTCTCAGTTTCAACTTCTGACAGAGTGGTGTAGGTGGGAGAAGGGGTACATAAAGATATCACCAGTCTTTACAGTGTAAAACGATGGGTCCTCCATTTCCCTAACAACTCAAAGTTGGCGTTATTGGGAGAACACTGCCTTGCGATAAGTTTTGTCTGAACGACTCCGGTTCGTAATAAATTGAAAGAACCTCACTTATCTCCCCAAGACTACAAGCTGCATGAATGCCATACATACTATAGACAGCACGTGCTGGATCAAACAAGCGCTTCAGTTGGAAGAAAGCGTTATACAAAGCAACGATAAATTCCAGCGATATACAAAGCAACGATAAATTCCAGCCATATACAAAGCAACGATAAAATCCAGCGATATACAAGGCAACGATAACATCCAGCGATATACAAAGCAAAGCGAACCAAAAAGCTTAGAGAAAATCGCTGCGCAGACTTGGCCTCACCACACAGGCTTGACCATAGTTTATTGAATGCAACACAAAACCACAGTCAGTAGAAATGGTTGTACTAGGGGACCTTAATTCGGCAAATGCAAGGTATTTATACAACGCGGACTGCCAACAACTGACTGTAAAGTTTAATCTTAACTGCAACAAAAATATTGAATTCTTTGACCTTAAGAACTTGAGTACACAGTAGACTCGATAAATAGCTAAATGCGCCATAAAATACCAACAGAAAATAAAGGTCGCGTTCCATGTTACTACATTTTACTGATCACTGAGGTAGTACAGTCTCGTAGAAAAAAAAAACATCCCGGATAAAAGCATCTGTATCGGCTTTCAGTCTTTAACTTCTTCACTCGCATTTTGTTTCATTTCGCCTTAAGAGTAGTTTTCAATTGAGTGCCGTTAAACCAAAACCAAAGCAATTACTCTGACTAATCACAACACTGACGCAGACAATCCAATGAACCAATCAGTGCTCGAAGCAAATACATGTCACCGTCGCCAAGCGCGGGAAAACGCGTGCGAGCAAGTCACGATTGGTTTTGGTTTCACTTCCGATTGGTTAAGAAAGTGGCGCGAACTTTAGTAGCCAATCACAAAGCATAGCAATGAAAAACCAAAGCAATCACGGAATTACTTTCGACACTAAATTGAAAACCGCACTATTCATATTTAATTCGTGAGCTAACGTTGACATGCACTGCTTTTGTGATTGGTCACTGAGCCAATTGAGCGGCAAGTGCCGAGGCACTGGTCTCCGAAAGCGCTTGCTCTTTATTTCTTCTTGATTTAAATAAATGAAAGTTCAGCTCGTGCGTTTGATTCGCCCCATGCAGCTCTTGGCGCAAACGCTCTTGATGATTAATAATGATTATTGAGCGTCCAGTAGCCTGTGAACAGGCTCCTTTTAGGACTGTTTCTGTATTCTGATTGGTTCTTTGCGTTAGCTGCGTTTATTGCTGTGAATTGGCCAGGTAATAGAGCTGCTGTCAGTGTTTAGTGTGAACGATTTAGAACTCGCCAAGCGCCAAGCAAAGCCGTGCGAGTAAGTCACAATTGGTTTGGGTTTTCCTCTGATTGGTTGAAAAAGTGGCACAAGATATATAGTTTTAGTCAACATCAAAGGAGTAATAGAAACCCAAGCAATCGCAAAATTACTTTTGACCATGAAGTAGCCTGCGTGACAGGCGCTCGAAGGGGAAGGTGAAGGGGGAGACTGATTCGGGCGCGCGAGAACGCGAAGGGCGCGCGAGGAAGGCCCTTCGCGTTCTCGCGCGCTTGAATTCTCCCCCTTCCCCTTCGAAAGTCTGCCACGCAGGCTGACAATTGAGTGAAAACCGCTCTATCACTTTGGTTTTGGTTTCAAGACTGATCGATGCAGCTATTGAAGAATAACCTTGGCAAACATAAAACAATTTGCGTAACTACTTTCTAACGTTCGGTTCATTAAAATGACTGAACTTCTACGGAGTTAGTGGTGAATGGTTTGCCTATAAAAACACTAATATTATTTCATTTATTCAGTACAAAAGGCTTCACAAAAATATATAGATTAAAAATATCATTGCAACGTATAGTTTTCATTTCCCCGGCAATTAGTACTGTAAAATCAGTAAAATACTTTCCGCCCAAAAGCACTGATTCACGCATTCCGTTAAACATATGGTTAATAAAATTCCCTTGTAATCTAATATTGTCATCATTTACATTTAGAATTTTGTATTTTAGTTTCTATTTTGACTCTAAGTCATATGGGCGAGTCGCCCAAGCAACAGCACAACTCGTGCAATAAAAGTGCTACTTTAAAATAAAGTTAAAATCTAATAAACTTCACTTCGCATTACTATTCAAATGACGGTTACAAGCTTCCCCTAATGATAAAAAGCCAGTATTTTTAAAACATTAGTTACACATACACAAACAGCTGGTTAAAGAGTCGCTTTTTTCCTATTGTGTTACGGAGTGAAACCTAGGCTGATTTTCACTAGTGACGACAAATACAAGTATAAGCGAAAACACAAGAGCAAAGATCAAAAACGTTTTCCTTGTGATGCGCTTACGTTTGTACCATTGTCGTTTTCACTTAGCTCGACGCAAATCGCTTAACTTGTGCTTGCTTCCGCTGCGTCTTTAAAATCCAGGATTTAGGATACACTTTGCATTCGTTAATGCTGCGATCATTATTCTGAAATCCCCAGACTTTCGCTGGGATCACTGACCCATTTTTATAAACCAATCGAAGTGTTTTAAAATAAGAAACGAAGTTTTTACACAACAGGTTAAAAACAAATGCTTTTGCAGTTGGACATTAAAGCGGCTTAACTGCCGAAAATGTTTTATAATTTCAGCTTGGGTGTTTGCAAAATCACCCAAGTTGATTGCGTAATGATTAATGAGTCCAAGTTGAAATTTTAGTAGTCCATTATTCTTTACAGATAAGTGTTCTTCCTATGAGAAACCATGGATTCGTCGCTGTCTCCCGTTCTGGCCATCGATTCAGACCATCTTCGTTTTCCGCTCGGATCCTCGACGTTAAACACCACATGACTAACATCAACCTCATTGGTCGTTTTATTGTTAACACCGCGGTCATAAGGCCCATTGGCGCGATAAACGACATCCCCTGCAAACAGGTCTTTAGGATTACGCTCTGCGTTTGCATGATAAACGACATCTTTACTTTGGAAATCCGGTGGAGCACTGTCATCTTTAAGGAACGGCTTATGTTTTAGGACGTCTTCGTTTAGAAACGTGCGAGAGCCGCTGAGATTGGGACTTTCTCTTCCCACCTCATTTAAATAGCCTTTCTGGAAGTGCGCGGCTGGTTTCACCGCTGTGAGTTCGATGCCATGGGGTGTTGGCTCGTTGGGCGCAGGGGGGTTTAGTTGTCTCTGATGCCACTTTACCCATGTGTAGATAATCAAGGCTAAGAGAATGATCAGAGCTACAGCGCATACTAGTATCATCAGGGCATTGAGCTTTGCGGGGTCTAAAGCCATGTTGTTCGAGGATCCTTCCTTCGTCTTTTACTGTGCTAACAAACAAAGGAGAATAGAAGTCAATAACACAACAACGAAAACAACAACTTTATCATAGTATTTAAACCATAACTAGGCAAGAGTATTTGATCATGAGCCTGTGGATGAAATCCTCAAGTGTGACCATTTGAAGTGTAGTTCACAAAAGTTTCTAGTAATTTACATTGCAATAAAAAAATTTTTAACGTCGATGGACTAATGCGACCACTCTATATCAAACAAATGCCTAGTCATTGTTGAACAAGTTATGGTCATTGTCATGACATAATAGTTTACTATAGTAACAGTATAACCTGTATAAAATATCCTTAACTTTAGCTTTAAGTGCTTACAACTGAACAACGAGTTCGGTGGCCCCATTTTTTTTTATCGAATTGTGTAATCATGTTCAGAGCCACCTTAAATTTTCGAAAATTTAAAGTGGACAATTCTGATCTGGGCCACCTTAAATTAAAGCTGTTAACGCTTTCACTCCCAGAGTCAATAGGGAGACATGTAATTAAGCTCTTACTTTCGAGTCTGTCAATAAAATCCTATAGTGTGACCATTCAAATGAAACCTATGCGGCAGTACTTTTGCATGGTACCCATTTTACAAAATGAAATTTGGGGTTTTATATGAATTCTTATCTTTGGCACTCTTGTGAGTTAAAGGGTTAAGCCGTATGTTCACTATGATTGCGACCACTCTCTTACCAACTCCCATCAAATCCTGAATCGTGGTTTGAGTGCTTTTGCTATAGGAATGATCAGCCGCTAATGTTTTACTTTGGGCAAACGTTCGTTAAATTGATCAGCAAGAGTGTGGTCCTTACAAAATAGAAATGTCACGATAGTTAAGATCAGAATACAGGCACTACTTTACTCCGAGCTAATTATTTCGTCAATATTTTTTTTAAGACGGAGCGTTGTTTTGAAACATTTTATTGTTATGCCGAAGGTAGTTTATAATAACGTTTTCGTTAAGGTCTTTAAATAGTCGTAATCGCGTTCGAAGAACGCAATCCTAATTTCGTGTTGCAGACAAATTTGAGATTTTTTGGTAGACGGTCTTCCAAATGGCCGCCCCTATTGGTTTTTTCAGGGGCTCATTTCCGCCGGAAATTCCTTCGAACGCGTCTCCATAAGCTGTGATTACTGCTAGTTTTAATTCAATAAGAAATGTCCACTGCTAGACTTGAACACGCGATTGAACTCGGCAAAATAAACTAGCGAGCTGTGGTTAATCAGTTAAAACTTTTGCCTCCTAAATCCTCGTTTCACGTCAAATGCAAATCTGCAAAGCTGCAAGCTATTAGTTTGTGGATAAAATCCCTTTGCATGCCCGTTAATTGAATACATGTGGTGCTGTGTGTTATTCAAGGTATCCCAAAATAAACTTCAGCATTCGAAATATGATTAGCCCGCAGAAACACCAACTGTGCATGTAGTTGTTTTACGGGTATTTTCCCGCGTCTGTTACCGTCCAGTTGTACGTTTCCCCCGCTTGGTATGGTTGAATATTTTCCAGCGCTTGAGACCGCGGTTGTATTTAATCCCGCGCTTTGCACCGGTAGCATGTTTTTAGCTAAATCGGCCACGTAAAGAGATTCTAAACTTGACGTTTCGAGCGCTAGTCCTTCGTCAGTAGTAGACTGCAGAACAGAACATTATCTCACCTGCTGCATGTACAGCCGCACTATTCATCATCCATCGCAATAATGAAGCGTTGCAATTTTTGCCCACATTTTTCAACCTTCCTCAATAATTAGATTTAGTTAGTAGCTCTTTCACTTAATAGCTTAATAACTCAATGAGCATTTCAAATTCTAAAATTGCAAGTTTCGCTTCCCTTTCTAAAACCACAATCATCAAAAAAGAGGAGATGAGGAGTTACTGTCCGATTGACCTTTTGCAAAGCCTCAAACATTTTGTTAAGACACCTGGCACATCTGAGAGGATGATGACAGGACGAGGTTAACCTTTTGAGTAATTCTCAGAAAACCAGGATGTTTTTGCTTTCTGATTTTGAGTAGTCAGATCAGACATCGAGAAAATATGTCAAACAACGCCTTTTGATTGGTTAATATTGACATTTCAGTATACTGATACCATGCTATAAAGACATCTTTGTTTCAGGCGTTCAGTCTGGTAATGTTTTGGATGGTTTGTGGTTCATCGTGATTCACAGAATAAAGACATCTACCCCTGCATATGCACATCAAACTGATTTTTTTTTTTGCTTGAGCAGCGTGTAAACACAATAAATCAAAACATGACTTGGTCCTACAGCCCAGCAAGTATTCCACCGAGTAATTTAATCTAAAAACTCTCGTGATCAACAACAGCGAGCTTCAGAGGTCACGCTATCGTGAACAAAATTCTTAGAAATCTAGAATGTTTTTGCAATCATTCTCTAAACTCAGACAACGTCAAAACATAACGCTTTATGATTGGTTTATATATGATAAGCCCGATAAAAATATCATGCTTATGATCACAAGGCTTCATTAAGACCTCAATAGTTGTTTTACTGAGATGTGTTCACCGCCAAACTTCCTTCATCAGTTTTCTCCTCTTCACCATACATTCTACAATCTTCATAAAAAAGTATTCTGTTCTGTGTGTAGTCCGTGCAATACACTGATCCAAAGCAGTTACCATGCTTGCACAGTTTCTGTCTCTGAGGTCACGCTATATCATGAAGAAAATTCTTAGAAATCTAGAATATTTTTGCAATCATTCTTAGAAGACAGAAAAACATCAAAACATGTCAAAATAACGCGTTATGATTGGTATATATCAAAAGCACGATATTAATACCATCACGGCTTATGAAAATGATCTCAATTACAGGGCTTTATTCAAGACTTGCTCGTGTTCACCTCCAAACTGCCTTTCTTGTTTTCTCCCCAACATCATGGATATCAAGACCTTACTGGATAATCTTCATGAAGAAGTATCCTGTTCTGTGTGTATGTGCAAGTACACTGATCCAAAGCAGTTGCCGTGCTTGCACAGCTTTTGCCTTCACTGTCTGAACGGGATTCAACGAACGAGTGCGAGCCGAGATAAAATTGCATGTCCGGAGTGCAGACAGGAATTCAGAGTTCCTGGAAATGGAAACCTTAGCGCTTTGCCGACAAACTTTCGTATTAACAGTTTACTTGATGTGTTGGCTATAAAAGAGTGTAATACAACCGGCGTGAAGTGTGGAAATTGCGACAAAAAAAGTGATCACAGCTTTTATTGCTTTCAATGCTCTTCGTTTTGGTGTGATGATTGTATCAGTCTGCATAATGGCATCAGAGCCAACAAAGTACACCATGCGTTGGCGCTCAAAGATTTTCAGGATCAAGACTTTCAGAACATTTTAAAGCAACCAGCGTTTTGTGGAAAGCCAGGCCATGAAAAGAAGGAATTGGAGTTCTTTTGTAAGAGCTGCGAACTGTTGCCATTTGCTATTCTTGTGTCGCAACACTTCATGACGGTCATGCTAAGGTGCTTTTGGACGAGGCTGCAAATGAACGCAAGTTGAATGTCATGGCTGCGATTGAATCTCAGAAACAAAGAGTGCTTCAGAAGAAAGACAAAATCGCTAAAATACAAGGTAACTGTTTAAATATTCATGCGAAAGTCGACAAGGTGAAGAGAGAAGCACAAACGTTTGTTGACAATATGGTCGCTGCCATGAAAGCGAAAAAGCAGGAAATTTTTAATGATGTAGAAAAGAAAGCGAAAGAATCCCTCGATAGCCTGGAAATTCAACAATCCGAGGCTGAAAATGAAGTAAAACTGATTGAGACAGCAATCGAAAAAACTGAAACACTTTTGAAACGAAGTACAAATGCTGAGATTGTAAAGTTAGACAAAAGCGCAATCTTCCAAGATGGAGTTTCCAATGATGGAGAACAAGTTGACTGTGACCTTGAAGAACGTCGTCAATTTATTTTCGTAGAAAACGAAACTTTAGTGGACAAAGCAAACTCTGAAGGGATTGGATCTTTCAGAAGTTTTCTCAGCAAGACTAAAGTACAACAATCAAGTGCTGAAGGAAAAGGAACCAGTGAAGTAACTGTTGGACTTGAAGGACAGATTGTTGTGACAACAAGAAGTGCCGACAGAGAACAATGTTATGAAGAACGTGACTATGTAACAGTGGAAATCAGAAATCGTCAAGGCCATGACTCTGCGACAAAAGCGCAAGTCCAAAATAACAAAGATGGCACATACAAGATAAGCTACTTTGCCAAGGAAACCGGGACATGCGAGGCATCAGTGAAGGTTAATGGAGAACATGTTCGTGGCAGTCCTTTTAAGGTTCAAGTCAGACCCAGACAATTCAAACCAGTGTTATCTTTCGGAGTGTTTACCGGTCCTTGGGGGTCAGCAGTGAATGTACTAAACGGAGAAATTGCAGTGACTGATAAAGGAAACAGTAGAATTCAGATATTTGGTAGTGATGGATGTTACCTTAGATCTTTTGGTGAAAAAGGTGACAAAAAGGTAGAATTTAATGAACCTACTGGCATTGTTTTTCACAATGATAACATTATTGTGATGGATCGTGGTAACCAACGAGTGCAAATGTTAAGCGCACTGGGTAAGTTTCTCAGCCAGTTTGGAGGCGAAGGAAGTCTTGATCATCAGCTTAATCTTCCTCTTGGTTTATCTATTGATAGTGACGGTAATATTATTGTTGCTGATCCACGTAACAAATCAATTAAGATATTTTCTCCTAGGGGCCAGTTTTTACGTAAAATTGGCACAGCGGGCTCTTTCAACTTTCCAATTCACTGTATTCAACAGGATAACTATTTTATTGTGTCAGACGCTGATGATCACTGTGTGAAAGTGTTTAATAAGGAGGGAACATTTCTGTATAAATTTGGTAATAAGGGGGATGGGGACGGGGAGTTCAATGAACCTTGTTGCTTATCAGTAAACAAAGCAGGACATCTGATGGTCTGTGATACACTGAATCACAGAGTTCAGGTGTTTGAATTAAATGGAAAATTTGTAACAAAGTTTGGAAGTCATGGTAGTGGGAAAGGAGAATTATATAAACCAGTCTCTACAGCAGTCCTTCGTGATGGTAAAATAGTTGTGTCTGACTTCGGCAATCATCGTATCCAGGTATTTGAATAAAAATACGTAATTATAAAGAAAATATAAAGAAAATTTTTTGCCACCATATAAAAATAATAAAGATAGATGGTTTGCAAAGTTCAGTGTCATACTTTCTAAATCATTAGAGCTGTTGGTCTTGCTTGTCACATTTAACAAGTTGGCTTGAGTGGCTGTAACAATTATATCTTTAGTATATCATTTCACGGTACCTTAACATTTTGAGACCCCTAATAAACCGTAGACTTTATTTCTGTAAATAAATGGTGATGTGAACACATTATAACTTATTTCCTCAAATCTTGTTTGATGTTAATGTTTATGTTTTTCATGACAACGAATCAAAGTATCAGTTTACAAAGTGAAACTGATTTATATATAATTAATACCGTGGGAAACAATGTTTCAAGTACCAGTCCTTCTGGTCAGGGCATTTCCAGTCAGACGAAAATGGAAAATGCGTCCAAGCATACTGAACTATTTTCATTTGCGAGTCTCAAACTCGTCTTTTGTTTAATTCCCGGTTAATGTCACTGCTCCTTTAATTACAAAAAGTACTTTTGCGAATAATAACTTCCAACAAAAGCGCGGTATGCTATGCAAAAAAAAAATAAGGGAAGTGGTCATAAGAAGTATACTTGACTGGGACCCACCTTCGTGTCGGGTGGGGGGGTGATGAGGCACACAAGATACAACCTATCTGATGAGCCTAATGGGCAAAATCTATTTGAGTGCAGGAAGATTGCATTGCTAGCAAAACGGAACGGGAAGGTTGGAAACTCTTTCTCAGTTTCTACTCCTGACAGAGTTGGGGTGGGGGGAGTCTATAACAAGAAGACACCATCTTTGTAGGTGGGAGAGGGGATACATAAATAGATCACCAGTCTTTTCAGTTTAAAACGGTGTGTCCTCCATTTCTCTAACATGGCAACTCGGCAAAGTTGGCGTTATTAATTGGGCGAACACTGCGTTGCGATAGGTTTTGTCTGAACGACTTCTGGTTCGTGATAAATTGAAAGAACCTCACTTATCTCTCCAGCACTACGAGCTGCATGAATGCTATACATACTGTAGACAGCACGTGCTGGATCGAACAAGCACGTCAGTTGGTAGAAAGCATTCTACAAAGCAACAATAGAATCCAGCGATATACAAAGCAACGATAAAACTCCAACGATATACAAAGCAACGATAAAATCCAGCGATATACAAAGCAACGCGAACCAAAAAGCTTGGAGAAAATCGCTGCACAGTCTTAGCCGCACCACACAGAAGTGACCCTAGTTTATTGAATGCAAAACAAAACCACAGTCAGTGGAAATGGCTGTACTATATTTTACTGATCACTGAGGCAGTACTATCTTGTAGAAATTAAAGCATCTGTATCCTGTGGCCTGTCTGTTACTTCAACACTCGAATTTTGTTTTATTTCACTTTTTTCATATTTCGTGCGCTAACGCCGAGGCACCGCTCTCCGAACGCGCTTGCTCTTTATTTCTTGTTGATTTTAAAAAAAGAAAGTTCAACTTGTGCGTTTGATCCGCCCCATGCAGCACTTGGCACGAACGCTCTTGATGATTAATAATGATTATTGAGCGTCTATAGCCTGTGAACAGGCTCCTTTTAGGACTGTTTTTGTATTCTGATTGCTTCTTTGCGTTATCTGCGTTTATCGCTGTGATTGGCCAGGTGATATAGCTGCTGTCAGTGTTTAGTGTGAACAAATCAGAACTTGCCAAGCGCCAAGCCAAGCCGTGCGCCGGAGTAAGTCACCATTGCATGGGCTTGGTTTTACTTCTGATTGGTTGAGAAAGTGGCGCGAGGATTAAAAATGTCATTGCAATGTATAGTTTTCATTTCCCCGATAATTAGTACTGTAAAATCAGTAAAATACTGTCCGCCCAAAATTACTGATTCACGCATTCCGTTAAACATATGGTTAAATAAAATGCCCTTGCAATCTAATATTGTCATCATTTACATTTAGAATTTGGTATTTTAGTTTCCATTTTGACTCTAAGTCATATGGGCGAGTTGCACAAGCAACAGCACAACTCGTGCGGCAATAAAAGTGCTACTTATCATGTACAAAGTTAAAATCTAATAAACTTCACTTCGCATTACTATTCACATAAAAGTTATAAGCTTCCCCCTTATGGTTAAAAAAAATGACAGTATTTCTAAAACATGAGTTGCGCATGCACAAACAGCTGGTTAAAGAATCGCTCTTTTCCTATTGTGTTACGGAGTGAAACCTAAGCTGATTTTCACTAGCGACGCAAATACAAGTATAAGCGCAAACACAAGAGCAAAGATCAAAACGTTTTCATTGTGATGCGCTTACGTTGGTAATTTGTGCTTTCTTCCGCTGCGCCTAAAATTCAGGATTTTTTATAAACCAATCGAAGTGTTTTGAAATAAGAAACGAAGTTTGTACACAACAGGTTAAAAACAAATGCTTTTACAGTTGGACGATAAAGCGGCTTCAAAGCCTAAAATGATTTGTAATTTCAGCTTGGGTGTTTGCAAAATCACCCAAGTTGATTGCGTAATGATTAACGAGTCCAAGTTAAAATTTTAGTAGTCCATTGTCCTTTACAGAAACCATGGATTCGTCGCTGTCTCCCTCACTTTTGGCGATGGTTTCTTCCAATTTCAAGATAATAAATCATGAAAACACGATATTTCAGCCGGAACAGTGTCCCTTTAAGGTGCAGCTCACAACAATTTCTAGTATTTTACAATGCAATAAATTTTTATTTAATGTCGATGGACTAATACGACCACTCTTTATTAGACAAATGCCCAGTCATTGTGGAACAAGTTATGGCTGGTCATGGTCATGACATAATAGTTTACTATAGTAACAGTACAACCTGTTTAAAACATCCTTAATTTTAGCTTTAAGTGCTTACAACTGAAAAACAAGTTCGGTGGCCCCCATTTTCTATTATCGAATTGTGTAATCGTGTTAACATTAAGATACAACTTTTTGGGGTGTTTCTTGGTGTTGCGGAAGCCATTGTTGGTTAGCCGCTGTGGTGTGGGTATTGTTCAGTGTCTTTTGAATCTTTCGTTTTACGTCATTTGGTGAACACACCATCCGCAACACCAAGAAACTACCACTTTTTGCCAATTTTGGAAGGGGTTCAGAGCCACCTTAAGTTTTCGAAAATTTGAAATGGACAATTCTGGGCCACCTTAAATGAAAGCTGTTAACGCTTTCACTCCCAGAGTCAATTGGGAGACATGTAATATAGCTCTTACTTTCGAGTCTGTCAATGAAATCCTATGGTGTGACCATTCAAATGAAACCTATTCGGCAGTACTTTTGCATGCTACCCGATGATTTGTTTTTCATTATTTTACAAAATGAAATTTGGGATTTTATATGAATTCTTATCTTTGGCACTCTTGTGAGTTAAAGGGTTAAAAAGTGCTTTCACTATTATTGCGACCACTCTCTTACCAACTCCCGTCAAATGCTGAATCGTAGTTTGAGTGCTTTTGCCATAGGAATGATCAGCCGCTAACTTTTACTTTGGGCAAACGTTCGCTAAATCGATCAGCAAGAGTGTGGTCCTTACAAAATAGAAATGTCACGATAGTTAAGATCAGCATACAATTTGTTCAATTTATTTGCAAGCTGTTTACAACTGTTTTTTTCAGCAGCAAAAGAGTCTATCGCCATCTTTATTTTGACTGAGCTATGGAACCTATATAGTTTAAACTGTTTCCCTTGTAACCTTCGCGTGATCACTAAATGGATCGCGTGAGAAATAATCGACCGAATGATGACTATTTATAATGTCGTATTATTCATCGCACTCTAACTCAGTCTAGCCAAATTATTTCTGAGAGCATTACCCAGGCACTAGTCTACTCCGAGCTGATTATTTCGTCATTTATTTTTAAGGCGGAGCGTTGTTTTGAAACATTTTATTGTTATGCCGAAGGTAGTTTATAATAACGTTTTCGTCGGTTAAGGTCATTAAATAGTCGTAATTTAAATTCAATAAGAAATGTCCACTGCTAGACATGAACACGCGATTGAACTCGGCAAAATAAACTAGCGAGCTGTGGTTAATTTAAAACTTTTCCCTCCTAAATCCTCGTTTCACGTCAAATGCAAAGCTGCAAGCTGTTAGTTTGTAGATAAAAACCCTATGCGTGACCGTTTAATTGAATACATGTGGTGCTGTGTGTTTTTCAAGGTATCCCAAAATAAACTTCAGCATTCGAAATATGATTAGCCAGCAGAAGCACCAACTGTACATGTAGTTGTTTTACGGGTATTTTCCCGCGTCTGTTACCGTCATGTCATGTCTGGTTGTACGCTTTTCTGCGCTTGGCAACGGTTGAAGCGTTTCAGGCTCTGCGCTTGGTAATGGTTGAATATTTTCCAGCGCTTGAGACCGCGGTTGCATTTAATCCCGCGCTTTGCACCGGTAGCATGTTTCTAGCTAAATCGGCCACGTAAAGAGATCCAAAACTTGACGTTTCGAGCGATAGTCCTTCGTCAGTAGTAGAGTGCAGAACAGAACATTATCTCACCTGCTGCATGTACAGCCGCACTATTCTTCATCTATCGCAATAATGAAGCGTTGCAATTTTTGCCCACATTTTTTAACCTTCCTCGATAATTAGATGTAGTTAATAGCTCTTTCACTTAATAGCTTAATAACTCAATGAGCATTTCAAATTCTAAAATTGCAAGTTTCGCTTTCCTTTCTAAAACAACAATCATCAAAAAAGAGGAGATGAGGAGTTACTGTCCCCCTCCCCTCCCTCCCCACCCCCCTCATCCCTGGCCTGGATCGGAGGAGTTAAAACATCCCTAACCTGCGATCAGGCACTCTTTTTTTTGGAGCGGGAGAGCTCCAACGCGCAAAAGTCTGCGGAAGGGCGTTTCAACAATCGTTGATTTTGCTCCGTCTCTAATCTCCGAATTTCAGTTTGGTTTTATACATATATTAATGAAATAGCAAACTGATTAACAAGTGGACTGCATCATTGTTTAAAACTTCAAAGTTGATCTATCTTTATCAGAATCCTTGGATCCAAAAAAATAGACACAGGACTAATGTAACGATTGACGTTTTGCAAAGCCTTAAACATTTTGTTAAGACACCTGGCAGATCTGAGAGGATGATCGGACAGGACGAGGTTAACCTCTTGAGTAATTCTCAGAAATCCAGGATGTTTTTTGCTTTCTGATTTTGAGTCTTCAGATCAGACATCGTGAAAACATGTCAAACAACGCCTTTTGATTGGTTAATATTGACATTTCAGTATACTGATACCATGCTATAAAGACTTCTTTGTTTCAGGCGTTCAGTCTGGTAATGTTTTGTATGGTTTGTGGTTCATCGTGATTCACAGAATAAAGACATCTACCCTGCATATGCACATCAAACTGAATTTTTTTTGCTTGAACAGCGTGTAAACACAATAAATCAAAACATCGCTTGGTCCTACAGCCCAGTAAGTATTCCACCAATAATTTAATAAAAAAAACTCTCGTGATCAACAACAGCGAGCTTCAGAGGTCACGCTATCGTGAACAAAATTCTTAGAAATCTAGAATGTTTTTGCAATCATTCTCTAAACTCGGACAACGTCAAAATATGTCAAAATAACGCTTTATGATTGGTTTATATAATGATAAGCCGGATAAAAATATCATGCTTATGATACAAGGCTTTTAAGACCTCACGGTTGTTTTACTGAGTTGTGTTCACCTCCAAACTTCCTTCATAAAGAAGTATCCTGTTCTGTGTGTATGCCGTGCAAGTAACTGTGCAAGTACATTTATCCATAGAAGTTACCATGCTTACACAGTTTCTGTCTCTGAGGTCAGGAACAAAATTCTTAGAAATCTAGAATATTTTTGCAATCATTCTTAGAAGACAGAAAACATCAAAACATGTCAAAATAACGCGTTATGATTGGTATATATCAAAAGCGTGATATTAATACCATGCTTATGTAAATGATCTCAGTTACAAGGGTTTATTCAAGACTCGCTCGACAGTTGTTTTTTAAAAGGTGTGTTCAACTCCAAACTGCCTTCGTTGTTTTCTCCCCAACATCATGGATATCAAGATCTTACTAGATAATCTTCATGAAGAAGTATCCTGTTCTGTGTGTATGTGCAAGTACACTGATCCAAAGCAGTTGCCGTGCTTGCACAGCTTTTGCCTTCACTGTCTGAAAGGGATTCAACGAACGAGTGCGAGCCGAGATAAAATTGCATGTCCGGAGTGCAGACAGGAATTCAGAGTCCCTGGAAATGGAAACCTAAGCGCTTTGCCGACAAACTTTCGTATTAACAGTTTACTCGATGTGTTGGCGATAAAGGAGTGCAATACAACCGGTGTGAAGTGTGGAAATTGCGACAAGAAAAGTGATCACAGCTTTTATTGCTTTCAATGCTTTTTGTTTTGGTGTGATGATTGTATCAGTCTGCATAATGGCATCAGGGCGAACAAAGAACACCATGCGCTGGCGCTGAAAGACTTTCAGGATCAAGACTTTCAGAACATTTTAAAGCGACCAGCGTTTTGTGGAAAGCCAGGCCATGAAAAGAAGGAATTGGAGTTCTTTTGTAAGAGCTGCGAAGTTGCCATTTGCTATTCTTGTGTCACAATTCTTCACGACGGTCATGCTAAGATGTTTTTGGACGAGGCTGCAAATGAACGCAAGTTGCATGTCATGGCTGCGATTGAATCTCAGAAACAAAGAGTGCTTCAGAAGAAAGACAAAATCGCTAAAATGCAAGGTAACTGTATAAACATTTATGCGACAGTCGACAAGGTGAAGAGAGAAGCACAGACGTTTGTTGACAATATGATCGCTATCATGGAAGCGAAAAAGCAGGAAATTTTTAATGACGTAGAAAAGAAAGCGAAAGAATCCCTCGAGAGCCTGGAAATTCAACAATGCGATGCGGAAAATGAAGTAAAACTGATTGAGACAGCAATCGAAAAAACTGAAACACTTTTAAAACGAAGTACAAATGCCGAGATTGTAAAGTTAGACAAAAACACAATCTTCCAAGATGGGGTCTCCAATGATGGAGAACAAGTTGACTGTGACCTTGAAGAACGTCGTCAATTTATTTTCGTAGAAAACGAAACGTTACTGAACAAAGCAAACTCTGAAGGGATTGGATCTTTCAGAAGTTTTCTCAGCAAGACTAAAGCCCCATTTACACGCGCAAAAAATCGGCACGGCACCCCCAAATTTCGGTACCGTGCCCAAATTATTTAAGCACGGCACTCCCAGTTTACACGAACAAAATAGTGGAATTTCTCTCAAATGGGCACGGTACCTACTTCTGTATTGGCACCCCTAACATTCGCCTGTATTTCCCCGGGAAATGGCGGGAAATGATATCATTGTCACTGTTTAACGGTTATTGATTAGAAATCGGCGCCTAGAACAACAAGAAGGACATCAACGTTACGAAAGACATCTGAAAGGAATGTATCGTCTGTATTGTGACGTTTCTTATAATATACTCTGCAAAATATACAGTTTCTGATTGGCCAATGACGAATGCATAATTAGATTGTAGAGTGCAAATCTAGGTTGTAAAGTACAATAAGAAAGCTGCAAATCTGTTGCACTTACTTTAAAAGTTTGGAAATTCAAGCTTAAATATTTCTTTAAATGATGTGATCAATTTTTAGATCAGTTTCAGGCATGGTTTACCTGTCAAAAGATTGTTATTGATTGGTTAAAAATAATGGAAACCATTGCAGCGTTTCATTTCAAAATTTGAAAACATCACTCGTGCCCATAAATTATGAAATGCACAAGTAGTTCATACGATTTCCTATATGTATCGTATGGGTTTGTCTGTATCGTCCGCCATTTTGAAATTACAATGGTTGCTACGCATGCGTGACGGCTTAAAATTCGTTCAAAATTATTAGAAATCGAACAGTTTTTGGCACGGTGCCTTCTTTTACCCGTGCCGAGACTACCTCCATGAGGTAGTCTCGGCACCCCTAAAATTTTGGGCACCAGTGCCACATTGTGTTTGGGTCCGACACGTTTACACGTAGATAATTGAGAGTGCCGTGCCCAAAAATCATTAGCACCGTGCCGAATATTTAGGGTGCCGTGCCGAATTTTTAGCCCGTGTAAATGGGGTTTAAAGTGCAACAATCAAGTGCTGAAGGAAAAGGAACCAGTGAAGCGATTGTTGGACTTGAAGCACAGATTGTTGTGACAACAAGAACTGCCGACAGAGAACAATGTTATGAAGAACGTGACTATGTAACAGTGGAAATCAGAAATCGTCAAAGCCATGACTGTGCGACAAAAGCGCAAGTTCAAGATAGCAAAGATGGCACACACAAGATCAGCTACTTTGCCAAGGAAACCGGAACATGCGAGGCATCAGTGAAGGTAAATGGAGAACATGTTCATGGCAGTCCTTTTGAGATTCAAGTCAGACCCAGACAGTTTAAACCAGTGTTATCTTTCGGAGAAGAAGGTTCGTCTGTTGGAAAGTTAAACGTTCCTTGGGGGGTGGCAGTCAATGAACAAAATGAAATAATGGTGACTGATAAAATTAACAATAAAGTTAAGGTTTTTAGTAGTGATGGATGCTACTTAAGATCGTTTGGCAGCAAAGGTGATCAAAACGGAGAATTTGACCGGCCTACTGGAATTGTTTTTCATAATGATAAAATTATTGTGGTGGATCGTGGTAACCACCGAGTTCAAACCTTAACTGCACAAGGTGAATTTCTCAGCCAGTTCGGTGAAGAAGGAAGCCATTATTACCAGTTTAATGGTCCTCTTGGCTTATCTATTGACAGTAAAGATAATATTATTGTTGCTGACCCACGTAACAAATCAATTAAGATCTTTTCTGCCAAAGGTCAGTTTTTGCGTAAAATTAGCACATCCGGCTCTTTGAACTTTCCCATTCACTGTATTCAACAGGGAAACCATTTTATAGTGTCAGACCCTGATGATCACTGTGTGAAAGTGTTTAATGAAGAGGGGACATTTCTGTATAAATTTGGTAATAAGGGGGATGGGGACGGGGAGTTCAATCAACCTTGTTGCTTATCAGTAAACAAAGCAGGACATCTGATGGTCTCCGATTTACTGAATCACAGAATTCAGGTGTTTGAATTAAATGGAAAATTTGTAACAAAGTTTGGAAATTATGGTAGTGGGAAAGGAGAATTTAATGAACCAAACTCTACAGCAGCCCTTAGTGATGGTAAAATAGTTGTGTCTGACGTATGTAACCATCGTATCCAGGTATTTGAATAAAAATACGTAATTCCTCGCGAAGCGAGGTTAATAAATTTGACGGCCGAAGGCCGCTCGGGTGCTCGGGTCTCGGGAGCTGAGCCGCGCCAAATCGAGCGAAAAATATATTTATATATATATTTATATATATATAAAAAAGTATTTATATATATATATATATACTGAAGATGTCGTGCAGTTGTCTGGCAACAAAAATCGCGACCGCTGACAATGGCGCGCTCTCATGTTTATTCATGGCCGCGAATGGCGGCCGGGCTGTCTGTGAAAAAGTGTTTACTCTCGGTTAAACACGACCAATTTCTGATGCAAATGAGAAAGAACAGCAAACACAACAACGCTGGATTCAACAAGTGGCTAGAAATCCTTTCCCGAGAAGATTAACCACCGAAACCCCGCTGGAGCGAGAACGGCGACTTGAAATTCACGTAAATTCAGCGCGATCGAGCAACGAAGAAACAACGACAGCATCGATTACAAAGACTTCGAACAGCCTAGGCACATCGTTTGAGTTGGTTCAAACGCCTTGACCAAATGCCTCCATTAGAATTCTGAACGAAACCGATCAGAAGAGGCGACACCCACTGGAAGTGTTCGACAAAATGATTCTGTTTATAGACGCAACGAGAGGCGGCAAGAATTACACGATCAGCTAAATACTCGTGACGAATATCTTTTATCCCGCTTTTATACGGTAGGGTAAAGCAAACACTTATTACAGGAAAGGCTCAAAGAAGAAGAACGATTAAGAAATCTAGCTCAAACCACCGCACTTTAATCCGCTCTTTAATGCTCTTCAATTGAAACAACCTACATTTAAAGGCAAGTATAAGCTTAAGCTTAATGCGCCGATCAATTCGAAACATCAACATCCCCCCCCCCGGGCAAGCCCCGGGTATTTGAAAATTTTCTGTGCCCGGGGAGTCGGAAATTTTATGTGAAAGGCCATCCCAGGGGTGGGGAATTTGACTTTGCCTGGGTGGGGTGGGGAATTTGAACCGGAAGTGTTCAAAATATATTTTTTTGGCCGGCGCCTATCAAACACATGCGGTAGCAGTTCAGATTCAACATGGAGCAATTTAAAGGGGAAAATATCGTTTTTGTTAGTGAATGGCTAGTAAAATGGGCTGACAAAGCTTTGCAGTGTTTTTAAAGGTTTGTATGAAAAGTTAAATTCAACTGCCATTCAACGCGTTTTAGATTTCGAAGTCAAAATGGCTGACTGCATTGCCAGTCCTGTGCCAGTCTATTAAATGTACGCAGATTTTAAACGGCCATTGATTGAAAGAAAAAAACACTGCAAAATGAACTCTCTCAAACAGAGAATTCTTTAAGGAAACATTTGTCAGTTGATATAAAACGCGTTTAGAATAATAAATTTTCACCTCGTGGAAATTAACGCTTCCAAAAATGAATCAACCGCGTTGCTAAATATTTTTGCAATATTTGTTGATCATACGAGAAATTACTCAAAAAAATATCGAAAAGTAAATTCCCAAGACAACCACAGGAGTGCCGTGAAATACAGTTGCAAAGTATACGCGGTTCAGTTGAGTATATTCTCGAGGAAAACAATAGCTAGAATAAATCAGAAAAAGTGAATGCAAAGTGTATTTTTTAATCTCACTAAAAACATTTTATCGTTAGGAGGGGCATTTGACAGTCAAATCCAGTGCTAGGGTGGGGTATTTGAATGCAATTTTGGCCCAACGGGGCGGGAATTTGAACAAGTCGATCTTCAAAAGTTCAAATGCCCGGGGCATTGCCCGGGGGGGGGATGTTGATGTTTCGAATTGATCGGCGCATAAGTATACAACCCTCCATAAATTCTGTCATAAATTATTCTTTAATCTACATTTTGCAAAAAAAAAAAAAAGATTTTAAGTAGCTAAACAACTGACAGGCAGATCATAAGAGGATATTTTTTCAATATAAAAAATTGGTACTCAAACACTGGAAACTATTGTCTTAGTACATGCTGTAAATTCTCGCTAAGGTCACTACGGAACTTTGATATAAGATTAAATGACATGGAAAGGTGCAAGAAAACTGGTCTGATCTGATGGAAGCCAAAACTCTTTCCAGCACAGATATATAGTTCTACAAAATGTATCCATGGTGTCAACATGTAATTTCTCTTTCAAATATGATCAAAACTACAGATAACACAGGTGGAAATTATTTCACAAATATACAACATTTGCATAATGTAGCATTATTTGTGAATGAGCAGTGAGCGAAATATACTTTGTATACGCTATCTTGAGTTTACGGCATTCCTTGCAAAATACGTCAATAAGAAATAATATTCAAATGGTTTAGTAAGGAGAATTTCTGTCTACAATTTTCATTTTGTAAGGAAAAAACAATTTTCTGTTAGCAATCGTGACCAGCTAATGTGTAGCAACTGTATAGATAAACACATGACACATCAACATTACTGCTTCACATTTATTATTGGAATAATGATTAGTATCTCAAATCTCCTCACAATATCAGTGTATGAACAAGTACAAAGATTATGCAAGTTGAGAACCTGATCACCTTTAACATGAGTTGTCTGTGGAAATTGAATACAAATTCACTGTAGTTATATGACTATGTGAACTGTATTGACACCAGTAAGGAGAATGTACACTGTACATCTACAAATTAACTTTCATTTTGAGATTTTTAAAAGGGTTAAATTGTCATGAAGGCCTAAGTCCTGGTCGTAACCTACTAATTCTCCATCCTGGTCTCTATACATTGCTTATGAAATTTGCAGAGAATCTGTTGCTTCATTTTGAATATTCACGTGTAACTTTTGTAATCAATTTTGTAATTCTCATGACCTATATCCAAAATATAGTTTTAACTCCTGCAATCTCAACCATTCAAGCGAATAAAGAAATGGATTAGCTTGATTCACAGTATATAGAACAACAGCTACAACAGTATGTAAAGGGAACAGGTTAATTTTGGGAGATAGCACTCACAAGCTTCAAAAAGGAAATTTAATCAAGACAGCAATAGTTACCTGTTATTCTTTAATCTACCTTTTGCAAAATAAAAAAATAAAATTAAGTAGCTAAACAACTGACAGGCAGATCATAAGAGGATATTTTTTCAATATAAAAAATTAGTACTCGAACACTGGAAACTATTGTCTTAGTACATGCTGTAAATTGATGATTATTGATATTCTCGCCTAGGTCACTAAGGAACTTTGATATAAGATTAAATGACATGGAACATCAACATTACTGCTTCACATTTATTATTGGAATGGTGATCAGTATCTCAAATCTCCTCACAATATCAGTGTACGAACAAGTACATAGATTATGCAAATTGAGAACCTGATCACCTTTAACATGAGTTGTCTGTGGAAATTGAATACAAATTCACTGTAGTTATGTGACTATGTGAACTGTATTGACACCAGTAAGAAGAATGTACATCTACAAATTAATTTTGATTTTGAGATTTTTAAAACGGTTAACTTGTCATGAAGGCCTAAGTCCTGGTCTTAACCTACGAATTCTCCATCCTGGTCTCTATACATTGCTTATGATATTTGCAGAGAATCTGTTTGTTCATCTTGAATATTCATGTTTAACTTTTGTAATCAATTTCGTAATTATTCTCATGACCTGTATCCAAAATATAGTTTTAACTCCTGCAATCTCAACCATTCAAGCGAATAGTGAATTGGATTAGCAATTATTTGATACACAGTATATAGAACAACAGCTACAGCAGTATGTAAAGGGAACTGGTTAATTTTGGGAGATAGCACTCACAAGCTTCAAAAAGGAAATTTAATCAAGACAGCAGGAGTTACCTGAATTCCTGATAAACAAACTTTCACCCAATCAAAATAAACAGAACACCACTGCATATTGTCCTGGACCCATGTCCACAACAATACTATACATCCACTTTCAGACCAATTTTCTTTCGGGCAAAAATTAATGAACAAAGGTTGGGGAGGGGGGGTGTGGAAATAAGGGCCCTAGGCAATTTTCTTTCGGGCAAAAATTAATGAACAAAGGTTGGGGGGGGGGGGGGGGGGGGGTTGTGGAAATAAGGGCCCTAGGATATTTTGATACCCAGTCCCATAGCAGTTACAGTGACCCACAGCTCACAACCCAAAACTGACCAGTACCAGTTCCCATTTATTATAATTTAAGAATACAGGGCACTAAGTACAAGTTAAATCGAAGCGACTGGCGACAACAATGTCTCAACTTTAAATTTCAGGGCCATTGCCGGCATGCAACCCAACCTCTCCTCCAGTCAAATCAGAAATTCCATCTCTCCCACATTGCTAAAATTTTGCAGTGCATCCTCCCCCGAGCTTCGCGAGGTTCTGCGAGACACGTATTTCTAGTTATAAATATAATTCCTCGCGAAGCGAGGGCCGAAGGCCCGAGCGTAGCGAGGTTAATAAATTTGACGGCCGAAGGCCGCTCGGGTCTCGGGAGCTGAGCTGCGCCAAATCGAGCGAAAAATATATTTATATATATATATATATATATATATATATATATACTGAAGATGTCGTGCAGTTGCCTGGCAACAAAAATCGCGACCGCTGACAATGGCGCGCTCTCATGTTTATTCATGGCCGCGAATGGCGGCCGGGCTGTCTGTGAAAAAGTGTTTACTCTCGGTTAAACACGACCAATTTCTGATGCAAATGAGAAAGAACAGCAAACAAAACAACGCTGGATTCAACAAGTGGCTAGAAATCCTTTCCCGAGAAGATTAACCACCGAAACCCCGCTGGAGCGAGAACGGCGACTTGAAATTCACGTAAATTCAGCGCGATCGAGCAACGAAGAAACAACGACAGCATCGATTACAAAGACTTCGAACAGCCTAGGCACATCGTTTGAGTTGGTACAAACGCCTTGACCAAATGCCTCCATTAGAATTCTGAACGAAACCGATCAGAAGAGGCGACACCCACTGGAAGTGTTCGACAAAATGATTCTGTTTATAGACGCAACGAGAGGCGGCAAGAATTACACGATCAGCTAAATACTCGTGACGAATATCTTTTATCCCGCTTTTATACGGTAGGGTAAAGCAAACACTTACTAGAAATACGTGTCTCGCAGAACCTCGCGAAGCTCGGGGGAGGATGCACTGCAAAATTTTAGCAATGTGGGAGAGATGGAATTTCTGATTTGACTGGAGGAGAGGTTGGGTTGCATGCCGGCAATGGCCCTGAAATTTAAAGTTGAGACATTGTTGTCGCCAGTCGCTTCGATTTAACTTGTACTTAGTGCCCTGTATTCTTAAATTATAATAAATGGGAACTGGTACTGGTCAGTTTTGGGTTGTGAGCTGTGGGTCACTGTAACTGCTATGGGACTGGGTATCAAAATATCCTAGGGCCCTTATTTCCACAACCCCCCCCCCCCCCCCCCCCCCCCCCAACCTTTGTTCATTAATTTTTGCCCGAAAGAAAATTGCCTAGGGCCCTTATTTCCACACCCCCCCCTCCCCAACCTTTGTTCATTAATTTTTGCCCGAAAGAAAATTGGTCTGAAAGTGGATGTATAGTATTGTTGTGGACATGGGTCCAGGACAATATGCAGTGGTGTTCTGTTTATTTTGATTGGGTGAAAGTTTGTTTATCAGGAATTCAGGTAACTCCTGCTGTCTTGATTAAATTTCCTTTTTGAAGCTTGTGAGTGCTATCTCCCAAAATTAACCAGTTCCCTTTACATACTGCTGTAGCTGTTGTTCTATATACTGTGTATCAAATAATTGCTAATCCAATTCACTATTCGCTTGAATGGTTGAGATTGCAGGAGTTAAAACTATATTTTGGATACAGGTCATGAGAATAATTACGAAATTGATTACAAAAGTTAAACATGAATATTCAAGATGAACAAACAGATTCTCTGCAAATATCATAAGCAATGTATAGAGACCAGGATGGAGAATTCGTAGGTTAAGACCAGGACTTAGGCCTTCATGACAAGTTAACCGTTTTAAAAATCTCAAAATCAAAATTAATTTGTAGATGTACATTCTTCTTACTGGTGTCAATACAGTTCACATAGTCACATAACTACAGTGAATTTGTATTCAATTTCCACAGACAACTCATGTTAAAGGTGATCAGGTTCTCAATTTGCATAATCTATGTACTTGTTCGTACACTGATATTGTGAGGAGATTTGAGATACTGATCACCATTCCAATAATAAATGTGAAGCAGTAATGTTGATGTTCCATGTCATTTAATCTTATATCAAAGTTCCTTAGTGACCTAGGCGAGAATATCAATAATCATCAATTTACAGCATGTACTAAGACAATAGTTTCCAGTGTTCGAGTACTAATTTTTTATATTGAAAAAATATCCTCTTATGATCTGCCTGTCAGTTGTTTAGCTACTTAATTTTATTTTTTTATTTTGCAAAAGGTAGATTAAAGAATAACAGGTAACTATTGCTGTCTTGATTAAATTTCCTTTTTGAAGCTTGTGAGTGCTATCTCCCAAAATTAACCTGTTCCCTTTACATACTGTTGTAGCTGTTGTTCTATATACTGTGAATCAAGCTAATCCATTTCTTTATTCGCTTGAATGGTTGAGATTGCAGGAGTTAAAACTATATTTTGGATATAGGTCATGAGAATTACAAAATTGATTACAAAAGTTACACGTGAATATTCAAAATGAAGCAACAGATTCTCTGCAAATTTCATAAGCAATGTATAGAGACCAGGATGGAGAATTAGTAGGTTACGACCAGGACTTAGGCCTTCATGACAATTTAACCCTTTTAAAAATCTCAAAATGAAAGTTAATTTGTAGATGTACAGTGTACATTCTCCTTACTGGTGTCAATACAGTTCACATAGTCATATAACTACAGTGAATTTGTATTCAATTTCCACAGACAACTCATGTTAAAGGTGATCAGGTTCTCAACTTGCATAATCTTTGTACTTGTTCATACACTGATATTGTGAGGAGATTTGAGATACTAATCATTATTCCAATAATAAATGTGAAGCAGTAATGTTGATGTGTCATGTGTTTATCAATACAGTTGCTACACATTAGCTGGTCACGATTGCTAACAGAAAATTGTTTTTTCCTTACAAAATGAAAATTGTAGACAGAAATTCTCCTTACTAAACCATTTGAATATTATTTCTTATTGACGTATTTTGCAAGGAATGCCGTAAACTCAAGATAGCGTATACAAAGTATATTTCGCTCACTGCTCATTCACAAATAATGCTACATTATGCAAATGTTGTATATTTGTGAAATAATTTCCACCTGTGTTATCTGTAGTTTTGATCATATTTGAAAGAGAAATTACATGTTGACACCATGGATACATTTTGTAGAACTATATATCTGTGCTGGAAAGAGTTTTGGCTTCCATCAGATCAGACCAGTTTTCTTGCACCTTTCCATGTCATTTAATCTTATATCAAAGTTCCGTAGTGACCTTAGCGAGAATTTACAGCATGTACTAAGACAATAGTTTCCAGTGTTTGAGTACCAATTTTTTATATTGAAAAAATATCCTCTTATGATCTGCCTGTCAGTTGTTTAGCTACTTAAAATCTTTTTTTTTTTTTTGCAAAATGTAGATTAAAGAATAATTTATGACAGAATTTATGGAGGGTTGTATACTTATGCGCCGATCAATTCGAAACATCAACATCCCCCCCCCGGGCAATGCCCCGGGCATTTGAACTTTTGAAGATCGACTTGTTCAAATTCCCGCCCCGTTGGGCCAAAATTGCATTCAAATACCCCACCCTAGCACTGGATTTGACTGTCAAATGCCCCTCCTAACGATAAAATGTTTTTAGTGAGATTAAAAAATACACTTTGCATTCACTTTTTCTGATTTATTCTAGCTATTGTTTTCCTCGAGAATATACTCAACTGAACCGCGTATACTTTGCAACTGTATTTCACGGCACTCCTGTGGCACTCCTGTGGTTGTCTTGGGAATTTACTTTTCGATATTTTTTTATTTGAGTAATTTCTCGTATGATCAACAAATATTGCAAAAATATTTAGCAACGCGGTTGATTCATTTTTGGAAGCGTTAATTTCCACGAGGTGAAAATTTATTATTCTAAACGCGTTTTATATCAACTGACAAATGTTTCCTTAAAGAATTCTCTGTTTGAGAGAGTTCATTTTGCAGTGTTTTTTTCTTTCAATCAATGGCCGTTTAAAATCTGCGTACATTTAATAGACTGGCACAGGACTGGCAATGCAGTCAGCCATTTTGACTTCGAAATCTAAAACGCGTTGAATGGCAGTTGAATTTAACTTTTCATACAAACCTTTAAAAACACTGCAAAGCTTTGTCAGCCCATTTTACTAGCCATTCACTAACAAAAACGATATTTTCCCCTTTAAATTGCTCCATGTTGAATCTGAACTGCTACCGCATGTGTTTGATAGGCGCCGGCCAAAAAAATATATTTTGAACACTTCCGGTTCAAATTCCCCACCCCACCCAGGCAAAGTCAAATTCCCCACCCCTGGGATGGCCTTTCACATAAAATTTCCGACTCCCCGGGCACAGAAAATTTTCAAATACCCGGGGCTTGCCCGGGGGGGGGATGTTGATGTTTCGAATTGATCGGCGCATTAAGCTTAAGCTTATACTTGCCTTTAAATGTAGGTTGTTTCAATTGAAGAGCATTAAAGAGCGGATTAAAGTGCGGTGGTTTGAGCTAGATTTCTTAATCGTTCTTCTTCTTTGAGCCTTTCCTGTAATAAGTGTTTGCTTTACCCTACCGTATAAAAGCGGGATAAAAGATATTCGTCACGAGTATTTAGCTGATCGTGTAATTCTTGCCGCCTCTCGTTGCGTCTATAAACAGAATCATTTTGTCGAACACTTCCAGTGGGTGTCGCCTCTTCTGATCGGTTTCGTTCAGAATTCTAATGGAGGCATTTGGTCAAGGCGTTTGAACCAACTCAAACGATGTGCCTAGGCTGTTCGAAGTCTTTGTAATCGATGCTGTCGTTGTTTCTTCGTTGCTCGATCGCGCTGAATTTACGTGAATTTCAAGTCGCCGTTCTCGCTCCAGCGGGGTTTCGGTGGTTAATCTTCTCGGGAAAGGATTTCTAGCCACTTGTTGAATCCAGCATTGTTGTGTTTGCTGTTCTTTCTCATTTGCATCAGAAATTGGTCGTGTTTAACCGAGAGTAAACACTTTTTCACAGACAGCCCGGCCGCCATTCGCGGCCATGAATAAACATGAGAGCGCGCCATTGTCAGCGGTCGCGATTTTTGTTGCCAGGCAACTGCACGACATCTTCAGTATATATATATAGAGCAGTTTTCAATTGACTGTCGAAAGTAATTACACAATTGCTTTGGTTTTGCATTGCTACGCTTTGTGATTGGCTAAAAAATCTCGCGCCACTTTTTCGACCAATCAGAAGTAAAACCAAAACCAATCGTGACTTGCTCGCACGCGTTTTCCCGCGCTTGGCGCCCGCGACATGTAATTGCTTCGAGCTCTGATTGGTTCATTGGATTGTTTACGACTGCTGTGATTGGTCAGAGTAATTACTTTGGTTTTGGTTTTACGACACTCAATTGAAAACTGCTCTATATAAATACACCTATTTCAAAAAAGGTTGCTCTTGTGATCCATGATGCGTGATGCATGATCCATGTTTCATAGCCCGTGGTGCATTGTGTTAGAGTTCTTTTGAGCAGCAAAGTTCAAAACATGAAGGGCAGTGGAGGAGCTAGTTGCTGAGTCAGCTGAGACCTCAAAGTCTTTTCCAAGAATAAGAAGTCAGTAAAGGAGATCAGCTGAAAGGTGTTAGAATGTTCGCAAGTGCTTGAGAACTCAAAAAGTTTATCTTAGAGAAGCATAGCAAGAAGTTTAAAGCGGCAATACAGGAACTCTAGAAATCGGATTTTATGGTCCTTCGGGAGGAACACGTTTTATCATTAATGACGATACTACGGTGGCTGAAGCCTATTTGTTAGAATAGAAGCAATGGCTTGTGCTTTGGGGTACGCCGCCAGCAGTGGTATCCGCAACCAGCAGTTGAAGCGCAAGTCAGAATCGATAATCAACCCTTAGCGCCGCCTATACTAACGCAGCCAAAAGGTTTTGTCAATCAAGTGAGTATTGGAATTTTTTACTGTTTATTGTTTATTATTTGTTTGTATTTTTTTCGAGAGAGACTGGTTTAGAAACACGGCGGGAAATTGCCAGAGCTTAAAACACGCGTCTGGGCCAGAATGCAGAATGCTGATCAGTTAAGCAAACAATTGCTGTACCTAAATATTATTTCATTTGTCTTTTTTCTGCCTTATCCGCAAAAGAGCGATTGTCCGAGAACTTGACAGTTAAGAATATAATTATATATTTTTCTAAAAGATCACAACTCGTTTTTAAAGCTCACTCACAATCCCACGTACGTGCGAAAGCAAAGTTAGAGTGAAAATTTGCATGTTATCGACAGCCGAATTCGTTGTATCGCGACCCGTGTTGTTGTAATAATCGCTCCAAACCTTTTCCCCATGCATTGTGCTTCTACGCAGGAATTAGAAAGTTATGCACATATCGCCTCACAGTCCACTTTGACACCCCTAGATAGAAACATGCCTCCTCCTCCGAATGCTGCAAAAAAAATGCCTGAACCAAATAACCCTCCATCTGAGGTCTTCAGAATACGGTGCGGACATTTTTGTCGCATTTATACGAAGTCGCAACGGTGAATACACAGCTCCCATGACGCATCGCAGGCTATGTAACATGGATCATGCATCACGCATCATGGATCACAAAAGCAACCTTTTTTGAAATAGGTGTATATATATAAATATATTTTTCGCTCGATTTGGCGCGGCTCAGCTCCCGAGACCCGAGCACCCGAGCGGCCTTCGGCCGTCAAATTTATTAACCTCGCTACGCTCGGGCCTTCGGCCCTCGCTTCGCGAGGAATTAAGCGCGCTGAGAAGATTTCCGACATTGATTTCCGACATTGTAATTGAGCAAGAATGGAAGATATGACAGAAAAGCTTAGCAATCTGGACGAAAAAGGTGATCAGCTTGGAAAGCATTTGGATTTTAGCGATGAAAGTACCCATAAGCGATGCCATAATGAAAAGCGAAGCGAGCGAAGGGCGAGAACTGAGCGGCTTGTATCAGATATCGACAATGACCAGGTAAAGAAATGATGGCTTTGCAGTCTTTCTAAAAATATAAAAGCTAGTAAATGTTGTCTGACGTTTCGATGTTACTAAAATCATTATGAAGGAAAACGGGGCAATTTCTTGGTGATACTGGTTCATTATTTTACGCTCAAACTAGTGGGAAATAAAACAATAGAGTATACATGCACAAGTATAAGTAATCATTAACACTGAAACGTCGAAACGACGCGGACATTAATTCTTTGTATTAGAGACTGCAAATCCTGGTATTTGTGGTCACTATAATTTAGATAGGGTTATTCCCATCTGAAAGACTATAATTTGCAGATCAGAGGTATTTAACTATGCTTACAATTATTAAATACAATAAAATTAAAACGGAAATGTAGAACGTGACGCAAGCGAAGCGAGCGGACGAAAAAAATGTGGGGGGCTCCCTCATGCGTGCGTCAAATGCAGACTATAAACCAGCAGACTTACGAGAAGTTGACGCGATTTAAATTATCGCAAAGTGAAGGAAAATACTTTCTAATAAAATAAATAAATGCGAAAGGTGTGTTTTTTTAAATTTCAAACTGATGAAGAAAATTAACGCGGCGTTATAAAGAAACGGACCTTGTAGAGAAACCCAAACTCAAACGAATACAACGAACCGGTGGATCTCCACCATGATAAAACAATACAATGCTAAAAGAATCCAAATTAATTATGGAGAACTAACCGCCAGCACCCTATAACCTGGGCCCAGTTGTTCAAAGGGTGGAAAACGCTATCCACCGGATAAATCACTATCCAGTAGCCTGCGTCGCAAACTGAATGCACCGGTCAATACGGGATTTCGTTTCAGGATAAATTGCAGGAAAAGTAAAAAGAAAATGTGCCAATTAGGGTACAAAAGAGGGGAGAATTTTATAGCGAGACCGTACCGCGCCAACGCTTATCGTGGCTCAAGGTTTCGCCGCTCGCTATTAGGTGTCCATCGCGTCACGCGTAGTCTAGTCTGCTGTTGTTGCACACCTATACTTTCCTGATATTTTCCAAGAAATATGAAAGAAAATTGTATCTGGGTGAATCGTTAAGATACATTCCTCAAGCCCATAGATGTAGTAAAACTGTTAGTTTCTCGATCTAAGACGAAGTCACCTTTTAACTACTTCAGGGAAAAAAGAGAATGGAGATTGTAGCATCGCAACAAAGCTGCACCCTAGAGCAAAATAGGGGTGTTATAGAAGAAGAATTATCGAGAGCAATTTCAGAGGAAAAGAAGCACAAGTTTCAAGGTCTGCTCTATGTCTTCGATCAACTATTTCTTCCGGTGCAAGATGCCAATGCTAAGACAAGAATTAAGTCTTCAATACCCTTTCAAGAAGCATTAGAGTACTTTCTTGCGTTTCAACCTCATCACTCTGGGGCACCGTCAAAATATCAGAGAGTTGCCTTTCGCGAAGCTCTACTTCATGAAAAACATGGTCTCAGGATCAATATCATTCGTATAAGTGAGGGTTTTGAGTATGTCGCGCTACGTCCTGACGAAGTCGACTTAGAGTCATTCCTTTTGGATATTTTTAGTGCTTGTAGTACTAAAAGTGGACATAGTGCTCTTGTTCTCGATAAGGAAACCCTGCAAGGTATCGTTACTACTATGGACTCAGAATGGGATAAAATTTGTCTTAGAGTTATATTGCGATCTATATTCTCTAGAGAAGAAATGACAGCCCTAGGCTTCGATCCTGACAATCTTCCGTCTCTGACGGAGAGAGTTAAATTCGTTGTTGAAGAGGTAAAAAATGCTAATGAGGCAGCAGACGACCTCGTTAGGTTGCGTTTAAATTCCAAGAAGGAAAAGCTGGAGAAGGAGATAAAAGAGAAGGAAAACCTTCTTCAAAAGAAAACAAATATTTGGTCATCCAAAACGTTAGAAGAAATCCAAAGCGAAGTACAAAAACTCAAGGAAAAAGTTGAAGACACGGAGGGGCTTCTTCACAGCGAGCCCACCGAAAGCAATTATCAGAGAAAACGCCAAATGCTCAAGCGCCAAGCTTCAAGCCTTATCGAATGTAATCGACTGAAGAGGCGAAAGTTGTCAAACCAAGGTCCGAAGCCAAAGCTAGATGAGGAAGATGAAGACTTCATTGCAAAGGCAATTGAGGATAAATCATCCTATCATGGTAGACGGCATGATACGGTCCTCTATACCGGCCAGAGGGTGAAGAAGAAAAACCTTCTTTCAATTGCCAACTACCGACTAGCTCAACGTGGGAAGAAATTAATTCAATCCGCTACAACAGTATACAACAGGGCGAGACCGAGAAACAAAAGAAGTCTCCAAGCGAAGCGCCATTGTGGCAAAGGCCTATTCTGTTGGAAAAAGCCACCAAAAGGCGAAGAAAACACAAACGAAAACACTCACTACCAACGAGCTCATGTAAAAAACATAAAAAGACGGTTCTGGGGTGCCAGAAATTCCAGCGCGAGAAAGTTTTGTTTCATGAGAAGCACTGATGACAAGGCTTACCTTAGACCAGGTACATCTGAAGGTTTTGACAAAGCCAGAAATCTTAGGATCTTAACATTATCAGATCACACTAAAGCAAGGAAGTTGCCAAAGTACGACTGGCCTGAGAAAATGGTATATGTGACCCCGGGTTCTCACCGTGTTTTCACGAAGTCAAGTGTAATGAATGAAACTGAAGAGAAGCTGATAACTGTGGACGATCGCCACTATGTATTTGTCCGTCCCAAAGCAATAGTGGGATCGTCAGGAACTGTATGGGCCAGCGAAACGGTTCGTTTGCGACATGAGGATCCATCAGCTTTTGAAGTTGACGAACCGACACCTGGCAGTCCACAGTACTCACTGGGATTTCGTAAATGCTGCGCGCGACTACATGATGACCTCTTTCTTTATTATGATATGACAGAGTCAGATGACCTAGACAAAATATCCGGAGAAACAGAAAGTAACTGTAAATTCTTCACTTACGAAAAAGAGAGAGCAGAACACTTGAAATTAAGGATTGACAATTTGTTGCAGTTTTGCGAAGACACAGAAATGTCAGAGCACAATAGGGCTCTGTTTGCTAGTCAGATAATACCAGTCACGAAACGCATTTTAGATGCCATTGATGATCTGTTTAAAGAGGAAGTCGATTTCATGGAAAAAGATGCGAGAAAGGACAGGATTTTAAGGGTAACCAGTTCATGTAAACATGGTCTTGAAGTTCTCGGAGATCTCTGCCTTCCACCTGTAAAGCCACGATGGGCTGACCTTACAGATGCTGGTCCGGGCGTAGGAGTTTCCAACTACGAAGTTAGATTTCGAGACGCCGAGTTAGCAAGGGTTCACAATTCCGATTATAGAGTGCGATGTCATCGTTCGAGGGGCGACAGCGGGCAAGGTGAAGCCGAAAGGACAAACTCGGCAATTTCTGATGCTCTTATGGATGGCGCAACTCTAGAGTGGGAAAAATATAGGAGGTTTGAGGATCTTTCAGAAGAGGAAATCAAACAACTGTCTCTCCAGTCATACGAAGAGTACGAAAAGAAACGGATGGAGAAAAATGCCTGGTATGTCTGTAGTCAAGTAGCCGAGAGAATTGACGATGCCCCTGTCCTTAAAGATTACATCAAAAGCAAACTAAGCGAGTCCCCTGATGAATTATTCTTTTTCAATTCTGTTTACCTCGACAACTATCGGGGTGCATCAGAACGAAACAAAGAGCAAGCGCCCGGTGCAGCATACTTCCGAAAGATCGAATCGTTTATGGAAGATCACTATATTCGTGGAGAACTTTTTATGGAATTCTGTCGTGATGCCTGTAAAGAGTCAAGAGAAGAAAGTTCCAATCTCTGTTCTTGGTGCTCAAAAAATAGATGGGTCGGTCCAGAAACGGAGAGAATTCCGCAACCTGTACCAGACTCAAACAATCCTGGACATTTCATGGATGTCTATCAGACGGAATCGACGGGCAGGACACCAGATGATTACCTTCCAAGGAAATGTATTAAAGATCTGTACAAGAAACATTCTGGCAGTATCATAAACGATCAGGATAGCATGAAGAGCTTCTGCGCAAATTATAATGTGGAAGAGAAGCACGTCATTGCATATGTTAATCATTTGAAGGACATTGATATCAGAAAGGACATCAGGACAAGAGCAGCTGAGGAGCGAAGAAGGCAAGAGGCCAAAGAACGTACAAGGACTTTCAATGGGATAACCTCATCGAGGATAACAAAGTTGAAAAGTTGCGGGTAAGAGAACTAGACCTGTATCTCAACAAGCATGGTTTGACGACTGTGGGTCGGAAACTTGACAAAGTGAAGGCCATTCGATGTCATTATTACCGACAGAATAAAGAGACTGTGATAACAGAAGAACTGTCGAGTGATGAAGATGACGTGGAATCCGAGGATGAAGAATCCGAAAGTGAAGAGGCAGAGAGCGACGATGACTATGTTTTCGCGGATTTGGATGAACAGCCTGAGAGTGGCACTTCCGCGACAATTCAGTTCGTATCTGACGAGCAAGTATCTACCGTTGTTGTTCAAGCTCCATGAGACGTAAGTACCACTATTAAAGACATCACTTGCATATTCAAAACGGTATTTGGCGGTGGCTGGGAGAAGGGGGGGATCATGAAATTTTCCACTACCGATAAGGGGGGATCTTTAAAATACTAGATACTCTACGGGGGGATCAGGTAAATGCTCCGATGTGACAACAAAAATACTCCGACCCCCCCCCCCCCCCACCCCCCCCCCCCCCCCCCCCCCAGGCGATAAATAATGACCGGTCCCTTAGCTGCGATTATTACTGTGATTGGCCAGGTGATAGAGCCTCTGTCAGTATTTAGTGTGAACGATTCAGAACTCGCCAAGCGCCAAGCCAAGTCGTGCGAGTATTAAAGTCACCATTGGTTTTTTTCTGATTAATTGAGAAAGTGGCACGAGATATTTTTAGTTAACATCAAAGGAGTAATGCAAATCCAAGCAATCGCAAAATTACTTTTGACAATGAAGTTCCGTGGAAGGCGTTCGAAGGGGAAGGAAAGAAGAGCGCGCGCGAGGAAGGCCCTTCGCGGCGTTCTCGCGCGCCTGAATTCTCCCCCTTCTCCTTCGAAAGTCTGCCACGCAGGCTGACAATAAAGTGAAAACCGCTCTATCACTTTGGTTTTGGTTTCAAGGCTGATCGATGCAGCTATTGAAGAATAACTTTGGCAAACACAAAACAATTAGCGTTACTATTTTCTAACGTTCTGTTCATTAAAATGACTGAACTTCTGCGTATTCAGAGGTGAAAGGTTTGCCATTGAAAGCACTAACTTTATTTCATTTCTTCAGTACAAAACGTTTCACAAAAATATATAGATTAAAAATATCATTGCAATGTATAGTTTTCATTTCCCCGATAATAAGTACTGTAAAATCAGTAAAATACTGTCCGCCCAAAATTACTGATTCACGCATTCCGTTAAACATATGGTTAAATAAAATGCCCTTGTAATCTAATATTGTCATCATTTACATTTAGAATTTTGTATTTTAGTTTCCATTTTGACTCTAAGTCATATGGGCGAGTCGCCCAAGCAACAGCACAACTCGTGCAATAAAAGTGCTACTTTAAAATAAAGTTAAAATCTAATAAACTTCACTTCGCATTACTATTCAAATGACGGTTACAAGCTTCCCCTAATGATAAAAAGCCAATATTTTTAAAACATTAGTTACACATACACAAACAGCTGGTTAAAGAGTCGCTTTTTCCCATTGTGTTACGGAGTGAAACCTAGGGTGATTTTCACTAGTGACGCAAATACAAGTATAAGCGAAAACACAAGAGCAAAGATCAAAAACGTTTTCCTTGTGATGCGCTTACGTTTGTACCATTGTCGCTTTCACTTTGCTCGACGCAAATCGCTTAACTTGTGCTTGCTTCCGCTGCGTCTTTAAAATCCAGGATTTAGGATGCACTTTAAGTTGCATTCGTTAATGCTGCGATCATTATTCTAAAATCACCAGACTTTCGCTGGGATCACTGACCCATTTTTATAAACCAATCGAAGTGTTTTAAAATAAGAAACGAAGTTTTTACACAACAGGTTAAAAACAAATGCTTTTGCAGTTGGACAATAAAGCGGCTTAACTGCCTAAAACGTTTTATAATTTCAGCTTGGGTGTTTGAAAAATCACCCAAGTTGATTGCGTAATGATTAATGAGTCCAAGTTGAAATTTTAGTAGTCCATTATTCTTTACAGATAAGTGTTCTTCCTATGAGAAACCATGGATTCGTCGCTGTCTCCCGTTCTGGCCATCGATTCAGACCATCTTCGTTTTCCGCTCCGATCCTCGACGTTAAACACCACATGACCAACATCAACCTCATTGGTCGTTTTATTGTTAACACCGCGGTCATAAGGCCCATTGGCGTGATAAACGACATCCCTGCAAACAGGTCTTTAGGATTACGCTCTGCGATTGCATGATAAACGACATCTTTATTTTGGAAATCCTGTGGAGCACTGCCATCTTTAGGGAACGGCTCATGTTTTAGGACGTCTTCGTTTAGAAACGTACGAGAGCCGCTGAGATTGGGACTTTCTCTTCCCACCTCGTTTAAATAGTCTTTCTGGAAGTGCGAGGCTGGTTTCACCGCTGTGAGTTCGATGCCATGGGGCGTTGGCTCGTTGAACGCAGGGGGGTTAAGTCAGTTGTCTCTGATGCCACTTTACCCATGTGTAGATTATCAAGGCTAAGAGAATGACCACACTAGTATCATCAGGACATCAAGCTTTGCGGGGTCTAAAGCCATGTTGTTCGAGGATCCTCCCTTCGTCGTTTACTGTGTAAAAAACAAAGGAAAATAAAAGTCAATAACATAACAACGAAAACAACAACTTCACTATAGTATTTAAGTCATAACTAGGCAAGAGTAGTTGATGAGCCTGTGGATGAAATCCTTAAGTGTAACCATTTAAGGTGCAGCTCACAACAGTTCTGTTCTAGTAATTTACAATGCAATAAAACTTTATGTAACGTCAATGGACTAAAACAACCACTCTTTATTAAACAACTGCCCAGTCTTTTTTGAACAAGTTGTGGCCATCGTCATGACATAACCGTTTACTATAGTAACAGTATAACCTGTAACAGTATAACCCTTCATTTTAGCTTTAAGTGCTTACAACTATTGGGTGGCCGCCATTTTTTATCATCGAATTGTGTAATCATGTTAAGATACAACTTTTTGCCAATTTTAGAAAGGGTTCATAGCCACATTAAATTTTCGAAAATTTAAAGTGGACAATTCTGGGCCACCTTAAATGAAAGCTGTTAACGCTTTCACTCCCAGAGTCAAAAGGGAGACATGTAATGTAGCTCTTACTTTCGAGTCTGTCAATGAAATCCTATGGTGCATGTGACCATTCAAATGAAACCTATTCGGCAGTACTTTTACATGCTACCCGATTATTTGCTTTTCAGTATTTTACAAAATGAAATTTGGGATTTTATATGAATTCTTATCTTTGGCGGTCTTGTGAGTTAAAGGGTTAAGTAGTGCTTTCACTATTATTGCGACCACTCTCTTACCAACTCCCATCAAATGCTGAATCGTGGTTTGAGTGCTTTTGCTATAGGAATGATCAGCCGCTAACTTTTACTTTGGGCAAACGTTCGCTAAATTGATCAGCAAGAGTGTGGTCCTTACAAAATAGAAATGTCACGATAGTTAAGATCAGCATACAGTATGTTCAATTTATTTGCAAGCTGTTTACAACTGTTTTTTTCAGCAGCAAAAGAGTCTATCGCCATCTTTATTTTGACTGAGCTATGGAACCTATATAGTTTTAACTGTTTCCCTTGTAACCTTCGCGTGATCACTAAATGGATCGCGTGAGAAATAATCGACCGAATGATGACTATTTATAATGTCGTATTATTCATCGCACTCTAACTCACTCTAGCCAAACTATTTCTGAGAGCATTAACCAGGCACTACTCTACTCCGAGCTGATTATTTCGTCATTTATTTTAAAGGCGGAGCGTTGTTTTGAAACATTTTATTGTTATGCCGAAGGTAGTTTATAATAACGTTTTCGTTAAGGTCATTAAATAGTCGTAATTTAAATTCAATAAGAAATGTCCACTGCTAGACATGAACACGCGATTGAACTCGGCAAAATAAACTAGCGAGCTGTGGTTAATTTAAAACTTTTCCCTCCTAAATCCTCGTTTCACGTCAAATGCAAAGCTGCAAGCTATTAGTTTGTGGATAAAAACCCTATGCGTGACCGTTTAATTGAATACATGTGGTGCTGTGTGTTTTTCAAGGTATCCCAAAATAAACTTCAGCATTCGAAATATGATTAGCCCGCAGAAGCACCAACTGTACATGTAGTTGTTTTACGGGTATTTTCCCGCGTCTGTTACCGTCATGTCATGTCCGGTTGTACGCTTTCCCGCGCTTGGCAACGGTTGAAGCGTTTCAGGCCCTGCGCTTGGTAATGGTTGAATATTTTCCAGCGCTTGAGACCGCGGTTGTATTTAATCCCGCGCTTTGCACCGGTAGCATGTTTCTAGCTAAATCGGCCACGTAAAGAGATTCAAAACTTGACGTTTCGAGCGCTAGTCCTTCGTCAGGAGTAGTTTGCAGAACAGAACATTATCTCACCTGCTGCATGCACAGCCGCACTATTCTTCATCTATCGCAATAATGAAGCGTTGCAATTTTTGCCCACATTTTTCAACCTTCCTCAATAATTAGATTTAGTTAATAGCTCTTTCACTTAATAGCTTAATAACTCAATGAGCATTTCAAATTCTAAAATTGCAAGTTTCGCTTCCCTTCCTAAAATAGCCTGCGAATACAGCCGCCTCTCATCGCTCCCGGCCGCTATGGGCGTTCGCGCGAGTCGCGCGAACGCCTCTTGCGGCCGGGAGCGATGAGAGGCGGCTGTATTCGCAGGCTATTTCTAAAACCACAATCATCAAAAACGAGGAGATGAGGAGTTACTGTCCCCCTCCCCCCACCCCCCCCCCCCCCCCCCCCCCCCCCCTCATCCCTGGCCTGGACCGGAGGAGTTAAAACATCCCTAACCTGCGATCAGGCACTCTTTTTTTCGGAGCGGGAGAGCTCGAACGCGCAAAAGTCGGCGGAAGGGCGTTTCAACAATCGTTGATTTTGCTCCGTCTCTAATCTCCGAATTTCAGTTTAGTTTTATACATATATTAATGAAATAGCAAACTGATTAACAAGTGGACTGCATCATTGTTTAAAACTTCAAAGTTGATCTATCTTTATCACAATCCTTGGATCCAAAAAAATAGACACAGGACTAATGTAACGATTGACCTTTTGCAAAGCCTTAAACATTTTGTTAAGACACCTGGCAGATCTGAGAGGATGATGACAGGACGAGGTTAACCTCTTGAGTAATTCTCAGAAATCCAGGATGTTTTTTGCTTTCTGATTTTGAGTCTTCAGATCAGACATCGTGAAAACATGTCAAACAACGCCTTTTGATTGGTTAATATTGACATTTCAGTATACTGATACCATGCTATAAAGACATCTTTGGTTCAGGCTTTCAGTCTGGTAATGTTTTGTATCGGTTTGTGGTTCATCGTGATTCACAGAATAAAGACATCTACCCCTGCATATGCACATCAAACTGATTTTTTTTTGCTTGAGCAGCGTGTAAACACAATAAATCAAAACATGACTTGGTCCTACAGCCCAGCAAGTATTCCACCGAGTAATTTAATCTAAAAACTCTCGTGATCAACAACAGCGAGCTTCAGAGGTCACGCTATCGTGAACAAAATTCTTAGAAATCTAGAATGTTTTTGCAATCATTCTCTAAACTCAGACAACGTCAAAAGATGTCAGAAACACACTTTATGATTGGTTTATAGAGTTTATATAATGCCGGTAAGCCCGATAAAAATATCATGCTTATGATCACAAGCTAGTCTATATTAAAGACCTCATTAGTTGTTTTACTGAGGTGTGTTCACCGCAACTTCCTCATCAGTTTTCTCCTCTTCACCATACATGCTACAATCTTCATAAAGAAGTATCCTATGTTCTGTGTGTATGCCGTGCAAGTACACAGATCCAAAGCAGTTACCATGCTTGCACAGTTTCTGTCTCTGAGGTCACGTTACCATGAACAAAATTCTTAGAAATCTAGAATATTTTTACAATCATTCTTAGAAGACAGAAAAACATCAAAACATGTCAAAATAACGCGTTATGATTGGTATATATCAAAAGCGCGATATTAATACCATGCTTATGAAAATGATCTCAATTACAGGGCTTTATTCAAGACTCGCTCGATAGTTGTTTTAAGGTGTGTTCACCTCCAAAATGCCTTTCTTGTTTTCTCACCAACATCATGGATATCAAGATCTTACTAGATAATCTTCATGAAGAAGTATCCTGTTCTGTGTGTATGTGCAAGTACACTGATCCAAAGCAGTTGCCGTGCTTGCACAGCTTTTGCCTTCACTGTCTGAACGGGATTCAACGAACGAGTGCGAGTCCAGATAAAATTGCATGTCCGGAGTGCAGACAGGAATTCAGAGTCTCTGGAAATGGCAACCTTAGCGCTTTGCCGACAAACTTTCGCATTAACAGTTTACTCGATGTGTTGGCTATAAAGGAGTGTAATACAACCGGCGTAAAGTGTGGAAATTGCGACAAAAAAAGTGATCACAGCTTTTATTGCTTTCAATGCGCTGCATTTTGGTGTGATAATTGTATCAGTCTGCATAATGGCATCAGAGCCAACAAAGAACATCATGCGTTGGCGCTGAAAGACTTTCAGGATCAAGACTTTCAAAACATTTTAAAGCGACCAGCGTTTTGTGGAAAGCCAGGCCATGAAAAGAAGGAATTGGAGTTCTTCTGCAAAAACTGCGAAGTTGCCATTTGTTATTCCTGTGTCGCAACACTTCACGACGGTCATACTAAGATGCTTTTGGACGAGGCTGCAAATGAACGCAAATTGCAAGTCTTGGCCGCGATTGAATCTCAGAAACAAAGAGTGCTTCAGAAGAAAGACAAAATCGCTAAAATGCAAGGTAACTGTTTAAACATTCATGCGAAAGTCGACAAGGTGAAGAGAAGAGCACAGACGTTTGTTGACAATATGATCGCTGCCATGGAAGCGAAAAAGCAAGAAATTTTTAATGACGTAGAAAAGAAAGCGAAAGAATCCCTCGAGAGCCTGAAAATTCAACAATGCCAAGCGGAAAATGAAGTAAAACTGATCGAGACAGCAATCCAAAAAACTGAAACACTTTTAAAACGAAGTACAAATGCCGAGATAGTAAAGTTAGACAAAAGCACAATCTTCCAAGATGGGGTCTGCAATGATGGAGAACAAGTTGACTTTGACCTTGAAGAACGTCGTCAATTTATTTTCGTAGAAAACGAAACGTTAATGGACATAGCAAACTCTGAAGGGATTGGATCTTTCTTTCTCAGCAAGACTAAAGTACAACAATCAAGTGCTGAAGGAAAAGGAATCAGTGAAGTAACTGTTGGACTTGAAGGACAGATTGTTGTGACAACAAGAACTGCCGACAGAGAACAATGTTATGAAGAACGTGACTATGTAACAGTGGAAATCAGAAATCGTCAAGGCCATTACTGTGCGACAAAACCACAAGTCCAAGATAACAAAGATGGCGCGTACAAGATCAGCTACTTTGCCAAGGAAACCGGAACCTGCGAGGCATCAGTGGAGGTAAATGGAGAACATGTTCGTGGCAGTCCTTTTAAGGTTCAAGTCAGACCCAGACGATTCAAAGCAGTGTTATCTTTCGGAGAAGGTTCATCTGTTGGAATGTTTGATCGCCCCTGGGGATTGGCAGTGAATGCACGAAATGAAATAGCAGTGACTGATAGATTTAATCATAGGGTGCAGGTTTTCGGTAGTTATGGGTCCTTCTTAAGATCTTTTGGTAGCAAAGGTAAACAAAAGGGAAAATTTAATGAACCTACAGGGATTGCTTTTCATAATGATAACATTATAGTGGTGGATCGCAATAACCACCGAGTTCAAATCCTAAGTGCACAGGGTGAGTTTATCAGCCAGTTTGGCAGCAAAGGAAATCTTGATCACCAGCTTAATCTTCCTCTTGGTTTATCTATTGACAGTGACGATAATATTATTGTTGCTGATCCACGTAACAAATCAATTAAGATATTTTCTCCTTGGGGCCAGTTTTTACGTAAAATTGGCACAGCGGACTCTTTCAACTTTCCCTTTCACTGTATTCAACAGGATAACCATTTTATTGTATCAGACGCTCATGGTCACTGTCTGAAAGTGTTTAATAAAGAGGGAACATTTCTGTATAAATTTGGTCGCAAAGGGGATGGGCACGGGCAGTTCAATAAACCTTGTTGCTTATCAGTAAACAAAGCAGGACATCTGATGGTCTGCGATTCACCGAATCACAGAGTTCAGGTGTTTGAATTAAATGGAAGATTTGTAACAAAGTTTGGAAATTATGGTAGCGGGAAAGGAGAATTTGATACGCCAAATTCTACAGCAGTTCTTAGTAATGGCAACATAGTTGTGTCTGACTTCTGCAACGATCGCATCCAGGTATTTGAATAAAAATACGTAATTATAAAGAAAATATAAATAAAATGTTTTGCCAGCATATAAAAAGAAAATAAAGTTAGATGACTTGCAAAGTTCAATATCTGCTTTCTAAATCATTAGATCTGTTATTCTTACTTGTCACATTTAGGTAGGTAGCTTAACACTGAGATAAACAAGCTGGCTTGAGTGGCTGTAACAATTATATCTTTAATATATAATTAAAGTACCTTTACATTTTGAGACCTCTAATAAACCGTTGACTTTATTTCTGTAAATAAATGATGATGTGAATAAATTATAACTTATTCCCTCAAATCTTGTTTAATGTTTATGTTTATGTGTTTCATGACAACGAATCAAAGTATCAGTATATATCGTGAAACTGATTTATATATAATTAATCATTTGGGGAACAATGCTTCAAGTACTAGTCCTTCTGGTCAGGACATTTCTATATAGTGAAGAAAATGGAATAGGCCATTTCCGAGTTGCCTTTATGAAAATAAGTTTTCATTCACATGCAAATAGAATTATTTGCATTTGAATGAAAACTTATTTTCATATAAAAGGTTTCGCACCTAGCCTCGCTTTGATGGAGAGGCTAAAGGCAACTCGGAAATGGCCTATTTGCGTCCAAGTATACTGAACTATTCTCATTTGCGAGTCTCAAACTCTCCTTAATCAGTACAAAAAGTACTTCTGCTAATAATAACTTCCAACAAAAGCGCGGTACGCTTAGCAAAAACAAAAGAAGGGAAGTGGTCATAATAAGTATACTCTACGGGACCCACCTCTGTGTAGGGGGGTGGGGGAGGGGGGGGATGAGGCTGTGCAAGATACCACCTACAGTCGAACGTCCGCTAACAGACACCTCCCGTAGGCGGACACCTCCCATAAGCATAAGTACAAACACTGCATTTTTAACCTCCCATAAGCGGACACCTCTCTTAAACGGACACTTTTCTGGTCCCGATGGTGTCCGTTTACGGGAGGTTCGACTGTATCTGATGAGCCTAATGGACAAATTTATTTGACCATGCAGGAAGATTGCATTGCTAGCAAAACGGCACAGGAAGGTTGGAATCACTCTTCTCAGTTTCTACTTCTGATAGAGTGGGGGCTGGTGGTGGGGGGGGGGGGGGGGGGGGGGGCTACAACAACAAGACATCATATTAATTTGTAGGTGGGGAGGGGTTCATAAAGAGACCACCAGTCTTTTCAGTGTAAAACGGTGCTTCCTTCATATCCCTAACAACTCCAAGTTGCCTTTATTGGGCGAACACTGCCTTGCGATAAGTTTTGTCTAAACGACTTCCGGTTCGTGATTAATTCAAAGAACCTCACTCGTCTTCCCAACACTACGAGCTACTTGAATGCTACACACTGTCCACAGCACCACAGGTAACCCAAGCTCAAGTGATGTTTGAACGTCGTGGGTAACTGTTGCGTAATAGCGAAATTATAAGGATTCGTATGGGGAAAATTCACTTCGAATTTGAGCGTACAATTAGGAACGATATTTGAATAAAACTGGCTCGCCTGAACTTCTTTGTGTGTTTACTTGTGTCTCGAGTGGTTTTTGGGTCGATTCGAAGCGATTCCAGCGAGTTTTAGTTCCACTGTTTTCTTCCTCCCTGAACTCCTCGTTTCACGTAAAATGCAAAGCTGCAAGCTGTTAGTTTGTGGATAAAATCCCTATGCATGACCGTTTAATTGAATACATGTGGTGCTGTGTGTTATTCAAGGTATCCCAAAATAAATGCAATTTTGAAGGCAAGGACCAACGTAACAAAACAGAAGCACCGGATCCAAATTGAGGATCTAATCAGCTATAAATAATAGTAATAAACGAAAAAAAGCAAGGCTGATTCGACAGTGAAGGAATATAAAAATGGAATTTATCCAATATTTCAAAAGGCACGGCCTTTCTTCTTCAGGGTATTACAAATAATGACTATGGGTAAACTAGGACGTTACAATTTAAATTTGAGTATAGCGTGCAATATGATGCTATGATAACATATAATACAATGGAAAAGTAACCGTTGAAGATTTAAAGCTTAAAAAACCGTTACAAAAGAGATGAAAAAAGAAGAACATGCAACATATAGAAGTAGATATAAACGGAAATAAAGGTATTACATTTCATCTTTTTTATTAATTCCTAGAGGTTCAAGAGTGTTACCTCTATCGATGAGATATGCTTCTCTTGCTTTGCGTACAGCGTCACGATTAGAATGAATAAGTTCGAGTGGAATGAGTGTTATGTCTTTAGCTGAATGGTCGCCAGTGAGGAAATGTTCTGATACTGTAGTGGGCTTAGATATGTTAGCTGGGTTGTCAACTGTTCTGCGGTGTTCGTTAAAACGGTCCTTAAGTCGTCGTTTGGTTTCACCAATGTACTGTTTGTGGCAACGATTGCATTGTATCATGTAGATGACGTTTTTAGAGTTGCAGTCGATGTGTTGAGTGATGAGTCTAGTTTCACCTGTAGAATTAAACGTATAGGTTGTTTGCCCGTCAGATATGTAGGAACATGTTAAACAGTTTTTTCCACATGGATATGAACCCAGAGGTGGATGGGTTTGTGTGAGGCTGCGTAGTTTGGCTTTAACTAGGAAATAACTAAGGTTGTTACTACGTCTAAAAGCTACAATAGGGGCAGCTTTGAAGACATTATAACAACGAGGGGATGAGGCTAGGATACTGAAGTGCTTTTGAATAATGGATGAAATGGAACGAAGGGCTGGGTTATAAGTGATGACAAAGAGAACACGTTCTGGTTGGTCGAGTGTGGAACTGTCCTTAGGTCTAAGTGCCTCGGTTCGCGTGATGTTGTGTACGCGTCGTATTTCCTGTTTGATGAAATGACGATTGTAACCCCGTTTGGTAAGATATGTAGTGAGTTGATCAGTACGTAGTTTGAAGGTATCGTCAGTGGAGCAAATGCGGCGAAGTCTGAGGGCTAAGCTAAAAGGAATAGCACGTTTGGTATGTATAGGGTGACATGAAGAATGTAATAAGTACTGATGTTTGTCAGTAGGTTTGGTCTCATTGTACAATGAATTTTAGGTAAAATGTAAAACCGTCCGGGTTTGGGGTTGGCCTGTACAAGTAAACGTTTGGTCTCATTGTACAATGAGACCAAACGTTTTCTTGTACAGGCCAACCCCAAACCCGGACGGTTTTACATTTTACTTAAAATTCATAAACAGGGTAATCCGGGCCGCCCCATTATTTCCAGCAACAGCCACCCCACCGAACGTGTCTCACAATTCGTAGACTATCACCTTAAACCATTAGTACAAACTACACAGTCATTCATAAAAGACACTACTCATTTTCTCAACAAACTTGAAAAACTGCGACAACTGCCCGATGACGCTTTACTTGTCACCTTAGACGTTTCGTCACTATACACCAACATTCCACACGCTGAAGGCATCGACGCTTGTCGCCATTTCCTCAATACTCGTACCCGTACCGCCACTTCTATCAGAACCGAAACACTTTGTGACCTCATACGCATGATCCTCACTATGAACCACTTCTCGTTTAACGACAAACACTACTTACAGACACACGGGACTGCCATGGGTACCAGGATGGCCCCTTCATATGCCAATCTTTTCCTAGCCAAATTCGAAGAAGACGCTTTAGCACGTGCCCCTACCGTACACACATATGGTGACGTTACATAGACGACATCTTCATGATATGGACGCGCTCGGTAGAGGACCTCAACACTTTTACCACTTTCCTTAATGGTATTCACCCCACCATCAAATTCACATGCAATTATTCCCTCACATCTTTACCCTTTTTAGATGTCAACGTTTCTCTTGTCAACGGCAAAATTACTACTGACCTTTACACCAAACCTACTGACAAACATCAGTACTTATTACATTCTTCATGTCACCCTATACATACCAAACGTGTTATTCCTTTTAGCTTAGCCCTCAGACTTCGCCGCATTTGCTCCACTGACGATACCTTCAAACTACGTACTGATCAACTCACTACATATCTTACCAAACGGGGTTACAATCGTCATTTCATCAAACAGGAAATACGACGCGTACACAACATCACGCGAACCGAGGCACTTAGACCTAAGGACAGTTCCACACTCGACCAACCAGAACGTGTCCCCTTTGTCATCACTTATAACCCAGCCCTTCGTTCCATTTCATCCATTATTCAAAAGCACTTCAGCATCCTAGCCTCATCCCCTCGTTGTTATAATGTCTTCAAAGCTGCCCCTATTGTAGCTTTTAGACGTAGTAACAACCTTAGTAATTTCCTAGTTAAAGCCAAACTACGCAGCCTCACACAAACCCATCCACCTCTGGGTTCATATCCATGTGGAAAAAACTGTTTAACTTGTTCCTACATATCTGACGGGCAAACAACCTATACATTTAATTCTACAGGTGAAACTAGACTCATCACTCAACACATCGACTGCAACTCTAAAAACGTCATCTACATGATACAATGCAATCGTTGCCACAAACAGTACATTGGTGAAACCAAACGACGACTTAAGAACCGTTTTAACGAACACCGCAGAACAGTTGACAACCCAGCTAACATATCTAAGCCCACTACAGTATCAGAACATTTCCTCACTGGCGACCATTCAGCTAAAGACATAACACTCATTCCACTCGAACTTATTCATTCTAATCGTGACGCTGTACGCAAAGCAAGAGAAGCATATCTCATCGATAGAGGTAACACTCTTGAACCTCTAGGAATTAATAAAAAAGATGAAATGTAATACCTTTATTTCCGTTTATATCTACTTCTATATGTTGCATGTTCTTCTTTTTTCATCTCTTTTGTAACGGTTTTTTAAGCTTTAAATCTTCAACGGTTACTTTTCCATTGTATTATATGTTATCATAGCATCATATTGCACGCTATACTCAAATTTAAATTGTAACGTCCTAGTTTACCCATAGTCATTATTTGTAATACCCTGAAGAAGAAAGGCCGTGCCTTTTGAAATATTGGATAAATTCCATTTTTATATTCCTTCACTGTGGAATCAGCCTTGCTTTTTTTCGTTTATTCCCAAAATGAACTTCAGCATTCGACTATGATAAGCCCGCAGAAACACCAACGGTACATGTAGTTGTTTTACGGGTATTTTCCCGCGCTTGTTACCGGTTGTACGTTTCCCCGCGCTTGGCAACGGTTAAAGCGTTTCCCTACGCTTGGTAATGGTTAAATATTTTCCAGCGCTTGAGACCGCGGTTGCATTTAATCCTGCGCTTTCCCCCGTAGCATGTTTCTCGCTAAATCGGCCACGTAAAGAGATTCAAAACTTGACGTTTCAAACGCTAGTCCTTCGTCAGTAGTAGAGTGCAGAACAGAACATTATCTCACCTGCAGCATGTACAGCCGCACTATTCATCATTCATCGCAATAATGAAGCGTTTTAATTTTTGCCCACATTTTTCAACCTTCCTCAGTAAAACCACAATCATCAAAAAAAAGGAGATGAGGAGTTACTGTCCCCCTCCCCCCCCCCCCCCCCCCCCCCCACCCCCCTCATCCCTGGCCTGGATCGGAGATAGATAGATAGATAGATAGATAATCTTTATTTAAACACGGTAAAAATTCGTCAGCTAAAAATCATTATAATACTAACACAAAGCAATAAACTAATATTAAAAAATATCTATATATGAAGAATTTAATAAATAATAAAAAGCTGCTTTCCACGAATGCCGTGCCTTATAGTTCCTCTTTGAGAAGTCGTTTAAATTGCCCAAGGGACTCAGCTTTCCTTACATTATGAGAAAGGCTGTTCCAGAGCATGGCGCCACTATAACTGAAACTATTTTTATAATAGTTTGTGCGCGGCAATGGAACATTAAGTTTATCCTCAGAGTCCCTTAGGTTGTAACTAATTTCTCGCTTCTCAAATTTAGAACTTAGATAGTTTGGAGCCAACCCGTGTAGAGACCTATAAACCATCGTAGCTCTTTGAATTTGTTGCTGGCAAGCAAGATTTTTCCATCCTAGGAGTTCTAATAGATTAAAACATCCCTAACCTGCGATCAGGCACTCTTTTTTTCGGAGCGGGAGAGCTCGAACGCGCAAAAGTCGGCGGAAGGGCGTTTCAACAATCGTTGATTTTGCTCCGTCTCTAATCTCCGAATTTCAGTTTAGTTTTATACATATATTAATGAAATAGCAAACTGATTAACAAGTGGACTGCATCATTGTTTAAAACTTCAAAGTTGATCTATCTTTATCACAATCCTTGGATCCAAAAAAATAGACACAGGACTAATGTAACGATTGACCTTTTGCAAAGCCTTAAACATTTTGTTAAGACACCTGGCAGATCTGAGAGGATGATGACAGGACGAGGTTAACCTCTTGAGTAATTCTCAGAAATCCAGGATGTTTTTTGCTTTCTGATTTTGAGTCTTCAGATCAGACATCGTGAAAACATGTCAAACAACGCCTTTTGATTGGTTAATATTGACATTTCAGTATACTGATACCATGCTATAACTAGAATACTTATTCAGTTTCAGGCGTTCAGTCTGGTAATGTTTTGTATGGTTTATGGTTCATCGTGATTCACAGAATAAATACATCTACCCCTGCATATGCGCATCAAACTGATTTTTTTGGCTTAAGCAGCGTGTAAACACAATAAATCAAAACATCACTTGGTCTTACAGCCCAGCAAGTATTCCACCAAGTAATTAAATCTAAAAACCGCTCGTGATCAGCAACAGCGAGCTTCAGAGGTCACGCTATCGTGAACAAAATTCTTAGAAATCTAGAATGTTTTTGCAATCATTCTCTAAACTCAGACAACGTCAAAACATGTCAAAATAACGCTTTATGATTGATTTATATAATGATAAGCCAGATAAAAATATCATGCTTATGATACAAGGCTTTATTTAAGACCGATCATTGGTTGTTTAACTGCGGTGTGTTTACCGCCAAACTTCCTTCATCAGTTTTCTCCTCTTCACCATACATGCTACAATCTTCATAAAGAAGTATTCTGTTCTGTGTGTATGCCGTGCAAGTACACTGATCCAAAGCAGTTACCATGCTTGCACAGTTTCTGTCTCTGAGGTCACGCTATATCATGAAGAAAATTCTTAGAAATCTAGAATATTTTTGCAATCATTCTTAGAAGACAGAAAAACATCAAAACATGTCAAAATAACGCGTTATGATTGGTATATATCAAAAGCACGATATTAATACCATGCTTATGAAAATGATCTCAATTACAGGGCTTTATTCAAGACTCGCTCGTGTTCACCTCCAAACTGCCTTTCTTGTTTTCTCCCCAACATCATGGATATCAAGACCTTACTGGATAATCTTCATGAAGAAGTATCCTGTTCTGTGTGTATGTGCAAGTACACTGATCCAAAGCTGTTGCCGTGCTTGCACAGCTTTTGCCTTCACTGTCTGAACGGGATTCAACGAACGAGTGCGAGCCGAGATAAAATTGCATGTCCGGAGTGCAGACAGGAATTCAGAGTCCCTGGAAATGGAAACCTTAGCGCTTTGCCGACAAACTTTCGTATTAACAGTTTACTCGATGTGTTGGCTATAAAGGAGTGTAATACAACCGGCGTGAAGTGTGGAAATTGCGACAAAAAAAGTGATCACAGCTTTTATTGCTTTCAATGCTCTTCGTTTTGGTGTGATGATTGTATTAGTCTGCATAATGGCATCAGAGCCAACAAAGAACACCATGCGTTGGCGCTCAAAGATTTTCAGGATCAAGACTTTGAGAACATTTTAAAGCGACCAGCGTTTTGTGGAAAGCCAGGCCATGAAAAGAAGGAATTGGAGTTCTTTTGTAAGAGCTGCGAAGTTGCCATTTGCTATTCTTGTGTCGCAACACTTCATGACGGTCATGCTAAGGTGCTTTTGGACGAGGCTGCAAATGAACGCAAGTTGAATGTCATGGCTGCGATTGAATCTCAGAAACAAAGAGTGCTTCAGAAGAAAGACAAAATCGCTAAAATACAAGGTAACTGTTTAAATATTCATGCCAAAGTCGACAAGGTGAAGAGAGAAGCACAGACGTTTGTTGACAATATGGTCGCTGCCATGGAAGCGAAAAAGCAGGAAATTTTTAATGAGGTAGAAAAAAAGCGAAAGAATCCCTCGATAGCCTGGAAATTCAACAATCCGAGGCTGAAAATGAAGTAAAACTGATTGAGACAGCAATCGAAAAAACTGAAACACTTTTGAAACGAAGTACAAATGCTGAGATTGTAAAGTTAGACAAAAGCGCAATCTTCCAAGATGGAGTTTCCAATGATGGAGAACAAGTTGACTGTGACCTTGAAGAACGTCGTCAATTTATTTTCGTAGAAAACGAAACTTTAGTGGACAAAGCAAACTCTGAAGGGATTGGATCTTTCAGAAGTTTTCTCAGCAAGACTAAAGTGCAACAATCAAGTGCTGAAGGAAAAGGAACCAGTGAAGTAACTGTTGGACTTGAAGGACAGATTGTTGTGACAACAAGAACTGCCGACAGAGAACAATGTTATGAAGAACGTGACTATGTAACAGTGGAAATCAGAAATCGTCAAGGCCATGACTGTGCGACAAAAGCGCAAGTCCAAAATAACAAAGATGGCACATACAAGATAAGCTACTTTGCCAAGGAAACCGGGACATGCGAGGCATCAGTGAAGGTTAATGGAGAACATGTTCGTGGCAGTCCTTTTAAGGTTCAAGTCAGACCCAGACAATTCAAACCAGTGTTATCTTTCGGAGTGTTTACCGGTCCTTGGGGGTCAGCAGTGAATGTACTAAACGGAGAAATTGCAGTGACTGATAAAGGAAACAGTAGAATTCAGATATTTGGTAGTAATGGATGTTACCTTAGATCTTTTGGTGAAAAAGGTGACAAAAAGGTAGAATTTAATGAACCTACTGGCATTGTTTTTCACAATGATAACATTATTGTGATGGATCGTGGTAACCAACGAGTGCAAATGTTAAGCGCACTGGGTAAGTTTCTCAGCCAGTTTGGAGGCGAGGGAAGTCTTGATCATCAGCTTAATCTTCCTCTTGGTTTATCTATTGATAGTGACGGTAATATTATTGTTGCTGATCCACGTAACAAATCAATTAAGATTTTTTCTCCTAGGGGCCAGTTTTTACGTAAAATTGGCACAGCGGGCTCTTTCAACTTTCCCATTCACTGTATTCAACAGGATAACTATTTTATTGTGTCAGACGCTGATGATCACTGTGTGAAAGTGTTTAATAAGGAGGGAACATTTCTGTATAAATTTGGTAATAAGGGGGATGGGGACGGGGAGTTCAATGAACCTTGTTGCTTATCAGTAAACAAAGCAGGACATCTGATGGTCTGTGATACACTGAATCACAGAGTTCAGGTGTTTGAATTAAATGGAAAATTTGTAGCAAAGTTTGGAAGTCATGGTAGTGGGAAAGGAGAATTATATAAACCAGTCTCCACAGCAGTCCTTAGTGATGGTAAAATAGTTGTGTCTGACTTCGGCAACCATCGTATCCAGGTATTTGAATAAAAATACGTAATTATAAAGAAAATATAAAGAAAATTTTTTGCCACCATATAAAAATAATAAAGTTAGATGGTTTGCAAAGTTCAGTGTCATACTTTCTAAATCATTAGAGCTGTTGGTCTTGCTTGTCACATTTAACAAGTTGGCTTGAGTGGCTGTAACAATTATATCTTTAGTATATCATTTCACGGTACCTTAACATTTTGAGACCCCTAATAAACCGTAGACTTTATTTCTGTAAATAAATGGTGATGTGAACACATTATAACTTATTCCCTCAAATCTTTTTTGATGTTAATGTTTATGTTTTTCATGACAACGAATCAAAGTATCAGTTTATAAAGTGAAACTGATTTATATATAATTAATACCGTGGGAAACAATGTTTCAAGTACCAGTCCTTCTGGTCAGGGCATTTCCAGTCAGACGAAAATGGAAAATGCGTCCAAGCATACTGAACTATTTTCATTTGCGAGTCTCAAACTCGTCTTTTGTTTAATTCCCGGTTAATGTCACTGCTCCTTTAATTACAAAAAGTACTTTTGCGAATAATAACTTCCAACAAAAGCGCGGTATGCTATGCAAAAAGAAAATAAGGGAAGTGGTCATAAGAAGTATACTTGACTGGGACCCACCTTCGTGTAGGGTGGGGGGTGATGAGGCACACAAGATACCACCTATCTGATGAGCCTAATGTGCAAAATCTATTTGAGTGCAGGAAGATTGCATTGCTAGAAAAACGGAACGGGAAGGTTGGAAACTCTTTCTCAGTTTCTACTCCTGACAGAGTTGGGGGGGGGGGAGTCTATAACAAGAAGACACCATCTTTGTAAGTGGGAGAGGGGATACATAAATAGATCACCAGTCTTTTCAGTTTAAAACGGTGTGTCATCCATTTCTCTAACATGACAACTCGGCAAAGTTGGCGTTATTAATTTGGCGAACACTGCGTTGCGATAGGTTTTGTCTGAACGACTTCCGGTTCGTGATAAATTGAAAGAACCTCACTTATCTCTCCAGCACTACGAGCTGCATGAATGCTAAACATACTGTAGACAGCACGTGCTGGATCGAACAAGCACGTCAGTTGGTAGAAGGCATTCTACAAAGCAACAATAGAATCCAGCGATACACAAAGCAACGATAAAATCCAGCGATATACAAAGCAACGCGAACCAAAAAGCTTGGAGAAAATCGCTGCACAGTCTTAGCCGCACCACACAGAAGTGACCCTAGTTTATTGAATGCAAAACAAAACCACAGTCAGTGGAAATGGCTGTACTATATTTTACTGATCACTGAGGCAGTACTATCTTGTAGAAATTAAAGCATCTGTATCCTGTGGCCTGTCTGTTACTTCAACACTCGAATTTTGTTTTATTTCACTTTTTTCATATTTCGTGCGCTAACGCCGAGGCACCGCTCTCCGAACGCGCTTGCTCTTTATTTCTTGTTGATTTAAAAAAATGAAAGTTCAACTTGTGCGTTTGATCCGCCCCATGCAGCACTTGGCACGAACGCTCTTGATGATTAATAATGATTATTGAGCGTCTATAGCCTGTGAACAGGCTCCTTTTAGGACTGTTTTTGTATTCTGATTGCTTCTTTGCGTTAGCTGCGTTTATCGCTGTGATTGGCCAGGTGATATAGCTGCTGTCAGTGTTTAGTGTGAACAAATCAGAACTTGCCAAGCGCCAAGCCAAGCCGTCGATCACCATCGCGCATCATCATGATTGGTTTTGGTTTTACTTCCGATTGGTTGAGAAAGTAGCACGAGATATTTTTAGTCAACATCAAAGGAGTAATGCAAACCCAAGCAATCGCAAAATTACTTTTGACAATGAAGTAGCCTGCGTGGCAAGCGTTCGAAAGGGAAGGGGGAGAATTCAGGCGCGTGAAGCCAAGCCAAGCCGTGCGCCGGAGTAAGTCACCATTGCATGGGCTTGGTTTTACTTCTGATTGGTTGAGAAAGTGGCGCGAGGATTAAAAATGTCATTGCAATGTATAGTTTTCATTTCCCCGATAATTAGTACTGTAAAATCAGTAAAATACTGTCCGCCCAAAATTACTGATTCACGCATTCCGTTAAACATATGGTTAAATAAAATGCCCTTGTAATCTAATATTGTCATCATTTACATTTAGAATTTTGTATTTTAGTTTCCATTTTGACTCTAAGTCATATGGGCGAGTAGCACAAGCAACAGCACAACTCGTGCGGCAATAAAAGTGCTACTTATCATGTACAAAGTTAAAATCTAATAAACTTCACTTCGCATTACTATTCACATAACAGTTATAAGCTTCCCCCTTATGGTTAAAAAAAATGACAGTATTTCTAAAACATGAGTTGCGCATGCACAAACAGCTGGTTAAAGAATCGCTCTTTTCCTATTGTGTTACGGAGTGAAACCTAAGCTGATTTTCACTAGCGACGCAAATACAAGTATAAGCGCAAACACAAGAGCAAAGATCAAAACGTTTTCCTTGTGATGCGCTTACGTTGGTAATTTGTGCTTTCTTCCGCTGCGCTTAAAATTCAAGATTTTTTATAAACCAATCGAAGTGTTTTGAAATAAGAAACGAAGTTTGTACACAACAGGTTAAAAACAAATGCTTTTACAGTTGGACGATAAAGCGGCTTCAAAGCCTAAAATGATTTGTAATTTCAGCTTGGGTGTTTGCAAAATCACCCAAGTTGATTGCGTAATGATTAACGAGTCCAAGTTAAAATTTTAGCAGTCCATTGTCCTTTACATATTCGTCGCTGTCTCCCTCACTTTTGGCGATGGTTTCTTCCAATTTCAAGATAATAAATCATGAAAACACGATATTTCAGCCGGAACGGTGTCCCTCAGTTAAGGTGCAGCTCACAACAATTTCTAGTATTTTACAATGCAATAAATTTTTATTTAACGTCGATGGACTAATACGACCACTCTTTATTAAACAAATGCCCAGTCATTGTGGAACAAGTTATGGCTGGTCATCGTCATGACATAATAGTTTACTATAGTAACAGTATAACCTGTTTAAAACATCCTTAATTTTAGCTTTAGGTGCTTACAACTGAAAAACAAGTTCGGTGGCCCCCATTTTCTATTATCGAATTGTGTAATCGTGTTAACGTTAAGATACAACTTTTTGGGGTGTTTCTTGGTGTTGCGGAAGCCATTGTTGGTTAGCCGCTGTGGTGTGGGTATTGTTCAGTGTCTTTTGAATCTTTCGTTTTACGTCATTTGGTGAACACACCATCCGCAACACCAAGAAACTACCACTTTTTGCCAATTTTGGAAGGGGTTCAGAGCCACCTTAAGTTTTCGAAAATTTGAAATGGACAATTCTGGGCCACCTTAAATGAAAGCTGTTAACGCTTTCACTCCCAGAGTCAATTGGGAGACATGTAATGTAGCTCTTACTTTCGAGTCTGTCAATGAAATCCTATGGTGTGACCATTCAAATGAAACCTATTCGGCAGTACTTTTGCATGCTACCGATGATTTGTTTTTCATTATTTTACAAAATGAAATTTGGGATTTTATATGAATTCTTATCTTTGGCACTCTTGTGAGTTAAAGGGTTAAGTAGTGCTTTCACTATTATTGCGACCACTCTCTTACCAACTCCCGTCAAATGCTGAATCGTGGTTTGAGTGCTTTTGCCATAGGAATGATCAGCCGCTAACTTTTACTTTGGGCAAACGTTCGCTAAATTGATCAGCAAGAGTGTGGTCCTTACAAAATAGAAATGTCACGATAGTTAAGATCAGCATACAGTATGTTCAATTTATTTGCAAGCTGTTTACAACTGTTTTTTCAGCAGCAAAAGAGTCTATCGCCATCTTTATTTTGACTGAGCTATGGAACCTATATAGTTTTAACTGTTTCCCTTGTAACCTTCGCGTGATCACTAAATGGATCGCGTGAGAAATAATCGACCGAGTGATGACTATTTATAATGTCGTATCAGTCTTCGTCAGCTTCGTCGCACTCTAGCTAAACTCTTTCGCTAATTCTGAGAGCATTACCCAGGCACTACTCTACTCCGAGGTAATTATTTCGTCATTTTTTTTTTAAGGCGGAGCGTTGTTTTGAAACATTTTATTGTTATGCCGAAGGTAAATTATAATAACGTTTTCGTTAAGGTCTTTAAATAGTCGTAATTTTAATTCAATAAGAAATGTCCACTCAGCTGCTAGACTTAAACACGCGATTGAACTCGGCAACATAAACTAGCGAGCTGTGGTTAATCAGTTAAAACTTTTGCCTCCTAAATCTTTGTTTCACGTCAAATGCAAAGCTGCAAGCTATTAGTTTGTGGATAAAATCCCTTTGCATGCCCGTTAATTGGATGCATGTGTTGCTGTGTGTTTTTCAAGGTATCCCAAAATACACTTCAGCATTCGACATATGATTAGCCCGCAGAAACACCAACTGTGCATGTAGTTGTTTTACGGGTATTTTCCCGCGTCTGTTACCGTCCAGTTGTACGTTTCCCCCACTTGGCAACGGTTTAAGCGTTTCCCTGCGCTTGGTATGGTTGAATATTTTCCCGCGCTTGAGACCGCGGTTGTATTTAATCCCGCGCTTTGCACCGGTAGCATGTTTCTCGCTAAATCGGCCACGTAAAGAGATTCTAAACTTGACGTTTCGAGCGCTAGTCCTTCGTCAGTAGTAGACTGCAGAACAGAACATTATGTCACCTGCTGCATGCACAGCCGCACTATTCATCAGCCATCGCAATAATGAAGCGTTGCAATTTTTGCCCACATTTTTCAACCTTCCTCAATAATTAGATTTAGTTAATAGCTCTTTCACTTAATAGCTTAATAACTCAATGAGCATTGAAAATTCTAAAATTGCAAGTTTCGCTTCCCTTTCTAAAACCACAATCATCAAAAAAGAGGAGATGAGGAGTTACTGTCCGATTGACCTTTTGCAAAGCCTCAAACATTTTGTTAAGACACCTGGCAGATCTGAGAGGATGATGACAGGACGAGGTTAACCTTTTGAGTAATTCTCAGAAAACCAGGATGTTTTTGCTTTCTGATTTTGAGTAGTCAGATCAGACATCGAGAAAACATGTCAAACAACGCCTTTTGATTGGTTAATATTGACATTTCAGTATACTGATACCATGCTATAAAGACATCTTTGTTTCAGGCGTTCAGTCTGGTAATGTTTTGTATGGTTTGTGGTTCATCGTGATTCACAGAATAAAGACATCTACCCCTGCATATGCACATCAAACTGATTTTTTTTTGCTTGAGCAGCGTGTAAACACAATAAATCAAAACATGACTTGGTCCTACAGCCCAGCAAGTATTCCACCGAGTAATTTAATCTAAAAACTCTCGTGATCAACAACAGCGAGCTTCAGAGGTCACGCTATCGTGAACAAAATTCTTAGAAATCTAGAATGTTTTTGCAATCATTCTCTAAACTCAGACAACGTCAAAACATAACGCTTTATGATTGGTTTATATAATGATAAGCCCGATAAAAATATCATGCTTATGATCACAAGGCTTCATTAAGACCTCAATAGTTGTTTTACTGAGATGTGTTCACCGCCAAACTTCCTTCATCAGTTTTCTCCTCTTCACCATACATTCTACAATCTTCATAAAGAAGTATTCTATTCTGTGTGTATGCCGTGCAAGTACACTGATCCAAAGCAGTTACCATGCTTGCACAGTTTCTGTCTCTGAGGTCACGCTATATCATGAAGAAAATTCTTAGAAATCTAGAATATTTTTGCAATCATTCTTAGAAGACAGAAAAACATCAAAACATGTCAAAATAACGCGTTATGATTGGTATATATCAAAAGCGCGATATTAATACCATGCTTATGAAAATGATCTCAATTACAGGGCTTTATTCAAGACTTGCTCGTGTTCACCTCCAAACTGCCTTTCTTGTTTTTTCCCTACATCATGGATATCAAGACCTTACTGGATAATCTTCATGAAGAAGTATCCTGTTCTGTGTGTATGTGCAAGTACACTGATCCAAAGCAGTTGCCGTGCTTGCACAGCTTTTGCCTTCACTGTCTGAACGGCATTCAACGAACGACTGCGAGTCGAGATAAAATCGCATGTCCGGAGTGCAGACAGGAATTCAGAGTCCCTGGAAATGGAAACCTAAGCGCTTTGCCGACAAACTTTCGCATTAACAGTTTACTCGATGTGTTGGCTATAAAGGAGTGTAATACAACCGGCGTGAAGTGTGGAAATTGCGACAAAAAAAGTGATCACAGCTTTTATTGCTTTCAATGCTCTTCGTTTTGGTGTGATGACTGTATCGGTCTGCATAATGGCATCAGGGCAAACAAAGAACACCATGCGTTGGCGCTGAAAGACTTTCAGGATCAAGACTTTGAGAACATTTTAAAGCGACCAGCGTTTTGTGGAATGCCAGGCCATGAAAAAAACGAATTGGAGTTCTTCTGCAAAAACTGCGAAGTTGCCATTTGCTATTCTTGTGTCGCAACACTTCATGACGGTCATGCTAAGGTGCTTTTGGACGAGGCTGCAAATGAACGCAAGTTGAATGTCATGGCTGCGATTGAATCTCAGAAACAAAGAGTGCTTCAGAAGAAAGACAGAATCGCTAAAATACAAGGTAACTGTTTAAATATTCATGCGAAAGTCGACAAGGTAAAGAGAGAAGCACAGACGTTTGTTGACAATATGATCGCTGCCATGGAAGCGAAAAAGCAGGAAATTTTTAATGACGTAGAAAAGAAAGCGAAAGAATCCCTCGATAGCCTGGAAATTCATCAATGCGAGGCTGAAAATGAAGTAAAACTGATTGAGACAGCAATCGCAAAAACTGAAACACTTTTGAAACGAAGTACAAATGCTGAGATTGTAAAGTCAGACAAAAGCACAATCTTCCAAGATGGGGTCTGCAATGGTGGAGAACAAGTCGACTGTGACCTTGAAGAACATAGTCAATTTATTTTCGTAGAAAACGATACGTTACTGGACAAAGCAAACTCTGAAGGGATTGGATCTTTCTTTCTCAGCAAGACTAAAGCGCAACATTCAAGTGCTGAAGGAAAAGGAACCAGTGAAGTAACTGTTGGACTTGAAGGACAGATTGTTGTGACAACAAGAACTGCCGACGGAGAACAATGTTATGAAGAACTTGACTATGTAACAGTGGAAATCAGAAATCGTCAAGGCCATGACTGTGCGACAAAACCACAAGTCCAAGGTAACAAAGATGGCAGATACAAGATCAGCTACTTTGCCAAGGAAATTGGAACATGCGAGGCATCAGTAAAGGTAAATGGAGAACATGTTCGTGGCAGTCCTTTTGAGGTTCAAGTCAGACCCAGACAGTTCAGACCCGTGTTATCTTTCGGAGAAAAAGGTTCGTCTGTTGCAATGTTTAACTGTCCTTGGGGGGTGGCAGTCAATGGACAAAATGAAATAATGGTGACTGATTGGAATAACAATACAGTTAAGGTTTTTAGTAGTGATGGATGCTACTTAAGATCGTTTGGCAGCAAAGGTGATCAAAACGGAGAATTTCACCGGCCTACAGGAATTGTTTTTCATAATGATAAAATTATTGTGGTGGATCGTGGTAACCACCGAGTTCAAATCTTAAATGCACAGGGTAAATTTCTCAGTCAGTTCGGTGAAGAGGGAAGCCGTGATCATCAGTTTAACGGTCCTCTTGGTTTATCTATTGACAGTGACGATAATGTAATTGTTGCTGATCCACGTAACAAATCAATTAAGATTCTTTCTCCTAGGGGCCAGTTTTTACGTAAAATTGGCACAGCGGGCTCTTTCAACTTTCCCTGTCATTGTATTCAACAGGATAACTATTTTATTGTGGCAGACAATAAAGATCACTGTGTGAAAGTGTTTAATAAAGAGGGAACATTTCTGTATAAATTTGGTAATAAGGGGGATGGGGACGGGGAGTTCAATGAACCTAGTCGCTTATCAGTAAACAAAGCAGGACATCTGATGGTCTGCGATCAACTGAATCACAGAGTTCAGGTGTTTGAATTAAATGGAAAATTTGTAACAAAGTTTGGAAATTATGGTAGTGGGAAAGGAGAATTTAATAAACCAAACTCTACAGCAAATCTTAGTGATGGTAAAATAGTTGTGTCTGACTTCAGCAACCATCGTATCCAGGTATTTGAATAAAAATACGAAATTATAAATATAATATAAATAAAGTTTTTTGGCCAGTATATAAAAAAATAAAGTTTGATTGCTTGTAAAGTTCAATATCTTACTTTCTAAATCATTAGATCTGTTAGTTTTACTTGTCACATTTAGGTAGGTAGCTTAACAGAGAAGCAAGTTGTCTTGAGTGGCTGTAACAATTATATCTTTAATATATCATTCAAGTACCTTTCCAATTTGATACCCCTGATAAACCGTAGACTTTATTTCTGTAAATAAATGGTGATGTGAATAAATTGTAACTTATTTCCTCAAATCGTGTTTGATGTTTATGTTTATGTTTTTAATGACAACGAATCAAAGTATAACTGAGTTTATATAGTAAAACTGATTTTTATATAAATTAATAACGTGGGAAACAATGTTTCAAGTACCAGTCCTTCTGGTCAGGGCATTTCAAATCAGTGAAGAAAATGGAAAATGCGTCCAAGCATACTGAACTATTTTCATTTGCGAATCTCAAACTCGTCTTTTGTATAATTCCCGGTTACTGTCACGGTTCCTTTAATTACAAAAAGTCTGCAAAAAGTACTTTTGCTAGACTTTCTCAAAGTCCGTTTTTGGTATTTTCGTTTTGGGTGGTCGGGCGGAGAACGACTCGCGACTTCGTCGCGCTCTCAGGGGCTTCACAGTCGACTTGTGTGCAAGTCTATACTTTTGCGAATAATAACTTCCAACAAAAGCGCTGTATGCTAAGCAAAAACAAAATAAGGGAAGTGGTCATAATAAGTATACTCAACGAAGACCCACAGGCACAGGAAGGATTGAATTGAATTTCTTTCTCAGTTTCGACTCCTGACAGAGTGGGGGCGGGGGTGGGGGGAGGGCTACAACAACAAGACACCATCTTTGTAGGTGGGAGAACGGGGATACATAAAGAGACCACCAGTCTTTTTATAAAATGGCGAGTCCTGTTTGAGTACAATAGTTTTGTTCATTTCCCTTAAACAACTCCCAGTTGGCGTTATTGGGCAAACACTGCCTTGCGAAAGGTTTTGTCTGAGCGACTTCCAACTTCGTTTCCAGGGTATCTCATCTTCCCGTCCCCTTTCTTTCGCTCCAGGGGACGGGAAGAAGAGATACGTATACCATGGGGACGAGGTTGAGCGACGTCCGGTTCGTAATAAATTGAAAGAACCTCACTTATCTTCTCAGCACTACAAGCTGCATGAATGCTATACATACTGTAGACAGCACGTGCTGGATTAAACAAGCGCTTCAGTTCGTAGAAAGCGTTATACAAAGCAACGATAAATTCCAGCGATATACAAAGCAACGATAAAATCCAGCGATATACAAAGCAAAGCGAACCAAAAAGCTTGGAGAATATCGCTGCGCAGACATAGCCGCACCACACAGACTTGACCTTAGTTTATTGAATGCAAAACAAAACGACAGTCAAAAGAAATGGCTGTACTATCCAGCAGAGGTAGGGACCTTAATTCTTTCGGAAAATTCAAGGTATCGATACAACGCGGGTAAGCCAACAACTGACTGTAAAGTTTAATTTTAACTGCAACAGAGCTATTGAATTATTTGACCTTGAGAACTTGAGAACACAGTAGCACTCGATAAATGGCTGAATGCGCCATAAAAGACCTACAGAAAATAATGGTCGCGTTCCATGTAGGTATCTTTTCCTGATCACTGAGGCAGTACAATCTTATAGAAATAAACAACCCCGGAAAAAAAAACATCTGTATCCTTTCAGTCTGTAAATTCCACACTCGCATTTTGTTTTATTTCACCTTTTTTTCATATTTTGGGCGCTAACGTTGACATGCACTGCTTTTGTGATTGGTTGAGCCAATTAAGCGGCAAGTGCCGAGGCACCGGTCTCCAAACGCGCTTGCTCTTTATTTCTTCTTGATTTAAATAAATGAAAGTTCATCTCGTGCGTTTGATCCGGCGCCCCATGCAGCACTTGGCGTGAACGCACTTGATGATTAATAGTGCGGATTATTGAGCGTCTATAGCTTGTGAACAGGCTCCTTTTAGGACTGTTTCCGTATTCTGATTGGTTCTTTGCGTTAGCTGCGTTTATTACTGTGATTGGCCAGGTGATAGAGCTTCTGTCAGTATTTAGTGTGAACGATTCAGAACTCGCCAAGCGCCAAGCCAAGCCGTGCGAGTAAGTCACCATTGGTTTTTCTTCTGATTAATTGAGAAAGTGGCACGAGATATTTTTAGTTAACATCAAAGGAGTAATAGTGCAAATCCAAGCAATCGCAAAATTACTTTTGACAATGAAGTTGCGTGGAAGGCGTTCGAAGGGAAAGGAAGGAAGAGCGCGCGCGAGGAAGGCCCTTCGCGGCGTTCTCGCGCGCCTGAATTCTCCCCCTTTCTCTTCGAAAGTCTGCCACACAGGCTGACAATAAAGTGAAAACCGCTCTATCACTTTGGTTTTGGTTTCAAGGCTGATCGATGCAGCTATTGAAGAATAACTTTGGCAAACACAAAACAATTAGGGTTACTATTTTCTAACGTTCTGTTCATTAAAATGACTGAACTTCTGCGTATTCAGAGGTGAGAGGTTTGCCTATAAAAGCACTAACTTTATTTCATTTCTTCAGTACAAAACGTTTCACAAAAATATATAGATTAAAAATATCATTGCAATGTATAGTTTTCATTTCCCCGATAATAAGTACTGTAAAATCAGTAAAATACTGTCCGCCCAAAAAAATATTACTGATTCACGCATTCCGTTAAACATATGGTTAAATAAAATGCCCTTGTAATCTAATATTGTCATCATTTACATTTAGAATTTTGTATTTTAGTTTCCATTTTGACTCCAAGTCATATGGGCGAGTCGCCCAAGCAACAGCACAACTCGTGCAATAAAAGTGCTTCTTTAAAATAAAGTTAAAATCTAATAAACTTCACTTCGCATTACTATTCAAATGACGGTTACAAGCTTCCCCTAATGATAAAAAGCCAGTATTTTTAAAACATGAGTTACACATACACAAACAGCTGGTTAAAGAGTCGCTTTTTTCACAAGTATAAGCGAAAACACAAGAGCAAAGATCAGAAACGTTTTCCTTGTGATGCGCTTACGTTTGTACCATTGTCGTTTTCACTTAGCTCGACGCAAATCGTTTAACTTGTGCTTGCTTCCGCTGCGTCTTTAAAATCCAGGATTTAGGATGCACTTTGCATTCGTTAATGCTGCGATCATTATTCTGAAATCCCCAGACTTTCGCTGGGATCACTGACCCATTTTTATAAACCAATCGAAGTGTTTTAAAATAAGAAACGAAGTTTTTACACAACAGGTTAAAAACAAATGCTTTTGCAGTTGGACAATAAAGCGGCTTAACTGCCTAAAATGTTTTATAATTTCAGCTTGGATGTTTGCAAAATCACCCAAGTTGATTGCGTAATGATTAATGAGTCCAAGTTGAAATTTTAGTAGTCCATTATTCTTTACAGATAAGTGTTCTTCCTATGAGAAACCATGGATTCGTCCATGTCTCCTGTTCTGGCCATCGATTCAGACCATCTTCGTTTTCCGCTTGGATCCTCGACGTTAAACACCACATGACCAACATCAACCTCATTGGTCGTTTTATTGTTAACACCTCGGTCATAAGGCCCATTGGCGCGATAAACGACATCCCCTGCAAACAGGTCTTTAGGATTGCGCTCTGCGTTTGCATGATAAACGACATCTTTACTTTGGAAATCCGGTGGAGCACTGCCATCTTTAGGGAACGGCTTCTGTTTTTGGACGTCTTCGTTTAGAAACGTGCGAGAGCCGCTGAGATTGGGACTTTCTCTTCCCACCTCGTTTAAATAGCCTTTCTGGAAGTGCGAGGCTGGTTTCACCGCTGTGAGTTCGATGCCATGGGGCGTTGGCTCGTTGGGCGCAGGGGGGTTTAGTTGTCTCTGATGCCACTTTACCCAAGTGTAGATAATCAAGGCTAAGAGAATGACCAGAGCTACAGCGCACACTAGTATCATCAGGGCATCGAGCTTTGCAGGGTCTAAAGCCATGTTGTTCGAGGATCCTCCCTTCGTCGTTTACTTTGCTAACAAACAAAGGAGAATAGAAGTCAATAACACAACAACAAAAACAACAACTTTATTATAGTATTTAAACCATAGCTAGGCAAGAGTATTTGATCATGAGCCTGTGGATGAAATCCTCAAGTGTGACCATTTGAAGTGTAGCTCACAAAAGTTTCTGGTAATTTACATCGCAATAAAAATTTTTTAACGTCAATGGACTAATGCGACCACTCTTTATCAAACAAATGCCCAGTCATTGTTGAACAAGTTATGGTCATTGTCATGGCATAATAGTTTACTATAGTAACAGAAAAACCTGTATAAAACATCCTTAACTTTAGCTTTAAGTGCTTACAACTAAACAACGAGTTCGGTGGCCCCCATTTTTTTTATCGAATTCTGTAATCATTTTAAGATACAACCTTTTGCGAAGTTAGGAAGGGGTTCAGAGCCACCTTACCGTTTCGAAAATTTAAAGCAGCTGATTTAGACGGCACAACTTTTGTATATAACTATCGCATGCAACCTGCTCACGCCATTCATACACGAATCGCGTCGTCTAAATCAGCCTACAACTCGCTCACAACTGTTGTATGCAACACGAAAAAAGTGTAGGATTTTGAAACGTTTTAAAACCCTACGACAATCGTAGCCACACACAATGTTATATATGATGCGAGTTGCATACAATTTTCGTCTGACGCAAGCAGTGACTGAACGATGGAACCTATATAGCTTTTGCCGTATCCCTTATAGCCTTAATTCGTGATCACTTTATGGATCGCGTGAGAAATAATCGACATTTTCGTTAAAGGTCATTAAATTGTCGTAATTATCATTCAATTAGAAATGTCCTCTGCTAGACTTGAACACGCCAATAAACTAGCGAGCTGTGGTTAATTAATTTAAAACTTTTGATTCCTAAATCCTCGTTCCACGTCAAATGCAAAGCTGCAAGCTATTAGTTTGTGGATAAAATCCCTATGCGTGACCGTTCAATTGAATACATGCGGTGCTGTGTGTTATTCAAGGTATCACAAAATACACTTCAGTATTCGAAATATGATTAGCCCGCAGAAACACGTCTCCGATTTCCTTCCTGAAATACGATACCTTTTACTAGTGTATTTTCAGTCGCATTTTAATGGCGTCTACAACAAGCTGGATAAGAGAACTAAATAAATAAACTCCACGCAATACGTTGTGTATAAATTAGTTTTCGCTTGTGATCACAACACAAAAGCTAACAAAATTAGCAATTGAAATTTTTAGTCCATTTAAATCGACGAAGGATTCGATATTTGTTCAACAGTTCAAATTTAGATATTTTTGTACTGACCCTGCCGAAAATATTGCAAGCGCAAAAGAAAAATCTCAATTACTTCCATGCTTACGTAATCTTTTAATGTCATTTATATCAATAGTTTCAGTGCGTGAAACCATAAAATTCATAGAGTTCCACAAATATGATTTTGTTTTCATGCTGTTTCAAAGCAGTTAGAAACGAATAAACGGCTTGCATATCTAGTTTCTGAGGACGAACAACGCACAAGTGCCGATTCGATGGCGAAAGCACAAGGGTCTCTGTTGCACAATGATCGTGAAAATGCCAGACTGATGAATATACATGAAAAACACTAAGCACTAGCTTATGCAGCAAAGCAAACACATTAGGATCCAACATGTGCTGAGCTTTATCCCATTCTTTGTGTTCATTGTGTTAGATGCGCGCTTGATTCAGCTTGTATTCCCTTTCGTGAGAGCCAGGCCTTTACGTTTCTTCACACAAAAATACGCCGGCTATGCTAAATAACAGCGTCTTTAGTGTGTTAAAACAGCTCGTTCAAATTTGTGGAAAGAGTTGATGTGTGCCAAGAAGATAGCGTCTTTCTGGATACGCGCATTAACTTGACAATAATTAAGTAAATCTTTACGTTAAACCGCGTGTTGCTAGACGCTGATAAGTTCGTTATATATCAACTTACGTTTTCCCGGCTGCGCTGTTAAGATGGAGTTGAAAATCAACTCTATCTTGTAATTTACGTCTACAAGCTTGATCCAAACAATGCCGAGTGTTTTAAACATGAATTCCAATTTGCATGGAAATTATTCGCTAAACTGATTTGTACGTTATGGAATACTTACTGGTTAGGTATTTCAACGGAAGAAACTGAAAGAATTGCCCTGTTCGCTCTATGGCCTGTACCAACAATAACTTTAGTATTTACTCGATCAATATTCTACTACAAGCCGTGAACACGTTAGAATGCAATGAATATGGTCCGAATTTGCATATACGCCGGGGGTAACCTTTTGAACTAAAACAATAGCATTCCCCTGTCCTATGCCCTCTCCGCTATAAATGGTGAGGAAATACCTTTAGTTAAAGTTCCTTGTGGTTAATGTTCAGTGTTGCGCATTGGTCGAAAAAAAATAATTAAAAAACGTTGAAATATTAAAATAAGTCCGGATCGGAATAACGAAAACTTGAATTTATAACGCAATATTTAGTTAGCCTGAACGGCTCACTACGCGAGAATAGTCAATTTACGTGTGTGTTAACTAAAAAAACACCCGGCCCGGAAGGAAGTCAAGAAAGGGAGGTGTTTCTTAGTTTGACGATGATGTCACCTTATTTGGTTTTAATCCCGGGGTTTTAATACACCGTGAGACTTGTGTAGTAGCTATATACGAAGCGTTCTTCTCTGACCATGGATTTGTAACACGGTGTAAAATTGTCTTTCTTCAATTTATACTGTCACCAATTAGATCAATAAGCGCTTTCGTGCTATATTAAAATGCATTGACACTTCTCGAATTTTATGAGCGCCAACCCCAACGCGAAGGTCTGGGGATGAAAACTCGTCACGTAAGATACCCCACACTGCATCGCTAGCTTCTTTGGTCAGCTTACCGCGCCAAGTTGCCAAGATGGCGGCCTCCGCTATAGAGGAAAGCGAAGTTGTGACAACTTTGTCAGTCTCCCTGAACATTTCTAAAGAGGTAATTGCTCACTTTGCCAGCTTGAGTGAAGATGCAGCTACCGTTCTTCGCAGAATTAAGGAGGTGCTCGATGAACGCACGTCCAGCGATGAAAAATATCGCTCAGACATGGCTAACCTTCGACGTGCACGTGTGAACGCAGGTTTGTATTTTTCTGCACTCTTGGACTTTTAATTTACTTGGAAAATTTTATAAGTGGAAAAATGAGATTATGAACAGCAATACAGTAAAATGATGCATAACATATTTTATTCGAAGGTCACATTTGACAATTTCGTTCACGTTCTACGAAAGCTAAGCTGAGCTATAAAATAAAAAGATGAAACGTTCGCCTGGATAAACAAAGCTTGTAAGCTTCACATGGCGTTATATTTAACTTGTGCATTTAACAGCAACTTGAAGGGTTTTACTGTTGTTGGATTTATCCTCGTATCAATTTTGTGTCTTTGTGATGAAGGCAAATAAAGTTAATTTCTGAGAACTTTCGATTCTGTATGTTGCATGTCATGCAAACATGTAAAGTATAAATGATATTTATTGTTCCTTACACACAGAACAACAGTTCAACCAAATTGAGAAGCAGCTTATTTCCTGCAATGCCAAACTTGAATCAGAACAAAAGCAACATGCAAGACTTCAAAAAGAACATGAAGAAACAGGTAATTTCAATGGAAGGTAGAAGATCCAGCTGTAAGCTTATATTATGCACCTACATGTATATCAGGTCTTTGCTCAAAAAGATTACCATACTATAACCCCTTGTAACATAAATTATTTATACGGTTATAAACAAAAACAAGCACTAAAACAGAACGTGTAAAGAAAAGAACAGCTCATACATGCATAATAATATTACATAATGTAATGTATGGGGTTATACATGTATGGTAATCTTGCCCTACTGACTTTAAGCTGCCTATATATTTTTTCAAATTCCCCATCCATAGGACCACAAATGTATTTCTCCAAATCCCTCATTTGGGCTGATATTATCCTTTTCAAGGGCTTACACTGTACTGGTTGTGTGTTGACGATACAATTCCCATTGTTGAGAGACAAAACTGAATCCAGTGGTCCACATCTGCTGCCCTCTTCCCCTTGCAACTTAGCATTGATTACTGTACAGAAGTTATTTCGCATAGTTTTCAGAGACAAAATCCTATCCAGATTTCCAAACAACCTTTATCAAGATTCAAAATTTCCACCAATTTCAAACCCTTCCAAATGTATCTCATCCTGACACTCCTGAAAATGAAATTCAGGGAAATTTATTCCGAATAAAAATTAATAGCTTTTTAGTGTTTAGAAACCCCTTGTCTTCTCTGAGTACATTAAAATCAGGCAGTGCTAAAGGGTGGAGAGTGGAGGAAACAAAACAACAACTTTGTTCTTGTACTCACTGTCTGCCTGTGACCTGTGACATATCGTGTGACATGTTGTGATATCACTCAACCTCCATATGTACATGTACAGTACCGCTCAGAAATAAGCGAACCATCAAACGCATTGACCACGCATAGTAAACTAGTTTGCGTTTAGAACCTACACGTAACGCGTTAGCGTTTGTGTTCCCACGCAAACACTAATGTGTTTGTGAAGCTCATTAGTAGATCACTCTACAAAGTCATTTTGCGTAACAAAAGGCCTACACAATGCCAATATTTGTTACATTCATCTTTGCATTTCTACGGATCACGGTGTCGAAAACAATCCAAGGAAAGGTTTTCATGAAGATTCCTTGAAACTGTTCACTCCGCTGATATTCGGAGCTCTTTCATTTTGATCGAACATTCTCGTGTTTTATTATACGTGCCGCATGTCTTTTCAACTATTAAAACTAGCGAGCACAATTTGTGACGCCCAAAACTTGTGTTATCGGTTTCGTAAGTCGCTAGAGTGAAATTCTAGCCGTGGGAACAGTTGATTTTTATTGGCTGCTTGCGTTTGTTTACTTGGGGTGCATTCGATTGGGAAATCCGGATTTCCTAAGAAAATGCAAAAACCAAAAATGTATTTCTAATTTATACGTAACCCTTCTCCGCGATGGATTTCCATGAACAATGGAAATCCGAAATCCGGATTTAGATTTTGAAATCTGGATTTCAATACCTAAATCCAGATTTCCCAATCGAACGCACCCTTGTGTCACGTCATTACGTTAAAGCAGCAAGAAATAAGTTATTTCTGAAGCGAACTGCAAATAAAAAAAAATTGTTAGACACGAGCCTTGCATATTATGCAGTGTCGAAACAATATGATCCGAATGTAAACATTTACCGCTAATACCTTGAAACGGATAAAATCATTATAAATAAGAGTTATATATTTTGTCATAGTTAGCTGAAAACCATCTCCAGTTATTATAGTACTCGTCACTCGTCGCTTCGCCGTGTTTGTTTACACACACAATTTCAGCGGTCTGGGTCACATAACTCGTAGCTTAAAAGAAAAAATATCCTTCTGGAGCTGTAAAACAACTGAAACCATCTGCGAAAATAATTGAAGAACCATTGGCAATGAAAAGTAATTCATGAACGTGTCAGGGAGAGAATTCCCACATTTCTGGGACTCCAGAACATGCACAGCAATGCACATGTTAACTCTGATCGCGAACCCACCATAGCATTCAAAACTGAACGAAAGAGTCCGATAAAAATATTCTGATCAGAAAGAAAACAATAATTCAGAACAAAATCGACAAAACTATTTTAACCGAGCGACAAGATAGACAGCTGATTAGAAGCCAGCTTGATCGCTTTATACAGCTTCACCGCTTACGGGTACAGCTCCTTGTGAAGAGAAAATAAAAATCTGTTGTCTCCCCATGCAAACTACCAAGAAGCTTATTAAAAGGTGATTCAACTCATTCAAGACATGTTATTTAAAACTTTCGGCATTGAATGACGAATCATTAACAAGTTGTTTACACACGCATTCGCCAGAATGTCTGGGATTCTGAGAAATATTTCATGTGCTCCAATTCAAAACTGAGTGAAAATGTTATCCTGAACTGGACAAAAATAAGTGAACAGAAAGAAAAAAATAATTCAGAATCAATCGATGAAACTATTTTACTCAAGCGAGCGACAAGATAAACAAATGAATCGAAGGAAGCCAGCCGATTTTCAAGTCTCTGAGCGGTACTGTAGCTCTTCTAGAAGTGTTTTGTGTTGAGAGAATGTGTATGTTGTGGTTCAAATTTTTGTTTGGTTTAAAAATTTTCAAACCAGTTTAGTTTTTATTTTCCTTTGTCTCATGTTCATTATCATATTCTGAGACAAAGGAAAACAAAAATCAAACTGGTTTGAAAATTTTCAAACCAAAGAAAAAATTGAACCACAACATGTACATCAAGTCAACCTAACCCTTAAGCAGTCCAAATGTCTTCATTTACACCCCAAGTGCGTGACTACACTGTACATCATGAGAGAAACAATACACTTCATTGTACCTACTATGATGAACGATAACCACTTTTCAACACTATCTTAGCTTGTTCTCCCCTTATTTTACTGGGGCATTTATTACTCATGCACATAGCGCGTATGAGGTATGTTTCCGGCTTCGTTTTTCTTGTTATTATTACTTTTTTTATTTTTTGTGTCAAGATTTTGCATGCAAATTTATGCACGCATATTTTTGTGACCGGGTCCTGGGGTCACCAACATTCTACAAAAATGGCTGCCGCACTCGGCATGTGCTTGGTTTTTAAAACCGTAGTTTCGTGTCATCGGATTAATAACTCACATTTAAAATATTCAAAATGGAAAGAGAAAGCTTTAAGGAATACCCAAAGCCGCTATAGTGGAGAAAAAGGAGACCTTTTAGCAACTAATCTTGCTTCCAGGAAATTCATACGCTTTTATCAGTGTGGGGCGATCAAAACCGAAGAAGCAGAGTTTTAAAGAATTTTCAAACAGACGAGGGACTTAACCGTAAAAGAAATTACAAATTTTGGTGAGAATTTATGTTGATATCAATTTGTGATTCACTTTTTCTTTGTGTTCTGCTTAGTTTTGGAGAAATATTTATAAAACATGTTAAAATTCAATCGTAATGACATCTGATATTATGTAAACAAAACAAGACTTAATTTTATACCGGTAGTTCTAACTTCACACGCGTCGCCTAATACGCAAAGATGTCTGTGTATGTTTTGCAATTTTCATTTCCAAATCAGTTTCTAGGGCAATTTCCGATACAACTGGTGTATTTTATTCGAAAATTAGTCATACTTTTAGTCTAGACCGAGTAAAAGTTTTTGTGCACGGTCGCATAATTCTGTAATTGAGATTCACTAAAATTGAAAAAATAGCCCAGTCGTTTGCTGATTTCATTGCTTTTAAAAGTAGTCTTTTCAAATGTAACAGAAAGAAGTCACGGTTTGGGAAACAAAAGACGAGTGTGTATTTGATCGGGAATCAATAAATTAAATATTCAAAGCGAGTACAGAAAACGTGTTTTAGCGTGTTCTTTAGTGTGTCACGCAAAATTCATTGAGGGGGGAGGGATGCGTGACCCATTTAAAGTAAACTGTATAACTTTCTTATGCAAGCGCATGAGTACAGGCTACCAGTGTAGCCTCTTGTTTTGACATGTTCATGATCAGTCTTTATAAAATGCTCAAGGAAATGTGCGTGCTATGATTGGTCAAACGGAGTTCATTATAACTTGATAAAGCGTGTGCAAATTCTTGTCCCTTTGTGATGTTTTTATTTTATAAAAGAAATAAAAGAACTTGTTCCTTGTGCATTGTTTACTTACATACATGTAAACACTTGGGAATTTTTAAGAACACTCGAGAAGTGCAAGAAGCACAAGCCAAATTCTCAGCACTTCTCTTGTGTTCTTAATAATTTAGGCGTGCTTTTATAATTCAACAATGCACTCAGCACGTTTTTTATTTCTTAATAAAGTTAAAAAATAAATAAATAAACATTTCCGAGGGTTATTATTTATTTTACATTGCTAGGCCAGGCAGCATATTAAAATGTTTTGTACAAATGTAGTGCAAATGTAGTAGGCAGAATAACAGAAGTCTTTCAAAAATAATGTTGTACTGATTTTGTTTGTTTGTTTCAAATTCTTCTGTAGTTACAACTCTTGCCGAAAAACAAAAACGACTGCAAGAAGTAGAGAGTATAAAAGAAGATGCATCCACCAATTATGTAAGTTAAAGAAGCATTATAATATTTTATATTATTATTGTCATTATTATTATACAGTCGTCATCAAGAGTATTTTATCATTAAATACTTTGTTGTGGTTTTTGTTCCTTTTGTTCTTTTTAGTCACGAGTGTCAGGGCTTAATGAACAACTTGAAACTGAGAAACTTGGATTGTTGTCTGTAGTAGAGAGGAAAAACCAGGAGATAGACAGATTAAATGGTAAGCAGATTCAGCATTTATTATTATTATTATTAGATTGATTATTTTTATTGAGTTGACTATGATATTTCACATAAGAATTTTGTTGTTTTTTTCTAGTTGTAACAATTGATACAATGTGACTTTCCATTTTGTAACCAACCTACCTTTATGTCTCTGTCAGTCCTACTGTTCAAAAGTACAGTCTGTTTAGTTGCTTTCATTTGAATGGTCATATTTTAGGATTTTGTCTACAGATTCCAAAATTAGAAATACAACACATGCTTCTAAATTTGATTCTTAATCAGGGCTCGAAAAAAGTCCTGTCTTGTTGTCCGGGACAAGTAGATTTTTGTGTTGGGTACGTAACTTTTTCCACTCACTTGCCCAATGGGCAAGGATATGGACAAGCTGCTTGTGAATTAAGCTGAAATAACAATTTATAAAATCTTGCCCAAAGTGCAAGTTTAAAGTTGTTTTTTTTTTTTCGAACCCTGTTCATGTACATATAGGTGTGAAATGGTTAATTGCTTTTCTGGCCATTTTATGTCAACAGAGGAGTGGAAAATAATGTCAGATAAACTATCAGAAGCTAATTCTATCAAGTGTGAAGCTCAGGTTTGTGTTAAGTCATAGTCAAGATGTACCAGACATTTCATTTGTCGTGATTCCAGTATCCAGAATGTCCAAAATACACCCCCCCATTCCAATTAACACCAAGGGCCGGGTTATTCAAAGCGCGATTAAGCTAACCCATGATTAGCGTCAATTTTGACACCAGTTAATAACTAATCAATGAAATTTTTTCTAAAAACTTTTTGGCCTTCAGTTTCAACATAAAATCCTCGGTTAGCATTTAATCCTGGATTAGCGCTAATCGGCTTTCAAACAACTGGGCCCTGGGCAATAATTGTTTCAAGAGCCCTTTTCAGGGTTAACTTTTCTCATTGACCCCCTGTTGAATTTTATTGTGATGCAAATGAGAAAAGTTAACCAGGAAAAGGACAATAGGGGAAATGTGTGGCATAATTATTTCAAGATGCGAAGCAATTTCGGGCAATTTTCTATTTTCTTCCCTTAATTACCTTGCACCCACATTTAATTTTATTGTTATGCAAATGAGAGAAGTTAATCGCGAAAAGGACCATTGTGGACATTTGTGGCATAATTATTTGAAGAGCAGAATTGAAATAAGAGGAGGCATTTATGCAATTAAATAAATATATTATTATTTGATTATTATTTGATGTATAAAGTTGTAAATAGTTAGGATTAGTAATTTTAATGTAGGACAAGTACTTTTATTATGCTTTTTTACTATAATTTAGTTAGAATTAGTAAGTGAAGAGCCACCTAGTGGAAAATTACTAATAAAGTCTTTATTATTATTATATAAAATAAGTACACTGTATAATTTATTATCATAACCAGGCCGATATTAAAGCTGCACAGCTCACTGCTCAGTATATTTTCTAAGTTTGTAACATAAAAAGTGTTGCCTTCTACTAAAAAAATTATATTCTTTGCATTTCAGGCTAAAATAGATCAAATTCAAAGTCAAGAAACATCATTTAAGGTAAATGCCTTTGTTTGTCAAGGTAATCATTGGAACATTTACTATAGTTTCACCATACACATACCTTAATTTTCTATATTATTGCTATCCTTTTCAGTTTCGAGAAAAGAGAATTGAGCAAGAAAAGGAGCTCCTTCAAAAACAAAATACATGGTTAGGTGATGAACTCAAAACAAAAACAGATGAGTTGGTCAAACTCCGCAAAGAAAAGGTACTTGTAAAAAAAATTCTTGTGCAAATGTGTATTTTTAACGGTCAGCTCGCCATTGTAAACCCCCATACAGATCGGACGCGGACGCGAATATTTTATCGTACTTATGAAATGAAACAATGAGTAGAGAATTGTATGAAAAGTTAATGAATACCAATTAGCTGAGCAGGTGTCTGTATGAAAAGTTAATGATACTGTTTAATAATTCAACAACTCAGTTGATTTGTACTGGGGTTTACAGAGGTGTACATGTGACTCAAATACCACCTATTGATTTGTCATAACTGTTATAAATTATTATTGAATTTTATAAGTGTTGTTACAAGAAAAGTTTCCTTGTGTGTTACTGCCTGCCCTTAGTTACATGTATAAACAGAACCAGGGTACAGTATATATGACCAACCTTTTCTCATTCCAGAAATTTTAGTACCCCTTAAGCTTTGAAGCCACAGCTCCACAAGGAAAGTAGCCAGTCATAAAACAAAGAAAGTCTTTCATTGTTGATCTTTATAGTCATGTTCAAACTTTGAATAGCCGGTCATCTTTACTGTAGTTGCCAGCAATGATAACCAATTGTCGGCTACTAGTGACACCCTGTACCTTCATCTTACATAATATATCAAACACAAGGAACTGTTTCATCAGAAAAGGTGGAAAAACGAGGTGCAGCCGAGTTTTTTTAACCCACTTCAAGGTGTTTGGATACCTGATGAAACACTCTTTCGAGTGTTTGATATAGCTTCTCAAACTGATCGTTGAATGCGGAGAAAACGAATGAATAGAATTGCCAAAATCTATGCAGATTAAGACAGGATATTAAAACCTCCTTCACGGTAATGATTTCCTTTGTGTTCTTGTCATGAAGTATTAATGAGTTTTAGAAATGTCTGTCAAAACTTTAAGAAGGCATCAATAAGGGATTTGGCAAATAGAGACCTTTCCAGGGTTGTTATGCTTGGGAAAAGTCATGCAGTGATTATAGTGTCATAGTTATTTATTTTATTTTACAGTCTTCTCAAGTTTTGGAACTTCAATCTCAGTTAGATGAGGGAACTGAAGAGGTACAGTAAGAGGTTTTTCTTCTCGACATCACCATTATCATTATCATCATCATCATCATCATCATCATCATCATTCTTGTTAGTCTTTGTTTAATTTGAACAGTTATGTATACTTGTCCACAGTTAAATGTGTTAATTTGTGGGGTTTTAAAAAATTATTAACAAAATGGTTAGGTAAAGTCGCACACAAGCCACAGGTGTCCTACTCAGTGGAACTTAACCCAGTTTTCATAGCATGAAGCAACTAGGAGTATTGCTACTCCCTCTGGATGGGATACTAGTCCATCGCTGGGTTACACTACCCCAAGCATTTCTCACCAGTTTCCATTAATTTTATACAACTGGGTGAAGAGAGATACTGGAGTTTTAAAGTATTTTTGTCTAAGAAAACAACACATAATGGAAGAGTCAAGACCAAGTATTGAACCACTGACCATCAGTAATTGATGGTCTATTATTCTAAGGTCCAACATGCTAACCACTACACCACTGCCAGGGTTTAAAATAGCAGCCGGCTGCCGGCAGTAGCCGGCACTTTGACCACACTTGCTGGCAACTTTTCACCAAAGAAAGAGAAAATTCATTTCATGCTTGGATCGGCCAACTGAAATCAAAGTTGCTGCAATGGCATCCTGTAACGATAATTCAGGGTTCTCATAACACCCGGGGTGGCGCTACTAAAAAAAGCTTTGAACAGATTATAAGAAGTGGCCTACACACAAATCGAAAAAGTGAAAAAAAAAATCATGTTGTTGTCTGCTAAGGATATGTGCTCATTCATTATTGACAGCCGGGAAAAAATGAGCCTAGACATACATGTAAAAAGCCTACAAATTCAAGCTTAAAGCTGTGATTTTATTTTGAACCCTGCACTGCTCCTCCTTCTTTTATCAGGGTTTTAACCTGTTTTTGAAGAAATACGTAAAAAATTCACCCGAACTTTTCTGATGTTTATGAGACACAAGCCTCCAGCTGGATGCCGAGTTTTCAAAGCCTATGTGTTATCTCAACTGTAAATTTTAGTTAATAAATTGTATATTTTTTGTGATATTATTTTAGCTGGTTCATCTCAAGGCATCAACAGAAGCTTTGAAGGAAAGTAACATGGAGATGAACAACAAAGTGGAAAGCTACATGGAGAAATTGAAGCAGGTAAAAACACTTGAATTAGACAACAAAATTGAGAACAAGTCTTTAGAGGCAAGGAATTACAGTGTTTATATACAGTGTAATGGTTTTGGGAAGCTATATTAAACACTCAAAAGTGTGTTTCATGGATATTCAAACACTCCAAAACTCAGCTGCACCCTTCTTTTTCGATTTGAATTTAAGCTTAATTCATTGTATGTTAATCAGAGTGTTTATTGTTGTTTGTCAGGCTCGTGAGCAGTTTGTCAAGATGGAAGACCACTTCAAAACAGAGCTGGCTTCGCAGTCAAAACTAGCTGTACTCTATAAGGTGAATATTGTACTTGCTATATATAGGCGAATATTACAATTTTTTTATTCAATATGATAGCCTCATCAGTATACACTTCATTATCTAATCAAGCTACAAAAAAATCAACTTTGTATTTTAAAAGGCACAGCTACTAGATACTCTTTGTGCTATGCCATTGACTGAATTTAACAGCTTGTGCATATTGTTAATTTTCAGGACAGTGCAGATGAAGCCAAGAAAAAGAGCGAAGAACTGTTGACAGCTTTTGAAGAACTTCAGAAATTACTAAAGGAAGCAAATGAAGGTATGAATAACTGCAACCAGAATTTAGTCTGCATCGTGGTATTGTTGTTGGGACACTTTGTTCAATATTATGCTACATTTAAGAATCACTTATAGACGAAAAAAGTAAGAATGGATCAGTATCAAATTTCTCCTCTGGTAACATCACAACCATTCAAACCCGAAGCTTACCACATGTGAACTTCTGTTCAAACCTACAGGATATAAAATGAAGCCCAACTAGTACCTTTGCATACAAATATTGTAAGCTCACATATTACCATACAAATTCTCCTCACTAATCCATATGATTATTGTGGAGACCAGTGAGGACTTGTTTGTTGATATGTGAGCTTAAATGGTATGATCTTGCCAGGTTAAAGCTAAGAGCATAATAAAGAATTTATTTGTTGCATTATACACTCAGTCTTCTTGACATAAAATTATTTTTTTGCTTTCCATGTAGGTCGTCTTGATCTTGACAGTAGATTACAGGAGCAAGAAAATTCGCATATAGAAAAGGCCAAAGAATATGGTGAGTGTTACTAAGTGGCCTGTAGTGCAAACATGTTTTTGGCAGGACAGATGATGAATATTCCTTCCTTTTGTCAATGCTGACATTTTAGCATTGATCATTTTAATTTCTCAAATGTTTTTCTCTTAACAGAGGAAAAAATCAGTCAATTGGAGAGGGAGTTGGAGAATGCTAATGACTTACTAGCTGCCGCAAGGCAAAGAGGTACAGCATTGTGGAAATTCTCCATAATATTATTCTTTAACACACAAGAACTAAAACTCTTTCTCATCAATTGACAGATACTGTACATGTATTGTATTGTAGAAAGCAACTGCTACATGTATATGTAGATTGTAAACTGCTCCCACCTGGGAAGGCATCAGCCCTTACTCTAGGCACTTTTCAACGCTAACTATAAGATAAACCGTTTAAAGGGGCAGTATCAAGGTTGTTCCAATGAATGAAACAACACTGCATTTCAACATACAGTATTAATTTTGTACATTGAAGAAGCAACATTGCACCTGATGCTGACCCCTATGTATAATAGGCTAGCCACTCTAAAGGGAGACAAACATCATTGGCCATGAGGAATGCTTAATTTGTAGCTGTTAACTTACCTAAATTATTACTTATTTCATTTAATTTTCACTGTAAATTCATGGCTTGTTATTTCAAATCATCCTCAGGTGCAGCCCCCCTCACTCCGGTTGAACTTAGCACTCTTTCACCCACTGCTGCAGCGACAAGTTCATTCATGAAGTCTGGAATGACCCTAACCCAGGTACATGATCTGTAATCATTATATGATTTGTGTGTTAATAAGTTATACATTGTACAATCATGTAATGGTAGATGTGGGTTGACAGGAAAATAGCCTCGTACTTAAAGGAGTCACCTGTTTGTAGTATCACTTTTGAAAAGCCAAAAGACATATTTGTATCATAGGAAACTATAGCGCACTAAAACTGTGTTTTTAGCAGCTGATGGCTAGGATGGAAATGGATTACTATATGAAAAATTTTAGGCTAAATGTTTTAAGTTCTTCTGTGTCTTTAAAATCAATGAAAAATGGCTTTGGTTCATTTGTCCTTTAAAGAATTCACCTTATATCTTAATTTTTAGGTTCAAAGAAACATTTTTGCATGATTGAATGTGCTTGTCAGTAATTTTAGTAGAGTTTTGACCAAAAAAAAATTGCCAAATCCTTGTGACGTAGCCCCTTTAAAGGTAGAAGTGGGATTGAAGATAAGCCACATCCCCAATTTTGGATGATAATTTTGAGTAAAAAGATGTGGCACTTATCTGTTAGTGTTTATGGCAATGAAGAGACCAGACATAGATTAACCCAATATATGATATTGAAGGGTGAGTAAAGGTTAGCAGTGAAAAATGGCTAATTTTCAATTTTTCCATCCTTTGCAGATTTATAGTCAGTATGTAGAAGTCTCAGATGCTTTACAACAAGAAAAAGACGAGAACATTAGATTAAAACAGTACTTGGATCAGATACTGAAGGTAGAGTAGTGAAGTATTGTTTGACCACTGTCAAACTGTGTTGTTCTACAGTTACATGAATGAGTGAATGCATTCATACAACACAAAAAGTTGGTTTTATCAACTGAGTTAGCAAGGTAAATTGGCCACCGTAAATAAATTCAAAAGCTAATGTTTCAAGCGCTAGCCCTTCGTCAGTGTGAATCACGAAAGGCTAGTGCTCAGAATGTCAGCTTTAGAATCATTATATGTTGGCCAACTCACCTTTGTTATCAATTTGCGTGTTTCACTCCCCCACCGACACAGCACCACAGTTTCTTTAAAAACTACCCCCCGTTATTCATAGAACAATTAATTTTGAGAGTATATGAGCAGTTTTCAATTGACTGTCGAAAGTAATTACACAATTGCTTTGGTTTTGCATTGCTACGCTTTGTGATTGGCTAAAAAATCTCGCGCCACTTTCTCGACCAATCAGAAGTAAAACCAAAACCAATCGTGACTTGCTCGCACGCGTTTTCCCGCGCTTGGCGCCCGCGACATGTAATTGCTTCGAGCTCTGATTGGTTCATTGGATTGTTTACGACTGTTGTGATTGGTCAGAGTAATTACTTTGGTTTTGGTTTTACGACACTCAATTGAAAACTGCTCTATACTTGAAAAAAAAAAAAAATACAAAAAAGAAACAGTCAGGCAGACTTTCTTCAGTGACCTGAACCATGCATCTTTGTGTCAACTCATTTCTGACCTGTTTTCTTTAGCTTTGAATATGTGCATGACGTGGTCCCATAAGCTCAATACATGCAAAACAACAAGTTGCAGAGAATGTAAGTGGGGGATAAATCCATTGTTGTGTTTATGACACATGTTTGAATCAATATTACAAATTACTGGGACTAAAATTAATCTGCTGCAACAAGAACCTTTCTTCCAGTCAATCAACTGTTGATACAAATGTCACAAATTAGTTAGATAGATTAGTTAATATTATTGGTGTAAAATTTGCCTTGGGACGTGTCTCCATGTTATAAATAGATCCCTGCTCACAGAAACGAAGTGAAGGCTGATATAGACTGGGACACGTTTGACTTAAAGGGATTATTTTGACTTTACAGGAAATCGAGGAGAAGGCTCCAGTCCTCCAGCAACAGAGAAGAGACTATGAACAGGCCTTACACAGTGTGGATCAACTCTCAAGAAGACTAGATGCTGCCCTTGTGGTGAGTGGGTTAACATTTATGACAAGACCAAGTCTGTTGCCTGAGAAAAATTTCAAGGAACTTACAAAGCCCAAAGCTCAGAAGTTAGGAGTCCTGAGGCCTAGCCAAAAATAAGGTGCCTAGGTGAGTTCCTTGGGCACACCAGGTTACCAGGCTCCTGTTAGAAAACAACCTTAAAGACACTTGCCATAACCCCTGGGTAAAGTTCTTGATGTATAGTAATTATAAAAACTGAAATCTCCTATAGCAACCCTACAATCTTTGACATACAAAATGATTTATTCCCCAACATTATAGTTTTGGTTTGATTTTTGTAGGAAAATGAGGAATCTAAGGTATATACTGATGAGGCTATGAAGAAGAGTGAACACCTGAAGAGAGAAAATGATAGACTGAGGAATCTGTCTGCTGATCTAAGTCAACAGGTTTGTGCAATATTATGCGTAAAGTCAACTATTATCTTAAACACTGGCAATCTTGAACATATCACTATCTCAAACAGAAACTGCATGTTCATGTAGAAATGGAGGTCCTGTCTCTAACAGAGGTCTATGCACAAACTAGGTCTGTGACCATGGTGATCCTGTGTCTGCTTGGAGTTGATTTCACTGGAAGATTTCTGAGTGAATGATACTGCAACAGCCAGAAGTTAATAGAAATTTGTTGTAAACTAGATAAAATGAAATGAATATACATGTAGCAAAACAGCAAAATTAGTGGATTTTCAAAATATGCAAGTATTGCCATGTCTTTTTATTAAAAGTACTGTCAGTGATGCTTATAAATTTACCTTTTTCAACTTTCTAATGTGGGGCTTATTCCAGGGTGGCACTCATTTTGAGTAAATATCATACACATGTATGTACCAGTATTGTAATTAATCCACCGATTTGCCTTTACTTGTGGTGATTAACCTACAGGTTCAGGTACTGTTGAAAGAATGCGAGGAGGCAAGAGGAGGTGTGGTGAGCTCTGAAAGCAGCACGTATCCCATGTCAAGTGAAGAGGTCACCAGCTCATCACAAGTTATCTCTGAACACCTAGTCACTTTCAAGTGAGTTTTGTTTTGTTTTATCATCCACGGTGTCCTACCAGTGTCCTTGCTGTGCCTGAGTGTGCACCTCTAACATGGTTCGCACAAGATTTGAAAAGTCCTTAAAAATACTGTCATGCCCTTGAAAACTCTTTGAATATGGGTTTCTCCTGGAAATGTCGTTAAATTTCATCCAGACGTACTTGAATATCATTGGAAAGTCATTGAATGCTTGAGGCTACAGCAAAATAACTTCATTTTGGCATCAAGAGATTGAAGGGATAGCACTGAACACGTAATACAGGTTGAGAAGAAAAAAGAGCAACACATTAAATGTCTTGAAAAGTCATCATTTTTAAACAGGACAATTGAGTGATTCTTATTCAAGGTACCTTTAGTAACTGGGCCTTCTGTGGGGCTGTAGTATTTAATACCTGTTATCCTTCGGTTTTGTGATTATTACATATACATGTATCAGCACTTTTTGGATACCGGTTTGTTGGCTCAAGTGTGCAAAATAGGTAGAACATGTTCCACATTAATGTGTGTTCCTGAGGAAAATAGTCATTGAATAGACCCTATACATAAATGGCGGCCGATTTATTTATTCTTTTATATTCATGCTAATCAGCCCAACTAGCCTCATTTTAGAGCAAAAATTCTTTTTAATTTTGCGCATGCTTACGAGGCTAGTTGGGCTGATTAGCATGAATATAAAAGAATAATAAATTGGCTGCCATTTATGAATAGGGTCTATATTGTTGACATCTTGAATAAAAATTACTGAAGTCTGTATGAACCATGTCTAAGATTGGACTAATCAGTTGCATGCAGACCCACCAACAGAGACAGCAATACAACTGACATCATTGAACCTGATGGTCAACCTGCATGTACAAAGTATGCTGCACGATAATTAATTTAAAATTATTTATTCTAACAGGAGCATTGAGGAGCTTCAGCAGCAAAATCAGAAGTTGCTGGGAATAATCAGAGAATTAAGTGATGAGAAAGAGAAGAGGGAAGGAGATAATGTGTAAGTTATGTTTCCTGAATACAGTAAACACCCCCTGGTGTGACCACTCATGATCATTTGTAAGCAACTACCTGTCCTACGTGTAACCATCTGTTCTATGCTTTAGCCATCTTCAGCAACAGAAAGGAATGTTTTTGGGTTAAAAAAAAACACAGTTTGCGAGGGAAACATGTCAAAATTTTATGTAGGACAGTTATGCTCCCAGCCCTTCAATTATGATAATCAATACAGCTACAATTGTAGTTTTTGATTGGTTGCTAAAGTTATGATGGTAAGATAACCCTATGCCCAGAACATTATTTTTTAAGAGTCCTTGCAAAAGTCAAATCCTGCTCTTTGGCAGCTAACAGAATTTTTTCAATATCCTTCAAATATCAAATATTGTCAAGTTGGTCTTTTCAATGTTGATAGTGTCAAATTTTCATTAGAATTGAAGGTCTGCAGAAACAGTTGGATGGCTCATTAAAGGAAGTAGAAGGTCTAAAGGAAGCAAGAGAAAGACAAATGCAAATGGTTAGTATCTAGAAGTGTTAAAGTGGAGTAATGGTAATGAAAGTGCATTTTATACAGCACAAATTTCATTTGTAAATATTGAAACTGCTTTAATACAGTTCTTCTGAACTGGAGATAATGTTTCACATCTGCATATTAAGGCACAAGGCTGTCACTATTTTTCTATAGTTTGGCACGCTACTAGCTGAGTACAGTCAAACCTCTATTAAGGGAAATTAGCCAACTGACCGCTTAAAAGAGATCAAGTTTACAGTAAATATGGGAAGCAATTTAATTCCGGGGATTTGTTATTAATAAGTGACCGCTTAATACGGTGCTGCTTAATACAGGTTCGACTGTATTAAGCTGTTGGTTTATATTAGCACATTGCACAATGGTTAAAAATATTATAAGCGTGACGTTTCGGTGTCGTACTGACACCATTATCAAGCGAAAGCGAAAGATAGAAAAAAGGACGCATTTACAAGCGAAAGGAAATCTGCATACTCTATACAAGAGTATAGAGTAAATGCAAATGCAAATGCAAAATTGTAAATGCGTCCTTTTTTCTATCTTTCGCTTTTGCTTGATAATGGTGTCAGTACGACAAGGAAACGTCGCGCTTATAATATTTTTAACCATCTGTATTTCCAAATACACTTTGATTAAGCTACATTGCATAATGTTGTTGTTAAAGTTTTTCTTGGTTTGAAAATTTTCAAACCAGTTTGATTTTTGTTTTCCTTTGTCTCAGATCATGGTAATGAAAATTAAACTGGTTTGAAAGAAACATTGGAACCACAACAAATTAATGATGAACGTATAATTATGTTGTGGTTCAAATTTTGTTTAGTGTTTTTTCCCTGTATCAGATTCATTATCATATTCTGAGACGAAGAGAAACAAAAATCAAACTGATTGGAAAATTTTCAAACCACAACATATTCATTGTAATGACTCTTTTTCAGGTTGAAGCAGTTATTAGGCAGCGTGACATGTATCGTGTCCTGTTTGCCAACAGTGGCCAAACACCGGTAAGGAGCAAGTGATCAATTAATGGTTGGAGGCACAAACTTATTATGAAACTAGTTTGTCTATGTTGTAATAGTCAAAGGGTTGATAAATTTCATACAATTAAAAAGTGGTGTTGTTTATGCACTCTTACACTATAATCACTGCTGAAAATTGCTTAACAACAGGATAAATTTAGTTTCTTTATATTGGTTTTTAAGCTCCCTGTACCTAGTGTATGAGCAGTTTGTTGTGACCATTCTGCATATTCTATTCTAGGATACAAACATTCAAACACACATTAAAGTGCCCATAACCTAAAATTTTTTATTGTCGTATCTAAATCTACACGTCACGTAATGAACATCTGCGAAAACATTTTTTAATTTCAGCAAAATGTGAATTTTTTATGATTTTTTAACCCATTCACACCTGAGGATTTTTACGCTTTTGAGTGATTTTCTGCATACACACGCCCCATAGGATTTTGTGACTTCATATTTGGAGTTACCATTGAAAGTGCTGCTGTTCTAAAACACTGAAGGCTCGAGTTTACTGGAAACGTCATTGTGACGATCTCATTTTGCTTGGTTGATTTGCAATAAAGGGTCCAATATGAATTATCTACGATTTTTGGTAAGTTCACAGCCATTTTTCATCTTTCGTAGCTGCCTGATGAGCATCATTAAGCTTGGAGGTAGTTCAGAGTCCACTTCTCAATGAAGCGAGTTAGGTGTTGTACTTCGTTTACGAATTTGGCTCGTTGCTTGTTGAACTGGAAAAATGGCTGCCTGGAAACGAAGTAGCTTTGGGACTTGACTCTGGATGAATTTCTTGACCTACCACGGCTTATTTTGAAAGTTGCGACCACAGGAGAACACAATTTTTTGTTATTGTCCAAATTCAAACGCTGATATTCTGCAAAAATCGCTGACTTTTTTGTGTTTTTTTTCAGGTGTCAATGGGTTAAAGTCTTCGAAATTTGCCGCCATTTTGGTCCACCATTCGCATTAGTCTCCTCACTGTCCCTTCCGGTTAACAAAGGATTTGTTACGTAGATTAAGGAACACACAACTTCAAACAAAGGAACTTGTGACTTCAAACAAAGGAACTGTGACGTACATTAACCCATTGACACCTGAACCGCCCGTAACCGCCCGTACAAGACTCCACTGCTTTAAAAAATTGTAACTTTCTCAATCATGCGAACATTGCCTTAACTAGCAGTTGTGAGCATTGACTAGAAAGTCTTTCAAATTGAGATACCCAATAAACACAAAAAAGTCAGCAATTTTTGCAGAATATCAGCGTTTGAATTTGGACAATTTAACAAAAATTACCGTTTTTAGCGTCGTAGAAAAACAACAAAAATCACGTTTTTGCCTTTCGTTTTTTTTATTCAAATCATCGTGGCAAACCCAAAAGTCAACATTTACAGCAAAATTCAGTCCTAGTCCTAGCTTAGCAGTGAATTTTTTTGCTCTTATTCGTTGCTCGGGCCGAACTACAGCTTCTTATTTTAGTGCATACTCACCTTGCCTCGATTTTCGACATCACCACCGCACTGCATGCTGGGAAATAGAGATTTTTCGACAGCGTTCATTCCGTCCTCCACAATTTTCATATATATATACTAAGTCCACAGCCACTCTGACCCACCGCCGAAATTTCGCGCTTGTTGTGTTCTCCTGTGGTCGCAACTTCCAAAATTTGCCGCGGTAGGTCGAGAAATTCATCCAGAGTCGAGTCCCAAAGCTACTTCGTTTCCAGGCGGCCATTTTTCCAGTTCAACGAGCAACGAGCCAAATTCGTAAACGAAGTACAACACCTAACTCGCTTCATTGAGAAGTGGACTCTGAACTACCTCCAAGCTTAATGATGCTCATCAGGCAGCTACTAAAGATGAAAAATGGCTGTGAACTTACCAAAAATCGTTCATAATTCATATTGGACCTTTTATTGCAAATCAACCAAGCAAAATGAGATCGTCACAATGACGTTTCCAGTAAACTCGAGCCTTCAGTGTTTTAGAACAGCAGCACTTTCAATGGTAACTCCAAATATGAAGTCACGAAATCCTATGGGGCGTGTGTATGCATAAAATCACTCAAAAACGTAAAAATCCTCAGGTGTCAATGGGTTAAGGAACATGTTAGCCCGTTGGACTTCTTAACAGCGGGACGGGTACACCACAAAAAAATAGGATTTTGAAGATTTGAAATATTCATAAAAAATTCATGTTTTGCTGAAATCAAAAATTTTTTTGCAGATGTTCATTATGTGACGTGTAGATTTAGATACGAAAATAAAAAATTTTAGGTTATGGGCACTTTAAGTGTCTTTGGAGGAAGAAAAGTCCTTTACAAAACAAAAATTTGGATTTTCTTAAATTTTTATTTTTAGCATTCTTGGGAGTTAAGGGCTAAAATATGGTACATGTAACATTGAAAATTGTATGTATTCACAGTAATCACCAAACTAGTTTGTTATTTAATACTTCCTGTTTGCAGATACCAACATCTGATGTGGACCTGTCTGTATTGGCCTCCAGTCCATTGCTTAAGACTCCTGATAAAACAGGGGCTGAACTGGAGGATACCAAATTGGCCTTAAAAGAACTGCAGAGACACTTTGAAACTTACAAAGCAGAGAGGGCACAAACTGAAGAGTAAGTTTGGAAATTCTAAACTTGAAGGAAGATTGTATGTTTGTTGTAAGATAGTTTGAAGTTTTTAATCAATATTATTAATTATTCTTTTTTTTACAACTTTTCTTCTCATTGTTCTCTTAGGAAATTGAGTGAAAAGCAAGATAAATTGCAAAATGAAAACCTTGAGTTAAATGGCAATAATGCTAGGTTAAAATCACAGGTAGGTTCATGGATTATAATCCTTTTAAACCTGTTTAATGCAGGATTCATACAAATCTTACACAGTTTTGGACAAATTTGAAGCTCTTGAACATAATTATGTGCAAGTCCTGGAAAAGTCCTGGCAGTATGCAGCTATTACAAGGTCTTCTCTGATTTGCTGAGAAAACAATAGAACAACAACACAACAGTGGACCCTAGCCCTGAAAACAATAGAGCTGTGTGATACAGAGGTCCAATGAAATTAGAGGTAAAGAGCTGTGTGGTATCTGGAAAAGTCCTAGAAAATGCTAGTTTCTTGGTGTTGTGAATGTTGTGATCTCCAAATGACATAAAACAAAAGATTAAAAAGACGCTATAAGCAATATCCACACCACAAAAGCAAACCAACAATAGTTTCTACAAGACCAAGAAATACGCAGAAAATTGTTTCTGGACCCTGTTTGTATTAGAATGTTGCTTCTGGCTTTTTGAGAACTGGTTGCTGGCCTTGATAGTTCTCACTTTTCCCCTAAGCTAAGCCCTGTTGTCTTGTTTTAGCTGGAGTTTGCTGAGGAGAGATATGCGATGCTGAAGTCAAATGCAGAGGCTTTCAAGAAGGAAGCATCTGCTGCATCTGAAAAGTCAAGGAGCTTACAAGTGGCATTCAGCAAGACACAAGCAACTCTTGACAGCACATCACAGGTCATTGTTAATAACATAATGTTAAATACATTTTAATATACCGGTATATTGTAGTAGAGAAATAGCTTCTGGTAGTAAAGGAGAAGTCTGGGGCTTATTCATGTACATACAATGTGTGATGTAAATACATAGTGTTGAGACCTTGTAACATTTGCATGGTTCTACTGGTACTTACTTTTTGTTTTTGCTTGTAGGAGTTGACCAGCATCAAGGAAAAATGTAACAAACTAGAGGTGAGTTACGTTGTTTATTTATGTGTACATGAACAGTAGCAATCAGTCGGTCATTTAGAGTATTGTCATTTTCTTTTCATTTTGTTTTCCAATTTCAGGTGATGTGTGAAAACTTGAGAGCTGAGAAAGCATCGATGAAGGAGTCAGAGGTTCGCCTGATGCAGGAGAACAAAAGCTTGTTGGAACATCAGAAATCACAAAACGCTCTGGTTACAAATCTACAAACCTTACAGGTCAGCTAGTACTGAATCGTTTCTCTCAAATTTTAAGTTCCTATGTTGACTGGTCTTTGTCTTTGTAAAAATTTATATTTCAAAGATTTCAAGAAAGTCATTGTTTTGACTTTTTGCAGAATAATCTTGAAAGGTCTGAGTTTGAAGCACGTACAAGACTTGGTGCTCAAGTGGAGACATTAGAGCGTGAGGCAAATCTACTGAAGAAAAAGCTGGAGTCGGAAGAAAAACATCACAGGAATGTCATCAGTATGTGGGAGGTGAGGATATAGATTTTTAATGTTTCTGCAGTTTTATTCAATCTGATTACCAGTAATATCATTAAAAAATTGCTGTCATTGTTTATCATCATCTAGGAGAAGAATATTTGTAATTTATAGAAGTAAAATTAGTTTGAGGTACTTTAAATTTGCCTTAAAAAGCATGCTTTTCAGGATGGCATACAAGTACGTGGTGTTAAGTATTAACCCTTTTATATATAAGCCCTAAGAGTGAACAGCATCAAATTTCTCCTTGTTGCGTCGACGAAGGAGACGCTTCCTAATCTTGTCGGCTAAGCGGAACGAATCGAGAAAAGTGTCGGTACCAAATCTGCGCCATCTTGAAACGTCACAATAGTATCCAACATCGCGTGGAAATCAGGCATCATCCTGGGGAGCTGGGGTTCCGAAATGTCACATGAATAATCTATTTGACATGATTTAGTTTCGGATATTTTCCCGATTTTGGAATCGTACGGCTCAATATTTCAATGCCTAGTAAAAGTACGCAGTGGAAAAATTAGACGAAGGTTCTTCTCCGGACCAAGTAAGTTGTTGGGTCTCTTTGGAATCAAGCAAGAAGTTACAGATTTTCCTCGCTACCATTCTGGTATGTTTTGAATGTTCTATCTTGATTTTGCGGTGGTTCTCTGCCTGATTTGGGAAGCTTTCACCTAAATACCGACGTCGTTCTTCGCGATGTTCTACGGTACGGTGCAATTCGCTTATGTAATGTAGCAATAATTCACCGACCGGCCACGCCAGGCGAACGCCGATTAACTTTACAGTGCTCGAAATTGCGCCTGTATGGGGCGCATTTGCAACTAAAGATTTCGCAGTTTTGTGACTAAAATTTGTCTAGCTAATAAAGGAATTGTATTCAACAGTCTTGTGTCTAATACTTGCAACTGGTAGTTGTAATTGTATCCAAAAAATCCTGCGAAATTCACGTTGAATGTTGCGTGACTTAAACGTCGATTTTATGCTCCATTAACGCGGGTCCAAGAACAGGCTTTCTCAGAAATTTCTCATTTCCGGTTCCGGTATTAGTACATGTACTGAGGAGTATGATTTCAGAATCGGAGAAATAACCGAAATGAAATCAAGACAAAATACTATTTATATGTCGAAAAAATCTGAGACCTTTCGGAGTACACAGCACGGCAGGATTTTGCCCGATTCCACGGCGATAGCGTGAATTTGTTTGATGACGGCCCGACGTTTTTGCCTGCGTGACATATCTCGCGACATAGCCCTTTTAAACAGTGGCTGAATTAATTCATGAAACTGAGGTACTAGGTCAAGACGAGGTGCCATGGGATAAGGAGACGCACTATAATCTATGATTACTACTAGTAATATTTATTTAATGCTTTATCAATCAAAAAGGTCATGAGAATTAAGGACATGATCACACAAGATGAGTTCTTGATATCCAAACAATTTCTCCCCACTACTTCTATAGGAATTGTATAGGACAAGAAATGAGAATTTAAATTTTGATGTCAGGGCTTAGCAAGGTTGAAGGGATAGTGTCCTGCTGAATCAACAAAATTTACTTACTTAATTTCGATGTTATATTGCCAAAAGCCACCACATATACAATTAATTGAATAAAAAGATTCTATAGAGCAAAACAGAAGCAGTGGTCTGGACACAAAGTGCAGGATTACAAGGATGAAAGTGGATTACAGTTCATCAAATTTGATTTCATGACAGGTGGTTGAGAAATCAAAATTGCCATTTTCACTATAAATAAAGGCAATAAATGCTTTAACAAGCATTTTTATCTTGATGACTAGAAACGTGTTCAAGAATTGCAGTCACAACTGAATGCTGAAATCAAGACCCATCAACAGGCTCGAGAACAGCTTTTAACATCAACCAGGGATGTTGACTCTGTACAGCTCAGAGTAAGTCGTAACTTCCTCATCTGGGTTTTTGCATACTTGCCTAGCTTAAGAATCTGACAAAAATGTAAAGAATTACCTGTTAACACATTCAGATGAGACAAAGATTCACCTATTCGAGGGTGTGGTTATCTGCAGGAATCTTTGCTCATTTTGGGGTAGGGGTGAAAGGGTTAATTTGTCTTTCATTGTTCCAGTGCACAGAAGCTGAGGCTCAACTTCAGGCCAGTGAGAAACGTTTAGCTGATATTTTGGACAAGGAAGCAGGCAATCTTCAAGAAGGTAAACTTTCAGTTCCAACTTTATTAATAAATTGTTTGATTGTTAGATAAGTAATGAACCTCCATGAAACACTCTCAAGTGGCAACTTGGAGGAAATCTCATTAAGGGAGATGCATGGCCACTGGGAAAAATTAATGTCTCCTAAACTTTGTGAGTGTATGCAGGGATGTAGCTTAGAGCTGGCTACCGGCTAATTTCACCAGCCAAAAGAGAACTTATCACCGGCTGAAATTTCACTAGAAAACAAAGACTTGGGGGTAATTTTGAAGGTATACAAGCCAGAAAAACCTGCTGGGCTTGTTAATGAGCCTGCTTAGCATTTTTTCTTAGCTACTCCCTTGTGTATGGATAAACAAAAAAACCTTCAGTGTGGCCATTGAAGTGAGTGATCTCCTCAGTTCTTTTCCACAGTGCCCTTTGTTTTTGTCAGTATTTTACAAAATGGGATTTTTCTGAGTTTTGATTTTGTCTTTTTTTTTGGGGGGGGGGGGGGGGGTGAAAGGGTAAAGGGAGGTGTTTTCATCAAGTGTTTTACTTTTTACACTCAACAGGCTACTGAGAATAATATATATAATATTATTATTGTCCATTATATGGGAGGTGCTTATTCAGTTTACTAGCCCGGAGCTCTGAAGAGCTAGCCCAAAAGTAAATTAATTATTAAAAACAAACAAATTTAAACAAGGGATGAATATTACACCTAGAGGCAAAAAATCTCCAACTGTGTTCGCTCCCGACGGCGAATGTTGCGGAATAAATTATAAATTACGAGAAAAACTTATTTTTGCGCAGGTTATGAAAGTTATGATCAATTGATCAATGAAACTAGTACTCTTACTCGAAGTCTTTCGCCTTTGGATAACGTAAAATATCTTGCAAGCCCTTTCGGAAGTTTGATACAACAAAAATGGCACATTTTATATTACGTGACTTGCTTGCGAGTATCAAGAGATTACATTACGCACGGCGTTCTATGCTAGACTTGCCACAAGTCGACTGCGATCATGCGAAGCCCCCGAGAGCGCGACGAAGTCGCGAAAAGCTAGCGACGAAGTCGTGAGAAGCGAGCGACGAAGTCGTGAGAGCGAGCGAGAAACGAAAAACGGACTTTGAGAAAGTCTACGTTCTACGCGTACACGGCAAATGGCAGCTTGCAGTTTATTATCCTTACTTTTCCTCGAATCGTAAAATAAATCCACTAGAAAAATCGAAGTTAGTTCACATGTTCACGAGTTTGAGAAACGTGAAACTACTCACTTTCTCATGGAAATAGCAAATGGCAGACGGCAAAAATATTTGCCGTTCGTGGAAAAAACAATCTATCCACGGCAGTATTAAAAAACGCAACGACTGTGTCGGGAAATGTTCAAGTTGTGTAGCTTGTTTAAAGAAAACGATCTTAATCGACAAGACAGATCCTAACTGGTTTACTTTGAACTTAATACAATGAAAACAACAGCGATTTTAAAGACCTAAAAGCAGAGGAGTGAACACAATTACGGCCGCTACTGTACATTGGTCTACATTATAATTATTTACGGAAACGCATCATTCAATTCCATTTCTTTTGTTCCCTGTTGATATTTTCTTACATTTTTAAAATGTTCCTCACATTCACTTTCACTAGAGAACTGTTTATTACACACTTCTTATTTTAATTCTTAACTTTATGATGAGAAAAGGCAACAAATATTGCTTGCCCGTCGGGCAAACTCCGACAAAAAGACACTAGCCCGACGGGTCGCTTCACTAGCCCCGGGCTATCGGACAGCGCTTTTGTCGCGCCCTGAGTTCTCACCTTTTATTGTGTTTTTTAATAATAATCCTTTACAGCTGATCAAGAGAGGATAAGAAAGGAGGTTACTGAAAAGTACACTATCAAGATTCAAGAATACGACTTGAAATTGAACAATGCGGAAGCAAAAATTAAGGGTTAGTAATGAGGAGGTTTAACTCTTTAAGACCAATTTAGATGGTACAACTCTTGATTATGTCTGTTGCATGCTTGTTTGTGCCAAAATCATATAGGACACTGCTTGTGTAAGATTGTTCAAGGCAACGATGTGTTGTAGGGTTTTAAAACATGTTTGAAAATCATAATTTCATTTTTCATGCTGCACACTCATAAGCCAGTGGTAGGTTTGATTTACCCAATACAAATTATGTTGCAGGTTCATATAAGAAATTTATAAATGCTTTGATTCTGCTATTACTCATCAAGTATTCCCCTGGGAGAGCATTAATTCTGGCTCTTGGATATTTCAACAGTTATAATATTTTACCTTGTTTTCTTTTGATGCATTCAGGTCTTGAGGAACAGTTACAACGAGCTAAACAACATGCAGAGCAATTTAAATCTATGTCAGAAGCTAATGAAAATGCACTGGGTGATTTAAATAAGGTAATTTTATTAAGTTAAACCTTCTGTAAGGGACTGGAAAATGTTAGTCAAGCATTGTCACTTAACTTATGAAAGAGCAGCCAGACTAAAGGAGATTTTTGTGTAAGTTTAACATGATGGAATTCCCAGTGTTTTTCTCAAATTTCTTAATATAAAACTTCTTATAAGTAACCATTGTCTATGGGACTGCAATCTCGGACAGAATAAAAAGAGAAATAAGACTGCCCCTCCCCCAGATTTAATGATGTATTCATTCAAAAACCAAATTGTGCCATTTTTTCATCACTTTTTCCATCACTGAAATTGTGGGGAGGGGGTATTAATTTTTCATTTGAAATGTCTAAGATTGTAGGCCTCTATTTCCGCCACTCACTCAGGTTCCCTCCCCAGGGGGTGAGTGGAGGCTCATTTCCCCAAAAATGGCTGGTAACCAAGTCTAAAAATATTATTGTCTCATTGTCTTTCAAATATGTGTGGTTTAGCTGAACTTTAACAAAGGAAAGCCTTTTGTTTCCCCCTCAGACAAGTGAAGAATTTAAGCGAACCGTAGAAGGAAAACTCAAGACTGCAGAGCAAGATGTTTCACAGTACAAGTCTCAGGTTGCCACTCTCCAAGCTCTTAACCAGGACCTCAATGCCACAAGAGCCAAGCTAACAAGGGAAACGGAGTCACAGACCAGGAGCTTACGAGAAATGTTAAGCAAGGTCAGGGCTGAGTTGGACGAGGCTTTGAAGAAAGCTCAGACATCTGCCGCAGCTGAGATGACTGCAAAAGAAGAACTGAAGGAACAAGCTATCTTGGCTTCAGAGGTGACTGCAGATAAAATATGCTGTTGTTCAAATTTTTCTTTGTTTTAAAGTGCCACTACGACGAACATTTTTGTATTTCTTTTCCGCTTTTTTTAACGCAAATGTATCTAAGAGGTTTAGACAAATGCGAATTGCTATAATTTAGATTGATATATTCTTGCACAGCCCAGAAATAACTGGCCGAAAACCCATGAAAATCACGTAAAATCCGTCGCCATTACTCCGTTCATAAATCCGAGCCCACGTTCTACTGGTTTGCGATCTGGTACACGTGACTTGATTTGTGACGTCAATGACTCAACGCGGTTCCCTCTGGGTCACAGACAACAAAGCCAAAAGGCACGTGTTGAGTCATTGACGCCACAAAATCTTCAGACCAACTCGATCCAACTCTCGGGATTCGGTCCCGGTCATTTTTTAATTGAGTAATGGCGGCAAGCCGAATTCGAAATGTAAAGTTAAAATAATGGCACTTACCGTATGAGTTTTGACTTGAAACTTTGCAAGGTAAGTAACAAGTACTTATATTTTCGATCATAGTGATATTTTTGATCATAGTGGCACTTTAAAATGTTTTTGAAACCTTTTTTATTTTTGTTTTCCTTTCTCTCAGAATAATGTTGAATGAATGGTTTGAAAATTATAAAACTAAAGAAAAGTGTGAACCACAACAGAAACATAGTTAAAGGGTTTTTTGATCATTCTAAAAGTCTTTTCGTTATTGCTGTATTTATGATTCATTAACACTGATTGACATAATCCTTTGCTACTTGTACTGCCCATTAAGTTCTTTTCCTCCATTCTGATAGGCTCAAGACAAATATGAGAGAGAACTGATCCTTCATGCTAATGATGTGCAAGCATTGACTACAATCAAGGAAGAGGTAAGTATGCTTTTTTGGCAGATAATAATCATTCTGAATATTGCAGATGCATGACTAGTATTTTTTTTTACAATTTTGAGTCTGTGAATGAAAATTGAAAATGTGGCCATTTAAATGAAAGTTACTGATTGGCAGAAGTGTTCTGTAGTATTATAAACATAGGCACGCATTGCGTGCATGAGCTATTTTGAAAATTACCTAAATGATATGAAATGGTGAAAGTAACAAAACAGCGGAAGTTAACTCGCACAAATAACCGCTTGCAGATATACGTTTTTCAAATCCTCCGGCCCGCCCACTACCAAAAAAAATACCGAGATAACCAACTGGGTCCCGTTTCTCGTTTCTCGGCTAGCTTTTTTTCACGGGATTTCCGGAGTTATTTTTTGACGAAACTACGGCCCCAGTGAAATGAGCAACTTGTTTCAGTAATGAGTGTATTAAATTAAATGTCAACCAGAAAAGTCCTGCACATAAATTTGATGCATCCAAATTGAAGGCTTATTATTTCCTGGAAATTTGTATCTAGTCTTTTTTTAAAGGTTTCTTTTATTATTCACAAAAGACACGTGGAAAAGGTTCCTTTGGCCTGGAAGACGCAAACTAATTAAATTAAATTGTTTTCAACTCCAAACCACAAGCTAATTAAATTAGTGACACGAAAATTCTTTGAACCACCTGTTTCTGTAATGTCAACCAGAAAAGTCTTTCACAGAAACTAAACGCATGAAAAATGAATATAAGTAGTCTCCTAGTAAATTGGAACTAATATTATTTAAACAACTGTTTTTTATTCTCCACAAAAAAGTCGTGCAAATAGAAACAGAACTAATTAGATTAAATTGTTTTCGACTCAAAACCACAAGCTAATTGAATTACTTACACGAACATTGTTGAGGTTAACATTTGGAACCAAACACCTTTTCCTGTAATGTCGACCAGCAGAAACTTAGCGCATCCAAAATGAATTTTGCTTGTTTCCTAGTAAATTGCAACTAATATTTTTTAAACAGGCGTTTTTAACGCACCATATAAATTAATTACATTACGTTTTCTCGAAAACATGTTGAATTTCATCACGTACCAGGACAAAGTTCAATATTTGCACGTGCACACAACGTGACTGCTCATACAAAATACAGTCGCTTCTCGCTTATAGTAATCGCTTGAGGCATACAATTAATAACCTACACATCAGCTCACATTAATTCAAAGAAAGATAAACGTTTTACATACTGTAAATTGTAGATTAATTGCATTACATTTTCTCTGTTGAACTCCATGCATCACGGACAAGTTTCTATAAGGACAAAGTTCAACATTTTCACGTGCAGACAGCGTGTCTGACAAAAAAAATCCAATTTTAAATAGTAATCTCTTGAAACCCAGGCTTGAAACATACAATTCATGTTCCGCATCATATTATTTGAAATCGGCTTGCCGTTTTTGCAATAAAACTATACTCATACTTCAGTATAAGCTCACCTATGAACGTAACCGTAGTCCACATTTTTTGGACGTCTCATTCCCCGCAGACCATTCTACCATTCATGCATAGGGCACATTATAGGCGGTATTTCCGAATAAATGTCCTTGATATTGCCAGGTTAGCAAGCCAGTCGGGATTAGAGAACAGTTCCCAAGCAACAAATTTTCAAAACTTTACACTTTTAGTGTTTGCGGCAACAATCGCGGAGATTCAAGATGGCTGATTTTCAATTCATGTCAAGTGCCCTTCTTTGACCTTCAGTAATACCATTTTAGAAGCGAAAATTTGATTGGCTGACATAGTACACGGTGTACATACTAGAGGCAATCTGATTGGTGTGACATAACCCAAGACATACATACAAACAAACAAACAAACAAGCTAACAAGCTAACAAACATACTAACATCACAAACCAACCTTTGCGCCTGCTAATGAGCTATTTTTTTCAAAATAGCTCAAAAAATGAAATTTGACATGATTCTTGTTTGTTTGGGTTTTTTTAGCTGTAGTGAAAGGATTACAGTCATTCCACTATTACTTTTCACCTTATCAAGTTCTTGTTGATTTTCTCTTAAGTTTCAAGAGCAGAGCAGCAAATTCAAAGAAATAGAAGACCGTGCCTTGGCAGCTGAACAAAAGTTACAACAATACACAAGCTCTTGGGAAGAACAGAAAAAGGCCAAAGCTTCAGAGACAAAGAAGTTAGAGGCTCGCTGTGCAGACCTTGTAAATCAGAATTCTACACTACATGGCCAGTTAGAAAAGGTTTGTTTGTGTTGGGTACCAGCCAATGTTTAGCTAATACCTGAAAACAGGGGGGCCATGAATGTGTGGGGCATTAATTTTGACTTTTCCAAAGAATGTTCAGTTAAAATCCCTGCCCTATCACCCAAAATAAAAAATTATATCAAATCCCCCTTCTCCCTCCCACCTTGGGCAAATTGTATCCCTTCTGTTACTCTTTGTGAGGCGTCACATTTAAAAATGTCTTTCGACACTATTAAATGGTGTCGAAAAACAATTTTGAAGACTTACAAATAGTATTTAATCACGGCACTTGGTCCCCACAACCTACCAGCATTTTGTAAGGTTTCTACAACACTTTGCTGGTATTTCTTCAGTTAATGGTCATAGATAAGTTGCATGTTTGTCAGATGTTAATGGTTTAATGATTGACTTCTTCCTTCTATTTACAGTATCCCCAATTAGAGTTATAAGCGCTTTCATGCTAAATACATAAAGTGCTTTATACTCAACAAAATATATGGTTTCTGATTGGTCAATGCCAAATGCATAAATAGACTAGTAGTGTCCATTGGAAAGTAAAGTGCTGCGAGTAAAGCTTATGCAGAATCTAAGAGTTGGTTTTTGGAGCTATCTCGTTAATTGCGTGTACATGTACCATACTTTGGATAGTGAACAGATAAGCAAGTTGATTTATTTTGCCATTGGATTAACTTGGCTTATATAAATATAATACATGTACACAGGCTGATCTAACTGGGGAGCTCGTATTAAAATGCCATGTTTATGGCAACTTACGGGCAATGTGAATGTTAATGACCAAAGTTTGAGCATTTTGGAAACCATTGAAGCATTTTGTTGTACCATGACGGCCTCAGCAAAACTTTTTTAAGAATATAAACAAAAAATCATATGAACTAGTGAAGTGCAATTTTAAGAACTTTCAAAACATCACTCCTGCCCATAAATCACGAAATGCACTTGTGTTGATATGATTTTCTATACTTATTAATCTCTAATAGCTGGAGTGAGTATACACCTAATTCAAAAAAGGTTGCTTTCAATTGGTCATTGGTAATTGGGCATTGGGAAGCTATTGTTTGGCGGTCACTCAAGCAAAGCATTGCATTGTGTTCCGTATGCCAATGACCAATTGCCAAAGCAACCTTTATTGAATTAGGTATATTTTCCTTTATTTGCCAGCTGAGTGCTCAGCTTGCAGCCAGTAAAGAGTTTGCTGATAAAGTTACCCTGCCTCCAAAAGAAGGCGTGGCAGGTGAAGGGGGTGGTGAAGATAACAAGTCTGTAGAGGAACTGTGGGAAATCATCAGGTAATTATTATGCTTCTGGAATTGTCCATTAGTTAGCTTTTCTGATCTGCTGTCTTGCAACATGGGGCTGTTAATTATTGTCATTAGTAAGACATGAAAAATGGATGAGTTGAGTTTTGATACAAGTTGAGCATAAGAAGAATTTACATTGCAGTTAATGGCCAAGATTGTAGACTTAATCATCCTCGTTTTAAATCCAGAGCATCACTTGGAGACAGGTCCTTTACTTGCGCTGCACCAAAGCTCTGGAATGCACTACCACTTGATTTAGAAGCACCGAGACTGTTGATGTTTTTGAAACAATGTTAAAAATGCACCTTCTTCGCTTAGCATTTTTATCGTAGCTTTGTATTTTGTAGGTTTTTATCTTTTTAATGTGGTATTTTTATTAATTTTATCAGTAATAGATTAGTATTAGGATTTCTAGTTATTTATTTATTTTTATCTAATCATTCAACATTTGAACATTTTTATGAAATTTGCACAATACAAATTGTATTATTATTATTATTATTAGAATGAAAGTGAATATTAATAGTCACATTTATAAATGGATGGAATAATATTATTTATGGATGGTCTGATTCCCAATTAAGCATGATTTTTTAAGGCTTTCTTCTATTGGTACAGTGGTCTTATGACTATATAAAAAATGGTGTGTTTTGTATATGTTTAATATAGTTAATGTGCCTGATTGATTACCCTGATATTGGTTTTACCAGAATCATAAGTTGACCTTGCTGTTTATACCAGATCTCTATCCAACTTACCATCTCATTGCCTCACTTGAAAGTCAACATTCTCTGATTTTCATGCATCTTTACATTGTAAAAGGTTTGTTCGCCGTGAAAAGGAGATTTCTGAGACAAAATGTGAGCTGTCGCAGTCTGAAAGCATCCGCTATCAGCAACGCTGTGAATACCTGGAAGGTCAGATAGAGGACTTGCAAAAGAATATTACAGAGCAAAGAACACAGTCTGAGGTCGACTCTCAGACAGCAGCTCAGCATGCAGAGATCATGGAGAAAGTAGAAAAGCTAAACGAACTAACAGAAGCTAATAAAGTACTGGAAAATGAAAAGACAAGTGCAGAGGAGATAGTCAGAGAGCTGGTGGTAAAGGTACAGTCAAACCTCTGCTAACACCTTATGCCAGACTTTGTAAAATTAATGGAAACCTAGTGAATACTCATAGTCATTACATCAGCCACACATGAGTACATCAGTCTGCATTTGGCACCTCCCTTAAGTGCGTGGACACACAGATGTGTTTCCCCAAGATGTTCTACTGAGAATGTACAGTTGTGTAGAGCTCTTATTATGTCCCCATCTACACACATCTTTGTTTTCAATGCATTGTACAGTTGTTCCCTTTCAATTTCAATCTTTGCATACTTTTTGATATGCTAACATGTTAAATTTGTCATTTCTTAGGTCCAACAGTTGGAGGGAGAGATGCGACCTCTAAAAGCTGACATTCAATCAATGACAACACAAAAAGATGCCTTGTTAGCTGAGAAAACTGCACTGAAAAATGAGGTACTCACATCATTGTTATGTGGTATAGTCAAACCCTTTTAATACTAACACTGAAGGCACCTGGGGTGACCGTATTAAGCAGGTTCACATTGTTCACTAAAGGGAAAATGGCAGTAAATTACCCCATCTAACCCCAGTACTTTTAATATATATTGGTCATTCCTGTTGTTGGAGTAAGATACAGGGATTCTGACAGGGTGCGGGAAAAAATCCAAAATTGTGCGGGAGTTTTGGGGCAAATTGTGCGGGAAATAACTTCGATTGTGCGGGAAATTATGCGGGATTGCGCAATCCTGTGACCAACCAAATATTCAATCACCAGTGTTCTAGCCAGGCCAGAAAAATATGACAGGGAGGAAATTCTGCATAAAAAAAAAAATGCAAATAAATGTTTTACTTTGGGGATTAAAATGTACCCAGCAATCGCCAATTTGCGGCTGTTTTTCTTCACCAAAGTTTATTTGTCTCAACAAAATCACTCGATCGGGTAAAACCGAAATACCACCTAAATAAAATGTTTCCGATCTGAGCGAGTTCCTTTCTGAAAAATCCGTACATTTTATGTAGTGTGAATAATTTCCATTAAAGGTTCACTCAATTTCTTCGCAAGTTTGCCGCAAAAACACAATCTCGAGATGTATGCAAATTTGATAGCATGTTTGTTTTGCATTTTCCCGAATGAAAACGTCTTTCACTTGATTGAAAAAATAAAATCCAGTATCCTGATCAGAACTTAATAATTTTCTCCTATCAATCCAAAGTTCCAGCGCTTTAATAGTTTGTTTGTCGATTTGCAAACTTGATCAGTTCTTAGCGAAAATAATTCAGACAGAGTGACATTCATTTCGGCGCGACCGAGTACATTTCTTCGGTGTTTCTTCTTCGGTACCCAACATATTAAACTGAAAGAGGAAGCGAAAGCGCTCGAAAAAATATCAACAGGCTGCCAAGATAAACGACATAATGTCTGGAAAACGACAACTAAAAAGCTATGCGAAAAATTCTGTAGGAAGTCGGAAAGAAGTAAAACTGAGAGACTAGTTCCCAGGACGGCGTAGAGAACGCCTTGTTGTTTTTATATCGATCCGCTCGAGCTGTTCGAGGAAAGTGAGGGATTTCTCGATTGTTTGGAAGGAAAATGGGCTGAAAATAGCCTAAAACGTTTCTCGAAATCTTGGTAATCAATAGAAATACCTGATTTAATTAAAATTTTAAGCAAATATTTTAGTATTGTGCGGGATTGTGCGGATTTTTAGGAATTGTGCGGAATTGTGCGGGTTTGACCGAATTGTGCGGTCCCGCACCCGCGCACCCTGTCAGAATCACTGAAGATATAAGTGAAAATAATTTTAAAGTTGATTTCCAAATTTGATTTTCTCTTGTCATTTTAGATTGTTCGTTGGACGGCGAAGACCAATCAGTTATCTGAACAGTACAAGAATGTTGATGCTGATGAGTACAAGAGAATGAAGGAAGAGAAGAAGCAATTTCAGCAACAGATATCCAGCTTAAAGAGTGACAATCAAAGGATGAGAACCCAGGCAGAATCACTGAAGTCTGAGTTGTCCAAAACACAAGGAGAGCTTGCTGGGCAAAAGGTAAATAATTTATGCTTCAGCTTGACTTTTAGGGGGAGGATGGGAGGGGGGGGGGGGGGGGGGGGGGGGGGGGGGGGGGTGAAGGGGGGGGGGGGGGCAGTTTCTTTAAATTAATAAAAGAAAAGGTAAATAAGAGAATTAGCTAGCTAAACTTTGGTTTTATCCATTGAATCATCCTTTATCAAAAACAAATCATGCAAAATTCTGATTGGTACATGTTCTCGCACATAAGTCCCCCCCCCCCCCCCCCCCCCCCCCCCCCCCCCCCTCCAATTTTATGGAACATTTTAAGTACAAAGGTACAGCTTATCAGCCGGTTTTTAAGATATATGCCATTTCCTACACAACACTCACATGCAGCCTTGTGTGTACAGAATTCCCAAATGTTGTTGTGAAAATGCATGTTTTGGGTAATTATGTTCCTTGCATTTTTCTCAGGCCATGTCACAGAGAACAACTGATCAAATTGGAAGTCTGAAGGGAGAGCACGAGAAAGCTGTGGCTAAACTTCAAGAGGAATTGGCAACACTAAAGAGCTCAGTGGATGCAAAGACAGAGGAAGTCAATGAGAAAAATAAAACTTTGCTTCAGGTGAGTTTCCTTACTGACATTTTAGGGTCACCTTCTAGGATAATCCAACTAGAAACATTAAATATATTTTATCCTAATGGACTGTCATACATAATAGGTTAAAAGTAATATATGTTTACCCTTTCACTCCCAGAGTCAATTACGGAGACGTGTAGTTTAGTTCTAACTTTTGAGTCTATGGACGGAATCCTATGGTGTGTCCATTCAAATAAAAACCTTTTCGGCTGTACTTTTGCATGGTACCAATTTTGTTTTTCAATATTTTACAAAATGAAATTTGCTGTTTTTCTTGAATTTTGATTTTTGGCACTCTCTTTTCATTTATCTGAACTGATATCATTAAAATCAAGGACAGTGCTTAGGCACCAGGTAAAATGTCAAAACTGAAGAAACTGAATCATGCACGGGCACCTGTCTGCACATTCCTTGTTGAATACCCAGGCTCTTTACAGACAAATCTGATGTTAGTTGTATTTTTTCACCCACAAATTGTAAAACTGAAATTAGGCACCATCAGTCTGAACAACCCAAAGATTTGTACCATGCACTGCCCTGTACCAGGTGTAAACACTGCCTAAAACACTATGGGGAAAGCGGTTTAAGACAATAAAATAATTAATGGACCTTCACATCTGTTTATAAGTGGGTCATTTTAAGTAGATAAATGTTTTTGTAGTCAGTGCTATATGTCTTTTGAACACTGTGTACAGTAAATAATGTTTAACTGTTAGGGTTTGCCAGACTGAAATAATTATTGGTTTAGAACACAGTTTGTTAAACACCATTTTAACTTTGTTTAAATAACAGGTCCTATCCCTTTCTTGGTGAATTTTTTATTCATATCATGTCTGTCTGTCTGACAGCTCATTGTTTTTCAAAGAGAAATTGGTTGAAATTTTTTAATCAATCCTAGGAATAAAAGGGCTAGCTAATAGTATGTAATACGCATGCTTTCAGGTTAAGAGAATAGCTCGCCGTTACAAAACCCAAGTTGATGAACAAACAAAGGAAATGGAGGAGCTTAAGAAGAAAGTGAATGAGCCTGGGCAACCTGCAGGAGAAGGAGTCGCTGCAGGGACATCAGCCCCACCTGCTGAAAATGTAGATGTGACTTCATACGAGAACAAGATCAAAGAGCTAACAGAACAACATAAGAACTCTGAAGAAGAGGTGAAGAAACTGAAAGAGTTGGATGAACAGAACAAGGTAAGCTGAATATTTAAGATTTTCTAGTCAGTTGAGACACCTACTGTGCAGCTGTGAGGTGATTTAATGGTTAGCTAGTTGGACTTTTGATTTAAAGGTTGGTTGTTTGAACCCAGGTAACCGGCAAAGTCACCTTGCAATGAAGAACAAGGAATCAGAGAATTAACTCTGTGTGTAAATAATTTAATTATAGTGCTGAGGTCAACCCATAAATTTCTCTGTACTGAGTGTTCGCCCTAGAAAGGAAATGAGGGACCACACGAGGGAAAGAAAAAAATCTTTGACCTCGGTGGGATTCAAACCCACGACCTCCGGATTAGATCTTCCGTCGCTCTACCGCTTGAGCCATGAGGCCGTACGGGAGCAGATCGTGGGTAATAAGATGGTAATTCATGGCAATGAGAATGTGAAGGGTACAAATAAATGTTGAGCCATGTAGCACTGGTGATACAAACAAGGAATCAGAGAATTAACTCTGTGTGTAAATTATAGTGCTAAGGTCAACCCACAAATTTCCCTGTACTGAGCGTTAGCCCTAGTAAGGAAATGAGGGACCACACAAGGGAAAGAAAAAATTCTTTGACCTCGGTGGACAAGCATCCCCTCCTGGGGGAGTTGGAGGGCTGTCATTAAGCTTTGAGGTTGTCAGCTGCACAAGAAAAACAGGCGGCCATACACTCAAGATAGTCTCACATGGTTGTTGTCATTTCTCACACACCTGGTAGCCATGCCAAGCTGACCGCCGCAGCCTGACCTTTATTTTAAACTCATGAAATTGTACACATAATTATCATAACCCTAACAAGAGGGGGCACTAACAAAATTACAAGGTTGCACATTAAATTTAAACTGAAGTCTTAGGGTGGGTGGGTGGGAAGGTCAGTCATGGCAGATACAACAAAAGCAACTGCCCGCCTTTCAGGTCACATGACCTTTGCCCAGGCCCCCAGCAGTGTGTGAGAATAACATTTTCCACTTATCTTGTTGTACTCAGCCAGTGGAAAATTATTTTTAGTTGACATGAGTTGCCAGTCATCTTCACTGCAATTGCCGGTCATAATAGCCGGCTGCCTACTGGTACTACTCTTTGTTGCTTGATGCCATGGAAACTGGGGATAGGTGCCAGTGTGCCATCTTGATGGGAAACTTGGTTCATAAAACAGGTTTCCTGACTTGATCTACTTTGTGAATGTTTGTGATGGAGGAATAATTTTTGTGTCAGTCATGCCTTTTCTTACTGTAAGATGATTCCAGTTCTTCCATTTTGCCATTGCCAGAATCAGCAGCTCATAGCCTTTGTTTATATTCACAGTTAAATCAAAGTTGAATCCACCTTGCTCCATTTCTACTTGTTGTTTTCACAGGCTTCACTGAAAGAAAAAGAGGATAAAAACAAAAAAGTGTTGATTCAAGCCCGAGAAAAACTACAACAACTTACAGGTATGTCAAGGAAGTAATGATATTAAATCAAGGATTCTGGCCCCAAGAATCAGCCCTCATTCTGTGAAGTGTAAATCCTTAAAATGAAAAGACAATTCTTTGAACATGAACAACTCATCCTCAAGGCATAGCTGAAAACAGTTTTGGAGAATGTAAAAGCTTCAACTTATAGTAATTCTATAAGATGCTTTTTATTCAAAAACCCCTGAATTAACGAGTCAAAGATTCAAATATCTTTAAAATTCAATTTCATTTTGTCATCCAAAACCTTGGCACCCTGTTCAAACATGGAGACGTTCGCGTTTGGTAGAGTCAACTGCGAAAGGTTTAACATGGACTTCTGTAAAGACTGCACAGAAGAGAACAAGATGGAAAACTTGGTTTCAGACGTTTGTTCCGCAAGGAATTGAATTGAAAGAAGTAGAAAATATCCTTTTTTATTAGTTTTTGGTTCATGCACTTGTAGAAGTTAAACTGTTTTCTGTTTTCGTTAGCTATAAAAGACAGACTGAATGCAGAAAATGAGGACCTGAAGAAGAAGCAAAAATCTGTTAGTGATGAAAAGGAGAGTTTAGGTCAACAACTGAGTGAACTAGAGATGAGGCTGAAGGTCCTGAAATCTCAGTTTGAAGGAAAAATAGCTAGACTTGAAAAAGAGCTGCAGGATGCCAAGGAGGAGAAAGACAAGCTGGAGAAAGCTGCTGGAGATGCAAAGAATCAACTTGATAACAACCTGCAAAATCAAAAACTGTAAGTCTGGATTTTTTACCTCCAAGTCCCAAGGACCACTGTAGGTTAAGAATTCTGGAGAAAAAAATTGGGTTTCCCAAGGTTGGCAGCATTTTTAATTCAAGAAGTCTCTTTAAGTCTTTTGAGAGTGATCGTCCGGGTTAGTGTAGTTCTAAAAAGAACAGTTGTTGTTGACGATGCCTGATGAGCTCAGCAACCTGAGCAGAAGTCATATTCAGAGTCATGTGAATTGTAAAGTATCAGTTGATGGTATTAGAGCCCTTTTCAATTGAGTGTGGAAAGTAATTTTGCAATTGCATTGGTTTTGCATTGCTATGCTAAATGTGATTGGCAAGAAAATCTTGTGCCAATTTCTCAACCAATCATAAGTAAAACCAAAACCAATCGTGACTTGCTCGCACACGTTTTCCCGCGCTTGGCGCCAGCTCAAGTATTTGCTTCGAGTTCTGATTGGTTCATCGGATTGTCTGCAAGTTCTGTGATTGGTCAGAGTGATTACTTTGGTTTTGATTTTACGACACTCAATTGAAAACCGCTCTAATGTTTGGTTGTAGCTGTTATTGGTCAGTTTTGCCACTGGTTAAATTTTGAACTCCTGAATTTGAGTGTTTTTGAAATGACAGTGATATACTGCTGTCTGTTTATATTCAGTGAGACAGAAAAACTGCAACAGAAGCTTCAACAGTACCAGGCATTGATCCAGAAACAGCAAATGAGGATCAAGTCTCTTACAGCAGCTTCTGCAAATTCCATCTCAAGACCCTCCCCAGGGGAGGCTTCTGGGGCAGAAGCTCTTGCAACTCAAGGTTGGTTAGAAGGTGGAGAAAAATAACATTAGTGAGCTATGTACATAGGTCTGTGTTACGAAAACTGATTTGGTTGCCGTTAAACAGTTGACCAACTAGTTGTAATTATTGATAAGATAATTGACTGTCACTGGTTCAGTTAAGATCACTGCTGGTTTAAAAGTTGATGAACAAAACTCACATGATGTTTTCGAGCACGACAAAATGCAACAATACCAGCCAACCCATGTACAAATACAGTTTTATTTGAGCGAGTTTTAAATGGCAATTTGAATGTTTGACTGCTGGATTACATGTAAGCAAGTTCGTGGAAGCCATCAACTTTTTCTGTTTCAAATGAAGGAAAGTAATAGAACTAAAAAGGCAGGGCTCGAGACTAACGGTAGCCAACTAGCCAAAGTCTAGTAAAAATTCAGTTTTGGCTAGTGGATTTTTGCTTTCACTAGTGAAAATCGTAAAGCACCGGACGGAACCAAACTAAAAATTATTTCTGATGAATCGCAAAAGCCAATTGAGAGACCAAAAACCGTGAAACATAGCTGTATAAACTGTAGACAGTCACAGATATCATATTTTAATGCCTTCAACCAATTCTTGGTTTTCACTGTCACGCCATAAAATTTTAAAATCGAAACGAATTAGCGAAGGAAGCCAATAATTTGTAATGTTATAAAAGAGTAACAAATAAACAACTTCGCGAAGTCTCAGATCTGTGCAATATTCCGTTGTTGAATTATTCGCCGAAGCATTCGACTCAAATTTACAGAGCTTTGTATGGAAACGCCATCCCGGAGGGACACCAAGATATAATGTTTTAGAATCGAAACTATTTAGTGAAAGAAGCCAATAATTTGTAATGTTATAAAAGAGTAACAAATAAAAAACTTCGCTAAGTCTCAGATCTGTGCAGTATCCCGTTGTTGAATTATTCGCCGAAGCACTCGACTCAAATTTACAGAGCTTTGTATGGAAACGCCATCTTGGTGCCCCTCCGAGGGGCACCAAGATGGCCGCCGGAAATCAATAAGAACATCTGGACTTCACTTTCGCTCTGAAAGCGATTACTTTTCTCTCGTGAACTACTATTCATTCGCATAAACTGCATTCCTAATACTTTAACTGCCCAAAGTGCCAAAAATCACGAGGAGAGGCCCTTGTTTCATAGGAAAAAGCTTTGTCGCGGACGCCATGTTGGTGTCACGTAGGGTGAAAAGTCAGAAATTCAAAATGCTGTATTTTCAAAACGAAAGACGCTACCGGGTTGGATACTTGTGAAAAGATTTATTTTTAAGTCATCTTCAACCTGGTGGACATATAAATTCAGAAGGCATTACAATTTATGATTTTCGAATTTGATGACGTCACGTGAAAACCAAGAATAATTTGAAATAGCGACAAAGTTGTTTTTGGAAACCGATTTTCTTTTTCTGGGTGACCAAGTTTTTGTTAGAGCCGGAACACCGGGATCTCTACTTGGCTATTTCAATTCTTGTTCCGGCTATTTCTTACGAAAAATGTTCTAATGTAGTGAAGTTCAGAACATTTAGTACAGTAACAGTCTTGTTTGTTCTACGTTTCTCCATGTTTCGTTACGTACGACGTAAATCTTGTCTTCAGAACAATTTTCGGTACGATATTAGTTATATCTTATTGAAGCTTCCCCGTACATTTAGTACGTTCGTAATAAGGTCTTATCTTACGTTTTCCCCTACGTTGGTACAGAGTGTACGTTCATAAGGTGTTATTTTTATCTTCTCGACGTTTTCCGTACTTTCGTACGTTCGTAAGGTAGTACTAGTCTTATCTTCTCGACGTTTTTCCGTACGTTTGTTCGTTCGTAAGGTGTTAGTCTTATCTTCTCGACGTTTTTCTGTACGTTAGTACGTTTGTAAGATGTTAGTTTTTTCTTCTTGACGTTTTTCCGTACGTTAGTACGCTGGTAAGATGTTAGTTTTATCTTCTTGATGTTTTTCCGTACGTTAGTAGGCTCGTAAGATGTTAGTTTTATCTTCTCGACGTTTTTCCATACGTTAGAACATCCGTAAGGTGTAGTCTTATTTTCTCGACGTTTCTTCGTACGTTAGTACGTTGTAAAGTGTTAGTATGAGATTAAAGAAGAAAACTAAAAGATCAATGTGTTTCCAAGTCTCGTAGATTTTTGTTGTTAACCAGTATGACACGATCATGTTATTGCCCCCCGCCCCCCAAATCCCCACCCTACCTCCCGTACAAGGCTGGCTAGTGAAAATATATTTTGGCTAGTGAATTCAAACCTGTCACTAGCCACTAGGCTAGTAAGCTGGAAAGTTAGTCGCGAGCCCTGAAAGGTTTTACTTTGTTGTTCATTTTGCTTGCTTTTTATGTTATATGTTAGCAAGGTGTTTTATTATTTTTATTTTTGGAGTAATTTTCATATTCTAAATCCTTATGCCAGGCGCCTCAAAGGTGGCCATTTTGATAATGTCTTCATGCTCTTTACTTTTTGTGGTGGTCTTTCAGTTGTAGCCCAAAGTATAAATTTGTTAGTGCTAAGCCACATCACCCTTAGCTGCAAAGGACCTATTTTGAGAAGAAAAAATATTCATTCATTCATTCTTTATTTGCCATATATACAACATGTTACAGAGCAAGATGAAGATAATAAAGGATTAGAGAAAAAAGTGAATGGCGAGGAGACCTGAAAGAAACCACCAGGCTTATAATGAGTCAGGTTTCCTCACTCATTGGGATTTGTAAATTTCTTACCTAGAACACTATGATGAAAACGTAATCTCTAAACACTTTGCTTTACTGCAGAAGCCCCCACAAGTATCAATACTTCATCTGCATTACCAGTGTCTCTGGTACCTCCAACAGCAACAATAAAACCAACCACCACCCCCACCACCATCAAACGATCAGGTCCTAAGGCAAGCATCAGACCTATAGCAGTAGCACCAACACAGAGCACCCCCACCCCCACAGCAACTGTTTTACCCACTGTCACCTCAACCCCCTCAGAAGCTACAAGCGTGGCTGCCGTCATAAGGGGAACAGGCACAGTTATTTCTATGGCTAGTAGTGTGTCGACCTCTATCCCAACGACAGTATCTGTCCGTCCCATCACCAGCACTGCAGAAGAAGAAGAACAGCAACCACAGATTCCTGAGTGAGTAATCAGTATGACTGTACAGTTGAACCTCTGTAACACAGACACCAAAGGGACTTAGCCGCATCAGAGAGGTGTCTGTAAGGAGAGGTTTCATTGTATATCTACAGTAATCCTTTCCCTAACTGAACAGACACACTTACCTAGAATAATATTTGTTGGGCCTAGAAAAATACTTATTGGGCTCTTTAACCCTACTGAGACCTGGCTTTTTGTGGTCTTCTTGGCCAGGGGGGGGGGGGGGGGGGGGGGTCCGTAGAGTCATCATTCCGAATGGCAGCCATCTTGGATTACTATCATGTCAGGAAAGTGCCACAGTTGAGGCAAAATTAATTGAAATCAAAATAAAAATGATCTTAAATTGTAAATAAGGGGCTAAAATTAACTGTCTGCCATGAAATTAACATTTAACCAAGGATATTTTACGTTGGAAAGAAAATAAAAAACGTTTTTGGAAAAGAAAAAAAAACATTTAACCAAGGAGGAAAAACTTTTTTTCTTGCTTTCAGAGGAGAACCAGAAGTATCATCTTCAGAAGTGACAGCTAGAGAACAGCCACAGCCAACTCCATCCACGGCTGTAGTGTCCGGCAAAAGACAGCGAGATGATCCAGAAGTGACTGATAGGTAACATGGGCACACAGACAGTGTTTTAGCTAAGCTAAACCTAGTAATCCCCAATTTCAAAATGTGAATTCTCCTTTCTTCTCATACATTTCTCATATCAGTAGTGGGGACAATATCTGGGGTATTCAGTTTGGGTGATCATGTTCTTAATTCTCATGACCTCTCAGAATGCTTTGGCATTGATATCACGAGGAGGAATTTGACACTAATCACTATTGGCACTTAAAGGGTTAAAAGGCAAAACTTTGAGTGACAGATTTCACTTGTCAAATAAGCTTATGTGTTTCACTATCGATGTTGATGTCTTTTGTTGTAGAAGTACTACTGAGGTTGCTGAAGGTACCGGTGCAGAAGAAGAACCAATGACAAAGAGAATCAGGACTGCAGAGGTTGGTTAGCACTTAATGCTCTTTTGGTAAACTAGCAATAGGTTGTTTTGGTGGACAGGCCCCAGTAGATCAAGTCTTGAACTTTATAGGGCTTCCAGTCTAGAAGTAACTAAAGCATATCTCTAGGTTTTGTTGAAAGCAGACCTTAGTTCCTTTTTTGACGGCATAGTAAGAAAGTAACTGCAATGTTGAAATTTGTTGCACGCGTAGATGGTAATACGTGCAACATCAGGGCTGCACCTGAAATGCAATGACAAGTTGCACGATTTTGTTGTTTGTATTACTTCACCGTTGATAATGCATTAGTTGAATAAGAAGAAAGTGATCATTAGATAATTAAAAAGACCATCATGGGAAGGCCTTTTTACTCTAAGGCATGCAGGAACTGACAGTTCAGAAATCTAATAGAGCGTTTTCACTCACGTGACCTTCAGTCCCATGGGACTCAAATGACAAAGGCCATGGCAGCCATGTTGGTGTTCCTAACAAAAGAAGTTAAAATTAAAATTATTTTGTACGGGAACACCAATATGGTGGCTATGACGTCAAGTGAAAACGCTCTATTTTAAAAATTACTTGGGGATTACACCCAGAGCCCCTAGAGTATTACTCTTCAGCATATGACACTGCTAAGTTATATATCAAACTTGAGGAAAAGTGTTTCATCAGGATATCTAAACACTGAGAATTGTGTTGAAAAAACAATGTGCAGCCGTTTTTTTTGTTCAACCCACTTCGAGGTGTTGGAGTTTGAGAAATGTCATTTCTTACCAAAACTCTAGCTCTCTAGAAATGTGCACATTATTTTTGTAAATGATTCATTCTAGGTTCAGTTTGAAGGAGAAGTGGGAACATCACAGGAGGCTGTCATAGAAGCCACTACTGCCGAGGAACCAGCAGATAATGAACTTGGAGAAGGTGAAGTTGGTGTAGAGGCGTCTGATTTTCTTGAAGTTTATGAAGAAGAAGATATCGGTGGAGAGGAAGAGGAGGAGGAAGAAGAAGTTGAGGAGGAGGAAGAAGAAGAAGAAACTGGCAAAACTGTGGCAGTTGAGACTGGTAAACTTGCTACAGTTGCACCAGAGGTGGTGTTGATTGATAGTGATGATGATGAAGATGAAGAAGAACAAGGAGAAGAAGAAGAAGAAGAAGAAGGGGAGGAAGGAGAATATGAAGAAGAAGAAGATGATGATGGTAAGGAATTTGCTTTTCTTCTACCTTCTCTACTGGTCATCGAAAGGGAGGAGTGAGGGGTCCACAAACATCACTGTTTTAACCCTTTCATTCCCAGAGTGAATAATGGAGACATGTAAATTATGCAGTTCTATCTTTTAAGTCTGTTGACGAAATCCTATGGTGTGACCATTCAAATGAAACCTCTTCAGCAGTACTTTTGCATGGTACCATTTGTTCTAACTTTTGAGTCTGTTGATGAAATCCTATGGTGTGACCATTCACATGAAACCTCTTCAGCAGTACTTTTGCATGGTACCATTTGTTTTTAAATATTCTAGAAAATGAAATTTGGGATTTTTCTTGAGTTTTGATATTTGGCACTCTTGGGAGTTAAAGGGTTTTAATCGATCACTCATATTTTGATATATAGGTGCACAATTATTTGTAGTGCTGAAAATGACAGTTAGTCATCGGACATTGTCCGACCAAAACATCCTAACATAAATAATTACTCAGCTTTTGTCTTGAAAGTCTTGTTATACCATTAAAAGCATTAAAATAATCTTGAATTTATGCTGTTTATACCATTTATTTTGCTGTTAAGGCTTTCTTGATTTAAGAAAATTCAGAAAAAGACGTGATTTGAAATCACCCTATAATGCATTACACACTTCAAAATGGCGGATGTCTGACCAATATTATTTTGTAAAATGTCCGATCAAAATGGAGGTTTGAAAGGACACATGCCCTTTTAAGTACAAACAAATTATCATATGACCCATATGACCCTGTGAGCCTTTTCTTTGCAAAACCATTGATGAAAGTCCTGTCTGAGGGCATATACATTTGTGCGATCAGGGCCGGTAAAAGACGTACGGCTCTACTACAATTTAAGCGTAGGGCCTCTCGTTTTAAAATTTCAAGTAATTTTGTCTCCAGATTGGTCATATGATAAAATTCTTATTGACGTAGTTAGTTTGGGCCGGATGGGAAAATATTTGGCTTTTGGTCGTGGCTTAAGACCTTGAGTCAAATATTTCCCATCTGGCCCTCCCACTTAGTCAATAACTACATATTATTTCCAGCACTGATTTGCTTACTAAGGATTATGATATAATATAGGTGGTGAATATGATGATGATGAGGAGGAAGATGAGATGGAGGAAGGAGATGACGATGAGGACGAAGGAGGGGAGTATATGGGAGAAGAGGGTGACGAAGGAGATGATGATGACATTGAAGAAGAAGACGAGAATGACGAGGAGACAAAGCATGAGGTTGTGGAAGTGATTGATGATGATGATGTGGACGAAGATGTTGGAGAAGGACAAGCAATGGAAGATGCACCGCTGGAGGAAGAAGTTGGGGAAGACATTGAGGAAGGTGTGTATATAAGGTGGCAGGGACCTTAAAGTGCCCCTATGATGAAATTTTTGATTTTCATTTTTTTACATTTTCGTGTACTATTAGACTTTCTTACTCATCTTGCCAAATTTCAATCCATTACGAACATCAAAAGTCATTTTATTTTAACATTTATTTGCGAGAATTTACTGCCGCCATTAATCAACCTTGTTCCAAGGCTTGGTTGCGAATGGGAGAAAGTGACGTCAAAGACTCAAACATACCTCACGGGTTGAAATTATAATAACAATCAGCATAGAAAATTGCACGAAGAACAAGTCCAAAGTTTTTGTTGCTTTTCGCATGATTTTCTAATACTTATTGATCGACTGCAACTTCAAAGAAAATGTCATGTCAAAAAGATAATTCAATTTTGCTAATAGTTTGTCGCTTGACTGACTTCACACTTACGCATTTCTCAAGTGAATATTTTGCTGTTACTTGTTAATAATCCCGTCTTGATTAACTGTGTCACCAGCAGAAGACGACACCACTGAGAGGATGGAAGAGGGTCAAGATGAGGTAGAGCAAACTGAAACATCAGAGACAACTGTGGAAAGAGAGATCTCCGCAACTGCACAGCATAATGTCCCAGAAACAGAACGTCAGTTGATGGAGGCAGAACATAGGGTAACACCACCCACAACAGCACCATTTGCACAAAGACTTCTGAGTGCCAGGTCTCATTTGCCTCCGTTTTCATTCCCTCAGGTAAGTCCTTGCAGTTGGTACAAACTGCACTTCTGCAATTTAGTGCACAGCTACAAGCAGAAGCACAGCTAAGCAAGTAACCATGACTGGCTGTTCCATGGTTTAACCTCTGATCTTTCAGTAGAAGGGATTTTTACCTGTAGACTAAACAAGCAGCAACTCCTTAGTGCCACACAATGCCACTTTGAATTACCAAAAGTGGTCGTCCTGTGGTGTCTTAACCTCTCCTTTTGTTGTTATGGGCCCCTTTATTCTGCTATAACTATTGATTTACTGTGACCTCTAATAAATTTTGTGGAGGCGCAGGGGTCTAGTGGTTAGCACGTCGGACTTTCAACCTGAAGGTTGGTGGTTCGAACCTGGTCTCTGCCATCGTGTTGTTTCCTTAGACAAGAAACTTTGCTCCACATTGTCTCTCTCCACCCAGGTGTATAAATGGGTACTGGCAACATAATGCTGGTGGGTAACCTTGCGATGGACTAGCATCCCATCCAGGGGGGAGTAGTAATATTCTCAGTCGTTTCATGGTACAGAAAATGAGTTAATCTCCAACAGTTGTGTGCCATTAGGCTTGTGAAGACTTACCTTTACTTAATAACCTTTCTAATCTCAGGGCCAACCAGCCCCTGGTCCTTTTAATGATGAAGAAGACTGCATGGTGCCTAGTACGCCCACTCTGTTTGTACCAAAGAGAACAGATGGTTTTGCAGAGGCTATAAGGTAATGTGAAATGAGAGTAGTATATGTGGGTATTTAGGGTTTCTAAGGTGTAAAAGGCTTGGTGTACTTTGGAGCCATAATGACAAACGTCCAGTATATATTAACATGGAAATTATTTACTTTGAAAGATGCCTTAACAATCTTTTTATTAAATTTCATGTTTGTTTATATCCTCAGCTCTCCTCAAATAAACCGTTCTTCATTCTCATTTGGTGCGCCAGGCGAGACTTCAATGTCATCTGCTGGGGGACTGGAGCTTAGTATGTCAGAGGAAGGTAAGTCATACAGTAACATCTAATATTTAAAAATACAACAGATTTCCTGTATGAAACCAGTGACTCCAGAGTCTATGTGCTCTATGCAATAAAAGTCTTTCTCTCTGTTATTGAAAGTTGATTGGATGGTCGCAGTTACGAAGGATAAAGACAAAAGTAAAATTCAAACTCTTAACCTCCAAATGTTGCTATGGTACTTAAGAGAGATTCAGAATTTAGTGTTTGTCGATGTGTTACATAAAAAACCTTTGGCTCGTACAAACTGATATGTCAATAGTGCATATCACCTTTACACTTAATATTGTCAACTGTCTTTAATTGGCACAAATTGAAGGGACATTTTCTTGCAGGGCTTCGTGTGGATGACACCCAAGTAGACTTGATGGGGGGCTCAGATGAGGCTTCTAATGAAAGGCCCTCATTTGTGGTACCTACAGGTAGGACACTGAGGAGCCATAAGGGCAAAAAGAGCTGTAGAAGCTGCGAGGAAGATGTCAAGATACGAAGAAAGGCAGACAAGGCTTCAGTTTTGAGGATTTTTAGGCAGAGAGTTGGAAGGAAGAATCGTATTACTTTGTTACTTAGTCCTTCAAGAAGAAGGCGAGGTAGAAGAACAGGTAGATTAGCTTGAAATAGGAGTTACATACATGTGCAAGTTGATCATCAATAATTCGTTTATGCCACTCTTTGTATGTAGTGGTACGAGCAACCTGACATATTAACCATTTGAATATGTCATGGTGAAGGTCAATTGTTGCTTTTTAAGACTGTATTTAGTTCTTCAAGAAGAAGGCGAGGTAGAAAAACAGATAAGTAAGCTTGATGTGTCATTCATTATCTGTAGTGATGTAGACAACCTGGAAAAAATAAACCATTTGCATATTTCACGGTGAAGGTCATCAGTTGTTGCTTTGTAAGCTTTTGATGTCAGCTCTTCCTATCATTGCAAACCTATACCCGTCTGTGTTGATTGAAAATAAATCACACTAGCAGACTGTTGCACTAACACATGAGCTAACACATTCTTCCTTCTTGTAGGATTACCGGAAACATCCGAATCTAATAATCAACCCAACCAGCGTCTTCCAAGCACGGGCTCTGACACAAGACAGTTGTCCTTAGAAAGCCTGGAGAGTGAACCAGACGTTGGCAGTATCGCTACTGTGCCTGTCATAAGAGTAACTGAGGCATCTGAAGAATCCAATGAACAGAATGTACCTGTCTCAAAGGCTCATCCTGAGAGTCTCGAAACAGAAGTCGTTGAGCTGTTGGAAGAAGCAGAAAAATTAGGAGAAGAAGCAGGAAGCCAAGAGGCAGAAGCAAAAGATAGGTTAGTACATGACACATGTATATGGCCTCGCTCACCATGAGTCTCTCGTAGTTCAGTGGTTAGTTCATCTGACTGGTTCTACGGAAGTATCCGACCGATGTACGGAAGTATCCGACCGGTGTACGGAAGTATCCGACCGGTGTACGGAAGTATCCGACCTGTGTACGGAAGTATCCGACCGGTGTACGGAAGTATCCGACCGGTGTACGGAAGTATCCGACCGGTGTACGGAAGTATCCGACCGGTGTACGGAAGGTAATGGATTCCATTCCTGTCGGAGACTCAGATTTGTTCCTTATCCCGCGATCATTACCTGATGAACACTACATCTTTGTCCTTTCGTTACTGAGCTTAACATTTATCACCTTTCTTTCCGTTTTTCTAGCGAGGAAGGCACAAGTGAGTCTGCGAGTTCTGTTAAAGAGGACATTTCCCAACCAGGTACCTCAGGTGCGAAGTCCTGCCACATAGTGTTTATGGGTCAATTCACCCTTTAGCCTCAATATCGAAAAGCAAATTATTTTCACTGGTCTCCATAGATTTCTTGTTGTACAAGTTGAGAGAATCTGTTCAAACATCAAGACGAATTAAAAATGATGATAATTTCCTTAGTTCTCATGACCTGTAAGTTTGGTTGTGCATTGATATCAAAAGAGAAATTTGATGCTCATCACTACTGGGGCTTAAAGAGTTAATATGAATTGTGAGAGTGGCACCATCAAAATGACACCAGGTTTGGACAATAGTTTTACATCTTTTGATCCTAAGTGATCACATGGTATTCCTACCGGACCATAAGAGCGGTTTTCAAAACCAAAACCAAAGTAATCTCACTGGCCAATCACAGCGGAGACAGACAATCCAATGAACCAATCAGAACTCGTAGCAAATACATGTAGCCGGCGCTAAGCGCGGGAAAACGCGTACAGGCAAGTCACGATTGATTTTGTTTTTACTTCTGATTGGTCGAGAAAGTGGCGCGAGACTTTTTAGCCAATCACAAACTTTAGCAATGCAAAACCAAAGTATTAACGAAATTACTTTCGACACATAAATGAAAACCGCTCCAAGTGAAGTAAAACCAAAACCAAAGTAATTACTGTGGCCAATCACAACAGACGAGGACAATCCAATGAACCAGTGAGAACTCGAAGCAAATACATGTAGCCAGTGTCGAGTGCGGGAAAACGCGTGCACGAAAGTCATGCTTGGTTTTGATAGCGCCACCAACCTTGTGTAGGTGGCGCGAGATATTTTAACCAATCACAAATCGTAGCAATGCAAAACCAAAGAAATCGTGAAATTACTTTTGACACAATTAAAAACCGCTCTATAGTAGCAAGTTATGTATGCATACTTTCTCCTGCCAGGAGAGTCATCCAGTGCAAGTTCGCAGTCTTCCACTGCTGCATCTCAACCCTCCACAACAGCGGGGACTGGGGCTGCAGCTAAAGACAAGCAAGGTGACACTGATTGTCCGCCTAACTCTTATCTTGACAACACTTTATCTCAGAAGCACCTTCTACGCGTTCGTGAGGTGCCGTTTGTGTACCTTGTCCCCCTAGTTTTTAATGTGGCTGTGTCACCATGTTTGTATTAATGGAAACTTTAAAGGGGCGATGTCATGGTGATTTTGAGGTTTTTGGGTCAACTGTATCAAATTAAAACAAAGTACCTTTGTCGTTCACGAAATGCTTACAGAACACTAAGAGGAAGATAAAAAGTAAAATTTTAGAAGAGAAAATAATTAGATAATTAGAGTTTTAGCGAGTTTTCCAAAACACAAGCGATGAATTTAGATGCAATCCATTTTCATCCTGGCCATCTGCAGCTTAAGACACTTATTTTTACCTTTACAGCACTAGTAGAATAACAAACCTGGACCATTATTTTTGGGTTTTCACTGATATAAAGATGTCTTTTGGCTTTTCAAAGTAACGCTAAAAATGGTGACAGAGCCCCTTTAAAATAATGGTCTAGTTTAGTCAACAGTTACTGTCTTAGTGCACTGAAACTATTAATGTGTGATGTTAGCAGCGGATGGCCGGGGTGGAAATGGATGGCGGCTTGAAAAGTTTGGGCTAAAATTTTCAAGTTCGTTCAATAGGCCATTTGCATGATGGCGTCATTTGACTACAACTACCAGAATTCATTTCGGTTTTTCTTTCTTATTTAAATTTTGTAATCCCAGTGCGGTTTAAATAACAATAGCCCTAATTTGCACTACAAAACAAAAAACTGAAGGATTCTGGTAGTTGTGGGTTCAAAGAAAATTATGTAGATGATTGAATTTTAGCACAGTTGTGACCAAAACTTAGACAAATCCCCTTGAAATAGCTCTTTTTATATAAAAATACGAAAAAAGCAAGTGACATACTCGAACACCAACCCCGCGGTCTGGCCAGTACCTTACGCATGCGCACTCTTAGGAGTAAGAGTTAAGATATAGAATCAGGTTATACTCTAGCTATAGGTGGTTTTCACGTTACGTCACGGCGGCCATGGTGGTGCACACCTACAAAAGAATTTTAATGAACTTCTTTTGTTATGTGCACCAACATGGCTGCCACGGCCTTTTTCATTTGAGTCCCACAGGACTTACGGTCACGTAAGTGAAAACCATCTATACTTGGTCAAGTAAATGCAGTCCCAAGTTACTATGGGTTTTTTTACAGATCCAAACCGACCTAAGGGTACTGTGGTGCAGTTAAGAAGGCCTGGTACATCAGCAACATGGTCACAAACAAGGGGAGGTCACCAAGTGCAGAGAGGTAAGAAAGATGACATTGTTTGCAAACTAATGTGGTCCATGCAGCTGGCACGGTTTTTTTGTTTTTTGTTTTGTTTTGTTTTTTTCCCCTTGAGTCATCTGATTTAGTTTGATTCTGTGTATGGAGACCTTTTCATTGTGATCAGTCAAATGACAGCTATTTCTGTGTCGTACATTCCAAGTGGAATCAGACTTTTTGCTAGGTCCCATGCACATTTTAGGTCAGCAACGATTTGACGCTGTTGTGCCGCAAGAAAGCAAGATTTTTGTGTTTCATGTTAAGTAATGATCCGCATAAGAAGGATAGCGCCGAACGGCAATGCACGATGGAATGTCAACTTTTTTCATTCTTACAACTAGTGATCTCATGGGCCTAGACTAAAAAAACGCTAAAAAGTTAAGGTTCAAGGTGCATTTTGTCTAATTTTTTTTAAGGTTTCAAGTAATTTGAGATCCAATTGCACAACATGCAATTTTTAAAAGATATTGTATTTGGGGAACTTCATCAAAGAAGCAAAATTATTAGCTATTGTCTTCTGCTATTCTGATTGGTTAAGCACGAACATTTCCTAAAATTTATCTGACGCAAATGGATTTTCTTTATTTTTATAATGAAATATAATTATTAACCATCAGCTCCTCCTCTATTCTTGAAATCAAAGATATTCTATGTGAGAAAGAGCCAATGCCGCAGAACAATGAAGATTGCTATCGTTCTTATGTGGAGCATTACTTAAAGAACACGCGTGCGAACATCCATGAGTCATTTCTAACAATACTGTATTCCCAAAGCTACGCTGTAACAGTGTGTGTGACCATTCAAGTGAAACCTCTTTAGCAGTACTTTTGCATGACACTATTTCTTTTTCAATATGTTAAAAAATGAAATTCGTGGATTTTCTTGAATTATTATTTTGACACTCTCTACTATGGCATCTGATCAACTCACGTCCTCGCACATTGAACATGTTGCTGGTATCCATAAAAAGCGAGGGTTTCTGGTTGCTTGCTATACACACTTGAGTTTAATAGCTGGTCTTTTTTGATTTTCAACTGCTGCGTGGATAGTTTGATAAAAAGTATTTATTTTGTAGGTGCTCCTGCATCAGGGAGAGTACGTCGACTGAGGAGGGATCCTGTAAGAGGTGAGATTTAATCCATTCTGTTTCACAGTTCTCTCACTTTCTCTAATGTCTTACAATTTAGAACATCTGTTAGAAGGATAAACACATGGTCCGCGGTGCAGACATGTGCACTGTACTGCCGTCATAGTGCTTAAGCTCATACTCTATCCACCATCACAGCTTCATGCATGGTACTTAGTGTGATACGCTAGCAAACCCACAGTCGAACCTCCGTTAATGGACACCGACAACAAGCATAGATCTTTCCTTAGGAGGCAATGAGTCATGATCCCACCCATAGACAAACACTGCACTGTTAACCTCCTATAGCAGATCTCTCTGCTTTGGTCCCAAAAGTGTCCAGTTGTGGAAGGTTCGACTGTGAGAAATATAGTGTACCCCATATTATAAACCGATTACCTGTTCCAGGCGTTTAGTTGGTTAAGATAAGCGTGAACAAAAATTGCGATCGTAAAAATGGCGACGAGACTGGAGACGGGGCGAAAGAACTGTCCCACTCTCTCGGAGTCTCGGTGTCACTCTCTTTTGTCGAGGTTCACTCTATCAGCACTACTAATATATTTTCTTTTGACGCTAACCCTAACCCTTTGCTCCCCACTACCTGAACAACTGGTAAGGCTAATAAACCAGCAGACAGTGTGTGCTGTGGGCACACTTGGAAGACGCAGAAAGTGACACCAGTTTGTTAACTTGTTTGTGTTTAGGACCCTCACATCGTGGGCGTGGCTCACCAATATCTCGCGGCAGAGCAAGTGGGACACCAAGAGGAGGAGGACAAACGTGAATTTTACTCTGTTGATAATTGTTTTACCTAGGATTTTATTTTTAAGTTTTTGTACAGATTATCATAAATAGTTTTCATTTTTGTTTGATATTGTAATAAGTCTTGTAATAAAGCTAAGCATTGACAAATTTTAGTTTACAGTGACAGTTTGTTTGATAGCCTGTTTACCGCCGCCTCTCATCACTACTGGTAACTAGTTCGCTAGGGCTTTGTAGCTGGTGGTTTGATTTCTGTTTTGCTTTCTGTGGACTTGAAGAGGCTGTCACTATGTTTAATGTTACTTTAAAAAACCTACAAGACATTCTCTCTTTGGGCATTTATCTGTTCTTATTGTTAGTTGTAATTTACAAACACTGTAAAACATGCAAATCACCACGACATAGCTCCTTTAAGTAGAATCCATACATGGTTCCTTTTTTTAGCTTTACCACTGATTTCACTGTTACGCGACCCTTCGAATCAAAACTACTTTGAGCAATTTCAATTTACTCTGCCGTCAATCATACCTAGTAGGAGGAGTTTGTATACTCCTGCGTGATCACCAGCCTGCAATGGCGTCCGAAGAAACGAACTCTTTCCATACAAGGTATGATTGACGGCAGGGTAAATCGAACTGCTCAAAGTAGTTTTGATTCGAAGGGTCGCGTAACACTGAAAGAAATGGTAAATAATGACATCTATGGTAAAAAAATCCCGGTACTTTCTTGGTGTTGTCGATGGTGTGATCACCAAATGACGTAAAACAAAAGATTCAAAAGACACTGAACAATACCCACACCACAACACAAAAGCTAACCAACAATGGCTTCCGCAACACCAAAGAACACCCGAAATCTCGAAGAGCACTGTTGTTGTTGTTGTTGTTGTTGTTGTTGTTGTTGTTGTTGTTGTTGTTATGAGTCATCCTTCCAGGGTGTTATATATTGTTTGGAAAAAAACATGTGACGTGTTCTTTAAAGTGTATAATATGAATATGAAAGTTTAAGCTAAATATGGCTTGCCTGGCTTGAGCTGGTGAAAGTGGTTTCCGAATTTTCTTCATTGTTTGCTTGCTCTTTATGCCCATCTGTCAGCAAGCACTTAATGGGTATTTCATTTTCACTAGCGTTTGATTTACCCACACTCGTAATGTTTGTTGTTGAACGGCATTCCTCTTGTGGAGTTGTGTTTGAATAAGAAGTTGTAAATGGCGCATCTGAGTTGTATTCGTCCTCATGAAACGTCTTTCCAATTGTGTTCAACTCCAATGAGTAACGCCTTGTTTGTGCGGCGGCACCCTTGTCTTTCTTTACGTCATTATTGCTTGAAATAGTGGAATCGACTTGCCCATGCAAAGCTTTATCATTTGTTTTTCCCCATTCATTGCTTTTTTCTTCAATTCGAAAGACACTGCGTTCGAGTAAACTCACAGCGCCTTGGAGACATCCTTGTTTTTTATCCATGCTTGGAGTTGCCAAAGGTGAACAATGATCTAATACCTTTTCAGTTGATTTACCGGCTTTATTGCTTTGCACAAGCCCTTTCCCGACACTTTGGTTAGTTTGCTTTAAGAATAAGTCTATGATATCTATTTCTATAGTTTCTCTATTTTCTGATTCTTTGCCTTGGGATTTTTGAACTCTGGGTTGTGTTAAGCTCACAATGTCTTGGAAGTATTCCCCCTTTTCTACACTTGATTGAATTTGTAATTCATCTTTAGGCTGAGGTGAACTTTTGTCTAATTCTTCTAACGCAGATTGCACCGTTGCGAAATCCAGAACAGGTAGTTCGAGAACAAAACTGTCCAATATGCTCACAACAATTCCATCTGCCAGATCTCCACTGAACATGCCCCAGTTAAGGTCGTCCGTCACAGGGTCCACAATCTGAAATGATTACGAAGAATAAATTTGTTTTAAATAGACTTTGCTTATGCTGAGACAAGTAACCCTGTTCAATGTAGAAATGAGAAAAATTCTGATGTTTACCTTGCGTCGTGAAGGGTTCACCCCTCTTTGTTGTTCAGCTGCTCTTTGTTCCCTATTTGTCAACCAACTGTTACCTTCTTCTAACACCTCCACCAGAACATCGTTTACACGATGGGATTCCGACCACTGCTCGGCAGCCCGACAATCACTAGCATTATCACTTCTCTCTCCCATTTGCCACATGAGTGGAGGATGTAATTGCCCAAAGCCCCCATGCATGGACCCTGGATGGAAAGTGCCTGGTACACCATAAGGGTATCCATGGTAATACATTCCAGGGTGGGGCCACATGTACGGTGCTGGAGGGACTGGGTACTGTTGATTCCAGTACTTCTCCCAGAGTCGCTGCTGAACCTCCTGACCAATGAGAGTGGTGTTTGTCAGACTCAAGTGCGACATGTGCTTCCCAGGGGGGAACTGTGGGGCGTTGATGTTGTGTTGATAATGGCTCATCTGTGAAGTATATGGTAAAGGTAACTTGCTTGCTAAAATACGTTTGCGACAGATTACAATAATTTCTTAAAGACGTGAATCTTCCGCTACTTGCAAATTTCCCCACTTCCTACAACAACCATGTTTCTTTCTTCCAGCTGCCGATCCAGGGCCGGATTCACGAAGCCCTCTTAAGTTAAGACATATCCTAAGTATTGTTTCTTAACAATAGCCTATTGTTGGAATGACAATAGACTATTGTTAAGAAACAATACTTAAGATATGTCTTAACTTAGGAGGGCTTCGTGAATCCGGCCCCCAGTCACTAAATTAATCTTATTCAAAAACCCTCATAACGGTTATCTCTCTACAACAGCAATGATTTTTTGTTCTATCCACCGGTCCATTCACGTTCTATTGAAAACTTCCAAAACGAAATATTTTAACAGTTTTCTTAAATCCGGTAAAGGCCTTGAAAAGTTCTTGACATAATTAAAATGACAATTAAAGGTTATTCAAATTCTTATTTTGTTTTTCTTGTTTTTTGATACAATTTGTAAAATAATATGTACCTTTTCAATCTACCATCAACCTCCGATAGTTCCTGTGACCTCGATAACATGTGCAAGAGTTTTGTTGTTTGAAAATTTATTTTTTTTCCTTGACTAGTTTAAAATTTTATTTGGTCAAAGCTGTATTGAAGGACTGTATCACGCTATGCGCATGCTTGCAAAACCTTTCCATTGCTTCTCTAAAGTAACACGATGAGGTCGACTGGTTACGTGTCGCTTATATGAAGCACGTTGGTTTGCTGCTATTGGTGCATTTCGGTCCTCATTATTTTTCCGAATAGATTTTGTTCCCTCAAAAGTCCGGTAGGATAAAAGAACACGATAGAGACATACAGCTTGCGCGTACTCAAACCTCCGCGATTTCGGAACACGCTTACAAGACCGGGCACTTTCCAATTTGGAACGAGGTTAAGTTTATTGACCGTGACCCACACTGGTACGCCCCTAGGTACACACCACGATGAACAACAACCATATTTTTAAAATAACACGAAGAAACACTTTCAAATACAAAATTGGGAGCAGTCAATGCTATGTTACGCAAGTTAATAATTTATCCTACAGCCCGAAGTGTAAATTCACTTCGGCACTAGCAACTGCTATCCGTTTCAATCGTCCTCGAAAGGAAGCCATCTGTAAAAATGGACAGATTTGTACAGGCATGCGCATAACGTGATACAGTCCCTATTACTTTTGACTGTAGAACTATCTATCGATAAGAGGTCGACGAATTTGTAGGGTACAAACGAATACGGACAGTTTCCGTGGGCAGTTCGGTGTCCCTATTAACGGGGTGATTGTACATGTTCCAAAACAATATCTCCGACTTGACATGTTTCGGCCTGGACAATACACACACAATGTAATCAATTTATGTAAATCCGGTAAAAACCTTAACGTTTTTTTTTACCACCATCACTTACCTTAATGTTTTATAATACAGTTGTAAAAATTGCTCTTTCCTATGAAGAATGTACAGAATTCGGCAATAAAACCCTGATTAATCTTTCTTTTCTTTTCGCTCGCGAACATTTGCAGTTTGTTATGCGAAATTTGTGAAAACTACAATTTCAAATTTAAATCGCGTCACCTTCAGCTTCGATCGTAAAGTGCGCGCGCCAGCGCGCGCTCTTGGATGTTTATTTCAAATAACGGCTTGCTTTTAGCTTCGAGAACTTGGCAATGACTTTTTTCTTGCGTTTAAAGTTATAAATGAATTAACCCTATTTTACCAAACTTTTAACATTCATAACTTCTTTAATATGTATTCAGACGCCATCAAACTTTGTGACTTTTCCAAAAATTTATCTTGCAACAATTTCATGACATTTTATTGATCTAGCGACTTGATGTTTCCATGGCAACAAGATTTTGACAGCCACGTTTTTTGAAATTTGCATATTTTACCTTTGAATGAAGAAAAACAATGTTTATTGGTATAACTTTTACATTTTCACGTCATTTAGCGTTTATTTATTGGTGAAATAATGCCCCCCTACTCCCCCTGGGAACTGGGCAAAGTGCGCGCCAAGTGTCAGACAAGAAGACAGAAAACTGAATAACGATTGTTTTAATTACAAAATAAACTATCCCTTTTATAATACAAATTCTTAATTTGACGTAGTTTACAAAGTATATACAAATAATTTTCAAAACGAAAGTTCACAATACTTATATAAATTTTAACTTGGTAATATAATTTTTAACCATTTCCCCACCACAATGTGTAAATTAACTCCTAAAATGGTCAATCGACTATTAACACAAAACACAATGAAAAGAAACAATTTTGAAGTCTGGCAATTCACTATTTAATCGAATTTGTATTTGCATTTAAGTTGAACGTTTGTATTTTGTAAAATTAAGTATTTAAAATCTTTTAAGTTACTGCAGAAAAACTACAATGAGTACTCGTACACACTAACTGGAACACAACTATATGATAAAATTTTATCAGCATGTGGATGTTTTACCACGTTTTTTGTTACCCGACAAGTATTACTGTTGCCCAGCAAGATACAAGAATGTCAACAGTTATATTTGGTGTTCAAATACACCACTCTCTAAAGTCTTCAAAAATATTACAAGTACCCAATATTATAAAATATCTTCACCAAATACCAATATAGTTTAACCAAATACATTTCTTTCTTAGAAATAATTTAACTCTTTATCAATTTTACAATTTTCTTACCACGTTCAAAATTTCAAATATATAAAACTGCTCCGAGAGGAACTTCTTTAGCTGTTGTGGTTGAAAATATTCAACCCAGCGAGTTTAATTTTTATTTTTCTTTGTCTCAGATTCGTTATCATATTCCAAGACAAAAAAAAAAAAAACTGGTTTAAAAATTTTAACCAAAGAAAAAAACTAAATGTTGGATTTTTGGAATGTTACGCCCAGTGGGGACATGTTGGCTATTTGCAAGTGTGGTACAGGAGTCAACCACAAAACAAGTTTAGCTAATTGTCAAAGAGGGACTTGAACATGGGATCCCAGGAAAGGGGGGGGGGGGGGGGGGGTACTCTGTATATTTTTGGGTGGGAGTGTGCCGCTGGAACTCTGAAACCTTTACCAGACCATGTTAAGCTGATTTTGGAACCCTATACTAGACTAGACACCGAAAATCCCTACCGTATCCCAGACTTGCTATGTTTAGAACTGTATCACTATTAGTGTTTTTAAAGGTGTCAACAATGTTGCCACAATGATTTTATTTCCGTTTAGGGGAGACTTTTTCTCTTCCGAGTTTCAATTCCTTTTCTAGACTCAATTCTTCATACCACCGATCAGTTTCCTGACTAATGATAACCTATTCTAGACCAAAACTCTCTGATTTCTATACCCTATCCCAGAATCCAAGACTAAACTGCTTGAAAACCATACCCTTCACAGCAGCACATACCCACATAGCTTATATATGAGAGTACCCCCCTCAGGCAATGCAACTTACACTCAATCCTTTTGTGTGCAAACAAAACCCAGAGGCAAAACATCAGAATCTCAGGAAACTTTTTCAGTAGTTTTCCCTAGTGTAAACATAGTCCTTCAGTGTCAATGCATGTATAATGGTTATTCAGTCTCAAGTCGTTTGACATGTGGTAATATTTCCCACTGTGGGACATGCAGATCAAACTCAAGAGCTACCACAGCTTGAAATTCAAACTTGAGGAGTTCTTTAACTGATATACGAAGCCTGTCCTCAATTGCCTGCAACAAAAATATAAACATCTTACAGTCAAACTTGCATTAAACGGACACCCTCGGGACCCTCGTTGGTATCCGTTTAAAAGAGGGGTCTGCTGAAAACAGGTTTGTTTTACAGTCAATGTGCAACACTCCAAGTTAACTTTTTTTCTTGGTGGCCATTTGGCCACCGACTCTTAAGACTTGGTCGCCAGTGAAAAATTTTAGTCGCCAGAATTAATTAATTAATCAATTAATTAATTAATCAATTATTAATTAACTATTCAATTAATGATTAATATATCCTTATACTTTATTTATTATAACCTTTTCCTGAAACCACTTAAACATTTTTAACTCTCAAACAATTTTTAAAGTGAAATCAAATCTTTTCATTATGATTGATTACTGTACAACGTATCAGCGGCTCATCATAATGAACTTGATATATCATTGGCTAACGTAATAATTAGCTTTAGTTTCAAAGAATCCTTTACAATAAACTTCGACTTTCGTAGATTTTCAAGATTACAGTTACAGTACATACTAGTTGTAATATCAACCAAAAACAATGGTCAAGATTGAAGAAATGTCATGCCTTTACTGCCAGTTCAGGAAACCAAATTTCCTAACACTTGTGACCCTTTAGCGGCCAAATGTTTGCCTACATTATTTCTGTGGAAAACTGGACACTACCCTAACAGTTTACCCAAGTGAAGCCACATGGTTTGAAGACAAAATGGCAGTGTATTTTCACAAACTAAACAATGAACAAAATGTTGTAAAACGAACAAGAAAACATGACATCCTGGCGACATTGTTGCTGTCATGTGCTGGTGCTCTGTTAACTTATCTTTGCATTGATGTACTTTTTAGCTAAATAGGATTTTTGCAAGAAGCACTAGATTTGTTTGAAAAATGGCGTCATTTTTTACCGCGAAAATATCGGATTTTAAGATATATATATATATTAAGAATCAAAGCCACTAAACAAAAACACGGAAATGTCAGGATTGTTTAATTTAATTCATAATTCACAAAACAAAACACTAGTGTAACTGGTATAGTTTATTCAACAATCTTTCGAGAAATGAAACTAAAATCGTGCGTATGTCCTGGCGTTATTTACATATTTTTATGCGCAGTGAATGCGAAAAAATCTTTCGAATTTGAAGGCAATCGCCAAGACATGATTTTTTGTATCGAAGAAATCTTGAAAAAAGTAAATCCTGGTTCGTTCATACAAGTGAAATTCATTTGCCGCGGACCGGCGTAGCTGTTTGCGGTTTTATTTATAGAATCGATTACGGCTAGACTCGACACACGTGCTTTAATTTGTTTAGTACTATTTTTCATCCCTTGTTGTCAAAATTGGCAGGCTTTTTCATATGAAGTATTTTTGCGTCCGCTGTAACAAGATGTGTTTCTAAAATTCATTGTGGATCAATTAACGGTGGAACTTTCCAAGCTTTCGCAGTTCCTTTTATTCTTGGAGGAAATTTACGAGATTGCATGTACAGTATCACGCTCAAAGGTAACACTGTCACATGCTAAAGTTCAGTCAAGCGGAACGAGCACAGTTCGTCCGGGAGTTCGTCTCATTCCGATCGAGAGATAAATCTCCGTTCTTTCTCACGGGTATACTTTATGGATAGAAGTGTTTTGTTTTAATTTACTCAATTTCTGCTGGTTTCAATCGCAAAACAAGTATTTTTTTAAGGTGAATTCGTAACGTGTCAGAGCGTTCTCTTCTTTTTTTTACTCTGACTGGCAACTTGGGTTTAAATTTAGTCGCCAGCTCCAAAATTCTAGTCGCCATGGCGACTAAAGTGGTCACAACTTGGAGCGTTGATGTGGGAAGAAAATTTAGGGACCTAAACAACTGGTGTCCGCTTAATCCAGGTTTCACTGTATACAAAAGATAAAAGCTTAAAATTTATGCTGTACGTAAGGCCCGGGGGGTGGGGGGTACTCCCCCAAAATACCTATATGGGTATGTGCCGCCCAACGGGGTCGTGATTTTGGGACTCTTTATCTAGAATGGGGTATCCATTTTAGAGATGTTTCCTAGAATGGGGAATAATATTTCGAACGCACGAAAGCTTCAAATTATCAGCAGCTATTTTTTCTAGAACGGGGTATCATTTTGAGTGCAAATTTTTTCTAAAACGAGGTCTAAATTTGGAGACCCCGGGCAGCACATACCCACCCAAAATATACCCAAGTACCCCCCCCCCCCTAACCCTAACCCCCCCCCCCCCCCCCCCCCCCCCCCGGGACGTAAGGTAAAGGTTGAGTCTGCTGTTGAAATCTAAAACAAAAGATATGGAATGATGGGTAACATCCTGGTTCATTTTCCAACCAAATGTTTAGTTTTTCCAAGTGTGATGCCCACTTTTAACCTCAATATCAAAAAGCGAATTATTCTCCCTCCTTCAGTCCCCATACATTTCTAACTTGTATAAATAGTAAGGAAAAGAAGTTGGTAAAATATCAAGAGAATTTGTCTAGCTTGGGTGATCAAATCCTTAATACTCATGACCTCTCTGATTCACTATAAAGCATTGATATTACAAGGAGAAATTTGATGATGATCACCATTGGAGCTTTAAAGGGTTAATCACAGGAAGACCATGCTCACACAGCTGTGCACCATACAATCTACTTAGCCACACTGTTCTGCACTGTAAAGGCCAATTTACACATGCAACTTTTTTCATGCTCTTCAATGCAACTTTTAACTAGCAGCGATTTCTGTGCAATTTGGGTGCGACATTTGCTTTCTCAATAATCACCACCAAGTTGCATCAGATTTTGAACATGTTCAAAACCTCTGCACCGAAAGGTGCATTAAAAATTGCACAAAAAATCGCCTGTGTAAATGGCCCTTAATAATCCAAGATTTGAATAAGACAATTGTTTTTAAGAAAAGATCAATGTTGATGAGAAAACATGAATCATGGCCTTTTGCCATCACACTACTGACTTATGTTCTCACAATGTTGGACTGTCTGGGCCCGCACAAGCATACCTCAATGAGCTCCTTGATTTTATCTCGTTTCATGTCATCATTAAATTTTGCTGCTAATAACAAACAGGAACCTGAAGATAATTGAAACAAAAAGAAAACAGAAATGTCATGTCAAATGCAAATTCTACAGGGAAAATCTTGCACAGATCTGGGGTAATATACCTTACGTTGGCTTTGGAATAATTAATTGAATGATTAATTGAATGATTAATTGAGCAAAATATCGTGATATGCCAGTGGCAAACGGATCAATTATTATTTGCCTATGCCAAAGGCAGAGGCAAATAACAACAATACAGAATGAAAACCCTTGGAGCAAGGACAAGAATCGACAACAAATTCAACCCACATAAAAAAAAAACTCAAAACCCTGATTTGGTTGCAAGTGTCAATCAACCCTTTAACATTAGAAAGAGCTCCCTGTAGAATCAAACAGTCTTACCTGCCAGCAGTTTTCTGTTTGCTTTACTTATCTTTTCCTATAAAAGTAAAAACAACATGGTATATTAGAACACAAAGCAATGCACATATCACACTGCAATTACCTTACAGAATAGAGAGGTTTTCAATTGAGTGTCGAAAGTAATTTCATGATTGCTTTGGTTTTGGTTTTGTGCCACTTTCTCAACCAATCAGCAGCAAAACAAAAAGAAATTGTGACTTGTTCACACACGTTTTTCCGCCCTTGGTGGCGGCTTCGTGTATTTCGTTCGAGTTCTGATTGGTTCATTGGATTGTCTCTACTGCAATTTGTGTCACTCAAATTCTTGCCACCAATGTTTTATCAAACTACTTTACCTTTAAAATTAGTTTTTCAAAATAGACAAATGCATAAGCTACAGTTGTCGGATCCAGCTGACATTCCTGCATCAGAAAACAAAGACATGATTATCTACAAGCATAGCAGGACAAAAGTTGACTGATCAAATTCCAAAAACATGCCACTATTTCATACCAGTAGTTTCAATTGATTGAATCTGCCCTTGAAATGTGAATGGGGGCAGGAAGCACAAAGGGGTGAGATGTTTATAGGAGGCAGGAAAAGGTCAAGTGGGCAGTAGGATTCCCAAGGAAGTGAGAAGCAGGAGAAATGGGGGAACAGTTGGCAGTATTTTGCAATATTTTGCAACAAAATAGCCCAAGGATACAAGTCTCCAAGGAAGGGGAAGAAACTGGTAGCATTGGGTATGGGAAGTGCAATGTTCAGCACCCCCTGTACCTAACCCCTCCCTGAAATCTATAACATAGACTGCAAACCTTGTCAGAATGTCTCAAAAATAACATTACCTTTGTGGACCATTATTTTAGGGATTTTACAGAGGAACACAAGATTACTTTGTTTATGTACTGGGTATAAAACATGCTTTGCATAGTCTGGTAAACGAAAATGCATGAAAACTTGGGTTTTAATGACCACACAGGGAATGGAATTAAACTTGAACAAAATGTATCTACATTTATGAACAGTTCCTCTTTGTAATAAAGTCCAATAGATCTAAAGAAAGCACACTTTTGTTTAACATAAAATAACCGAACTGAACATAACATATAACATATTAACATAATGTAGCAACCAAAAATTATTTTTCTTTAGATGTCTTACCTGTGCCATAGCAATTTTGACAATATCTTTCTTTAAGCTAAAAAAATACAGTAAATGGAGAAAGTTAATAAGTCAGAAACTGGGTAAAGAATTTTTTTTATGAAATGGAGAACTTTCAATGATATAAAATTTCTTAAGGTATTCTGCAAGAAGTTGGCGGGAGGGGGGGGGGGGGGGGGGGTGGTGTGGTACTCTCATATATAAGCTATATTGGTATGTGCACGGTGAAGGATAGGGTTTTCAAACACTCAGTTTAGTCTGGAATAGGGTATAGAACTCGGACAGTTTTGGTCTAAAATCGGGCAACGTTTACCGGGACACTGATCAGTGGTATGAAGATAGAATTTCTGGAAAAAAGTGAGTCTGGGATAGGGCAGGGTGTGTAGTCTAGAATGGGGTTAAAAAATGTAGCTGAACATGATCTGGTATAGGGTAAAGGTTTTGCCATAAAAAAAATGTACAGAGTATCCCCTTCCCCCTCCCCCGTCCCCCTCCCCCCTTCCCCCGTCCCCCCTCCCCCTAGCAGGAGCCTAGTGCATGCCCATATTGTTACCATAGTTACATCAACAAAGTAACAAGACAACGGCACATTACCTTCTTAGTTTAGTAAGTGTAATGTTGAGGTTGGGAAACTTCTCCCTGAATTGTTCATTCAAATCTTTTTTCAGCTCTGAGGGCCTTGCATATGCTACCATGGATACCTAGAAATTATCCAGATGTTATTAATAGATATTTACCTCCATCATTATCATAAACATCTGCAGCAGCAAAATAATCATCAGTATCAACATCATGATCATTAATTTTTATCATCAACATCTTCATCCTCATCATCATCATCATCAACTTTAATTTTTTTATTGCCACCACCATCACTGCCATCTCCATTGCCATCACTATCACCATCATCAATTCTTATTAAGCCATACCAAGAATAGGCCTTGAGTAATAAAACATCTGCAGAGCATTTTACTTTTCTTTGAGGGAACAAGCTACTAATTATAACCAAACTTCCTTTTTTCACTGAAAATTGCACAGTAGACATTTCCAGAGTTGTCAAGTTTGTAAACTCCATGACTGAAAGAATGATCTTATTAATATTTCATAAAATCTATCTATTGTCTTTAAATATATCATATATAATTACCAAGTAAGATGCGAGGTTGAGAACCTTCCTGTGACGACCTGATGTCAATTCAGGGTCATCCAAAAGATGAGGGTCATACCCACTGGGTGAAGTAAAACCAACATCGACACTCTCTTTTTATAAAACATAACAAAAGTAAAAATTATTAACAAACAGTATATAGTATGTGTGTTTCTAATAATTAGAATTATTTATTATTTGATGGTGGACTTACTCCCGGAGGGGGAGGGGGGGGGGGGGGGGGGGGGGGGGGGGGGGTGGCTCCTATATAAAAATGACGGGGGTGCTCATCGGAAATTTTCAAAAAACACCCTAAAAGGTACCAGAATGTTGTTTGATGGGTGTGGCTCAAAATAATTTTTACCCCTAAGAGGTACCAATTCTAAAACAACACGTCATATTCTGTCATATTGTCACGCAATGATGTGACAGTGCGAATAGATGGTCGCTTTGAGAACTTTGCAGCGATTTTACTCTCTTGGATGCCCGGTGACCCCCATTTTTCTTTCCGTAGATCACTTCCTTTCCTTATTTTCTCCATTTTAACAAAAAAAAAAAAAAAAACAGTAAAAATCTGTACGTGAGAAGTTACAAATATTTCGCCTTTTCTGCTCTCATGCGACCAAAGTTTTCTTCAAATGTGGACGGGCAAGACTAATACTGTATGTTTTCTTTTTCAAGGCCTATTCTACCTCAAGGAACGACAACAGATGCAAAAGTTTACGTAATAGACTTAGTTGTGTTGAATTGGGTACGTTTACCTGATCTAAATTTCACTAAAGTAGCTTCTTTTATTGCTAATACATGTAGTTGTAAGCTAAGATTGTCTTTAAATAACGAAAGCTTCTTAAAATGCATGGTATTCAATGCGCCTTATCTCGAAAACGAGCACGGTGACCCCCCATTTTTTGAAAATGAAATCCTAATGAGTGACAATTCAAATTAAACCCACAGAACAGCTCTTTTCAGTGGTGCTGTTTATTATGCTGTACAAGTTGGTGATACAATTACTGTGATAAAGATTGAAATTACCTGTACAGCGTAGATACTAAAATGCTAAAATGTAAAAAATTGATAAATTTCGATGCTGTTCATATATTGTTATGCTATTACTGTTCAGAATGCATTTGCACGCAAATTGCAAACCTGTCAAAAACTCAAGATCAACAAAATGAATTCAAGATTGTACCTAAAATTCATTTTGATGATCTCACATTTTTGACTGTTTTTGTGGTACATGTGCAAATGCATTCTGCTCTGAGTTTTCTGTTAGAATACATGTACTTCTGTCTGGTACTGTATGTCCATGTGTAAAGTTCTCTCTTTGGAGGTAATGGCTTACAAATGAGGAAAGACCATGTATAATGCTAGCATTACCTATCAGAGAGGTCCCTCCTGGATCCACTTGTACAGAGAAAGGTGTGCTTGCCCCTCGACTGGAAGGACCATCACTCCAGCCAAAAGGGTACGTTGATATGAGGAATGATCTGTATGACACAGTCTGTCAAGAAACAAATTAATATTGATACACATATTACTGCACTGATCAGAGAATGTACAGAAGTTGCCAGTGTGGTGTATAAGTGGCTAGGTTGCTGGACGTCGACCCAGAGGTCCCAAATTCAAGCAATGCGTACAAGCAATGCTTTTTTGTATTTCGCGACTGTCTAGTTGGTTTCCTATGTTGTCCCTTGGATCTTACTGCCACAAGGCCATGTGTGGTCTTGTAGAAGGGGACAAGTGGTGCAACAGTTCTTCACTGCTCAAGAGATGACCAACCAAGTTCTTGAAGCTTATTCTTGAAGTAATAATAGACCCTATTCATAAATGGCGGCCGGTTTATTATTCTTTTATATTCATGCTAATCAGCCCAACCAGCCTCGTTAGCATGTGCAAAATTCAAAAGAATTTTTGCTTTAAAATGAGGCTAGTTGGGCTGATTAGCATGAATATAAAAGAATAAATAAATCGGTCGCCATTTATGAATAGGGTCTATTAATTGTTTTTACAACACTTTATTACTTTTTGTGTGGACACATTGCTGGCCTACATTTGTCTCAATAACTTTGACCATCAGAGAAAACATAACATTCTTTGACAACTAAATGAAAAGTTTGATACAAACAGAGTTCCTTCTGTTCATTGAAATCAATACCTTGTCTGATGATCCTAACTCCACTCCGTCTATTCCAACAAACTGGCTTGGTGTAACTGTTGATGTTTTTTTAACACTGCAAAAACGAGCAATTTTTATAATTTACAAAAAAAAAAAAGAAAAAAAAAAAGATAAAAACATATATTAACATGGCTTGCAAAAGTTATAGTTCCCAGCATTTTCCATCATTTATACTTTGATAGATCAATACTACAATTCTTTATCAGTTGATACTAATAACAATAATGGTAACAAACAAATGCCCAGTCAGTAGTGAACAAGTTACGGTGTTTTTTATGATGTAACTGGCTACCATAGTAACAGTTCAACCTGTTAAAGACACCCTTATTGTAGCACTAACTTATAAAGAGTGGCAGTATAAAGTGTAAGTACTGGAAATTATTAGGAACTGTTGTGAGCCAACCTTAAGTGACTTTGACATTCAGTTTATTATTTTATTAAAGTGCCTATGAAATGAAATTTTCGACCAGTTTTTTATACTAAAAAATTGAAGTCCATGTTCCACTGATTCATAATTTTCCAATTTAAGTGATGGTCAAGCAATGAAAGGTATTTTTTGGACGTCCAAAGTTGGGCAAAAATGAACTTTTCATGTACTGGGGCCTGGAACTAGTATAAAAAGAAACATAGAATGCACAATCACTGCAAAAAACCGTTGAGAATGGCGGGATCTGGGTTTCCAGACCTAGATCAGTATTAATACTTGAAGAGCAACAAAAGAAACAGCAAACTGATCCTTACGGCAGAAAAACCGAAGCAGAAGCAAATAACATGGTGACGTCAACAGTTGTACAAAAATGCCAAAAATGCAGTGTCCCTTTCAGACACTTCAGTATTTCTCGTAAACAAACCACTTTTTTAGCTATATTTTTGCAGTTTTGCTCAGTTGGAAATGTCCTCTGATGATGAATTTTGACTACCATGTTGACTACTAAGGTCTGCACAACTGCTGACATCATAAGTCCTAATTTGCATATTTTGGCCATGCGCTGGTTGTCCCATATTTTTGGCTCAAATAGGCCAACTTTGAGGTAAGAAAATAAATAGATTGCACGTTTGACCATAACTTAAATTGGAAAATTCTGAATCAGTGGAACATGGACAAAAATTTCATTTCATAGGCACTTTAAGGTAAATGATTAGTGACTGTTGGAGTGTTACCTCATTCCTTCCTGTCCAGCTTCCTGGTTTTCCTTGTGGTACTTCAGAACAGAATATGTAATCAGTGGAGCCTTGTGACTTGAACACAACACTATCCTAAAATACGACAAATTTTCAAGTAGAAAGTAAAAAGATATGCTTTGGTGCATCTATTAATGCAAGGAAATTGAAATAGGCTATTTTCCATCCACACACTTGAGAATTTCACTGTTAATTTTTTTAAATACACGACTTAAGTAAATTACTGGTCACTTACAGGGATATAATAATATTGTTATCAGAACCCAAAATGGTGATATTTGACCAGAACTGACCCATATCTTGGTCTCTGTGGTGGTGAATATGTCACAAATTTCAAACCCAAAAACTCCCTTCCATGCTGTCACTTAAATCAAAGTACCCAGTTTCTCTTCCCAGGATTTTGAAGACTTCTTGTTCATTTACCCTCCAAGCAAAGGTACCTTGGTTGGCATATCTACATGTACCAGTAATGGAAAGAGAAACCCTTGAACATGACTGCTCAAGTTTCAGGTCCTTTTACAAAATAATGATTATGAATTTGTTACTTTTAGAGGTCCTGCACTATATAACAACATTTGGAACAAGGGTAAGTCAAACTAAATGCATGCTTAAATCACAATTTTTTATGGTACCATCATGTGTAAGCAAAATGAAAACAAGTAGTTGAGAACTGTTTTAAGAGTGGTAAGAATTTAAAATTTACCAGTTATAAAAAGAACAAAATCTCACTTAAAAGCTGCTTGAAAACATCCTTATAGTAACAAATCCATTTGAAGAATTAAAAGGGCACTGTCCTGCCAAAATAGTAATTTGACAGATTTGCAGGTTCAAACAAAAACTGCGCACTCCTCTATAAGTGATGTCACCCAACACAGGGCTGCAAATAACGGCCGGTCAACGGACAATGTCCGGTCAGAATTGGGTATTGACCGGACAAATCTTTGGATTGCCGGACATGTTGTCAGGTCATTTACTCATTCAAAGATTTTAAATTTTTAACTTTTTGATAATCACGAGGGACAACATTTATGTTTCCGAAAGAAAAAGAAAACGAATATAAAGCTAGACAAATTAGTGGTTGAGAAATTCCCGGTAGTCGCAAATTTCCACGATGTCATCAAGTCTTGTCGCGACCGCAAATCATCGTGTCTTCCGTTACTTTGTTTACTTTAAGTGTTCCCAATAAGTAGAGGGTTTTACCTTCGGCTAGTAAATTAATTGATTGATTGACTGATTGATTGATCGGAAAGCACCCTCACGAAGAATAATCTCGCTGCACCGAGAATACCCCGCGTAGCATTTGTTGCGAAGTGTGTGTGTTAATCGATGCTTCTTCGACTGAAGAAAGTTCCGGCACTGACAGTGAGGAAGATCTCGAAAGAGAAGACAAAGACGAAGGGGGAAAGTGTTAATTGCAGAGCTTGATGAACTTGAGTAGCGAAAACCGAGTAATTTGTTTTTCAAATTGTCATGATTGAGCATCCGAACATGAAAAGCTTGACCGCAATGTAATAGAACTATTCAAGTTTTTGATTTGCTGTAATCTCTAATTACATCCAGAGTAGAGCAGTACCATTTGGCATTTGGCTAAAAATAATTTTTAACCTTTACTTGTCTTGCAATACGGCTTGCCAGAACACTTTGCTATTAGTTAAATAGTTTTCTTACATGAAAAGGTAGCGTACAGAAATCTACAGAAGCCTCAAGGTTCACGTTATATTTTCTATATTCTAATATCAAATTATTAATTTTTGTGTTGTCTTTTAGGGATTAGCTTTCTGCTTGAAACTAAAGAAAGCAAATTCCCAAAGTGCTCTCTTAAGGTCCATAACGTTTGTAAAAAAATTTAAAAAGAACAAACCATATGTCACTTCCAGCACACCCTTCAAAACGTGCTTTCTAGTGATTGCATCACTCGATGCAACTCAAAAATGGAGCGTAAAGCACAAAAAGTGGAGAATAAGGTTGTCTTTAAGTATTCTAAGTGCAAGAAAGACAGAATATAGACGCCATGCGTTTAATACATACAGTGCTGCGGAATTTCGAAACCCTAAGACGATATGAATTTAACTTGTTTATGTTTACATTTTAGTTAGCTTCTTTTTTCATATTAATTAAGAGATCGATTGAACCCTTCGGTTTTCATACATGTATATTTTGCACGTTTTACTTTAAATTCAGTTGTAGAAACGATTACCCTGCGAGCAGAGCCTCTTTCGATCCTCCTATAGAGGATCGAAAGAGGCTCTGCTCGCAGGGTAAGAAACGATGTGGCGATTGCCAAAATGTAACATTTTAATAATTATAAGTGATTTTCCCAGATGTAAACGAATGGTTGCGGTTGTATCTTGCGTGACCGTACCGCGTATGCGAGGCTGCTTGTGCAATAAAGAGTAGTAAAACTATTAACTTGTAATTTTTATTGCCAAACCGACTTGGATTCAGTTGATTTTTAGTTAAAAAAAGGTTTACTGTGCAATCTGGGTTCACATTTGCAAGAGTTACGACTGTTCCAATTTGACCGGCCAAAAACGGGCCGTGTCCGAGCAAAAACATGTTTGGCCGGACAACATGACCGGCACCTGCCCGGCCATTATTTGCAGCCCTGCAAGACAATTTTTGACGCAACATTGTTGTGTTAAAAGTTGACACTCTGTCACAGTTCCTGGACTACATTAACACATCATCTTGTTGCAGCAACACATTACATGTTATGAAGTTGCAACGTGTTGGCCACGTTAAGGTCGCGGGGGACAGGTTCCGCTCATCAGTATGCATTTATGAAAAGAGTATGCACGAAGTGCGACGGCTGATACCAAAAATGCGCGAAATATTCACGAACAGGCTCTGTAATGTTTCTGCATCAATAATTGCACATGCAAAGCGCTGTCTGGTAAAATACACTATTTTTCAAAGCATTGTTCTTTCTGCATGAAGTGTTGACAATAGCGGCCCGTGGATTAAAATTAGCAAAAGTACATCGTGTTTGCTTGGGAAGCCTTTGGAATCGTAAAAATAAGCAATTTTGTGTCCAAGAATCCAGCGCGGATAGAGAATTTCATGCGTGAGTTGAAACTACAGGGAGGTAAACTAGGTGTATTGTAGATTGTCATATCTGACTCAAAATTTTCAAATAAGCTTTCAAAGGGAAGATAAGGCTTCAAATTCTAGCATGGACAATTTTACTCCTTTAAAAGCTAATAACTTTTAATTGAAGTTTAAATAAAAAAATCGGAGTCAGATATGACACAATAGACGTTTTGACGGATCAGTGAGTGGTGTAATCAACTTAATTTATGTTCTTCTCGAGGAACAAACTTGGACACAAAACCACACAAAACATAACTTTAGTCGCTTACAGCATTGCCGCAAAGCGCGATCTCTTCAATGAAAAACAATCCTTATGCACTTCCATTATTGGCCAATATCTCTGTAAAATTTTAGCGAAATCGATATAACGTTTTTCAAAGTGACACTCCTGCTAAATTTTTGTCTTATAAATTTATTCATGGGCAGGTATCCCCCGCGACCTTAAATAAATGTGCAGAAAATCGCCCGCATACCATCAACTTTCCACTCAACAGTGTTGTGCTAAAAAAAGCCAATTACAAATTGTTGCCTACAATGTGCACACACTAAGACCATTGTTTTTCTTATATAGCGGGCTAAAAGTAATGAGAGCCAAAATATTATTACAGTGTGCATCTGGATAAAGGTGAAGAGAGCATACAAGGTGTGAGGAGACAATATTTTTAAATACTTACCTTCTTTGACCAAGAAGATTTACATATAAAAAATGCACGAGTTGACAAGTTGAAAAGTGTACAAAGCACTATTTTCCCTCAAGAAGTTTTAATTAAATAATTAATGACAAAGAGGTACTAAATTCATTAAATCTTAAATTTTATGACGTACCACAAGATATGACACTATTTAATTTGCATAAATGCTTTATAACAGTCCAGTTCAATATTTCAATATATCAAATCCCCGTTAGTCAAATTACCTCTTGTCAGTTGCCCGTTTCTTGTGGTGAAATGAATTCCCCACCAAACACGAAATCCTGTGTTTGCCGCTGCGACTAATGCTTCCGCTTGTCGAAGAGGACGAGTCGAATGATTCAGACATCGAAACGCTCTTTCGAACAATAACAGTTCTTTCTTGTTGCCTTCTTTCAGTAACAGCGTCTGTGACACTGCGTTGTCTGTGAATATTACCCTTAACGTTTTTCGCACTACTGTTTCTCTCATCGCCTTCAGAGGTGCCAGGTTCAGAAATTGAATGCAGCAATGCTCGCCTTGTCGATAACAAATCGGGGTTTCGTTCAACATTTTCATGGCTTCTTTTCGTAACATTCTTCTCAGTTTTCAGTCCACTGACCGTATCTTTTGCAATATTTCCGTCAAGTGAAATGTTTGAGAGGAAAGCACAAGCAGAAGCTATTCGTCTTGACTTTCTTCTGCTCGGACGGCCAGCTGCCACAGCCGCCATTTTGGCGGTTGTTGACAAATTGCTCCCAACCCACTCCCAGGTGAACAAATCATACGCAGCCCTCCCCTCACTCTCCTGAAATTGAAACCACACTGCATCGCGGGCTCGAAATTGCTCAGGGGGGAACATTTCGGAGGACACTAAGCCTGCGTTTTTTTGGGAGAATCCGAAATTGGATTTGTGATCTCGGATCATATGGATTTTTCATGACCAAAAAAACGAAAAATCCTAAAACGGATCATTTAACGTAAAAAAACCCGTTGGTATGCAAATGAACCTATTTTGACTCGCTTGTGTTTATCAGCCTGCTCGACAAATAGTTTTCAAAATATAAGCATTAAAATTATACCTGAATTGCCCATGATATGAAATCGCGGAAGAAACAAAACAGCGAACGGAACGAGTAAATTTGCACGAAAGACCGCTTGTCAGATGTACTTTTTCAAAAAAAACGCTCAGATCACGAATCTAAAAATCCGGATTTGGATTTGATCCGAAGAATCCACCCTGAGTGTGGATTTTATGGATTCATGATCCGTTTTTGGATTTGCCCAAAAAAACGCAAAATCCGTTTTTGGATTCAGAAATCCGGATTTGGATTTTCCCAAAAAAACGCACCCTAAATCAATAAAAGCTAATAAAACTGCTTTCTTTTTATTAGAAAATAGTTATTATGCTATTTTAGATTTAATTTGAATTAAAATTTCAGAATGAATCAGCCCATTCTTGTCTCGCAACCAGTACCAGTCAGTCAGTTATGTCAGCATACAGCAAGCCTACCAGTGACCAGTCAGCTGACTGATTTTTCCAGGCAGCAAGCCAGCCAGAAACCTATCCGACAATGCAACGCGAATTGAAGACTAAATTTTGTCTTATCACCGCGCCGACGCGATCATACCCTTTTCAAGGCCGGTAGTCTGTCGGTCCTCTTTTATCGGGATTGTTATGTCAAGAAAACTTTTCTTGCAACGAACAGATACATGCTTTTGAAGATTTGTTCAAAGGATAACACGACAAACGGGGTTTTAATATCCAAGCCACTTTGAGCGCGCTTGGACGCGTCAGCATGCAAATGCATGCCTACGCATATAAAGACACCCTCTGGCTAAGTCACTAAATAATTTCTCTGAAAAACTGAAAACTGCAATTTTTTTACTGCGTTATTAGTAACACGATTTGAGATTTTAGCACTGAGGCATTTACAGGAAATGAGAAACGATATGAGAGGCGGCTGTATTGCGCAGGCTAAACATGGCATTGCCAGGAGGCAAGATTTTTTTCCGCACTCTTTGGTCGGGGCTAACTTTTCTTTCAACGAGATTACGAGGGTAGCCCGATGTCCTTGCTGAATGATTTCGCTGAAGGATTTGTTCTTTAAATTTTAAGAAATTTTTCTTCCCCTGGGTGGCCCAGGAAAGAAGTGGATGTACTGGTAAATATCAGTTAGGAGGAGTTACACCTAAAAGCCATTTTTCCCTGCTAGAGATAGGTTTTCTAGAATTGTCTCGTTAACGTTTCAAGATAAGGGGTGGAGGAGGGAACTCCTCAGACCCGACACTGACAATGTTTTTTTTCACTGACAATGCTTGTATACCGTAATACTCGATTAAACGCCGCGGTGTTTATTATTTTTTTAGCGTTTCCGATGCGGCGTTTATTCAAGGGCGGCGTTTATTCGAGGGCGGCGTTTATTTCAAAATCATATTTCTTAAATCACTGACAACAATTACGGTAAATCATTTCTAAGTATTTTGCAAAACTGAAACATGTTCAAAGTCCCAATGTCTCGCTTTTTTTGCTGGGAAAGAATAGTAATTCTTTTTTCTTATAATCCTCGAATAAACGCCGCATTCTTCTGATTGGGTGCGGCGTTTATTCGAGGGCGGCGTTCATTGGTAATTTTGCTTCCGTCTGCGGCATGTAATCGAGGGCAGGTTTATTCGAGGGAGGCGTTTAATCGAGTAAATACGGTATGTGAAATCAAAGGCTTCTATGAGCCAACTCGTGAATGCCTGAAACGCTCTAAATAAAAGTTGCAGAGGTTATGAGTACGACCCGAGTGCAGTACTTACGTATTTATTTTGTGAATAGAAAAAAAGTTCCCTAAAGGAGCATTACAGGAATTTGCGTTACCCGATCGCGAAAGCAAGTTGAATATTTCATCTAATCAAGTCTCGAGTCTCCGATGGGAAAAGAATCCTTGCTTTGCTGGAGCCAAAATTGTTGCTAAAAAAGGAACGATATTAAGTTTGTGGAAAACAGTAAAGATTAAAAGCAAATTTCCTGGCTTATCTAATTAATATGATCTATTCGTTTCATCATTTTTATTTTATTAGATGTAAATTAGTTTAGATGTGTTATTAGATATTTTATTTATTAGATGTAAATAGGATATACTTTAGTAACGCAGGTCCACATCAGCCTATAGACCCTATTCATAAATGGCGACCGATTTATTCATTCTTTTATATTCATGCTAATCAGCCCAACTAGCCTCATTTTAAAGTAAAAATTCTTTTGAATTTTGCACATGCTAACGAGGCTAGTTGGGCTAATTAGCATGAATATAAAAGAATTATAAACCGGCCGCCATTTATGAATAGATGGTTTTCACTCACGTGACCTTCAGTCCTGTGGGACTCAAATGACAAAGGCCATGGCGGCCATGTTGGGGCACATAACAAAAGAGGTACATTAAAATTATTTTGTAGGTGTGCTACAACATGGCCGCCATGACGTAACGTGCAAACTACCTATAGGGTCTATGGCTGTCAGATTTCAAACCTGCGAGACCAAATAAAGTATGTATGTGTATATGTATGTCTCTTGAACCTTGTACCGCGAGCTAACGCGTACGCAGTATTGCAGTAAGCTTATGATTTTTATAAACACGGTTCGATAGTTTTTGAAAATTGACTGAACAACTTCAAACGCAAAAAGAAACAGTACTTCACTTTCACAATGTCCAGTTCGGAAAAAAAAGAAAAAAGAAAATAAAGGGAAAAAAATAAATTTGCCGTCCCCGCCAGAATTTAGCCTGAGAAAACAGACGTCGTTTCGCGGTGCCACAACTACTGGGACTAGCCAGAATTTTAAAACGTAGATATGCGTCAAACCGCGTGTTTCCGTTGAAAAATCCATTTGAAGTCTGCAGATCGGTTTTAATATTCCATCAAAGGACTCCAAATGCAAAACATCAGAGTCACGCTTTCAAAAAAAAATTGAAACACAATTACACCATCAACACTAAATTCCTGGCACCTGTGTCCCTGGATAGTTGGTTAAGGGTTAAATTCTCCAACTAGAATACCTCAGAGAAAAACCTTTTTTTTACAAAGCTTCAAGTGCCAGTTTGATCAAGTTTCTTTTTGCACTTTCGAAAGGAAATAGTGTTTTTAGCAACCTGTCCAAACCATTTTTCAAACCGATCATGAGAAAGCAGTTCTTTTCTGCTGTACCTTTCGCATTTGCACGGCCGCCATTAAATTTGCATTTTCCTGAAGTTCCAAAAGATAGCCAGCGAAATTGACTGGAACTTCAGGCACATGCAAATTTAATGGCGGCCGTGCAAATGCGAAAAGTACGGCCGAAAAAATGTTTTCCCCTGATCGGATTGAAAAACGCTTTGGACAGGTTACTAAGTTCGCTATTTCCTTCCGAAATGTACACAAAAATGAAATTTGAAAATTAGACTGAACTGGCACTTTAAGTCTCGCTCACCCTTAATGTCATAGTTGGGACTCTTTGAGCTACTTTTTGGCTCATCCTCGGTGTAAGAACCTGTGAAACTCATGAGTGACGTAAAACAAAGAAAACAAAAGGCATAAAACAATAGAGTCAACTGGGAATGCAATACTACAAAGGAAAGAAACAAAGGAAAAAGTCACAGGTTCTTACACCGAGGTAAACCCTACTTTTTCCTTGGACACAGCCTTGAAAGATATAGTAACATTTGGTTGTTAAAGTTTCCTTCAAGACCATTTATGACGTCATATCTGTTGTCATGGTAACTATAACCCTCCAAAGAGATACCCCTCAAAAGTCAGTTTTTTAAATCTATCTTTAAAACTAACTCGGTGACCTATGTTTTTTATAAGCGTTTTTAAAAGTTTGCAATATTCCTCACCTCCTGTGTAAATTTAAAAAAAATCTGTATTGTGGAAATCAAGATAAATCGAAAAAGGCCTTTTAAAGATTTAAAAAAATTCCACTGTACAGTTTTTTTCCAAAATGTCTCAAATGTTAGATAAAGTTGAATGCTACTTGCATGAAAAATTTCAACATAGGTCACCGAGCAAAGTTTTGAGATAAAGAGGAATATTTTATGCACGATTTATTTCCGGTTCGAGCGATTTTACGCAGTATTTTTATTTCCGGTGAGCTGCGCGCGCTACTTTTTGATAGGAAAATCAGCTGACGTATGCATCAAAGCATGATGAGTGCACCTCGCGCGCGCACGCAGCTGAAAACCCTTTTGAGCCTCCTTAAAGGATACGTTTAAAAAAGTGTAAGATCCCAATGCAGTTTTCACTGTGAGATTTATTTAAAAAAACAAACGAAACAGAAAATTAACATTGGCGTTTTATAACAACTTAAAGTAATAAATTATTTTCAATTTAATATGATGACTTCTCTTTTAGGAGTGTGGCAATATTTTGCTATCCTTCGCATAAAACATGAAGCGGATAGAATCTAAGCCACTAAATTAAATGAAAAATTTATTTACTGAGACCACCTAACCCTTAACTAACCTACATGTAAATTAATTCCATTAACTAATCAGTAATTTTATTCAAAGTGTTACATTGTATTGCTAAGATAGATTTAGCTATGACAGGATTACAATCATATATTTTGCTACTGCAAAAAAGCTAGTCCGTCAGTTTACTTAGGATTGATACTTATCAACTCCACATCAAAATGCAGGGTCGCATTCGGTCCGATAGTAAAAATGGTCAAGGAAAATAATCAACTGACAGTTATCTCACTAGCTTCAACCCTTTCACTCCACAGAGTTTCCAATTATACGAGTTAAAAATAAAATTATACAAAAGTAGGTTTCTCGTTCCTTCCTTTAACACCCTGCACACCTCACAGCACTTGTAACCAATCACCTTTCACTCCAGACTCCAAAATCAAATGGGTATTAGTCTGACCCTCACCCTCTTCCCTGCTCCACGCCCTTGCTCAATTGGTGTTCACATTTATTTTATTCTTCACATGCATCTGAATGCCCAAAAACAGGCTACATTGATGTGTAATCCCCCACATCAAGTCACAGAAGAAATTGTCTTAGGTGACTCCTTAGTATTGCATTGCACATATCACTACTGCACAAATTATCTTGCATAATTTGTGTGTGCAAGATCATGCACACATTGCAAACTGCTACCATAAGATTAATACTAATATTTCATTGCTAGTAATAACTTCCTGGAAATAATGGTTGCCTCTCACTCAAGACCAGGATTTTCTGTATTGCCTAGCAAAGAAGTTAATATGTACTACAGACCTATAACACAAAAACAAGCACGGTGACCCCCATCTTTTTAGGAGGTATTTTTATGTACTTCATGTGATAAAATTGATTTCATAACATGAAGGTTGCTTTGGTAGCAGTTAATAATAACTGTGCAAAGTTTTTAAAAAAATCATTAGAACTCCTGTTTGGATGGGATCACCATAATTATTAATTTTTTACCTCTTGATAATGATTTTCTAGATTTCTGATTGGTTAATTTGCCCAAATATGGAAAAATGATGACAAATTACGCGAAAAAAAATTGTTTTCCTCGTCGCGGAAAAAAATGGCATGTGCACGTGGCGGGCAAATCTTTCCTCGTCCGCAGCATAATTTCTACAATATGTTCAAATCCATAACCATTTCTGCCAGTCTGATTAAGACTTATTTTTGAAGGAAACTTTGACATTCTTCTCGATCTTATTTTGAAGGAAACTACTGTTGAAAGAAACATTCTTCTCGATCTCGCCGCCTGTTTATAGCATTTACTCGCTTTCGATTTGTGAAGCGGTCATGTGACACTTGTTCGCTGATGTGACAGTCTTGTATTTTTTTTGGGGCGGTAATTTTTTTTTCCAATTTCCGGTTATTTGAGTGTTTGAAAATTTACTAAAACAGTTATTCATCTCGGCCTCGCCGAATATGAGCTGATATATAACCAACTCGGCGCGGCGCCTCGTTGGTTATATATATCAGCTCATATTCGGCTCGTCCTCGATGAATAACTGTTAAATAACATTAATTGAAGCACAAGGTTATTGCTAAGAAGTAGAAAAATGTAAAGGATATCATGTTCCAGGGACGCCTCTTGCTCCATATCCAAACTCAGGAGGACATGTTAGATGGGCGCGTTCACCAACTTTCATCTAAAATAGAAAACATAAAACAATATATTAGCCAGCAGTGCTTGCAAAGTCTGCTCTATAGGTCTCTTTGTACTATATTCGACAAATCCAATTTCTCATTCAGCAAAAGCGTGCATTATTGTAAAGAAACAAAACTCCTGTGAATATGCGCAAGTGTAATGAACGGGTTATTGGTGATGACGGCAAATTCACTCACTCACTCGCTCATTCCATCACTCATATATAAATTTAGCGATGTAACGTTTTGTTCCGAATTCACTGCGTAACAAGAAGAATTTGAATCCAGCGATAATAATAACTAATTTGCAATTAAAACTTGAAATGGATTTTAATACACGTTTTACCGCATATTTCCGTTGTAATAAAATTTTACCCTTCAAGTGGCTCGAGTTCAAATCTCGCAGTTAACCCTTTTTTCTTTTTTTTTGCGTTCTTCAAAACTTATGTTTAATTTTAGAAAAATATCAAACTGTGTCATTGTAAAAACATAAGCTTACTGCAATACTGCGTTACAAGTTACCATTTCTAATTCACAGGTTGGCTCACAGGAGCTTTTGATTATCTTACTACAGGTATTTAAACAAAAAGTGAACAGCTATAAACAGTTAATGTTAAATATCAACCTACACTACACTGCTTTACATCATGCTGTCAAGATAAAGATTAAAAAGATTGGAAAAAATGAAAAGGTTCTACTAAGTGCTGTAAATTTGTGAAACTGTTCTAAGTGTACTTTGTTTTTAATTAACTCTTTGAAATGGTCACTGATAAAGATACTAATATATGTTGAAATCTACATTGTTGTAACGTTTATCGCACTTCAGAATTTGCTTTTAGTGGGTTGTTTTATAGTTCCTGAACTGCATGTTTTTTACACATTACTATCATTCTTTCCTACCATCCCCTTCAGGGTACACGCTCTTTTCCGATTTTAAAATTCCATGACTTTCTGTGACCTTTTCGAATTTTTCATGACCTAGAGTTAAGCAGTTGTTTTCACAATTTTGTCAAAACGATCACAACATATGCTGCTTTAGTGATTTTGTACCATGAACACAATTTTCCATGACTTTCCATGACCCACACTTAAATTCCATGACCTTCCAGGTTTTGCCATGACCATATGAACCCTGCCCTTCTACAGTTTTAGATAATGGTGCTAAATTAGGCCATGGAAAGACACACTGTTTGAGATGGTGAGGGTTTTAGCCAATGACTGCAAAACATTAAGTAAAACTCATATGAGTAAAACTAAGGAAAAAGGTTTTAGTTCAAAATAGCGGGTTGATCAAGATAGCGGGGTAAAGTATTTAATAGATTCGACTATTTTAGCAAATAATTACGCAGTGTAGAATATCTAATTTTTGTTCGCTTTGTAAAATTATTCTTACATCTAGGTTTTCTTATATTTTCTTTCTTGTCCTCTTCACCTCCCGCCTCAATTAGCTTAAGCTAACCGCGGGTTGCGTGAAAAATGTCCTTTTTTCTTTTTAGTTTACTTTATTTCTTTATTATAATAATAATTTATTAATTGTAATTATAATAATAATTGTAATAAAGTTGTTGTTGTTAAGTTGTTGATGTTGTTGCGGGGGTCTACTACATGTACACTGTACATCAGTACCTTTGCTACACCTTGATCCCAACCTGAAACAATGATAAAATGATTATTAATTAAAACAAACACAAACTTGAATGAAAGAGAAAAAATATGTGGATTTCAGGGGACATTTTGTATTGAAACAGGATTAACCACAAATAGTAATTAAATATTGATATGCCCTTAAAGCTCTATTGACATCTTGAGATTGATTTTAAGGATACAATACTATTTATTCTGCACATCCTTGGAAATGGCTTGAAAATGAGCCATTTTAAAGGAAGTGTGAGATCAATAGCAACATTAAAACACAATGAAAAGGATCAGTTGACTTCCTACCAGCTGTCTAAGTATGGTGAACATCTGTTGTTTTACTCATGATTGCGAGCAGCCTTGAATTTTGATTGAATTTCAGTCTGTAGTGGATTTAGCCTGTGCAATAATTATGTGCTGGTTCATGTTTTTACAGTCAAACCTCTATTAGGCGGTCACTTATCAAATCCCTGGAAATCACTCCCCATGTTTACTGTAAATTTGACCTCTTTTAAGCAGTCACTTCTATTAAGCGGATGTGGCCACCAGTAGTGCATACTATTTCCCATTTGGCAAATTTGATTGTATTTCACCTTTATTAAATGGTCACCTAGTTAAATGGTCAGGAAGAACTCTCATTTACACTACATTTACAAAGTGAGTGACTTTCTTCAGGAAATTAAGCTACACACCCCCAAATCACAGACAACCATAACTGATTGTTTCGTTTCATGTCAGACAACAATCGAATAGTATCCCATAATGCATCCCGTTTCATCTTATATTATCACTTCGTATGTGACGTCATCAGTATTCCACAGCTCGCGCGAAGTGAACGTCGCAGTGCTCACTATGGAGTGTTTCCAAACAAATTTGGGTTCTACAGCTTCTGCTTTTGAGAACAACGAGTTGGCATACATTCACTGTCTTTCAAAGGAGCATTTCAGTTTCATTTGGAAGGGTTTTACATGTGTTTCGCTAATTTGTAGAGAAGTACATGTCAGTTTTGTGGAAACGATGAATGAATGAAGAGCTGTCGTCCCCGTAACTGTCGAAAATTCGTCTGTAGATGATTTATTTTCCGGAGTAAGAAGTCCTGTGCTGATTCGAATCAATTCTTCATGTGATACCACGGTAAGTTCTTAGTGTTTTGTGATAATTGAAGCAAACTGTCTCTTGATTCGGGTTTGTTTTGTACCCGATCAGCAGCCAAAAATGTCACACATCACATGCATTCGGCAATGCAAATGTGCGACATTTTACAGTGTATTCTAAAATGAAATCTCTTAGTTATTCTCTTTCTTCCTTTCTTTCAGTGTCTTGACTCAAGCAATCTTCAAGGAGATGGCCTGGCCAGGATACTGATTTGGTCTTTTGAATTAATATGTGCGCCAGCCGCCCAGTACATGTACGTCCAGTACGTGAGACCGAGTGTAATCGATAAAGAATCCCCGCTCGACGAAGATTTTCCACCAGTTGAACTTGACGAATATCGCTGTAACTGTTCCTTATGTTTAGTGGCAATGGTTTCTGAAACCAATGCAGATTTATCTGATCCAGCGGAAGAGGACAATCCTGTAATGAGCGAAGACGAGTATTCCCTCCAAGCAGATGATGACAAAGACAACTCTGATGGTCACCCTGACTCTGATCCCGAGGAAGTGGAATATTTCTCAGAAACCTTTTCTGTGAAAGGGTCATTTTGGGCTACCAGATTTCAGGATGCCCTGAATAAAGCTGTGGACCTGAAAACTACTGAGAATGATGTCCCTGTTAGAGCCTCTTTTGAGCCAAGCAATTTAAAAGACAAAAATGCAATAACATTTGAAGTTTTTGACAGTGCAGTTTGGCTGGTCATTGGATACTGTGGAGTGGAGAAAATTCCAAGCTTACAAAAGCTATAAAAAGGGATGAAATAATTTCTTACAAGCTATGCTATATAAAGAGGCAGTGGATTCCAAAAATCAGTGACTTTAGATTTTATGTTGGAGTGACTATTACAAAGAAAGATAGGTGGGACAAAAATGACAACAACAACAACCAATATAATAGTGACTTGTCCTTTCTTTTTGATGGTTCAGCTTAATAATCTTAGAAATCATGACTGGCAATTTTACAAATAATTTCAATTCCTTCGTGTCTTACATGTAAGTGACAGTATTTTTTCCATTTTGCATGGCTGATTTTCTCTCTATTTTTTATTAGCCAGGTTGAGCTGAACAAAAAAAAAAACTACCTTCTGTAATTGGCAGGTGGATGAACTGTTTCTGACCCCTTATTCTTGTATTATAACATAATTCTTTATCATTTATTCCCCTTTCACATCCCAAACATACAAAGCTTGATTCATTTGTCACAGTTTTGAGGTATTTCGTAGGTTGCTTGTGAACTTTCCATGCTCAGGCTTTTGAGAAGCTAACTCAAAAACCAATTTTTGCAAATGGCTAACACATGCCTTGAAATAACTATACAGTGAAATCTGTATTTGGGCAGACACAAACATATGCAGACATATGCTCAAGTCTTCCGAAAAATAGTTGCTTCATACAGGTTTCACTGTATTATTTTATAGATATTTTTGTATTTTTTAGTGTTTCCTAATCCATGCTTGTGGTTTAGTCCTTTCACCTTACTCTGATTTCCTTTTCTCAGTCCAGAGAAAAACTTGTAATTTTAAAATAATGTATATTTTTTAATAAATAAAAAGATTGCATCTATTTGCAACATCATTAACTGTTATTTAGCAAACCCTCCAAGGTATCTGCCCTGGCAAAATTTATGCTCTCTGAATGTCTCACAAATTTCCTGCCAATCAGTCATGTGACCCTATTGGACCAATGAGAATGCTCGAAAAGGTGAAAAAGGTCCATTTCGAATGCCCATATCTTTTGAAAGATTAGAGATATTCACCCAAAAGTTTGGATTTGTATATTTCATGGCATGACATTAATAAACCAGAATTTTTGTAAGACATTCAGAGAGCATAAATTTTGCCAGGGCGGATACCTTAAGTAACACATCAAGGGCCCCAACCCAAAACTCTTTTTTTCAGACTGAGCTCATTGATAGCCACATATAGCACTGCTGCCTGATGAAATTTATTGAAGAGGAGTTTTGAGATATTATGTTGTAAGATGTACATGACACAACTGTTTTGCTTGACAGACTACTATAACCCCATTCACACCAACGGTTAAACATGTTTAAGTGTTGTTTAGTTTAACTATGCTTTTAGCCTCTATCTTGAGCATTTTTAAATGTATATGACTCAAACTACCTGGAATGGTAATAAAAGTCAATAAAGTTTCTTTTAGTAAAGATGTCACTCCAAATATTATGAGAGGTTAGGAAGTATTTTCCAAATCCTGTTTTAAACTAAACAACATTTAAACATGCTCATGCGTTGGTGTGCTAATAATGAAATGGGTTATTCCAGAAAAAATCCACACCTCCCCGACGGATGGCATGCTGGAAATTCACGCGGGAGGGGGGGTTGAGGGCTCTGGAAATCCAGGCGAGAGGGGCGGTCTGGACCTAAAAATCCTTCCTCGGGGGTCGATTTTTTGAAAATGATTTGAAGAGAACACTTTGTGTTCAAAACAATTAGTTAAGGTTTAACTTTGTCGGTTCCACATTATTCATAGAGAATAAACCGGATGAAAGGGAGAAATACAACTCAAATATGGAGAAAGTCAGTGGTTAACGTAACCGGAAGCGTGCTTCGGTACCTTGCAACAAAGCTCGTGTCCGAGTTCTTGCCAGCAACAAATTGTCAGGGAAAGGTTAAAAAGTATCAGCCGATTTGAAAAAAGACAAAAGATTTTTGACAAAAACAATCGATGTACCGTTATGCAAGTACGCATTGTTTTCTATTTGTAGAATTGTTTCAGCTTGCTTTCGTGCACGTTCCCTGTAATATGATATACATGTGTAAGCTTAGTAATATACGGCTTACGCAAATGTCCAAACTTTTATGCCGCTCTTCCTAGTGTACTATTTAGTTGATGCGTTAAACCTTGAAGGAAATATAAAATAATTGGAAGAAGCTTTCCAATTTAATACTTAAAGGCAAATTGCGATCAAACTTGTTCGAATGTTTTCTTCATAAAGCCAATAATCACGGTAAAGGCGCTAGTAAATATAATTAAATCAAATAGCGCTTTCTGAATTTGTTTGCTTTCAAGATTTTTTTGATTCGCGTAAACATTATGTGAATCATTCTTACGGATAAGAATGGCATTCTATATACACAGGAAAAGTCGGAAATTTTAGAAAACACTAGATGTAATAAAAATAGGTTGCTGAATTTAAATAATATTTTGTGATGTTTACAATATTTCGCAGACACAAGCGCTCGGCGAGCAATTAGGATAAATGTCATAAATAAATCGCCAAGCCTTCCGGAAGCAGAAAATCACTGAATTCTGACAAGCGTAAGACATTTTCATTCAAGGAAATATGACTTTCATTCAAAAGTTTTGACCTTAAGAAAAAATGTTTTGGATTCATGATCATGAAAAAGCTGGGTGCGATCAAATTACATTTTACACAAAATTTGCACGAAACAAAATTGTGCATTTGCGACAACACTTTGAAGAAACTGTGAAGCCTGGAAAAAATTAAAACATACCAAAATCAAAGCAGTTATTTAAGGAACTAGATCTAAAGAAACATTTCATTCGATTTTGTCTTGAAATCACTGGGTTTTTTTTCATGTGTCACGCAATATTTATTTAAAAAATGTTTCACCAATTTATAGCACTAATCACCACAATTTAGAAAAATATAAAAACACGATCTCCTGAATGCGACTTCATGTATTTTTTTTTTTCATTGTCTGTAAATTTAGGGCCTCCAAAAATTTATTGGAAATCCGGGCAGGAGGGGGGGTCTCTGGGCCTGGAAATCCAGGTGGGAGGGGGGGTCTAGCGGGCCAGGAAATCCGGGCGGGGGAGGGGTCAAAAAATCTTGCCATCCGTCAGGGGGGTGTGGATTTTTTCTGGAATAACCCAATCTTCACATGAGATGTTGTAGACAGAGCTGTCAGTAAGGGCTGGGGCCTGGATATTCCCCAGCTACTATGAGCATAACACCCTCCCTCACCCCCAAGTACTTTCATATGAAAGAGAAAGAAACAACAACAACAACAACAAAGGAGCTTCCAGTTCCCCACCTACTTATTTTATATACCCTGGAACTTGAAATCTTTAAGACAGCCCTGTGGTACATTCAGAGTTTCATAAATAAGGCTCTCTAGATTATTAGAAATCTAGCCTTGAAAAAGCAACACATTTACTGTGCATCTCAAAAGCCCTCTAAATTGACAAAAAAAGCACTATTGAACCAAGAGGAAATGAAAATGCATAGCCTGAATTACCAATCATCAAACATTAAACCCAGAGGGATGTCTGGAGTTTAAGGCTGTTAGAGACACACAGTAATTTACTTGCATTACACTGAACGGGCCGTATTATAGCACAATAAGTGTTACCCAGTTCAATATAGACTAGACCAATGTCACAAGTTAGGGGAGAGCTGCCCATCAGGCTTGTGAAGCCTCTGACGTATTGTCGTCTGATTTCTCCCGACACTAGTAAGAAGTACACTGGAGTTAGTGCATGTTTGTATAAAGTATGCCTGGCAGCATTTGCCCAGAAGTGATGGCCTGGACGAAATGCTGGCCATTGGGTCATACTTGTCAGCCATTCTTCAGATCCATTGAAGCCAACCCAACAAAGTTTTACCAAGGCTCTTTCCTCATTAAATGTCCACCTGTACAACCGCACAGGTGATTTGATGGCTGACAGGGCCAGGGGTGATTTTCATATGCCAGAGCTGACGACCTAGGAAAAAATAATAAGGCAAGTTATCACTGTGAAAACCTAGAAGACCGAAAAGCATTTTCATAGCAAATTGTAAAATTCAACAATCAAAGTAAAAACAAAATGCAATCACTCCAGAATAACAATAACAATAACAACAATTAACTAGCACAGACAAAATTTACTAAGTGCTTAGTTTTAAAATACCTTGCAACTCAAACAACTACAAAAGAACTTGCATTAAATCTGCACATTAAAAAAACATGCACGAGATAATAACATGTACACATGAAAATAATAGTAAGTTTACAAAAGCTTCAGATACCTTGATGCCCCGACTTCCCCCGGACTAGTCAAGCCACCAATGTCGGGAGCTGGTGATTCTACATTTTCTGACGGAAAGTTCAGGGGTTTTCTGATGTTTTTTTTCTCGAATCTCGCGCCTGCTTCTCAACTATCTTGTTTGGAGTGTTGCCGCTTGCTACATGGCTTCTTTTTTTGGAGTCCATTGACCTGAAAGTTTTGCAGTTAATACAACATTATTTACTAGTCCTTGTGCGTATTTAATAAAAATAATAGCCAAATTCCGTTGAAAATAACCATTTTGAAAATAAAAAGTGACTGATACAGTAACAAAGCGTTCTCGAAAGTGCCCAACCGATTGTGGCCTTCAGCAGACTTGCACACACATTCACACACGTGGCATTGAAATGTGATCGAAGATACAAAATTTCAGTCATCTTTGGCCGCTAAAAAAGTCTTAAAAATGTGGGTACTTCTCGGTACTTCTTTGCCTGAACAATAATCAGTACTTCATTTTAATAGCGTGAAGCCCATATTTGGAAGAAATCAACACATAATCCAAAAAATTATGAATATTCACGACCCAGTTGCGGGTCACTGAACACTTTGTGATGCGAAGGCTCCGTAGAACAATCAAAACAAAGGTTTTTCGACGGAAGGTGCGCTCTAGAACAATTACAAATCAAAGAGATCATGTCAAATAACAAAATAATACAGTTTTCTTACCTTTTACTGGAACAGAAACAAGAAAAAAGCCGGCGAGAAAACGGTGTTATTTCACAGAGGAATCCACCATAACTTCAATATTGCGTGATGCGCCTGGAAAAATGCATCATGGGATACTATTCGAACGTCGTCTGGTTTCATGTTGAATGTGATGGCAAAACATTTGATGATGTGGTTTACAACAAAGATTTGCCTTATGAACAATATTATAAAATCTGATAGCCAGGCATAAACTTCCTTGAATATGCAATAACTTAATTTTTTTTTTATCACATTTTGTATTACTGTTGCTGTTAGCAATAAAATATATATCATGTGAGCAATTTTGCATTTTTGATCAATTTTTTGCCATAAGACATGCTAAATGTTAGAACACCTGTATTAAAGTGCTACTATGATCAAATTGTTGAATACCTTTAATTTTCGCATAATTGGTAGTTAACTTCCTAAAGTACATGATTTCCAAAGTATATCCTCATGCGATGAAGGAAAGTGTTGTTTTTTTTTGCACTCAAACTCGATAATTTTCATCCGCCATTGAACCGCCATGTTCCTGCGTCAAAGACTCAAACATACCTCACGGGTTGAAATTATAATAACAATCAGCATAGAAAATTGCACGAAGAACAAGTCCAAAGTTTTTGTTGCTTTTTGCATGATTTTCAATACTTACTGTTATTATAATTTCAACCCGTGAGGTATGTTTGAGTCTTTGACGTCACTTTCTCCCATTCGTAACCAAGCCTTGGAACAAGGTTGATTGATGGTGGCCGTAAATTCTCTGAAATAAATGTTAAAACAAAATGACTTCTGATGTTCGTAGTGAATTGAAATTTGGCAAGATGAGAAGAAAGTCTAATTGTACACGAAAATGTAAAAAAATGAAAATAAAAAATTTGATCACAGGGGCACTTTAAAGTTCGGGCTATTAAATAGCGGAACCAACCAAGTTGACCGTGTCAGCCTGGGCTCATGCAAGCGGCCCCTAAGTTATATTATAAAGCATTGAGCTAAAATACCTTTGATGACCTCTTCATTTCCAAGATGAAATTTAAAAGTCCTGCCTTTGTCCCTTGAAGAATCGAATTTTTGCCCGTGTTCGTTATTTATCCTTCCTGTGAAAAACAGTAAATTCGGTAATTATAGACTCCTCCGGCATAAGCCAAATCTTTCAACATGCATGCACAATCAAGATTATATCTTTAGCATGATAAAAGCTTGCATGCAAAATCTAAGCTCTCACCGGTATAGTGAACTTCAACTCTATCGCCTTTTTGTGGCACTTCTAAAAGAACCAGAAACGAAGAAAAAGTTAATTCCATTTAAAGAGATTTGACTGCACTCAAGATAAAGAGAAACTACCTCCACCTGGACGCTCCTGTATTTTTTTGACTATCACCGACATGATCAAGATTTCTATTCTACACCACCCAAAAGACCAAAGTCTTCTGACCAAAGGGACTTATGGGTATGATACCATGTGACCACTAACTTCTGTCTCGGGTCAAGAGGGTGGGGGGTGGGTGCAAACGTAACCTACCCATCCCTGCAAGATTAAACATATCCAGTTTAATTGAAGAAAAACAGTATTGTTTGAATAACTTGTTAATGCATCGCATAAAAAATATATGCATATTCAGTTATAAACCATTTATTCCTTTTCAAAAATGAACAGAGCGATAAAGTCAATTCAAGGGTAAAACTTTTCCCTCACCTCACCCTAGACGGTGGAGTATTTGCGCCGTTTGTTTTGTGTTTGCCAGGCGAAATTTTATTTCGTGTCGCTTGCTGCACTAAAGTTGAATCAAGGCCAAAATTATTTTAGTTTCACTGCTGCATCGTCTTTCACAGAACACTTTTTTTGAAAGCCAGCTCATATTGTCGCGCGTGCCGCAGCTATCTAAAGAGTGAACTTTTCTTTTCAGCGAGTAAACAAATATCGCAAGGTACGTTGTTGAAGTGGCCAGCTTTGAAGGCAAGCCTGTACTGTCTTGTGGTGTTTTTGTGCGATCTTTTCGTCCAAAAAAGATTTTAGGAATTACAAAGGTGAGTATTATTCCATGTTACACAGGACAGTTTCAACTTCTTTGAATATTACTTTACATTATTTGGTCTGCTCGCAAAATATTTCAACGTCATTAAATGCTAAAAACATTAAGCTTAAGTTAAGCTTAGTTTAAGCTTTAAAGCTTAAGCTTATTTATATGCCATCTGATCAATTTAGTAATCAACCCAAATTTTTAAAGATTGAATTAGCTTTGTTATACATTTTTTGTAGACTTCTGAAAGCCTTTCAGTAGCTGTTCTCTAATTCACTGTATATATGCCAAATCCTTTTGAAATTCAAACCAAAATGTAAGCTTATGTATATCATACTTACATTAACCCCCCCCCCCCCCCCCAAACACACACACACACACACACCATGAAATATTTTTGGTTTATAACCCCCCCCCCCCCCCCCCACCCCACACAGATGTTATTAGTTTGGGATGCTATGTCAGTGTGTGTTTCATGCAGGAAACATTGTTTCTCTTATAAGTTTTCCTAAGATCCATCAATTTATTATAGACAAAGAACGCTTTGTAATAGTAATTGCACTGAGTGGAGTACAATTCAGGGATTATTAATATACATCAAAAAATTACTCGATTCTGATTGGCTAAGAGCAGTGCAGTTCAAGTGTAATACCTGTGCAAAACGTGTAACACCAGTGCAAAAAGTGTAACACCAGTGCAAATTACAAATCGAAAAAAAAAAGTTTTTTTTCTTTTTTTTTTTTGCCAAAAAAAAGAAAAAAAATTCCAAAAAAACATTTTTGCAAAAAAAAAAATTTCCAAACAAAAATGGATGCAAATTTTTTCATGTATAATTATTAATAAGTAATCATACGGTTTTCTCGTTCAATTTGGGATTAATTTGCACTTGTGAGTTTTTCAAAAAGCTCAAATTGCACTCGCCGAAGCGGCTCATGCAATTTTGAGCTTTTTGAAAAACTCACTCATGCAAATTAATCCCAAATTGAACTCGAAACCGTATGATTACCTATACTAATCAGGTGAGTAATTTCAAATCGGCCGAGCGCGTAGTGTGAAGGCTATTTGAAATTACAAGCATGATTACCCCAGAATTGTATGACACAAACTTCAATTACTAATAAATCACATCAATAACAAAATTCAAGATTAAAAAGTCTATGTGGACTCTTTTATACTAAAAATGTCTAGGATATTTTTTTATCAGTTTGAAAGTAGAAGAAAAACTTCAAAAAATAACCCATTTAAGTGCAACTGATTGACATGCACACAACTTAGGTGTCCAATTACAGCTATCCAATTACAAAAGGTTGTAATTGGATAGCTGTAATTGGACAACCACATGACAGCGCATCAATTTTGTGAGAAATACTGTAGACGTGTGATTGACCAATCACAATCAAGAATTTTGTTGTTGATATGATTAGATATGAAAATATTATGATCTGCAGGATTGGTACGTATTAAAAAATTAGCAATTCCTCCATGTCATTGCCAGATTTCTAACTTTTTCTTCTCTTTTTTTTTTTTGCTTTTTCAGCTATACTACTGACAAGTCTAAGCAGTAATCTTTATAATGTACCAGTTTTAAAGATTCAACTAATAGACAGAGGAAAGAGGCCAAGAGGACTATAAAAATATTGGTTCCATTTTACTTGCTCGTCATATAATGGGCGGAGCTGTGAGTGCAGGTCAAGACAATGATGAACTGGTAGACAATCTAAAAGAAGCGAACTACATTAAATCTCCAGAAGTTGAACATGTTTTCCGTGTGGTGGATAGAGCAGATTATTTCCCTGAAGGAACAAAACAACAAGCCTACAAAGACTTAGCCTGGAAAAATGGCAATGTACACCTCTCTGCCCCTTGTATTTATTCTCAAGTATTGGAATCTCTTGAACTCAAGGAAGGATTGTCATTTTTAAATCTTGGCAGTGGAACAGGGTATCTGTCTACTATGGTTGGCTTAATGATTGGCTCAAACGGTGTAAATCACGGAGTTGAATTGTTTGAAGATGTTGTAGAATTTGCTGAGAAGAAACTCAGTACCTTTTTAAAGACGAACCCATTTTACCAAGGGACCAACTTTAGTGAGCCAGTTTTTATTGTTGGGAACTGCTTGTCTCTGAACACACATTACAGACAATATGATCGCGTTTACTGCGGTGCAGCATGTCCCACCGAATATGAGGAATACATGAAGTCATTAGTGAGAGTTGGTGGAATTCTGGTCATGCCTTTCAATGACAAGGTAATAAAATCTGTCTTTGATACAGAATTTGCACCTATAAGTCAATAAATTATTGTTAAATTATTACATGTACATTTACATGTTGAAGCTCTTTTTGTTTAAATTTAATACTACAGCATATCGAGCTCTTATCGAGCCGCGCTTCGACTACTGCTGCCCTGTGTGGGACGGTCTAAGTATTGAATTGGCCGATAAGCTGCAAAAATTACAAAATCGCGCCATTAGAGTTTTTACTAAGTCTGATTTTCATTCTAGTGCTACTACCCTTCACACTAGTCTGGGATGGGATGACCTCTCTCTCTGTATGCCCAAATGCCAATGCCCAATTACCAATGACCAATCGCCAAAGCAACCTTTATTGAATTAGGTATACTTGAAGCATTGAACAAGTCGACAGTGGGACAAAATTTCACTTGATCGGCTGTTAACATTGAGCCAGCCTGCCTTAGATATGGAGAAGGAGTGGGTGAGAGGAAAGGGTGAGGAGTTAGATGCAAGGGGAAATACAGGAGATCAAAGCAACTTCTCTGATATTTATATACTGTATTTAAGTTTACTTTTTCACATATCTCCTTACAGCTGTATAGGATGCAGCGCATTGGGGAGACTGAGTGGGAATCTGATGGCATACTGCCAGTATCTTTTGCTCCATTGATCAACTGTAAAGAAGATTCAAAGGAATTGTTGGCACAGTTCATAGAGATACGTAAGTTAATTTATTGTCTGTGGTGCTCATTTTAATGTATTTGTAATCTGATTCACATGCAACATTCGAGGTTAAATTTCAAATTTTGTTATTGATGGAATTAATTATTAATAAAGACGTTAATGGACTTTGTTTTGTACAATTCAGGGTTAAGCATGCTCATCATCCTTGTGCTTCATGCTCGGCCAATTTGAAATAATACTCGCCCGATTACTCCCTGAATTGTAGTCCAGTCAGTCCAATTACTATAACTAATCAAAACTATGACAAAATACTCAAATCTGATTGGTTATCAGCAGGCCCGATTATAGCATTAATAGAACAGTTTGCGCGTCATGCTTGTAATTGGACGATGTAATTGGACAGTACGCGTCATTTGTGCGCGCTATCCTTTTTCCGTGCGTGCATCTCGGTCAAAAACACACTCAATTGTTTTGTTTTTAATCACCAAAATGTGTAATCATTTTGCGTTTTATCCTCAAATTTTGTTATAGTTATGATTAATTGGTAACAGGACTTCGTGTTTTCCAATTCTGTCTGTAACCATACTCGTGATTAAACAAATCCGACTTCGCGGTCGTCCGATTTTGTTAATCACTTGTATGATTATACAGACCGGACTCCACTCAGTCCTATTACCATTTATTTATATTATACTCAACAAAATCTACAGTTTCTGATTGGTCAATGACAAATGCATATTATAGAGTGCAAATCAAGGTTGTAAAGTGCAATTTACAAAAGTTGGGATCAATTCAAAGCTTGGAAGTTCTTAGCTTAAATACTGGCTTTTTTAAATGATGTGATCAATTCAGTTTTAGATTTCATGCTTGGTTTACCTGTCAAAAGATAACACATATGTGAGCATTTTGGAAACCATTGAAGCATTTGTGTACACAAGGGCATGCAGTGTACCATGAGGGCCTCAGCAAAATTTTGTTAAAAGTATTATAAACAAAAAATCATGAACTTAACTCATGCATTTCATGATTTATGGTTACTCGTGATGTTTTGAAAGTTTTTAAATTGCAATTGCCGTTTTGAGAACTTTCAAAACATCACTCATGCCCATAATCACAGAATGCATTAGTAGTTCATACAAGTTCCTATACTTATACACCAAATGCAAATATGGCAGCCAATTTATTATTCTTTTATGTGTATGTTTATGTTAGCCTCACTGGCCTTGTTAGACAAAATTCAAAATGATTTTTTTCTTTCAAATCTGGCCAGTGAGGCTAATTAACATACATATAAAAGAATAATAAATTGGCCGCCATATTATTATTAATTATTATTATTTAATCATAACCAAACAACTTACTTTTTTTTCTTTTTTTTTCAGCTACAAACCCAAGGCATCTTCAAGATCTCTGTAGACTGGTCATAAGAAAGACTCTTGGTCCCCAAGGGGTCAAAAGACTGACTGACCTTCCCCTCCCCCCAGCACTTGTTATGTACTTGAACTACTTCCATGAATTCAGGCAAGAATATGATGAAGTAAAACATACTGCTGCTTTTAATTTTAAAAATGCTGAGCCTCAGAATTATAAGTGAGATCCTGCTAGGGGGAGGGGGCTTGTGCCTGCATGTCCTATAAGTCTGTGTTAAAACCTTGTCACCTTGTCGGCAATTTCAAGAGGTTCACGTTTCACTGTCAGAGTTCAGGGATTGGGGGGGGTGGGGTGCATGCATGTCCCTAGTCTGAATTGCAAACCTTATCATTTTGTAATTTCGTGAATTTCACTGGTCGCTTAGCCTGCGAATACTCTGTCGTGAGAAAATGTTTGACTCTGTGTTCAATCTATTTGTCCTATATTTAATGTTTTGACGTTACAAGCAAGTCAGTTTCAGGCTCTTTATAGTTTTATCTGCATTGAAGAGGTTTTTCTGTTTTTGTCAAATTACCCACCGGATATGGCAAGGTACTGATATATCATACGGTGCCACTCGTGCATGTGTGGACGAATGAACATTTATCGGTGATACATGGGAAGAAGAATCCTGTCATTCGAGTCTGCTTTTAGCGGAGGACTACCTTAAGACTCACGGCACTGCAATGGCCGGGACAAAAATGAAATGGCAGTTTCTTTCGCCAATATTTTCACGGCAAAAGTGGAAACGGAAATAACAAACCATTGCACTAAGAAATAAAAGCACACAAGGAAATGTTATCCTTTGTAACACAATTCAATACAACCCTGTGTGCTACATCCTCATGGACAAATGAATCACAACCTTTGCTTAAAAGGATCTATAAAGAACCTATCCCTTGCGTATTTCATTCAAAAGGGGTAGATCTTTAAAACACATACTGATCAGGGCTAAACTGTAAAAATCAAACCAACCAAAAACCAAGTGAACAAAGGTCATAACAAACACGGCACCAGGCGCTAGTAAGATTTGTGATAGGCCTGTCAACGCCTTTCATTTCATTTGGTTTCTCTGCATGCACATTATATTATAATTATACGAGATTAGCGATGGAAGATTTACATCATCAGTATGGAATTTTTCAAAGTTAATCGCAGACACTCTCTCGCATGAATGCCCTTAGCAGACTGGAGCTATGAGAGGCGACTGTATTTGCAGGCTACTGGTCGGTGAGTTATGACACTGTACTACCATGCCAGAATTTCACAAAATCTTCTTATTGTCATTTCACTTGCTTATGTTGCTAAATAACCTAAAAGAGCCTCATAAGTGCTCCATAAACCTAAGTCTGAAATGCAGTGCTCCAAAAATCTTAAGTCTCAGACTTAAAACATTATTATTCGATTGTGACATCATTTTACCTTATAAGAAAAAGAGAACAGGCAAAATATCTAGTAAGTGTATAACACAGTAGATTGCCGTATTTCAACTTTGTGCCCCTGGGTTAAAGACACAAGGTATTATTAATAAATAAAATACATTTTGCCAAATAATAAATCCCTTATTCGATGGTTTAACAGATAATACGTGCGAACATTTTACTCATTGCTCGCATTTTCCTTGCCCCTGTTGTGCTTGAAAAAATTCTATGTAACTCATAAAATATCCGCACGTATATTGTCTGTTAAACCATCGAATAAGATGTATGTACTATAAATACTAATACTGTAGTACTATAAAATTAACAGTCAGCTTAGCTGTGTACAGTTTAATTCCTTTTCACAACAAATGATTTAAACTTGTTATTGTTTCATTATTTTTTCATAGTAGCAAAAGCTATAATTGACAGACCATGATAGACCATGATAGTTTTATGCTCCCCAGGAGCTGTGAGCTTCAATAATGGCCTAAACTGCTAGGGCAGGATTTGGTTCATGGCGGCATAAAATCTCTGTTGACAGACTGCAGCTGTTAATTCTGTCCCCTACATATTGTAACAATCAGCATTGTATTACATTTCTGTTTTTGTAAATAATGCTTAAATTAATTTCATAGTATGGGTTAAGTTTTTCTGACATAAATATTTAGATTTATAGAATTCTCCGCAAAATAAGTATAAAATTATATAAAAAAATAGAAAACAATTTAGGGACTTTTTCAAGACAAAGAACGTACATTCATGTCTTACGTTTCTTCTTTGTACAGTATTTAACTTTCAAGTCCTTGCCGTTTTCCAATAAAAGTATGTAAATTTATGAGCATATTTAATGTATATTTCTGAAGATTTCTAAATGATATTGTCTCAAGAGGGTTTTGCAACTCCTGTATAATAATAATACTAGAAATTTCATAACAAAAGCAATTGCTGGCGAAGTGAAATTCGCGATTTCAACACTGATAGTGTAAAAACGTAAGTGTCATTGTATGATATTTTTTACGATTTCAACACTATTGTAAAGAATTAGTTTGGCTGCAGGAGTATAAGACATTGAATTACATTTTGTCAGTCCTTTATAAGGTTTAAGTCTTGTTATGGATAGGGTGACAGTGTTACAATTATGATACTTACAATAATATTTTAAAAAAAATTCCAAAACGACATAACAGTGTACAACGGCGTATCCAACATTCAAAGTACAAAGTACCAGATCTCCAACAAAATCAAAGAGTTGCAAAATTACAAGCTAAGTATCCATCAAGCTGTTAAGACTACCGCACCAGTTGAATGAACGTAACTAATTATACAATCGTACCCGAATAAACATGACATTACATAATTGGACCATTCGTAGACCGCATGTGTGGATTCTGACATCTGAAAATTTTGAATCTTTCTCCACTTATCCATAACACAGGCCAACCAACACATGCACAGGACTCCCAGAATAGTGTGCTGCCTAGCTAGGACTTTCCAGCAAATACTGTCTAAATTAACTTACCGTATGTACTGCATGTGTACTTAAAATACAATAAGAATTATTAAAATTATCACTAAAAAAATACTTGCTGGTTATATTTAATATTTATTAAACTGACGGTTGTTTGTTGTACCTTTTAGGAATTTAACAAAATGCTGACCAACTGATTTTTTGGGGGTGTTCAATGCACGTTCTTAATTGGGTCCTTTATAGTTGCGGTAGGGTCGCAGCCCTTAGAAGCCTCTATTTTCACTGGCCTTATAAAACACAGCTGCTATTGTTTTTAGGGTTAGGGCCCATTGTTGTGTTGTTTGTCCTATTGTTAGGTCTAAGGGTGGCAAGCCAATGGTGCGAGACCTAAGAGCTGCGACATCACCCTATAGTTGTAGCTTTAATTTCACAACCTTTTTGGGTATACAGTGCTAATAAGGCAAGGATATGTATCAATATGACTTTCTTGATGCAACTTACCCTGTAGCACAAGGATATCTTCTTTAATGCAATTCACTTACCAATGGAAGTGTTGATTATGAAATATGGCTCTTATTTTTTTTTTTTGGCAACCACCTACAGTACATTATCCTGGTACAGTTGAAAGAAGGGGACATTGGAGGGGGGGGGGGGCCTAAACAGTACTATGAAAAAAAAAGATGAAGACTGTTTATAAACCATCTTGACAATGAACCAAAAATGCTAAAAATTACATTAATTACAAGGGTGGATGAAACCACAATACTGCAATTCAAAATTTAATGTTTTGAAATGCAGCGTGAACAATTGCCAATGTCTCCCAGAATAATTCATGTGAAGCCACACCTGTATTATGTGACCTTGTAAGCAGAATTAAACACCAAATATTTAGTTTTAGCTGACACCATGTACACTTTCCAGCCCTGTTTGTTGATTATTGTGGGGTTATTGGTATTTTGTAATATACTGGGTTCTTGTCATGGGTTAAGTCAAAGATCACAGCAAGTTAATTATGAGAAAATTTAATGCTGTGAATTATATACAAAGCTAATTAAAAAACTTGTCCCAATCATACTGTTGCAAATTGCTTCAACTGCTCAGACACATCATTGCAAAATTGTGTACATCTCTGCCTCAGTTCAACATTTGCAAGTGTGATCTGTCATAGAGTTTTAAAACAGGCATAACAGTTTTTAAAACTGATTGAAGAAATGTGAAAAACTTATACAAACCTTTGTCACATGCCCAGGGGGTACTCTCATATATAAGCTATATGGGTATGTGCCGCTGTAAGGGTATGGTTTTCAAGCAGTTTAGTCTGGGATAGGGTATAGAAATCAGAGTTTTGGTCTAGAATAGGTTATCATTTGCTGGGAAACTGATCAGTGGTATGAAGAATTAAGTTTAGAATAAGAATTGAAACTTGTAACAGAAAGAGCCTTCCCTAAAAAAAAAAAAATAAAATCATCATTGGACTGCAACAGTGATACAGTTCTAAAAATAGCAAGTCTGGGATAGGGATTTTCAGTGTCTAGTCTAGCTAGTATTGGCTTGCAAAATCAGCTGAACATGGTCTGGTATAGGGTAAGAGTTTCAGAATCCAGGTAGCACCCCCCCCCCCCCGGTCACATGGCAATAGTTTGGTGTATAGCACAATAACCACTCAAGTGCTCATTCCTTTAGACACAGAAAGGTGAGGCACTTTGCACTTTAGAATTACATCATTTGAATTCACCGAATGCAAATATGGCTGCCGATTTATTATTCTTTTATGTGTATGTAAATTAGCCTGACTAGACTCGTTAGCATGTGCAAAGTTCAAAAGAATGTTTACTCTAAAATGAGGCTAGTCAGGCTAATTAACATACATATAAAAGAATAATAAATCGGCCGCCATATTTGCATTCGGTGTATGGCCATGCAACTGCTTGGATGAACTTTGTAGAAATAAACATTACAGAAGTACCTGTAAATCTAACCAAATAGAAGGCCCTCTGGCTCTGGGCATTTTTCATTACCAGGCCCCAGTTGTTCAAAAGGTGGACAGCAATATCCACTGGATAATGATTTATCCAGTGGTAAGTCTTAACAAAATCCTTTGTGTTATCCTCTGGATAATGATTTATCTGGCACCAGATAAATCACTATCCAGTGGATAAGCATTAACAAAATCTTTTGTGTCATCCACTGATCCACCTTTTGAACAACCGGGGCCTGGTGGATAGCACTATCCATCCTGTGAACAACCAGGGCCAGGAAGTTTTGGGTTGAAATAAGGTTTATTATAAGATTTCTAAACAACTGTCCATAAGGGAGAAACTTTTCAATGATACAGAAATTTGGGGCCTACTGCTCCACAATTTTGGAATTTTAACTACAATTTTGACCTGATATAAGCAAGAGGCAACTTTCTCGATAATACAGTAGAACTTTGTGAAGACTAGCACACGTAAGTATTTTTTTCTGATGTTATGTACCTTTTTCACTTTTTAGTAAGTGATGTTTCACAAAAATATTTTCTCAAAATTATTGTTTTGTAGTAGCACCCTTGCCATTTTGCTGGACCAATATTTTGTTATGTAAGAGTCTGGTTTTGGAAATACAATATTCAGCGAAAGCTTTTATACAAGAGGCAGGTCCAATTTCATGGTCACTCCCTTTAAATTAGTTACATAAGATACGAAGACGAACGTATGATCAATCAGTGAAGATACATGTATGAACGCAAGCGCATGGAAACACTTATTGTATTTTTTTTGCCACTTCCTTGAACGGATCTAGAAACCCCTGTTTTTAGTCATAGTTCCACCATGGAAGTGCCACGTACACGCGGCGATCGAAAGCAATTATTGCACGGAATTGAAAGTGAAAGGAGGAAATCGAAGTCCTAAAACCTTCGCTTAAATTGATAACCAAGCAGGATTTAAGAGCAAACCAGACAACTTTTACAAGATAACAAGTTGTTTTCCCATGAATATTCCAAGCGTTCATCCCAATCACACGCACGATATATTTGTGACAAATGAATACATAAACAGTTCATGAGCAGATCAAAAGCTATTGTATGAAGATATCACCTCAGTACGAAAACATATTAAACATGCATTCTTTATTATTTAAACGTCTTTTCCAAAGTTTAAAACACTGTACTAGAAATCAATCATTCACTGGAATTCACGTACAAGCTACCTTGGTAGATTTTGAAAACACGATGAATCGATTATCAGAAATCCTAAATTATTCATGTTACATTTGAACAATAATTTCACAAACTGCAAGCTTAACACATTGCACTTTACTCGAAAGGTTGCTAAGGTTTTATGAAAGGTTCTCTGCTAAATGAAAATAATTTGTCAATAAAGTTGTCCGCCAGGAGGCTGTAAGGTTAAACTACCCAGTGTCAAAAGCGATTAAGTTCCAACGAGCTTGATGCTGCTGCTGCAGAATCGAACCACAGATGCAAAAATACACGTCTACATGTGAAAGTCAAGAAAAAGTCTTCAAAATACACACCAAAGACAATCACGAAAAAATAAATCAAACTTCCGTCCAAGACAGACCTTCTTCCTAGCAGTCCCACGGGTCGATGAACGTGCAGGAAAGCTCGCTAAAAAGACAAAAGCTTAAGACCGGGCCATTGAGTTCCCGAACGGAGCCTTCACTCCAACTTCTTGAGCGCCTTGGATTAGAGAACATAGACCGCAACAGCAGGTCATCAGAAGGTCGTTGACGAACGAGCCATCAATTCCTTTCTGCTCACGAATCTTGCCTCTGATCTGCGTGAAAAACCACAGGTTTGCAAGCGGAACGAAGGTGACTAATCCGCACATCAAGCAATCATCGCCAACCGCTTCGGCTGTCTTGCCAAAGACGTAACAAGGAGCACAATAACCCGTCAGGCATAGTGGAATATCGTTGAAGCAGCTACACAATCCATTACTCCATTCCTTGGACATGTTGAAAGAAGTTGACAAGGAAGAATCTAAAGTTTGATTATGCTTGCAATAAAACGACGCCTACTGCACTCCACCCAGATCAAGACAAACCCGTAATTTATTTTGCAACTCATTTTTTCCTTGTAATCACGTGCTGTGTAATCCTCAAGGTGATTGGGTGGTTGTGAGCGGAGCGTGGGACAGCTTGCGGGTCAACCTTTCGAATGCATGATAAATAGATGTTGTTTATACAACTTCTATTCTAAATGTTCAGCGGAAAGTTGTGTAATACGACTAGGATTTTTTAGGAGCAAGTTTTTATTGGAGCCTATAAACTGACTCGTAAAGATTCCAGGCAGTTATCTTCTCCAAAATTTTAAAAGTTTCTGTAAATGTTTTTCCAAGCGCACGACAGGAGCTTTTCCCCCCAGTGTACTCTACTGACTTGCATTCTTTTGGGAATGATTGATATTCTATTTTTTATGCAAACGATTCTTATTGTTTCTGGCTTGTGGCCACCAACATGCGGGCTGCCGTGCAAACAACATCCTTTCTTATTTCTCAGAAGAAAACTGACCTAAGCTAAATCCCGGGAGCTAAATATTAAATTTGTCACCGCTTTTGATAGACGTTTTACACTTTCTAGTTACTGCCCTTTCACGAGAATGAAAACAGAAATTTATCATTTTCAAATTAATTATTTCAAACTGTGATAAACTAAAAAGATTGCCTTGGAAATTACGAAGGAACTAACAAAGGGCTCATCCTCAGTGTAAAAACCTGCCAACTCACGAGTGACGTAAAATAAAGAATACAAAAGGTACTGATCGCATGAAACAATAGAGTGCAAGACAACACAGGTAGAAAACAAAGGAAAAAGTCACAGGTTTTTACACCGAGGTAAACCCTAACAAAGCAAGGCTGACTGTACAACTGGGATTATAAGTATATTCTTTCCAATATTTCGTCACGCACGGCCTGACTTCTTCAGGGAATAAGATGACTACAAGAAAAACGTTTCCACGTCATTCACTTGGAAATTAGCAGGTGTCCTTCCATTCTGACCAAACTATTTCTTAAGTCAACCAGAAATGTCCAAAATAATACACCAGGACAAATGGATATTTTAAATGTTCAAATTTAAAAATGCAGACGACCATCCACTTAACACCAATGGCTCTACAGAAGACTAGTTCTTCTATAAATCACTATTGGCAATTAAATCTGCCTTAATTTCCTTCTATACCAGCCTCGCATTATAAATTGCGTATTTTAAAATTGCTGAGTTTTGAAGTTTCTACTGGATCCGGTAGGGCAAATTCAGTTGTTTAAAAAAAGGTAAACTTTTCAAATAATAATAATAATAATAATAATAATAATAATAATACGTCCACGATTCGTTCCAACATTGCGATTTAAAAACATTAAAGAACTGCATGCCGCGCGCGATCACACGCTCTCTCCTCTCGCGATTTGCGTTCGATTCATATTTCACCTCCCACGCAGGCACAGGAAGTAAGGGAATGTAAACAGTCTGACACAAAGTTTGCTATATTGTCTCGTAAGAGTGGCATTTCTTAGGCCCATGTAGAGCTCCCCCTGTCTCTTCCAGCTCACTTGCGTTTTGCGTCCTCCAAAAAGGACCAAACAGAATTATTTGGCCGACTTGTGTGCCCTGCAGGGCTTTTTGAAAACAAGAGAATTAACACAATTATTATCAGAGAATTGGGGGAAAGGTATAGTTATGTTAGAGAACAAGGGAGCAAAAACCTGACAAAAAAAAAAACACTGAAAGGGAAGAACAAAAATATTAATATAAAAAAATTACAAAGCGAAACTCTCAAATGAAGAATGATTCTCGCAGTTGTGAACGCAATTTAATCAATCCACCGTAGGAAAAAAGATGGCGGCTGTTCATTTTACCACAATATCTTGCGGACCTAACACAGCACATAAGGCACAAAGAAAGCCAAATTTTTACAATATATGTTCCAGTACTAAGGGCAATGTGGAGACTAGGTTTGAAGATTTTATAACTATTCATAACACTCCTAATGATATGCGAAACTGAAATACATTAAATTAACACATCCTTTGCGATTCAATGCACGCAGGCATGTGCAGAAGGGTGTCCTAAGGGTATAAATACTGAGTCAAAGCAGAATAGCACTCCTTTCGTGCTTAGTCTCAGCCAGCGGAGCAGCGAACGAGATCTCTCTGGTTTTTTCGACCCACGCGAATTTTTTCTGGAATAATGGCTGAAGTTCCAGCGCCGGGAGTACAATTTCCTCGACCACCAGTTAACCCTCCAGCACAAGGCCCACAAGTTGCACAGGCTGCTCAAGTTCCACAACCCGCGCAGGTCGCACAAGCTGCTCAAGTTCCACAAGCTGTGCAAGTTCCACAAGCTGCTCAGGTTCTACCAGCCGCAGAAGCCGCACCAGTGCTACAGGCTGCACAGGCAGTGGGTCAAAATGCTGCTCAAAATGATGTTGCCGGCGAACAAACCGAACTTGAGGTAAATTTTATGTCCCTGTTTTGTCTTGTTACATTTCGCGTTTTCACCGTTTGGGAACATATTATACGCTTGGTTTATTTATCTTACGTAAACCTAGGTTTATTCTTTATCGTGGGCGTGTTGCATTTGTCTTTGCATAAGTTTTGTTTTCTTTGTATCAACGGCATGTTTGCATGTCAGGCATCTATTTGTGTTCCCCAAAGGTTAGTTTCTTGTTTTAGAACCCTTTCTTGTTATTGTGGGTGGGAATTTTGTTCTTTAGGTTCGTTTGGGTGTGGTCCGCTTTCCTTCCTATTGTGTCGGCTATCCTTTATAGTTATGGGTTTTTGTTATTCAAATTTCGTATTTTTTTTTTTTTAATCGCGTGTCGTCGCGGGGGTGGGATAGTGTTGGTTTGTATGGGTACGTCCTTTTGCCAAGTTATTCTTAGTATAACATTTTAATTACGCCATGTGTAGTCTCGGGGGTGAGATTTCGGTTTCATCCTGATTTATACGCAGGGTGTAGTCCCGGGGGTGAGCCTCGGTCTCATCCTGATTTATACGCCGGGTGTAGTCCCGGGGGTGAGATTTCGGTCTCATCCTGATTTATACGCCGGGTGTAGTCCCGGGGGTGCGATTTCGGTCTCATCCTGATTTATACGCCGGGTGTAGTCCCGGGGGTGAGTTTCGGTCTCATCAGGATTTAGACGCCGGGTGTAGTCCCGGGGGTGAGATTTCGGTCTCATCCTGATTTATACGCCGGGTGTAGTCCCGGGGGTGAGTCTCGGTCTCATCCTGATTTATACGCCGGGTGTAGTCCCGGGGGTGAGATTTCGGTCTCATCCTGATTTATACGCCGGGTGTAGTCCCGGGGGTGAGATTTCGGTCTCATCCGGATTTATACGCCGGGTGTAGTCCCGGGGGTGAGATTTCGGTCTCATCCTGATTTATACGCCGGGTGTCGTCCCGGGGGTGAGATTTCGGTCTCATCCTGATTTATACGCCGGGTGTAGTCCCGGGGGTGAGCCTCGGTCTCATCCTGATTTATACGCCGGGTGTAGTCCCGGGGGTGAGTTTCGGTTACATCCTGATTTATACGCCGGATGTAGTCTCGGGGGCGAGTTTCGGTCTCGTCCTGATTTTATACGCGGGGTGTAACCCCGGGGGTGAGTTTTGTCACCAGAATTTAGACGCCGGGTGTAGTCCCGGGGGTGAGTTGTTTCACCAGGTTTTATACGCCGGGTGTAGTCCCGGGGGGGGAGTTGTTTCACCAGGTCTTATACGCCGGGTGTAGTCCCGGGGGGAGTTTCGGTCTCATCAGGATTTAGACGCCGGGTGTAGTCCTGGGGGTGAGTTTTCTCACCAGGTTTTCATACGCCGGGTGTAGTCCTGGGGTGAGTTTTCATTTATACGCCGTGCTTAGACATGAAACGAGAATACGCTGGGTATGTTTATTGAAGGATATGGATAAGTCATGTATTCTTACAAGGGCAAAGATTCACTAGGTATGTCCCGTTAGGGAGCATATCTTAATTCGCTGGGTGTTTCTTTATGGTCGACAGATGAGGTGAATTTGTGATAGTTATTAGTTCTACTTGTCATGGCGTGTTGTTGATTCGGAATTTTTTCTCCTTTTAGAGGTTAAAAGCTGAAGTCCTGAGGTTGAACCAGACGGTTGAGACAATGACTAAATCATCGGTAGAGAACTCCTTAATGAAGATTATGGCCTATGCATCTCGTCCCTTATCAGATTTCAATAAATATGAGGCCCTGGAAATGTTGGAATCGCTTCAGCTTACTGCCCAAGATACTAAGCATGATCGTCAGAATTTTTATCGTTTGGTTTATCAAACAGTCCGAGGGAAGCTTGATGTTCCTCGAGACCAGTTTAGAAGTCTCGTCTTGCGCCTTCTGGGAGATAAGGATCACGAGAAAGTGTTTGATTGTGTGGCGAAGGTAGAGAAGCACTATCAGTCGAGAAACCGGGCCGGAACCGCAGCTATGTCCCCTTATTTCAGAGAGGGCCGGGAAAGGAACGCTAGGAATTTCCCGAGGAATCCGGGAAAGTCTATCACGTGTTTTTATTGTGGCAAAGTTGGCCACATTAAGCAATTTTGTGAGGCAAGAAAAAGAGATGCTTCTGGGAGCATGGGGCTGCAGAAGAATGGCACGTTTTCGGAGTCTGCCACAAAATAAACTGTGAACTTTCCTAGACAAGATATGTTAACCTGATTTAGATTTCTGTTTGGGTAATAAACGTACCTTCAATTCAGTTGTGTCTTATTTGAGTGATTTTTCTCCTACTTAGTAAGGAATTCGATAGTCTCAGAGTTCTGATAGCTTTGAAAACAGGGTCTCTAGTTACCCTCCCAGGATTACTGGGTCGGAGCTGTCATCTCTCTGCTGACTACTTTGGGGTTTCACCCGTGGGAATAATGCCTTCTGTTCTTGATGTTTTCCCTAGGAAATCATTTCGTGGGTTTGGGAGTATGACGAAAACTTCGATAACAATATCACTCATGGACTATCTGGAGTGAATGCAATTCAATGGGTAGATTCCATGGGGAACCCCACAGTGGTCAGCGGCGAGATGGCAGCGCGTGAACTAGGGCAAAAAGTCACGCGTGTGGAACAAGGCGAGGTTATTGGGGATGTAAATGAGTTGTCCTTCCGAGACCCTAGTAATTTTAGAGCTGGAGAGCTTCACGCTCACTATTCGTTTTGGGAGGAAGTTGCGGAGCGATGCCCTGAAGTGGCGACTCAAACCGATGTCTTGGATTGGATCAAAAATCAAGTTTCTATTTTTCCGTACTTTCGACATTTCAAGGGCTCGTTTAAAGGCGAACAGTACGACTCCGACCGCCCACCCCACAAGCTGTTTAGAAACAACATGTCATGCAAACCTTTTGTCCGCTTTGTGCAGGAAACTTTGATTAGTCGTCTGGGGACTGGGGCGATATCTTTGGTAGAGAGAGTTGGAGAGGTGGCTCCGCCGCACATTGTACTACCCCTGACTGTTGAGCCGTCAAAGCCCCGCCTCTGTCATGACGCACGCTATTTGAATCTCTGGATGAAGGACAATCCTTTCACTCTAGATACCCTTAATGACTTGCCTCGTTATGTAACGGAAGATTCATTTCAAACTGTGTTGGATGATAAGTCTGGGTATGATCACATTTTGCTTACAGAGAGTAGCCGTCCTTTCTTTGGTATACAATGGGGTGGCTGGTTTTTTACGTACAATACCTTGCCTTTTGGTTGGAAGGTTTCTCCTTTTGTTTACCACACGACAGGTCTCTTAGCAACTGGTTTTTTTTCGTTCAATTGGCATTCCATGCCTACTTTACATTGACGATCGTCACAATGGTCAACTTCAAGTATCGTTTGAGAAAGGGGAATACGCTACCTTCAGTTCGGCAGGTGAACACAATTATGCAGCTGCTAAGTCTGCCATTTTCCTGATCGCCTACTATTTAATTGGACTGGGTTATTTTCTTGGTCTTTCGAAATCTATTCTCATCCCAGCAAAGATTGTCCCGTATCTTGGATTTATGGCTGATTCTTCGACACAAATGTTTCATCTGATTCCAGAGAAGAAGGATAAATTTATTACCCTTATTCATAAGACACTTGAGTCATCTTATGTCTCAGTTAAAACGTTGCAACGCCTTGTGGGGAAATGTGTCTCCTTCGCTAGAGCAGTGCCGGCAGCGAAGCTCTTTACAAGAGAAATGAATGCTGCGATCTCAAAGGGCTTACGTTCCCAGAGGCCGATTTTGTTACGAGGTGCTCTGCGAGAAGAGATCGCGCATTGGCTGTTCCTTGAAAATTGGGATGACCCAATACCATGGCGCGATGAACGCCATATTCAAGTTTCTGTGGCAACGGATGCATCCTCCTCGGGATGGGGGGCTACGATTGTTTCTCCAAATCACCGTCAGATTTTTGATTATTGGTCTCAGGAAGAGTGCACATGGGACATTGCAACAAAGGAAGCCATGGCGATTAATAAGATGCTATTATCGTGCTCGGATGAAGTCCGTAATGCGCGTGTCGATGTGCATGTTGACAATCAGGCGGTTATTCACGCATGGAACAATCAGGGTGGAAGGAGTGCACAACTAAACAATGCCATGAAGGTGTTATTTTCAACGACTGCTGCTCTGAATGTCTTGTTGCATCTTTTGTATGTCCGATCTGCAGATAATCCGGCAGATGGTCCCTCTCGACACAGATCTTCTTCGGATTACTGCCTGGCAGATAGTATGTGGCAAAAAGTTCAGCGAGAATTTGGGGGCTCTACGGGGCACACGTTTGATCTGATGTCGTTGGATTCCAACGTACAAAAGGACTGGTCTGGGAACAGTCTTCCTCACTTTACTCCGGTCTCTTCCCCAGGGTCTGCGGGTGTTAACTTCTTTGCCCAGGATCTGACAGCATTCGGGCCTCTCATGCAATGCCCATATGTTTTTCCACCTCCAGTCTTGGTTGGTCCAGTCCTACGCTATTTACGAAGGATGAAACAAGCATGCACAATCGCTGTTTTGGACAGTTACCCTAAAAAATATTGGTGGCCTTTATTACATGGTCATGCAAACAAAGCAGTGAAAATGGCTTCTACAGGGGATGACCGTGTACTTCTTGTACCTTCGAATCAAGGTTGGATCCCACGCCCAGGCGGAATCCCGGGAGATCTTTGGGTGTTCTCGGTTGTTTTTTAGACGTTTTCTACTGAACTTAGATTGATTTTTGTTCTTATATTCTCTGTTGTTTAGGAACTCCCTTTGGTGGCCAAACTATTTGTACCATCTGTTCGCTGTCCTGTTTGTAGTCGGGCTAATGACAGTGACTTCAGATTTTGCCAGTATTGTGGTTACAAGAGAAAGATTTTTTCCTCAGGGAAGAAGAGTGATACATTAAAAGTTGATCTTGATTCTTTAGATAAACGGTTACAGCAATTATTGAATTTTGATCAGGCCACTAGTTATTCGAAACAAAAGGATTCCCTACAAAAGGAATTAGAAACCTTTTTATCAGCCCTGCCAGGACAAGTGTCCTTAGCTACTGTTTCTCCCCGGGATATATGCCGTTTTCTCATTTTCAAGGATAAGGATGGTCGAACGCAGATCCATCACAATGGTTGCAAATTTGTTGGGCAACGGGGTAAACAAACTTGTGGTTGTCCTTTCCGATTATCTTATAAAACTGTAGATTCTTATATTGGAAAACTAAGATCTATCTTTCACGCCATTGGGAGGGAGGGTGAATGGGATAAAAGGCTGGGATTAGGCAATCCTGCAGCAGATAAATCCGTTAAGGATTATCTTCGTGTGGTGACTGCGGAGCAATTAAGGGCAAGGGTAACCCCTAAGCAGGCGACGCCTTTCTTTATTGACAAACTTACCCAGCTTTCTCTTTTCTTGGAAAAGCGCCTGGTACAATCCATTAATAAGCCGCTGCAATGTTTCATTATCGCTCGGGACCAGGCCTACTTCAAAACAGTTTTCTTCAGTGGTGATCGCCCCGGGGACTTGGGCCAAGTTAAGGTAGCTGAAATTTTGCGTTTTCCCAATGATGATGGGTTTTTGTTTAATCATGTGTGGGGGAAAACCCTAAGGGATGGTGACTCCAATGTTTTTGGAATAAGAAGAAATCCACAATCCGTTATTTGTCCCATTAGAGGCATTGAACGTTATGTTGATATTGCTCGGGGAATGCAGGTTGACCTTACCCGCGGCTATTTATTCCGCCCAACAACACCTGATGGTGGGATATCGGATGCCTCCCTTACTTCAGCTACTGCAGAGGCCCGACTTAAATTTTATTTAAATGAAATGGGGGAGAATGACGGCGAAACGTTGCATGGGTTTCGATCAGGGTGCGCAATAACCTTAGCTCTGTCAGGGGCAGAATTAACAGAGATAATGGATCATGTTGGGTGGAACCGCAGGCACACTGCTTTACATTACCTACAGTTAGCAAAAGTACTGAACCCTTTTGGGGCTTCTGCTAAACTAGCGTCCAGTGAAGTGATGAATGTTAATAATACATGGACGGACATGAATGAACTGAAGCGCTTCCTTTGCGCTTTTCCATCTATTAGTTCACAGAAGAGACCTTTTCAGACTGATAAGCAAGATTAGCTATGTAATAGACGTTTTTGTGATCCACCAATATACTGTTTTGGGTAGGTTTGGGAATTGTAAGGTTTGGGGTATTCATAGATAAATTGATGTTTGTTGTAAGTAAGAAATAAAGGAAAGAGCTTGTCATGAAATAAAGTTGAACAGTATGGCGTGAGTGGCGCTGAGCAATATTATTTCCCATATCTTATTTCAACTGAGCATGAATAGAGTGTTATGAAATAGATTACTATTCATAACACTCCTAATGATATGCGAAACTGAAATACATTAAATTAACACATCCTTTGCGATTCAATGCACGCAGGCATGTGCAGAAGGGTGTCCTAAGGGTATAAATACTGAGTCAAAGCAGAATAGCACTCCTTTCGTGCTTAGTCTCAGCCAGCGGAGCAGTGATGGAGGGATCGGCCCACCCGCCCACCCTGACAAAATTCGCGTGGGTCAAAAACACTGCTACCCTAAGCCAAGCTGTTCCAGCTTGGCTTAGACCGCTGAGCAATATTATTTCCCATATCTTATTTCAACTGAGCATGAATAGAGTGTTATGAAATAGATTACTTTTCTTTACATTTTTATGAACGTTGTTAAGGTTTTTATGCGCTACGAATTATGGGTAAATGTACCAGTCGCCATCTTTTTTCCTACCGAGGATTGCGAAAAGAAGCCTGAACAAAATTCAGGACTTCAACGGGGTTCGAACCCGTGACCTCGCGATACCGGTGCGATGCTCTACCAACTGAGCTATGAAGCCACTGACGTTGGGAGCACGTCAATTGTAGGTTCATATGTTACCGTGAAAGGAGTGAGTGTGAAATGATATATATGAAAATAAATCATATATGAACTGCGGAAATGAAATCAAATGAAGAATGATCCTCGCAGTTGTGAACGCAATTTAAGCAATTGCGAAAAGAAGCCTGAAAAAAATTCAGGACTTCAACGGGGTTCGAACCCGTGCACCCGTTAAAGTCCTGAATTTTTTTCAGGCTTCTTTTCGCAATTGCTTAAATTGCGTTCACAACTGCGAGGATCATTCTTCATTTAATTTCATTTCCGCAGTTCATATATGATTTATTTTCATATATATCATTTCACAGCGAAACTCTGATGCTTCTTAGACCACCTCTTAGTTTTTTCTATTTTATTTGTTATTTAATTTCAACTTGAACAGACTAAGCCATTAGCAAAGCTCGTAAATTTGAGTGTTATACCTTGTTTAGAAGCGAATATATAAATCATATCCATATGGCATATCCGCCATACAAACGTCCGTTATATCTTCGTTTTTGGATTAAACCCCTAAAGTAGACCAATATTGGCGTGGCTGAAGCTTTATTTGACCCCTAAAAGATACTATTCTAAATGACAGACAAACATGAGTTATAGTGACTTTAATGACGATAGAGAGAGAGCGGCCACCAACACAGTATTAATATATTTCCCATGGGCATACATATTATTGCTATACTTGGCATTCGCAGTTTTAAGCAACATTAAATCACTTGAATTATTATTTTCAACCTATAAACTCCAGAGGTTAAATTGGAGTTAGGAGTTTTTTCACTGGTTTTTCGCATCCGGCTTAATCACCGTTACAACGTTATGTAAACGTTTAATTTTTTGTACCATTTACAATGTATACCGTGTTTTGAACTGACTTCCCTTACTCGGGCCTTTAGTTGCGATGCGCTTACGCAGACAGACATTGTAAGAGTTATACTTTACTGTGAATAAAATGGCTGGTCAAATGGCTGGTCGGCTCCCTCCAATTGTATCTAGTGTTTAGATGGGAAATGTTTTCTATTCGGCTGAGCGCAGCCGATAGAGAATGGAACAATGTTTTTAATCGCCTTCGCATGCAACCTTAATCGTTTCCTTGATGGCTAAAAATATATCAGCGTTTCTTCCTGAACACCCTAAGCGATACCAATATCGTTCATATCCGTAATTTACACCCCTCTATACGAGACGACGAGCGTCCCCCCCCCCCCCCCCCCCCCCCCCCCCCCCCTTTTCCCGGGCGAAGATATAACGCTCACAGTTTAAAGATCTTGATAATTTTGAGTTCTCCTCTTTGGCAATATCGATAGTTTTCCTGTCCGAGTCGAAAATTACAAATTTAGGAAAACTAGCAGGTGGTCTTTTCTAGACACATTCGGACTCCAGCATTTGGATGAATGACTGACTGCATCGACATGTTTAATGACACTGTGAACTCAATAAGACCACGAGATGAAGATGTAGATTTTTGCCCAAAGAAAAATAAACACAGAAAACACAGATATGGAAATTTAAGAACTTTAGCCAATATAAATTTAGATTTTTGAGACGACCGTCTCTAGTTTTATCAAAATATCGAGACAACCAGGATTTGCTTTGTCTGTTAGAAGATAGAAAATTAAATTTCGTTACTATATCAAGGATAATTGATCCGGGAAGGACTCTCATATATAATTGATAGTCGGAAATTTTGAAAGGAACCCCCAAAAGGTACGGTTTAGCACAAATTCATTTTCACCCCTAAAAAGAGGATTGCCAAAAGTCGACCCTCGCTTTTTTCACAGCAGTCGTAAACAATCCAATGAACCAATCAGAGCTCGAAGCAATTACATGTCGGCGGGGACAAGCGCGGGAAAACGCGTGCGAACAAGTCACGATTGGTTTTGGTTTTACTTCTGATTGGTCGAGAAAGTGGCGCGAGATTTTGTAGCCAATCATAAAGCGTAGCAATGCAAAACCAAAGCAATTGTGTAATTACTTTCGAAACTCAATTGAAAACTGCTCTTACAAGCGATAAATTTACGCGAGGAATTTTAGTCGCGAAGAAACTAACATATCTGAAAATCAACATTAGAAGGGACTTCGAGAAAGTCTTCCTATAGGCCTAAGAGATTCTAAATCTGAAACAACCCATGTCATATTCTGTCATATCTTTCGGCTCAATACCCAAAAGGGCACCACGATAATTCTAACGATGGCCATTTGAGAGTTTAGTACCCTAAGCGGTACCAATCTACAAATTTTGCTCCCTAAAAGGTACGACGACGTCCACCCCTTCCTTTTTTATGGGAGTTCTCCCTGGGGAATCAATGTACGATCTGGGGCGTGGTTAGCCTCCGCGTAAACGTCTCTTCTTCTCGTTAGGTGTTCTATAGGATTTAGTGTGAGTATTTCTGGAGTATCTCGTAAGTGGTATAAGTTCTTTAGAGAAGTCTACTTCGACTAAGCTATTTACAGTTTTGTAAAACATAGTTAGTCTATTATCTGCTCTGCGCTGAACCAGACTGCGCCAGCCAAGCTCATTCAGCATGGCGGTGACACTTGCTTCGCGGCTGTAGTTGTTGCAAACAAAGCGGGCTGATCTCCTCTGCACCATCTCGATCTTATTTTTGGATGGTTCTCTTGAGTAAAAGGATCCCATACGGTCGATGCGTACTCGATTTGTGGTCGAACAAGGGTCTTATATGCGTTGGCTTTAATGTGTTTCTGATGGATTTGTAGATTTCGTCTAAGAAAGCCTATCATGAGTTAGCCTTCTTTACTATTGCGCATATATGTTCATTCCAGGAAAGCTTATGATGAATAGTGACACTAAGGTATTTAACTGTATCTTTTTCTTTAAGGATCTGGTTATGTAGGATGTAATCATGAGTGAGGGGCATCCTGCACCGGGTTACTCGTAACACATTGCACTTATCTGGGTGGAAAGACATCAAAAGGACAAAGAGTCTGAAAACAAACCCTTACTAGAACGGGAGGACAATTATTATTTTTCTGATTATGACGTGGGTTTTCGAAAGAAACCGGTCTAGGTATGGGGTTACTCAGTTATATTAGTGATGGGAAGGTGCGAAGGCCTATTTTGGATTTGAACTGAGCATGATATTGACGATGGCAGAGGGAACATGTGAAGTGGGTTTGTGTTGTTTGTGTTGGCTTGGTAGGGGATACAGCAGCTAACGGCTTTCTCTGCAATCTAATTTCGTCTGAGCTCTTGGGTCTTGGCGGAGTGACAATGCGGAAGATCCATTCAATACAATATACAATATACAATAACCTTTATTTCACCTCGAATTTAAAATAGCAAAATTGCTAATGTCTTCGAGAAAATAAATAAAATAAATAAATAAAATAAGATAAATATGGAGTCAGTTGGACCGGATACTATTTCGACGATGTCCTGTTCCTAGAGATGTCTGAGTTCAGTAGCTACTTTGCCCTGTAAAGGTGCTATCACAGGAGGCAATTTTTTTCTTGATACTTGCAACGAAACGGTGAAGAGCGTCGTTGCGAGACGAGTTACAAATGAAATTGTGCGTGCAACACCCCTCTTGGCAACTTGTCTCGCAACGAAAAATTGCGTTGCAAGTTGAAGAAAAAGTTGAACAATTCTCTACTTTTCGCAGCGTTGTGAGCTGAGTTGCAGCGTGTAACATGTAATCTGCAGTCTGTCTTGCAATGCTCTCGTCAGCGTTCCGTTGCAAGTTACAAAGAAACATTAACAGCATCTACTGGCACTACTGAGTTTCCTTACATAAGTGGGGCGCGGATGCAGGCTCGTTCCCAGGCCTCAATAATGCTCTTACCGCAAAAAAGAGAGCTCATAGAAGCTTGGGGCCGAGCGCGATACCGCGAGATGTCCTGGGCGAATCTTCCCAATCAGCTCGATGGGTGACGTCACAATTGTGAATGAGGTTAGGGCGGAGGGTTGCGTCTAACAATTAGAAGTTCTCAGGTGATAGGCTGTGTTAAGCAACAAATATTGAACGATGTATCATGTTAAACCGTTGTATAGTTCGCTTAAAGTAAGAGTCCCCAACAAATTTAAGTTAAGTACCAGACCCCCTCTCCTAAGGAATGGCTCCTGATACTCTGGTTACAAAACTCTCCAGTTGCAGCCATTTTGATAATCGAGAAGACCCTGGCGGCCTGGGAACGAGGTTGGCTTTAATATGCGTATTCCTTGAAACCCTTCTTCTCGCATGCTTTTCTTTTGTAAACGAGGCTTTGGTACCGCTTGCGTGAAACGTATACAGGAAGAAAATATTTTTTTTTTGTCAATGTCATCAGTTAGTCTTCATCATGTTCCAATAGCTTTGCTACGATAATCAAACTATAACTGTTGGTGTTTGAGTGAGGCTCTTGCTTGTTTTCGTTTTTTCTTTGCTACAATAATGTTGGATTTTGAAGCAAGAAGGCAATTACTACCACGTGTTCAGGGCTTCGTGGAATGAAAATTCGCATATGGTCTGCTTAAATTTAGATTATTCTATGAAAATAAACAGGTGGTTTTGGAATTATCGACACTTCTGAAACTCGCGCGAAATGTCAGGAGCGCGGAGAGGCGCCTCTCTTCTACCATTCTCTCTTGATCTTTCGCTCGAATCCCGCCCCTCCCCTCCCCCATATCACACTCAACCCCCCTACCTCTCCGTAATGTATTATGTGACAAGACATCACACTTATAAAGTAGTTCCTCTGAGATTTCCTCTTTCTGATTGCAATACAAATGCGTGCGGTAGCTCTTACTAAAGGTCTTCTCAGGAGAGAGCGGATCCTGAGAACGAGGACGCTAAAGCGCGCGGTACCTATTAAAGTTTAGACGTCCTTTGGGTTCGTCACGCAATCTTTCCGTGAGGAAGGAAAGATTGCGTGACAAGACCGAAGGACGTCTGCGTTGGAGGCTACTAAACGTTGAGCTTTGTTATCGTAACCTCTAAAACTTACTTACTAAGGTAAAAGAGTGTTAGATTGGAGAGAGAGAGGAGGGTGGGGGAGGGGTGTGGGGGAGGCCGAGGGGAGGTGAAGACTCTCATATAAAAATGACGGAGTTAGTCGGGTCAATATTTGTAAATTGGTACTGCTTAGGGTGCTAAAATCTGAAATGACCACCTTTACTGAATTATCTTGGTACCTTTTAGGTTTTTGAGCCGAAAACATATGACAGAATATGACATGTGTTGTTTTAGAATTAGTATCTATTAGAGGTAGGTAAAGATCTATATGAGCCGCGCCCATCAAACGAAATTCTGGTATAGCCCTGGCCCTGAGGAAGACTAGTATTATTAGTCGAAATATTGGCCATTAATAAATCTGCCCTTTGCCGTAGTGCCAACCTTGCATTCAGTTTTGTATTTTGAGATTTTGGTAGCTTGTAGGGTGTTTTTCTAAAAATTTCCGACGAGCATTCCTGTCATTTTTAATATGGGAGTCCCCCCGGGGTGTTGGATACGACCAACTTGATGGCCAAAAACAAAAAAACAAATAGCGAAAATTATTGTGACCTTGTCACACTCCCCCACCACCCCTTCTCCTTTCCCGTATCTGCCAAGCCTTCTGGTTGGGGATAAAACGAAAAGAAAGGCGCTTCTTTAGCGATTTTTCGTTTCTGTTTACGGTCTTTCTTTTCGCCGTACCCAACCATCCCTGGTCGCTGCCTTGTCACCATATCATTTTTAAGTGAAGTTTGGTGCAGTACGCAGCTCTTACAAGGTCTTCTCTGATTTGCTGAGAAAACAATAGAACAAACAACACAACAAAGGTCCCTAGCCCTGAAAACAATAGAGCTGCGTGATACCGTACCCAGGTCCAATGAAATAAGAGGTTGTTAAGAGCTGCGTGGTATCTGTGAAGTTTGCTACAGTCGTTACTGAGCACGTGCGCCAAAAACTATTCTCGTTCTCCTTTTATGCGATTCACGCGCATAAAACCTTTATAGCTATTGGCACGAATGATCGAAAGGTGTAACTAACTTAATTTCCCGTTTGTAGGGTGTAGAGTATAATTGCATTCCTGCTCGACAAAGTAAAGGTCATTTATTATAATGCGAATACGTGAAGGCTTGTAGATCATTAGACGGTTAATTAATTATTGTACATGTAAATGTATATTCTTTATCATTGACAATATCTTATATAGATTATTGTTAAGAGAGATCCGTAACAGAATAGAATTGAACTAACTGGGTTAGTTTAGTAAGACTAACGTTTGCATAGGATGTATTAAGTTTCGGCAAGCTGCCGAATGCATTATAAAAGAAAACAGTCAATATATCCTCCCCGGGGTGGGGGGGGGGGGGGGGGGGGGGGGGGGGGGGTACTCCCTATAATGGGCTATACGGGGATGCTCCGCCCGAAAGGGGTACCTTTTTGAGACTGGAGGTATATGAAAGGGTCGGGATTTCACGAGTTGAAGTATGTGAAAGGGTAGGGATTTCACGAAGAATAGGAAATGGTAGCGAAAACACGAGTTGAAGCATAAAAAAGGTAGGGAAAACTGCAATTTAAGTATTATAAAAAGGGCCTTTCAAAATATATCAAACAGACGCACGCAAAGGCTATATGAAAGGGGTACCATTTTCAACGAAAGGTATATGAAAGGGGTACCATTTTCAATGAAAGGTATATGAAAGGGGTACCATTTTCAATGAAAGGTATATGAAAGGGGTACCTTTTCTGTCAAAAACGGTATATGAAAGGGTAAGGGTTTGGACCTCGGGGCGGAGCATCTCCGTACAAAACTTTGTTGAGTTCCCCCCCGCCCCCCCCCCCCCCGGAATATCCTCCATCTCGCGTCTTGTACCGGCAAAGTGATCCGTGGCGCTGGCCAAAAACATCGCAGCTCTGGGCCCGCCGGACCAAAAAAAGGAAAAAAACGTTGCATCTTTGATCTCACGCAAGATGCGCAGGCGAAGGTCGCCTCGCTCGCGGAAACGTTTTCCTCCCCCCCTCCCCCCACCCCCTCCGGGGGGGGAGGGGGTCCTAGAATCAAATTGGATTGTGGTTTTTATATAATGTTTATTAATGACTGAATTTGGATGGAAGCCATCACGAAAGGTGGTTCTAACTTTTGGGTCGGTCAAAAAAAGAAAAAAAAAACTTTTGGGTCGGTCCTGATGAATTGAAATCTTATAAATGAAAGCTCCTGAGCCCAGTGTGGCTGCAGTACTTTCCTGTGTTGCTATTTACTATGCTGTACAAGATGGTTCTAACTTTTGAGTCTGTGAATCGGAAATCCTAAGTGTGACCATTCAAGTGAGAGCTTTTGAGCATGTTAGGCAGGACTTTCCTGTTGTTCTGTTTATTATGACGTACAAAGTAGTTCTAACTTTTGAGTCTGTGGATGAAATCCTGAAGTGTGACCATTCAAATGAAAGCTACAGGGCAGTTTTTTCCTTTGGTACTTTTTGTTCTTCAATTTTACCAATAGAAACTGTCGAAACGTATAACAGAGAATTTTATGAACTTACCGTTTGTTTCACAAAAGCCGCAAAGTCGTGAGGGGAATCGTTTCCTGACATCTGAGGTCATTTTATAATGCGCAAAGAAGATGTTGATGAGGAGATAAGCATTATAAACATTCTCTGTTTGTCAAGACTGGATGGCCCCGCAAGAGTAATTACAAACGCACGGTTTATTATCTTTCTGAGATGTTTTGATATTTTTTTCGTGCACATAAGATACGAAGCCAAGCCAAAAGTAGGTTAAGGTAACGTTTTGGGCTTTTACTCTCCAAAATAGATCAAGAGTGTGCGGGAAATTTAAAAAGCCAAGAAAGTGGGACATGCTTATGAAGTTCTCAAACTCGCTCATTTCATTCATTAAAAAAAACAAAAACAAAAACAAAAACAAAGGAAGTCACCACCGTGAAGGAGTTTGGGGTATGTAATACTAATTACCATAAAATTTGGTGAACTTTTGAGAAGCTATATCAAACACTCAAAATGGTGTTTCATTAGACATCCGAACACCCACTTATCGGTGTTTGGTCATCCTGATGAAACACTCTTCCTCGTGTTTGGGACATTTTGATAAGATGTGCTTGTTCTACGCTTGACGCGGACAAAAATAAAATTTTATAAACTGCAACCTTTACCACTTGAATTATGTAAGGTGGTCCTAACTTTTGAGTCTTCAGGTTGTGTGAAAACTATTAAGCAGTACTTTCGTGTGGTGATGTTTGGTGTTTTTCTCAAAAATGACATTTTGGATCGCACTTTTTTTTTCAAGAATGATTAATCGTGCGTAATATAGGGTATCGTCAGCTGTATCGTGCGTAGGAATGCGATGAAAGGATTATTAAGTTGCACATTCTCGACAATCTCTCGGTATCGGATGTACTTGAGCGGCCTTAGCTTTGACGACCTTTACCATTGTTCTTATTTACCGCATTTAGCCATTAGGCACAACGGTATTAAGAGGCTTAATAAGAGAAGCACAGCAAGAAACTTTCTCTCGAGGAGCTTCGTTGTGTGCTGTCAGTGTGCACTTTTTACGACAAATCCGCGCGAACAGTGTGAAGCTGGAAAATTCACAGACGAAAAGAACGGAATTGTTAAACTTAGCCTTTTTAAAACTGAAGTGGTTCCTATTGTTTTAGCTGATCAAGACAAGGCTGACTATAAAGTTACATTTGAAAACGTTGAAGGAAGGAAAACAAGGCAAGCAGCGCAAGGAAGAAGGTATGATTCCCCAGAAAAAGATCCAGAAGAAAAACAAGGCTTCGAAACACGAAAAGAGCCGAAAAAATAAAATCAAGCCGTCAAGAAACAGTACGACTGCAGATGTCCTCAACAAACGAGTGGCAGATGTCGGTCGCCTTCGGAACAGAAAACCGTCTTGCCCGGAGATTCTCCTGCACAACACAGGACTAACGGGAAAGACACTTCCCGAGCTTTTCAAGTTAATTAAGATAGGAGAAGCGGATCTGAATTCTTTGGCCATAAAGGGAATATTTCCACTTCACGAAGCAGTGTCCAAGGGCCTCAACGACTGTGCTAAAGGTCTCATCGAGAAAGCGACAACTATAAATGTGCGAAATTCAGAGGGGTATTCACCATTGGATATAGCAGTGGAAACGGGAAATTTCGAGTGTGCTGAGCTGTTGATAAGGAACGGAGCTTCCACCGAGGATATAAAACATGGTTTTAAATTGAGGTCAAGAACAGTGACTCGTAAGTCATCTAGTGCTTTGTAGCTGTTGGCGCGCGCCTGATCTAAAAGGGAGTAACTTTAATTTCCCGTTTGTCAGGTGTAATAAGTATTGCATTATTCAGTCTTCCTTGATATAGTAAAGGTCATTTTTGATATGCCTTACGACCAAAAAGCCCCTTTTTTTTAAACGGTCATAATAGGTAATGCGAACTACGTGAAGGCTTGTCGAACATTAGAGGGTTAATTAATTGTGCATGTAAATTTATATTCTTTATCATCGACAATATCCTATATAGATTATTGTTAATATAAGAGAGATCCGTAACAGAATAGAATTGAATTGGGTTAGTTTAGTAAAAGAAACGTGTTCGTAAGATGTATTAAGTTTCCTTAAGTTGCCGAATACGTTAAAGGCATTATAAAAGAAAACAGTCAATATAACCTCTATCCCCGGGTCATATACGAAGTGCGTGTTAAGAAGGATACTTCGCATTTTCGGCGCCGAAGTTTATCGATAATTCCTCATCAGCCACACTGATAACTAATTGACTTAAGACTTTCCCAAATATTTACAGCAAGTGAAAAATAACAGAAAAATACCAAAGCAGATTAAAACATCTTATTATTTTGGTGTTTTACAAAAGTAGCTTAAATTTTTCACAATCTTACAAAGTACGTGTTCGGAACTAACTTCGCATCCGTTTGCATTTACTGTAAATACTTTCCAAGATTTGAGCGATAGTGGAATAAATGCAATTCCGTTAAAAAACTAAACTGTTTTACATGCATGATAAGACAAAAAGTCCTTCGCCACGTTTTGTAAACTAATTTGCGGTAAATTACTTTTGAGATATTTAACTGATATACGGTTTTTTTTTTCGGCAAGTGTAAGATCTTTTCTTCCTGGAGGGCATACTCAACACAATGTCGTAGGCCAATATTGCAGCACTATAGTCCATTATTTCTCAGTGTCATGCTAAAGTGTACAGTACCTCATAGATGAAATGATTGTTAGTGAAGATAGAAAGAAATGTAATATGTCCTTACAGTTTGCAAATGAAAACCAAGAATGCTAACATAATCATGTGACCGTCTTTTTGTCACAAATTAGTCGATTAAAGTAAAATAAGCTCCCAATATTACATATATATTTTAAGGTATAAAAGGTATAACTGATCCTGAATCATTTCCATAACGGTTGCTGTGAACAGTTACAACATTATTAAAATAATTTAAGTTGGTAAAATTAATAAAAATTAAAGTTAGTTAACGTCAAAGATAACCATGGGTGGTGTGTTAACTGTAAAAGTGAATAAATCACTGCACTGTAAACGTGCGATAATTTTGTTATCACACTGCAATCACAGAAAACTCGCATATTTGAAATACTGTATTGATCTTTACAGGGCCATAAAATCACAAAAAAACGATTGAAAGGGTGGAATCGTAAAGATTTAATACTGTAAATTTGGTTCTTATGACAGTAAACGTTACACAAGTTACATTTATTCCCCCTTTTTTGTAATCCCCTTTTTACAAGCTACCTACCTTACCGAAGGGAAAGAGTTGTGCTGTGTTTGCAAATATTCTCATTTCGTATTGAAATGATGATACTAGTTGAAATTATTTACTCGATATACCCATTTAGACATTTATTATTTGGCTGAGAAAGTTTGTCTCCAGTGATTCGGGCATGGGCGTACCTGCCTGTAGGCCAAGTAAGCACTGGCTTACAAGTTTTTTTTTTTAAAATTAATCAGCTACAAAATGACAACGCGATGTCTTTCCGTATATTATGCTATGTTAACCTTTTCTTTTTTCAACTTGTGCCCCCTGGCTTACTGGTAAAAACTGGCCAGCAACACCCCTGATTCGTATATTTCATATCTCAAATATTTCATATTTATGAACTGAACATTGAACGAGGGAAGATCTGTCCAAATCAGGGTATTTTCCCACACGCGTTATCTTTGAAACGAAGGCGGTAACACTAAATTAATTTGGAATTCTGACATAGGTAACTCATTATCTAGCAGTGGCAAAAGGTTGAAAAAAAAAAGCTGTGTGGTGGAAGATTTTTGCGTGAACGAAAATGTACTGTACTATGTCATTACTTTTTTTGTTGTTGTGTGCCGTACTTTTCTGGTTGCTGTGTGCCATACTTTTCTGGTTGCTGTGTGTCATAAGATTCGAGTCCAAAAGCGACGAGCATGCGAGCGATTCCAAAGTTCAATGTATAAAGTTCTAATGAGCATGCGTGTCACGCGTCACGCATAACATCCTAACGTGACATCTCCTCGTCTAAGACAGTTCGAAAATAAACGAGGTTCTAACAATTGAACAAGGTTATAACAGTCCAAAGGTTTTGGGTGTGTAACTTCAAAATCACCCAAAGGTTCTTTTAGTTTAAACTTGTAGTCAGCTTGACGGTATCACTATACAGTTTCAATAAGACGCTGTGGTGGTCTTCGGACCCGTAGACTTCTTCTGACGGGTTGATTTGTTTGCGGGATATCAGGCTGTGATTCCATCTCTGGCGTTTCGATACCAGCATCAGTGCTTGGTTGCATACAAGGATTTGACTCATCACTGGCTACTGCTTCCCATGCTGGGCTTGGGGCTGGCGATGCCTCTTCCTTGGTCGGCTGAAGATGGAAGCGGTTTCGACGCATCTGCGTTCCATCTGGGGTCACCACAATGTACGAACGAGGAGTCTGGTGTTGTTGGACGACCACCGCAGGTGTCCAATCCCGTCCCCGCTTCATTCGCACAGGTTCGCCTTCGTGTAGTTTGGAAAGTGGCCGAGTGCCACGGTCATAGAACGCTTTCTGACGTTGTTGACGTGTCAGCAGATTGTGACGAATCTGAGAAGTAGACCTAGGCTGCGGTTCAAGGGGGCTCTTGGAAGTTGGCAGTCGTGTTCTAAGCTTTCTACTCATAAGTAGTTCTGCTGGGGATTCATCCATTCCGCTGATAGGGGAATTACGGAACTCTAATAACGCGAGGAATGCATCCTGTTTGGACTCATTAGCTTTCCTTAGTAACTGCTTAACGGTCTGCACGTTTCTTTCCACGAGACCATTAGACTTTGGGTAGTGTGGACTTGAGGTTACCACTTCTATCTCCCACTTGCTGGCAAAGTCCTTAAAATTCGCACTGTTGAAAGGCATGTTGTCTGCGATTAGCCTCTCAGGGATTCCATGACGCGCAAACATATCTTTCATTGCCAAGATAACTGCTTCACTATTCTTACTGGAAAGGCGAGCTACTTCAGGATACTTTGAGAAATAGTCAACTACAAGCAGGTAGTCTCTCCCTTTATAGTAGAAAATGTCTGCTGCAACTGTCGCCCAGGGTCTCTCAGGGACCTCTTGAGGAATCAAAGGCTCTCTCTGGTTGCTTCGCTGGTGTTGCTGACAGGTACTACACTTGGATACCAACTCGTCAATTGCACTATTGATACCTGGCCAAAACACTGCTCCTCTGGCTCGCGCTTTGCACTTCTCTATTCCCAAATGAGCGGCGTGTATGCGTTGTAGGATTTCGGGTCGCAGGCTGTGGGGAACAATTATGCGATCACCCTTGAACATTAAACCCTCATAGCAGCTTATTTCATCTCTGTAGTTCCAGTAAGGTCTTGTCTCAACTGGTGTCTCTACTTTGGTCTGCGGCCAGCCACTCATGACAACTTTCTGCAACTGTTGAAGTTCAGGGTCACTCTTAGTCTCGTCCCTCAACTTGTAAAACATCATCTCAGACAACTGTCCAGAGTCCAGGACATGAATTTCAAACTCATCAGGTTGGTCTGTAGCTTTGCTGGGTAAGTATGCTCTGGAGAGCGTATCAGCTAAAATCAGTTGGCTGCCAGGTAGGTACTTAACATTAACTGCATAAGGCTTGATCCTGAGAATCATCCGTTGAAGACGGAGGGGTGCTTGATGAATGGGCTTCTTCAGGATTGCTTCCAACGGTTTGTGATCACTTTCAACTGTAATCTCTCGTTGCCCATACAAATAATCATGAAAGCGTTCACAGCCAAAGACAATGGCCAGCATTTCTTTTTCCATCTGCGCATAATTTTCCTGGCTTGGAGTCAGGGCTTTGGATGCGTAAGCAACTGGGCGGTCATTTTGCAGAAGGACTGCACCAACACCTTTTGAGCTTGCATCAACAGACAGGGTCACTGGTTCTTTCGCATCAAAGAACTTGAGGACTGGAGCTGACGAGATTGCAGTTTTCAGGCTTGTAAATGCATCATCTTCTGCTTGTCCCCAGGACCATTCAACATCTTTCTGGAGTAGCTGGCGGAGTGGAGCGCTCTTCTGAGACATGTTTGGGATGAACTTAGATAAATAGGTGACCACACCCAGGAATCTCTGTAAGCCTTCTCGATTGGCTGGGGTTGGCATAGCAAGGATTGCTTCAACTTTCTTAGGGTCTGGTTTGACACCATCTGCACTCAACACGTGGCCCACATAATGAACTTCGGATACTCGAAAATGGCATTTCTCCCTGTTAAGCTTGAGGTTACGCTCACGACAGCGGTCCAACACCTGTCTCAGCCTCTCATCATGCTGCTCCACATCTTCCCCCCACACAACAAGATCATCCACAATTACCTCAACACCTTCAATGTCCTGAAACAAATGGGACATAACATTCTGGAACACCTCTGGGGCCGATGCTATCCCAAAGGGCAAACGTGTGTAACTATACCGGCCAAATGGGGTGTTAAAGGTAGCTAGCTTGCTACTGTCCTTGGCTAGTTTAACCTGCCAAAAGCCATGGTTAGCATCAAGGACACTGAACACTTTTGCACTGGGCATCCTGCTAATCACATCTTCCACGGTCTGCATGGGAAAGTGTTCCCGCCTGACGGCACGATTGAGGTCGCTAGGATCCATGCACACTCTGAGCTTGTTATTCTTCTTCTTGGCAACCACAAGACTGTGTACCCAGGCAGTGGGCTCTGTACATTTCTTAATGACTCCCAGCTTCTCCATTCTCTGAAGCTCCTCTTTAAGAGGCTCACGAAGGGCCACAGGAACCCGACGGGGAGGGTGCACAACAGGGGTGGCATTGGGATCAATTTGAATTTTGTGCTGGACGCCTTTAATCTCACCCAGGCCCTCAAACACGTCTGCATACTCGGATTCTAGGTTCTCTTCTTCAAGGCGGTAAATTCTCTTTATCAGGCCTAAATCAAGACAGGACTTCAGTCCAAGAATGGATGGTAGATCTTGCTCAACAAGTATGAAGTCCATCACTGTGAATTTTCCTCTGTACTCGCAAGTTAGGCTAACCTTGCCGCTGGGTGTGATTCGACGTCCGTCATACACTTTCAGCTTGGCTTTGCAATGGCGGGACTGTTTGGGATCCACTGGAAGTCGACCGAGCAGCGACTTGGAAATGACATTACAATCAGCCCCCGAATCTATTTTAAAAGTCACATTTGTATCAGCGATCTTGAGTGAGACGTGCCACTCATCTTGAGAAGGGCATTCATCATTGGACTCCACTGCAAAGGTCAGTAAATCGGCTTCGTTATCACTGCCCTCCGATTCAGCGACTGCGTGCACTGTTTTCCCGCCAAAATCCCGCAGTCTCTTTCGGCAAACATTCGCAAAATGATCCTTCTTCTGGCAGTAATCACATATTTTGCCGAAAGCAGGGCAAGATCCCCACGGGTGAGAAGAACCACAAAACGTGCACTTTCCTTTTTGTGAGCCCGAACCTGGTCTCGGTCGACGCGAAGGATTTTTCTTCTGTCTGTCACCGCCGCCTGCTCGAATTTCATTCACGGTCGGATTTTCAATGTTTTGCTCCTTGTACTTGCCGTACTTTTCTAATTGTTGTGTGCCGTACTTTTCTGGTTGTTGTGTGCCGTACTTTTCTGGTTGTTGTGTGCCGCTGGGACTCTGAAACTCTTACCCTATGCCAGACCACGTTCAGACTCTTTGTTTTCTAGCAACTCCGGCTATTTTCATGATACCACTGATCAGTCTCCCCCAGTGAATGATTCCCTATTCCAGACCAAAACTCTCTGATTTCTGCAGGATATTTGGTGTCAGTCTACATGACGTAGTATATTTAGTGTAAGTCTACATGACGTAGGGTGTGTATTGGTGACGGCAGCCATGTTCTATAGTTTCGATTAGAGTGTCTTTTTCAATCCGTTTGCATCGAGTCAAATACGTTTATCCGCTCTCGTAGTTCCCTTGAAAACCATACCCGATTACAGACTATGATGGTCAAAATCTATACCCGTTGTCAGACCAAAACGGCTCGAAATCCATACCCTTTGGGGCCGCACATACCTATTTTTACCACAATTGCCGGTAATGTCGCAATATGATTGGTCGATGCGGGTGGTAAATGAGAGTGCAGGCAACGGTGCTGACGCTAACATCACGCAATTTCTAAACATTGTGGCAAAAAACAGATTTCCACCGGTCTTCCGTGGTGTGGACTCTAGCTCTTATTTATCACGATTTACGTCATCACGTGGTCAAAATTTGTTGCTGACTCACAACATTTTGACCATGTAATAACGTAAATCGTGGTAAATAAGAGTCCACACCACAGAAAACCGGTGGAAATTTGCTAAATAGCTTATATAGGGGAGTACCCCCCCCCCCCCCTCCGGCCCCGGGAGCAGCACATACTGTGTGGACAGGAGCTAATAGGCTCCTGGTGTGACACTTTTTGTGGGTTATCATTTTCGCCGAAAAAAACCCTCGCAGAATAATATTCCGCAAAAATTTACTCCCTTTAGTCAAATAAAGAACTCTGCTTTTCAATGTAAACTTGCGTTACTGGGACGATATTGGACGTAAATAAAAACTATTAACATTGATTTTTTTTTAAATCCTGTAGAAAATAAAATTTTTTTTTTCAATAGCAGAATACAAGAGACTATCACTCTTGCCGAATAACATTTTTTTCTTGAGCATGGCAGGGGGCAGGGGTAAGCTTTTTGTTTGATTTTGTTGTTGTGTCAGTCCTTTAGGTCCAGTACTTTATCACCTTCGAAGATTTAATAGAATTCATAGAAAATGTCTCTAAGTAGAGCGTACCGTTACTCAACAAATAGTATTAAAATGAAGTTGATAATGTTCTGGGCCGGGTTGTTAAAAGTACGATTAAGCCAACCCAGGATTAGGGTCAATTTTGAATCCAGTTAGACAACTCAACAATTGAAAATTTTTCAAAGTTTTCTGCCCTTCAGTTTCGACTTTTAATTGTCTTCACTACTAGCTACAAAAGACCTTTTGAAAACATTTCTAAACAGAGAAATGAAATCCTCGGTTAACTTTTAATCCGGGATTAGCGTTAATCGGCTTTCGAACAACCGGGCCCTGTTGCTTGACTGGCAGGAAGTCGTAAAAATCAGTTCCCAGAAGAGGTTTCAGTCATCTCGAACCAAAAAATTTGCTCCCGCAAAACACAAAATATGGTCAATCCGCAAAATAAAACTCCCGCAAAATTAAATTTGGCATCTAACACGGTACCGATTCAGTAAAGTTATAGAGAGTACCCCTCAGTGTCGTTCCATGTACGGTACTGTTTGTTATGCTCTACAAGGTGGTCTTATCTTCACCTTGTTCTTGTTATTAGTATGATGAACCTGTGTAAGTACTGACGGCGCTATGATAAAACTTGTTTCTTGCAGTTTTGAACATAAAGTGCTGCTGTTTGTTTTTTTTAGTATCGGCATGCACAAGTGAAATGAGCATTTTTTTCCAGTTTCGAAACAGTGGGTACATTTAGTGAGAAGGAATTTCAGGTTCAAAGAATGTTGTTGGCAAACTATTGCCGTGGCTTCAATCAGTCCTCAGAAGCTTAAAAAAATGAGTAGAATCCTGTTAACGCTTGTGATGACAAAAGAGAGCGAAAATACATCGATGAGCCAAAAAAAAACTAAGCAAGAGAGGTATTCAATCGGATTTCAAAGATTAGAAAAACGCCAAATTTCATTTTGCAAAACAGGAAACATTACAGGAAAGTACTGCTCAGTAGCTTTCATGTGAATACTTCGCACACTTTATGTTATTTCACAAAAAGTATCGCATTCACTACGTGTGCAGTCGAACAAACAGTGGACCTCAGTGTTTTATGAATCTTACGACTGATACCAGTTGAATTCAGTTACCATTGACGACTATAAACAAGGGAATCTTTCGTAAGCTGTCAACTTAGGACCTGTCAGCTAAGAAGAGGTGGCCCCTTATGACAGGTTAAGAACGTGTCTGCGATCACCACTTCAAAATCAAAAGTTGGAACCAGATCAAACTGCGAAATAAAGAATTCCACACGAAGCTTTGCTTAATAGCTTGCATCTGAACATCATTATACAGGATTTTAACCACACATTAATCATTTTCCAGGCATTTAGTTAGTGGAGAGCGGCGCAGACAATTGCGAGCGAAAAAAGGGTGCATGAGGATTTTAGCGGTCGCCATATGCTTTTCTCGTGTCTTGAAAAAGTCGTTAAAAGCCGGCTGAACCAGGTTTGTTCTCTCTTCCAAAATTCACTTTGTATCTTCATCTTGGTCTTCTTCTTCTTAAATTATTATATTCTTATCGTTCTCGTCTGCGTGTATAAGCTGAAAAGATACTTAGTTTTAATTTTAGTAAATGTTTGACCCCAAAACATAAAAATATCCATGTCATAGTCCATTTAACTTAAATAGATAAAAAAGATAAAAATAAATAATTAAAAGCTTTTATCTATGTCGGCAGCCCTGTCTGTTATGTTAAATCCTGAGAGAAAATGGGATATAACACCATATACAGCATAAACACACAAAGAAATTCACAGAATGTCAACGACGGAAACATGAACAATTTCGATCTCTCTTTCTGTGCAGGTCAAGAGACCTTTGTTTGATAGCTTTTTATAACATTTGGTTTGTCGAACGATGAGTCATGTCACGGTCTTTATATCAAAAGCGCGCGTAAAGAGCGACTGCTACCCAGACACGCATCGTATTTCCGAGTTCCACCAATTACGCGCAATCGTGTTTTCTGACAATAATCAAGATTGTATTAGTCAACGTTTATCCTCGTTAGCTTTGAGGTTTTTTTTCAGGGTTTAGAATCAAGTAAAATTGCTTCCGCACATTTTGCTGATTTATATGATTTTGGGTTTTGTGGGACATAATCTTGGTGAACGATAGATTAATAACTTCTTTAGTGAATTTTGGGGAAAATACCTCCAGAGAATAATCTATAACCTGTGAATACAGCCATCTCCGGGTCGTTGCAGGGAGATTTTTTTTCATTTCAAAAGATTTGATGAGTTATTAGCTCAAGGCCTATTTTAGGAAATAGCTTCGTGTATAAACGTAGCAACAGACAAGTAAGAAAGAAAGATAGATAGATAGATAGAAACTTTATTTAAGTGTCAAAAGACCTTATAGCCTGGGTAAACCCATACTAATTTGGGGACACATAAAAATTTGAAACAACCCACTTCTGACTATATATAGTCCGTTTCGACTCATATCTCCAGTCACGTGAACTATATGGTGCTACATTTTGAGTCTGTGGATGTTAATTCAAATGAAAGGTTTTAAGCAGTACTCTCCTGTGCTGCTATTTATTGTGACGTGCAAGGTGGTTCTCTCTTTTGAGTCTATGGATGAAATTTTGAAGAATGGTCATTCAAATAGAAGAGAGAAGCTTCCGAGTATACTGAATTTAGTCCTGTGGTACGGTTTATTATCCTGTACAAGGTGGTTCTAACTTTTGAGTCTGTGGATGGAATCCTAAAGTGTGACCATTCAAATGAAAGCTACTGAGCAGTACTTTCCTATGGTACTGTTTATTATGCTGTAAAAGGTAGTTTTAACTTTTGAGTCTATTGATGATATATACGTAGGTGTGGCCATTCAAGTTACAGTTTGTTTGTGCTTACCATGACAATTTCCATGCAAACTTGCGTCTTTTTTGTGTTTTACTTCGACCTGCGCTTAAAAGGTCACGAGTGCTTAATAGACTAAAGCATGCCAAAAACAAGTGGCCGTAAAGATAAAATTAATGCTATTAGTTCAGCACTGAACCCTCGCACGCCTCTTCTCACATAAACCGCAAGAACACTGTAGCTAATACACAGAGAATAAACATGGACCCAGAGTGATTGCAGTCTGTTTCTGCTTTTGTGAGCTCGCTAGCGGGGGTACACATTTGACGGACTTTTAAAGAAAAGGGGAACTTTAAGCAGTCTAAAACAAAGCTGTATATGAGGGAACTATAAACGGGAGTGGAAAGAGCCCGGGGAAAGCGCTAAACACACTGTAATTAGCCCTGCCACTCCCAGAGTCAAGCCTTTTGGCGCGCGTGTAATGTGGTTCAAATGTTCAAATGTTTGCACAAAATCTTAAAGTATGACTTGAAATCAAATGAGTTTTTTTAGCAGTACTTTTATGTGGTGCTGTTTGTAATGCTGTACAATGTGGGTCAAAATGAAGAAGTCCTAATATAAACTGCGAGCATTCAAAGCCCATGTTGATGGGCTCCTGACAAAAGTAACAGTATCCAATGAAGACCACTCCAATACTACATTGCAAAAGCTCATCCACAGACGCTTACGGCCTGGACACACGGTGCAACTTTTCAGTTTCAACGTTGCGCGCAACAGTTACAGAAGTAGAATCGAGTTCTTCTTCTGCGAGGTTGCGTGCAACAAATTGCATCGTGTGACGTCACCCCCCAAAAATCTTGTTGCGCGCAACAGTTGCAGAAGTAGAATCGAGTTCTACTTTTGCGACATTGCGCGCAACAAATTGCATCGTGTGACGTCACCCCCAAAAAATCTTGTTGCGCGCAACAGTTGCAGAAGTAGAATCGAGTTCTTCTTTTGCGAGGTTGCGTGCAACAAATTGCATCGTGTGACGTCACCCCCAAAAAATCTTGTTGCGCGCAACAGTTGCAGAAGTAGAATCGAGTTCTTCTTTTGCGAGGTTGCGTGCAACAAATTGCATCGTGTGACGTCACCCCCCAAAAATCTTGTTGCGCGCAACAGTTGCAGAAGTAAAATCGAGTTCTACTTTTGCGACATTGCGCGCAACAAATTGCATCGTATGACGTCACCCCCAAAAAATCTTGTTGCACGCAACAGTTGCAGAAGTAGAATCGAGTTCTTCTTTTGCGAGGTTGCGTGCAACAAATTGCATCGTGTGACGTCACCCCCAAAAAATCTTTTTGCGCGCAACGTTGCGAGAAAAGTTCCACCGTGTGTCCAGGCCTATACTTTAAAACCAATGCAAGAGTCAAGGTTTGGAAAAAAAAAAACCGTTCATGCAAATAAACTAAAATAAATTGGTTTCAGTCGCCTTAGGGGAGAATAAAATATGTCATTTCTGTTTTAAATATTTTGAAGCTTATCTGTGTCCAGTAAATACACTGCAGGCTTGATTTTTGTTTAATTCTGAAGGGAGACAATTTCAATCACTACAAGCTACGAGTTGCTGCAACAGATTAGCTTTTCGAGAATATTCTTACACTTTAATTATTTAATTACTGTAGAAAGGTTAAAAGCGCATTTGTTCTTTAGCAATGATTGATTTGTTCAAAAGAACACAATGAACTCAGTCAGCGAATTAACGATACTAAAATAAAAACGAAAAATAAACAATGCGATAAACGAATTCCCCTGGAATTCAATTTGAAAAATCCTTCCCCGAAAAGCCGCGAGAACTGTTTGCGGACCACAGACAAAAACAGCTGTTTATCTTGCTCAATTAGCATTGCGGTTCGCTTCTTATGATAGAGAACAAATCACTGTTTCCTTTTGGTAAGTGACTGTTTGATAATCAAAGATCGACGTTTAGTTGTTCGTCTCGCAGCGGGTGACGCGACAACAAGTCTTGCTCCCAATATGGCTGATATTGTTATGCGCATGACTACACAAACCGCCGGATCTGAATGGCGCTTGATTGTAAACGTTTTTTATGGCCTCCCGTTGCTCTTTTCTTTTTGCGTAATTGTTTTTGCTTTGAGCGCATTTGTAACCGATAGTGCGTAGGAGCCGTTTTACTAGATGCTTGTCATAATTGGTATAAGTCCAAAGGGTGTAATAATTTCTCTTAAAGTTCCCATTGTACCCAGCCCAAAAGGTCTGAAAGAAAATCAAGCTCGCAGTTAGCTCTCCAAAGCTTTTTCCTTACGGAACGCCCTGCCTGTGATCCTCAACTCAAAAGGAGTGAGTGTTGGTTTTTAGATACCGAAAGAGATTACGACTCAAGACAGCAACAACAGACCAGCCTGGCAATGAAAGTTATTAAGGGGAAAATGTCTTTCCGGGGACAGATGAAGAAGAGAAAGTTTTCATGCCCAGACGAAGTCTTTTCCAAGTCGGAAGATGCTAGCCCTAAACCCGAACCCGAGACATCGAGACAGAGAAAAGCTTCGGCGGGCGAAGAACTGACACAAGCCATCGTGAGAAGCCGACGAAATGTCGAAGAAACTGTGCGCAGAAGATATCAAACCATGCCGATTTTTTCAACTGTTGAAGAAAGCCTCAAGCCACCGAGAGCGGTTTCGTTCTGTCCAGAGATTTTACTTCTTTCGGCTGTTATGGAAAACAACACTGAGGAACTAGTGAAGATACTGCGAGAGGGAAATGTGAACGTGAATCAAGCGAACTCTATCGGAAGGTTGCCCATTCACGAAGCTGCTTCGGAAGGTTTCGTGGAATGTACGCAGATTTTGATTGAAAACGGCGCGAATTTGACACTGGAGTGTTCCGAGGGTTTGACTCCGCTAGAAGCCGCCGTTATTAGCGGGAATTTCGAATGCGCAGAACTGTTGATCAGAAGTGGAGCTCCTATAGATAAAATCAAAGATGGCTTCTTTGATCCTGTTTTCAAAGCAGGCGTAAAGACAACAGATTGTAACGGAGAAGAAGAGTAAGAAAACGAAAGAACGTTTTGGAAGATGAAGGATGAAATTCGACTTGTTAAAGAGAGGAGGGCAAGATAGACAGAAAATTCGTTTATTTACAATGACCCTTTCACTCCCAAGAGATAACAAATTTAAATTAGCCTTAAAATTGTCAAATTAATTTTGCAAAATGAAAAAGAAAGGAAAAATACCACACGGAATTATTGCCCAGTATTCTTTATTTCAATGGTCACATAGTAAGATTTCGTCTATCAACTCGAAGCTTTGCATCACCTTGCATAGCATAACAACTAGTAAAATGATTTGAAACTTTGAATAAGACCACGTAGTAAGACAACTTGGCTGCGATCACATTAGTAAGAGAATTAGCACTGGTGTTTACATCAAATTCTACTCTTTTGAATCCTTGAGCACGGGCAACAAAACAATGTCATTTGATGTAAACACTGACTGTGTTGAATCTCTAATGTGACCGCAGCCCTTATTACCACCTTACTCTTGTTTTCTTGTATCTATTCTTTAAGCAATAGACCACACATTTCTATGGTTTTTCGCCGCAATAAACCACGCGGGAAGTTGGAAGAACACGAAAAGACTGTAAGTCACGAGCCGCGGCGAGTAATTTACAAGCTTTTCGAGTGTTATTCCAACATCTTAAGTGGTTTACTGCACCGATTAACTATAAAAATGTGTTGTATATTGCTTTTATATAATTATTGCATTGTCCATGTGGTTTACTCAGTATAAGAGTCAATAGCTATTGATCAAGCGCGAGCGTGCGCTTTATCTTTAGTTATTGTATACTATAAAATGTAATAGTCACTTTCCTATTTTACGGGTTAACTGAGGAAAACTTCATTCTATCAAAGAGAAGAAGTTCTCAGTAGTGATGTAGGATGTCGTCCACAGACTACCATATAACTAGTATCAGCTGACTAATTTAAACTTTAAACTCTGGGATTGAAATGGGTTAATTGCTTTAGGACAGAAGTAGCAAACTCAAGCGGTTTAGAATTGTGTGAGTAAGCTTTGCTAATCAGATGCAACAAAAATAGCCATTTTGGACAGCAGAAAAAGAAATAAATAATAGGAAATTTTTCGTTGTAAATTTACCGACTTGTTGTAGATTCTTGCTTCATTGATTTCTCTCCAAGTAAATGCTAATAAACGTGATAAGTGAAAAGACTGATTACGTAACGTTACGTATAAAAATCTCTGCTATCGATTTTGCATAATTAAATCCTTTACCTCATCGGGAGAGCCAAGTACAACTTTGAGAAATTTTCTAAAAACTGTATTGCTATTATTCATTTGAATGATCACACCTTAAGATATACAGGACGGTTAATCTATCAGTAACTTAAAAGTTAGACCTTCCTTGTGGTGTACAGCGTAATAAACAGTAGCACCGAAATATTAGGGTCAGCAGCTTTTATTTGCATGGTTAGACCAACTTTCCCGCGCTTGGAAAGGTGCCACGCTTTTTGCTTTATGATCGGTTCTTTTGCTGTGACTGAACAAATGCAAGAGTTTTGAAAGTCATAACTTGAGTAAAACCGCTGTAGAAGTAACTGGCTTAAATGTATAATGTGCGTAGATGCTGCAAGAAAAAAAGATTAATATAATCCATCTTGTAATGGGTGAAAAATGCAAAATTAAAAACTCCTTGGAATTGGACGGCAGCCAGTCACTTTTTGTATTATTTATATCGTCTAAGGTAGTGGTAAAGTCTATGTCGAATCCAACAGGTTGAATGATCCCGGCAAAATCTGCCGAATGAGATAAAGTTCCAGACAAATCCTTAAAACTCTTATTAGTGGAAAAGGAGGATTGTTACGCAAGTTACTCTCCTCTTCCATTGTAGACCCCAGAGCTCTTGGTCATTTTTTTACGCTTGGTAAACGGTCTCGTGACAGTAAACCTGGGCGAGGGACTTCCCTCAGATATCTAATGGTTCGAGCTCCGAGATTCTTT